>CM042262.1:22270762-22910762 GCA_023566225.1 Romanogobio albipinnatus | reverse complement strand
AAAATGCTGATCTTTAGCCTACTGCTTATTTCACTTAGTGCCAGGTTCTTAGAATGTCATGTGGTGTAACCATTAAAGCTACACTGTGTAACTTTTTTTGTTTATTCTTAGCTAAAAACACTTAGTTCTTTCAAAAATATATGTCCTCATTAATGTATATTTACTTCTTTCAAGTAATAAAGTATTCTCGTAAGTTTATAATATGCCATTGAAAATACATACGGGTATGGGGTTCGCCATGTTGCCCCTCCATCTTGAAAGTACATTAGCCAAAGAGGGACATACCCATAAATTCAAGCTTCGCCTTTCACGTTTTAACACTCGGTGGCACCGTGTCGAATGTGAAGAGGGGGATTGCTGGATTGAACTGGAAGCCATGTTTATCTTGGACTAAATCGGCCACCGTAGGAGTTAAAACGAAATCGGAATTGGGAGGAACAGAAACTAATATTTACTGGATGGTCATATACCTTTTCACCGCTAGATGGGGTAAAATATCACACAGTGTAGCTTTAAGTAAAAAGTAGCCTAACTAAATATTTTCTTTTGGAATAATTATTTTCAAAATAGTTTTCAACAAATATTTTATATACTTCATTTGACCTGAACAAAAAGAGCCTTTCATTAATATTCAAAACAGCACCCCAAATGTTTCACTCACAAAATATCGCCATGGTTAGGGACGGTAACTTTTTAAACCCTGAATTAGGATTAGAATGTACATAACCTCGGTGACGCAAGAGCTCGTGACTGCGTGAAACGTAAACTGTGGAGCCAGGGTGCTACGTACTACGGAAAATAGTCACCTCGTAGAAAGGTAACAGTTACCAGATTAGCACTTTTTATTTACCGACATTAAATTACTTTAATAATAGCTTACATAGGCTAGAGTGAATTGATATGTTAGCCCATATGAGACGCTGACGAGAAAAGCGGGTAGAAAAATGCTTTAAGTCACTATGCTAGAAAACCATAGGCCAAATCCAACCATCAAACCACCGGGTTGTAATCATACCGTGCTGAAATGTTACCTTACCGTGCTCAGAAAGGTTCAGTCCAATGATTCAGAAGGGTGAAATGAAAATAATTTTAATGTAGGCTATAAACTTAATAGATTAGGACGGAAAAAAGATTGTCATTGACCCAAATGCATGAATTCTCTCATTACGTTTTTGCCATGTTTGATTCATTTGAAGTGCACTCAAATATGAGCATCATGGCCTGGGATATGTCATTCGTTTTGGATTTTTTTATTCCTAAACTGTAGCCCTAGTTGATGATACATTGGCTTGTCATTCATTTTTAATAACATATGAACAGCGGAATGGACTGTGATGCTGTGCATGGCTTGAATGTAAATTGACCTACTTTGCACTCGCATTACTTAGATGCCAGATCTCACCATGAGTAACACATTATCTTTTGACAAAATAGACAGAATCATCTAGCTAAAGTGCTTCTCAGCCTTTGTAACTCCATGGTCAATATTCACACAGATTGTTCTTTTAAAAAAAAAAAAAGGATGTAAAAAAGCTGTATTGTTGGTGAGGCAGAAGTTATCCATACATAATAACAATGAAATATTTATATATCATTTAATGATTTTTTTTTACATTTGTACATTTTTATGTAATAGAATTTCAGTCCTAGTCAAAATGTTTAATTAGCTTCAGAAAAACAATTGTGAACTTAAAGCTTTGTTTAGCATTCAGATGTCATTTGAGAAAGCAATAAATCTGCTCTATTGATAAAATCTGTTAATTAAAGCCACAGAAGATTTTCTCTGTTGGCGCCGTTAGAGATCAGTTAAGAAGACAAACCGACAAGTTTGCTTTTCTGATGTTCAGCTGATTGGCATCTCCATTAGAAACCGCATGGGCCTTGAAAATGAATCTAACCTTGAATTCACGTGTATGTATTGTGATGACTGTGAAAGTTTACAAATTAATTCACATTGAGAAGTTTTGAAGTTTCTAAGAAAACTGGAAATGAATTGCCTGGATTTTTAAAGCAAAGCTTTTGTCAGTTATAGATCATTAAGATGAACCAGTGTTGCTCTGTGAGTTTACCCTGCACTTTACCCTAGTTAGATGTAGAAGGAGAGTATATTGAGAGTACGTGATCGAGAAGTGGTGGGTGGGGCTTAGAAGGAGGATGGGAGGAGCTATACCAAACTAACTATCTAATCCATACCATTTTTTTAGAGGGCCTTCCATGACGAGTGCAAGTTCAAGGAGACACTGCTGCCCAACAATTACAACGCATACGAGTCTTCCATTTACAAGGGATTTTATATTGCCCTCAGCAAACATGGCCGCTTGAAGCGAGGCTACAAGGCTTCCCCAGCAATGACTGTCACACATTTCCTCCCACGTTTATGAGCGAAACTGGCAATAACACAATAATTTGCACATGTTGGATGTTCTCGTAGGTAACCCAAACATGCTAAGAGGTGAACTGCAAAGAACTAAAATAACACTTACGGTATTTATTCTTGTTGAAATAATAATAATAATAATAATATATATGTATATTTCGGTAGCTTACTTTGTGTCTGAACTTTGTGTACATGCCATTCTTTGCTGCTTATGATTTCTATTATGAAAATATGAGAGTCGAGGAGCTTTTTTTGCCCTCTCACTTTTTATGGGTGCTTGCCATAACTGGTGTAAACCATACCTGATGGTGTTGGACTAACATCCTCAGCTTTTAGAAGTGAAATGGAGACTGTTTATTACCTCAAAGAGCCACGTCCGCACTGGAAAAATGATGGAGGGAAAAATAAATATCAGTTTACGCTGATCTTCATCTGTTCTGCCATTTTACGAGGGAGATGAAAGCACTTATTTTTCTGTAGTTACTCCTTTTTCATGATTAGGTGGTGCCTTAGCCTCTGCTATTCTGCCTCCTTTTGTGCATGCAAGAAAGAGGTTTTTGTTCCATATTTAGATCAATAACTAAAAACCGATTGCATGCATCCTTATTGGGAGTTAAACTCAGAGAGGGCCTCATGCAAGGTCAGAATTACACTGAAAGTCTGTGGACGGCTAGACCTGTAAGGTTTGGGTGCTTCCATTTGAATAAATAGTGAAAACTGATCAAGCTAGTGAAACGCATAGAATTGCATTCATCTTGAATTATGTGGCACGATTATATGATAGCATAGCTGTTGCTTGGTGATAAGGAAACCGCTCATTTTACGTATCAGATTAAATATAGTGTGCGATTAAACGTGTTTTTTTTTTTTTTTTTTTAAATGATAGATATGTATTGATGCTAGTCAGTGGTGTCTATGTTTTACCTCTACAGTCGGTGATCTCCAGTGAGGGCTCATTCGCCAACATGTTGACTGCATACTTGAACCTCAAATAGTCTTTGGAATGTAAAATCAATACAACCGTCTTAATCTGTTCGAGATAACATCATTTGCTCATAACGTTATGTTTGAATACCAGACATAGACCCAAACACCTGTGCACACTCTTAAATTCCCAAGTCAGTTGACTTTGTGGAGAAGTTGGTCGCACTTGAAATTGAATTGAACTTCGGTGTTTAGGCATTCCCCTTCCCTCACTTTTTATTTAGCTCTAGAGTTAAAGGAATGACAAACTCCTTTAAAGGGATAGTTCACCCAACAATGAAAATTAACCCATGATTTACTCACCCTCAAGTCATCCTAGGTGTATATGACATTCTTCTTTCAGACAAACACAATCTTTAATTAATCTCTATTACAAAATGTCCTGGCTCCTTCAAGCTTTATGATGGCAGTGAATGGCTGTTTCTGTTTTGAAGTCCTTAAAAGTGCATCTATCAATCATAAAAGTGTTCCATGTGGCTCCGGGGGGTTAATAAAGGCCTTCTGAGGCGAAGCGATGTGTTTGTGTAAGAAAAATATTCTTTTTCACAAGCTTTTTTTGGCGTTCCAGTGTATGATGTACGATGCAGGCGTAGTGTAGTGCAAAACTTGGTACTTGCGAGAATGAGCATATTCTCACCGGAGCATCCCACGTCATACGCTGGAACACCAGTCTCTCGTGAACGCGCGTAGAGATTACAGTTTGTAAAGTTTTAAATATGGATATTTTTTCCTCACACAAACGCATTGCTTCGCTTCAGAAGTACTTTATTAACCCCCCGGAGCCGTGTGGAGCACTTTTATGATGGATAGATGCACTTTTATGGACTTCAAAACAGAAACAGCCATTCACTGCCATTATAAAGCTTGGAGGAGCCAGGGCATTTAAAAAATATATATAACTCTGATTATATTCGTCTGAAAGAAGAATGTCATATACACCTAGGATGACTTGAAGGTGAGTATATCATGGGCTAATTTTCATTTTTGGGTGAACTGTCCTTTTAAATTCAAATAATATTGAAGTTAAACAAAGGCTGAGGCTCTTATTTTTTCAAGGAGAATATCTAGGTTGCTGCTCAGACTGCAATAATCAAGATCTGTTTATATCATTGCTACAACACCCTTGTATCTTTTGTGCAAAACACGTCATGTTAGAACACATGTTGGATTTCTGTCACAGCTGCAATGCGCAGGAGAGAATAATCACTGCACTGGTTAGTACATATTAACCTTGCTTTCTCTTGCATTAATGCGTCTACTTGACATTTTGAGACATGAATGCTACAAAAGAGAAGGATGTTATTTTTATAACAGTTATGGCTGGGATGTTTGAGCCAGGTACACTGATATTTACATTGTACTATATGCTCATGGTGTGTCTGCGAGACCTTTTCCTTAAGGGTATAGTTCACCCAAAAATGATGAAGATTTCTTATGTCGTTCGAAACGTGTGATGTTATTTCTTCTGTGGAGCATTAAGAAAGATTCTTTCAAGTATGTTTTTGTTCATTGTTCAAATGTTGTTTTGGACCCCATTGACTTTCATTATAAAATTATGTTTCACAGAAGAAGAAAGAGTATATAATGACAGAATCTTAATTTTCTTTTGGGGTGAACTAAGCGAAACTGAAACAATATGGGTATGCTCATTTATTGTGTGTTCTGGGTATAAAGAGAGATTTTCAGCTGTATTATGTTGAAAATATGAACTAGAGATTTAAAATTCTTTGTACACCCAAAATGGCATGCAATGTGATTGCTTTAATGAAACTGTCAAAATGACTGCTTTTTTATGTATGTGATGACTGATGTTAATTTATTGATATGTATCTTCACTGTACCCTGTCCTCCGTCACATCTCTGATCTCTTTATACTTAGGTGAATAGAATTTTGCATGGTTTTAATGCAAAATGTGGGATGGATGTTGTATCTAGAAGTTAGGCCCTCTAAACTAAGTGCTTATACAGAAACAGCTATTTCTCATGTAAGTTCCACCAGTTTCTTTGTACTGTACTTTGTCTCCAGCTTTGAAACGGCCCCGTTTGCGGCTTTTGAGATGATTGTAAGGGGTGGTGCATGTGTGCGTGTCCTTGTACGTATGCAGCCTTTGTTTTTCCTCAGTTTTGTATTCCTGCACTGAGGGGCAGACGCCCCCTCCAAATTCCCCTCCTATTTTCTAACATATACCTCACCTTCTGCCTTAGTTCCAATTTGTTGAAATGATTGTACGATTTGTTGGAGACAACAAACCTTTTGCCAATCATTTTGTTCTCTGAAAAAAAAAAATGAAAAAATGAAAAAAATGAGTAAGAATTCTAATATATTACGAAAATGTTTCCTTTTATTTTTATACGTATGTGCTGTGCACAGCAGCCAACTGTATTACTGAGATGAAAATAAAAGGTTGTTTTTTAGCCTCTGTGTTTTTGCAGTATTCTTTAGTTATGGTTTAATACTTTGGTTTTTAAAAAGTGGATGGTTTTTGTTGGGTTAGAGCCTCCTCGTGTGGTCAAAATCAGAAATGCATAAGATTCTCATTTAATTCTGTACTTAATTTTTTTCGCATGACTAATGTTAACAGATAGGCCTGCAACTTTATATATTAAAAATGTATTAGTAAATGCTGATATTAACATCAACTAAGATTAATAGGTTAAATGCTGTAGAATTATTGTTGTTTGTTGGATTTTAACTAATGTAGCCGTACTACGGAGTCCCTAAAGGGACAGTGAAGGAAAAAATACAAAATGAGAGGGAAAATAATATGCAAATGTTTTGCGTTCCCCGAGAAACTTTGTGTTCGCTCGCAAAACTTTTCAGTTCTTTGCGAGCGAACGCAAAGTTTCTTGGGTGAACCCTACAATTTGGCCAATGCATTTTTCCCACCACCTTTATGGCCTCCGCACCTTACTGTAATGAAAACCATATTGTAAAGTGTTAACACATTAATAGCCTAAATGATAATAAATAATATAAAAAAGGACAAAACTGGCAGTATAGCCATTTCAGACTTTAACAAATTAAAGGGATAGTGCACCCAAAAATGAACGTTACTCCATGATTTATTCACCCTCAAGTCATCCTAGGTGTATGTTTTTCTTCTTTCAGACGAATACAATCGGAGTTATATTAAAAATGCCCTGTCTCTTCCAAGCTTTATAATGGCAGTGAATGGGGGTTGAAATTTTGAAACCCAAAAAAGTGCATCCATCCATCATAAAAGTAATCCACACGGCTATGATTAGATTAGATTAGATTCAACTTTATTGTCATTACACAAGTACAAGTACAAGGCAACGAAATGCAGTTTAGGTCTAACCAGAAGTGCAATAGCAGCAAGTGCAGGATATATACAATGGTTGCGTAAGTGCTGGGCATAAAAATGTACTGAATATATATAAATATGTATAAGTAGAGAGATGGTTATTACTATAAACAGAACTGAATTTACAGATGAATATATACAGTGAATAAATATAAATATACAGATGGCTATTACTATAAACAGAATGTAAACAGAATGTACAGGTGAATATGTACTATGAATATAATATACAGATGGCTATTACTATAAACAGAATTTTACAGATAGAGGTATACAATAATATGTTAGGCTAATATGAGGAATATAGCAGTGGATTAAGGTAGTGCAATAAATTATGGACAGAGCTATCCGAAAGAAAGTGTAAAAGTGCAGTGGAAAGTGGTTGCATATTACAGTTAGAAGTACGGTGCAAAATGCAAATGTAAACATGGTTACTATAAATACAGTCGGCAGTGCAAATGAGCATATTCCAGTTAAGATATGGTGGTGCAAAATGCATAAGTAAACAGTTGTTACTGTAATAAACAGTCGGTAGTGCAAATAACAAAGTGAATGTAGGTGTGAGGTAGGAGAGTTTGCAGTTTATGAGGGAAGTGGATCAACGGGGGTTTGAGTTCAGTAAAGAGACAGCTCTGGGGAAAAAACTGTTCTTTAGTCTGCTGGTCCTGGTCCGGAGGATCCTGAAACGCCTGCCGGAGGGCAGGAGAGAAAACAGTCTGTGCGCTGGGTGAAAGGAGTCCTTGAGGATGCTGCAAGCTCGGTGCAGACAGCGTTTCCTCTGGATGTGCTCGATGGCAGGTAGTGGAGTCCCTGTGATGCGCTGGGCAGTTTTCACCACCCGCTGCAGTGCCTTGCGCTCCGCAACAGAGCAGCTCCCATACCATACTGCCACACAGTTGGTCAGGATGCTTTCTATTGCGCAGCGGTAGAAGTTCACCAGGATAGCCGAGGAGAGCTGATTCTTCCTCAGTGTCCTCAGGAAGAAGAGGCGCTGGTGAGCCTTCTTGACCAGGCTGGAGGTGTTGGTCGTCCACGACATGTCCGCCGAGATGTGGATCCCCAGGAACTTGAAACTGGAGACACGCTCAACAGCCATTCCATTGATGTGGATGGTGTCGTGTGTGCCTCTTGACTCCTTCCTGAAGTCCACGATGAGCTCCTTCGTTTTGGTGGTGTTGAGGAGCAGGTTATTATCAGTGCACCATGTGGCCAGGTGCTGGATCTCCTCCCTGTAGGCAGTCTCATCGTTGTTGCTGATGAGACCAATCACCGTAGTGTCGTCCGCAAACTTGACGATGGAATTAGTTCCATACACAGGCTTGCAGTCGGAGGTGAAGAGGGAGTAGAGAAACGGACTTAGCACACAGCCCTGTGGTACACCAGTGTTGAGTGTGATGGACGTAGAGCAGGTGGATCCTGATCGAACATTCTGTGGTCTGTCAGTTAGGAAGTCCAAAATCCAGTTACACATTGAAGTGTTGATGCCCAGGTCTCCAAGTTTGGCAATTAACTTGGATGGGATGACAGTGTTGAATGCTGAGCTGAAGTCAACAAACAGCATGCGTGCATAGGTGTTTTTACTGTCCAGATGGGTGAGCACAGAGTGCAGTGCCATGGAAACTGCATCCTCTGTGCTCCTATTGCTGCGATAGGCAAACTGGTGTGAGTCCAATGTGGATGGTATAGAGTCTTTTAGGTGTTCCAGGACCAGCCGCTCAAAGCACTTCATAATGATGGGTGTGAGTGCTACAGGGCGGTAGTCATTAGGGCACCTCGGGCTGGAGTGTTTCGGCACTGGCACAATGGAAGTGCGTTTAAAGCATGATGGTACAGCTGCTTGGGCGAGAGACAGGTTGAAAATGTCTGTAAAAACCCCAGCGAGCTGCTCCGCACATGCCCTGAGAACACGACCAGGGATGTTGTCTGGTCCAGCAGCCTTGTGCGCGCTGATCCGGCTCAGTGCCTTGCAGACATCTGTGGAGGAGAGTGTGATTGGTGGGTGGTCAGCTGAGGGTTTGAGCTTGGTGGCAGTTTCTCTGTTGTCTCTTTCAAAACGAGCATAAAAGTAATTTAGCTCGTTCAGGAAGTTGACATCAGTGGCTGCGGGGGTGGAGTGGGTGGGTTTATAATCACTGATGGCCTGAATGCCATGCCACATGCGTCGAGGGTCAGAGTTGGAAAAGTGTCCCTCTATCTTTAGCTTGTAGCAGTGCTTGGCCTTTTTGATGCCCCTCTTCAGGTTTGCTCTGGATGTGCTGTAGGCTTGTGCATCTCCTGATCTGAAGGCAGTGTTGCGTGACTTCAGCAGGAGTCGCACTTCCCTGTTCATCCAAGGCTTCTGATTTGGGTATGTGGTGATCTGTTTCTGGGTTGTAACACTGTCAATGGTGGTATTGATATGATCCAATACTGAGGAGGTGTAGGAGTTAATGTCCGTGTGAGCGCCACTGGTGGCTTGAGAAGCAAACATACTCCAGTCTGTGTTTAGAAACCTTTCCTGGAGTGTGGAGTCTGCCCCCGCAGGCCACACCTTGATTGTCTTCACTGATGGCTTCACACGGTTGATGAGGGGTGCATATTTGGGGCTGAGGAACAAAGAGATGTGGTCTGACTGTCCCAGGTGGGGGAGGGGTGTTGCAACGTAAGCTCCCGCCATGTTTGTGTAAACATGGTCTAAGGTTTTGTTTCCTCTGGTGTGGCAGGAAACATGCTGGTGAAACTTGGGTAGCACTGACTTTAAGTTTGAGTGATTAAAGTCACCTGCAACAATAAACGCAGCTTCAGGGTGATCAGTCTGTTGTTTACTGATGGCTGCGTGAAGTTCTTTCATAGCAAGCTTGGCATCAGCATCGGGTGGAATATAAGCAGCAGTTATAATGGTGGAAGTGAACTCCCGCGGTAGATAAAACGGTCTACATTTAACCATGAGAAACTCCAGGTTAGCTGAACAATGACTCCCAACAATAGCAGAGTTTGTGCACCAAGCTTTGTTAATATAAATGCACAATCCACCACCTCTTGTCTTCCCGGAGCCATCTAATGTTCTGTCTGCCCGGAGTGTGTGGCGTCCCGCTAGCTCGATAGCGGTGTCCGGTATTCCGCTGTTTAACCAGGTTTCAGTGAAGATTAGGACGTTACAGTTCAAAAGTCTCTTACTGTGTGTGATGCTGAGTCGAATCTCCTCCATTTTGTTCACTAGCGATCGTACATTAGCAAGGAAAATGCTGGGTAAAGAGAGCCGATGAGGAGAACGCGTTAGCTTAACCCGCAATCCTCCACGCTTCCCCCGCCTTTGTTTACGATCTCGCCGCCGTCTGGGTGCACTTCCGCCCGGCCGGGATGAGCGCATCGCCTCGGGCGTCCTAGCGATCTCAGGAAGGAGTCGAAGATTGTCCATAAAACTGTCGGAAATTCGCAAACCAATATCCAAAAGCTCAGCGCGGGTGTACGATGTAAAGGCACAACTGTTCTGCACGAACAGACCCGAGATGAGCAAGAAAAATACCGCAAAATTGCAGAATCTGGAGAGACGCTGAGCCTCGCGATCTACTCGCGCCGCCATCTTGGTCTATATCCATGAGGGGTTAATAAAGGCCTTCTGAAGCGAAGCGATGCATTTGCGTAGGCCATCTGCCAGAAGCTAGTTATTTTGGTTTATAAAGTTATAAATATGGATATTTTTTCTTACAAAAACCTTTGCTTCGCTTCAGAAGGCCTTTATTAACCTCTTGTGGATTACTTTTATAATGGATGGATGCACTTTTTTGGACTTCAAAATCAGGACCGCCATTCACTACCATTATAAAGCTTGTAAGAGCAATAATATTTTTGAATATAACTCTGATTGTATTCGTTTGAAAGAAGAAAGTCATAAACATCTAGGATGGTTTGAGGGTGAGTAAATCATGGGATAATTTTCATTTTTGGGTGAACTATCCCTTTAAACGATGTTGTAAAATATGCAAAATTCCCAAATCAAATAACTTGACAGCAAGATAATCTGGTTACAACTGCCAGTAGTAGGCTATGTGATCATAGGTTATAGTTCTTGGTTGGCAAACATGCCTTTTGAACTAATGTTCGACCAGTTATATAAACTAGCAGTGAGATGCCTCACTGTATGTATCCTGAGCTCTTGCCTGATCCAGTCTGATCATGCACACGGCCCATCTTCTCTGTCTGGCAGCTCTAAGCATCTGCACACTAATAACTTGTCATCCTATACACAAGGAAACCATCCAAACAGATTCAACAAGTGAAGTGATGAGGAAAGCCATTCATCAACAGTCAAACGGTAAGGTTTTTTTTTTTTTTTTTTACATAAAAAGGACAATTTCTTGACTTTTAATAATATTACTGACACTCTTTTTATTTTATAAAGGATATATTTTACAGAAGAAAAGAAGCAAAGACTGCTTTTCAGTACTTGATATGAAAAATAATAATATAATGCGCTTTGATACAACCAAAAAGCCATATATTTCAGTAAGTATGAAATTTATTTGTTTAATCGATTTGAATAGTGATAAATACCTAATTTTACAGCTTCATCTCAGCTTTATTATGGATTAATACATATTATATTCATTCATATTATATTATGGATAAAAGCCTTAAATAACTAATAATAATAATAAATTCCAATACCAAATAACTTTTAATTACAGTACTGTTCAAATGTTTGGGGTGAGTATTTGTTTTAATTAATAAGAATTAGATATTTATAGATATTTATAATGTTACAAAAGAGTTATTTTTCAAAATAAATTCTGTTCTTTTGAACTTTCTGTTCATCAAAGAATCCTGAATTAAAAATAAAAAAAAATGACGTCTGTTATCCTCAGGTTGATGTCATTAATAAGGACTGCTTTAAAACAATTCCAAGAAAGAATTCCTATCAATCTACACGGAGGAGCGATGCACTGATCAAGCTTTTTGGAGCTGAAAGCCACACAGAGGCTTATAGTGCAGAATTACCTCTTTCTCTGCAATCAAACAACCATAAAACACATCTCAGGCAGAGAAGAAGCCAAAATATTGACCCATCTGATCCTTTGGGATTTGAGAATCCCAAGTCGAGGACCACCAATTATCGAAGACCAAACCGAGAGCGAGAACGCATCGGTAATGTTTCTAAAGAGACCATCACTTCCTATGATGACCCTTTACACGTGCTGCTCTCCAAGAGCCCAGTCAGTCCACACTTACAAAAAGAAAAGAAAAACAAGCAAGTTGCACCATCTGATCAGTTCTGAACAAATTACCGACCTCTTAAAAATAAAGGTTCCTAAACGGTTTCACAGCCTCGTGCCAAAGAAACCCATCTGAGAATTTAACTACATAGGAAGGTTCTCTTTTTGGATGATAGCCTACCTAAAAACAATACACCAATCTGAAGAACTTATAATGTAACGTTAAGAAAGCAAATGGCTCCATGGAAACATATCCAGCAATTGTATATGATGCAATCCAGGGCCTCTTTTTCAGCTCAGTAAGTGAGGCTAGTTTAGGTCACTGCTTGTCAGTCCTTTCACCTTTTTAAGTCAGTTAAAATTTAAACTACCGTACTCTGCAATTCTGTGGCAATGACGTTGTTTTCATCAGAACTGTGCAAGAACCTTTTTCAGTGATTGATGTAGGAATTATCATGAAATACTAGAATTATATGCAGTTGGTAGTCTGCAATGTATATAATTATATTTCATGTGTCGTCAGTAGACCTAAATAGTCATAGTTTTAAACATAATGAGACAAATGAGATGGTGCTGGCCACCTCTACTGAATTATTTATTGAATAAGTATTGATATGTTTTTATTTATTATATTTTATATTGATGTCTTTAATCTAAATAGAAATTGAGATATTGAAAAAAAAATAATAATTGTATGCTTTAGTTCAATTACCCTTAAATTAACATCTTTTCAGGATTTCTTAAGATAGTATTACCAGGATTCATATTAATATTCATAATATTCTTGTTAATGCTATATGTGATGGAGTGTCAGATTAAATTTCTTAAATTTAGTTTCTCATAAGTTTCCCAGCACATTATATGAAAAAAAAATCATGTATGTATGGTATGATTAAATTGTTGTTGTGAGGTAATGACACTTTTATATTTTTGAAACAAGACTTTCTAGATCTCAAGAATAATGGTTGATGATGATGATAATTGAGTACAATGAAAATAAATATCAATATAAAGATATTGTAATTGTTATGCTTTTTCTGTGTTTGAGGGGCCGTTTACACGACACCCCTTTTCAACTGAAAACGTTTCATGCGATTGGTTGCTCATTTACACAACAACGACATTTTGGGGGCCTGAAAATGCAAGCTTTTGAAAACGTTATTGTCTCTGTGTAAACTACAAAAATGCTAATTTGTGAAATTGGTGATGTTATGCGCATGCATATTATGTCTATATGCACAAAGTTTTTCTTTACAAAGTGACATCGCCAACTACTGGCCTGGCATCATATTACAGCGTTTTTGTTCACGCTACATTCTTACTTCATGGTTTCTGTTGTTTATTCAAAGTTATTTGTTTGTTAATTCTGTGTCATGTATCTCTCTTGGATTATCTACACATGCACCCCATTTAAAACCATTTATGTGGCCATTTGCATTGAACTGGTATCAGCTGGACTTGTTGATGTCTATTTTTAGTTGTAGATGTAATTTTAAGAGTAAAACAGTGTGTAAACTGTGTATAACCAACAATTTATCCTTTCTTTTGTCAACAGATTTGTGTGCATGAGTTTATTGAAATCAATTAGTTCAAACCTTCCCTCAACAAACACCTTAAAATGAGGTCAGAGTAACTGAATATCTTCAATATTGACTGTTCTGTGCTGCTTAAGTACATGTCAGGACACTCTACAACTGTTATGCAAATATGAGGCACAAATGCATACATAACAATCTTAAAAGTACACAAGAATAAATACACAAGCAATGCATTTGGTTTTGGGTTCATCTGCAGTGATTTCAATGAGATTATATATATATATATACCCCCCCAATTTTGTCTCTAATGTCTTTGGAGAGCTCTTTGGTCTTGGCCATGTTAGTAGTTGGATTCTTACTGATTGTATGGGGTGGACAGGTGTCTTTATGCAGCTAACCACCTCAAACAAGTAGTATATTTACATGCGTACAGTTTTACATTTTGTGACTTTCAGTTGAATAAAAGACACAAATTTTTCCAGTCATATATTTTGTGATTGAAGATTTAAAAAAAAACATATATATATATATATATACATATCAGACATGTTTGTTCAGCACATCCCACAGATGCTCGATTGGATTGAGATATGGGGGATTTGGAGGCCAAGTCAACACCTCAAACTCGTTGCTGTGCTCCTCAAACCATCCCTGAACCATTGTTGCTTTGTGGCAGGGTGCATTATCCTGCTGAAAGAGGCCAGTCACCAGGGAATACCGTTTCCATGAAAGGATGTACATGGTCTGCAACAATTAGGTAGGTGGTACGTGTCAAAGTAACATCCAAATGGATGGCAGGACCCAAGGTTTCCCAGCAGAACATTGCCCAATGCTTCACACTGCCTCCGCTGGCTTGCCTTATTCCCATAGTGCATCCTGGTGCCATGTGTTCCCCAGGTAAGTGACGCACACGCACCCGGCCATCTACGTGATGTAAATGAAAACATGATTCATCAGACCAGGCCACCTTCTTACATTGCGCCATGGTCTAGTTCTGATGCTCACATGCCGCCCTGTTGGTGCTTTTAGCGGTGGACAGGAGTCCACATGGGCACCCTGACTGGTCTGCGGCTATGCAGCCCCATACACAACAAACTGCGATGCAGTGTGTATTCTGACACCTTTCTATCAGAACCAGCATTAACATCTTGAGCAATTTGAGCTACAGTAGCTCGTCTATTTGATCAGACCATACAGGACAGCCTTCGCTCCCCACGTGCATCAATGAGCCTTGGCCGCCCATGACCCTGTTGCCATTTCACCACTGTTCCTTCCTTGGAGCACTTTTGACAGATACTGACCACTGCAGACCGGGAACACCCCACAAGAGCTGCAGTTTTGGAGATGCTCTGACCCAGTCGTCAAGCCATCACAATTTGGCCCTTGTCAAACTCGCTCAAATCCTTACGCTTACTCATTTTTCCTGCTTCCAACACATCAACTTTGAGGACAAAATGTTCACCTGCTGCCTAATATATCCCATCTACTAACACGTGCCGTGATAAAGAGATAATCAGTGTTATTCACTTCACCTGTCATAATGTTATGCCTGATCGGTGTATATATATATAAACACAAAATGTAGGACACATTTATTTAGTTAACATTTACACTTTTATAGCATTTAAAGATAAATCAATAACTTACTTACACACAAATACTTCCCTGTATTTAATACCGCCAGTGTCTGAATGGTATACAATATAGTATTCATAAGTCTCAATCTGTTTAAGTCAAATCAGACATTTGTTGGTTGTCTTTCCAAAAGTTGATATATCACAAAATTCTGTATGATGAATCAGGGTAAAGTGCTTTAACACTGACATGTAAACATTTTATTGCCGTTTCAATTTATATATTGCTGTTTTTAATCAGTCCTGATGTGATCTCTTCTGTTGATGAACACACATTTCATGTCTGAAAATGCAAGACCCGCATTACCACATTTCAAAGTGATAATAAAACGGCACATTCCGGTGTTCGGGCAGATGGAAAACTGTTGAGCTGGGTCTAAACAACGGGCCACGGGGCACTTCAGGTCCTCAAAAAAATGCCGCATCATTATGCTCATATAAGCCCCGTGGCCAACAACCAAGGCATGGACAGGCACATTCATGACTCCGTCATCTGGGAGTCCTGCAGGAGCCCAATCGGTTTCATCTGTCTCACCATCTTGTACTTTGTCTCGATGGTCATTAGCTATTCGCTGGATCATAGCCTTGAGAAAATCCTTGATTCGCACCTTCACCTGAAAATTATTTTATATTTTGATAATCAATTTTAAAATTAATACATTTTAAAATATTACAAATACATGGGACATAATAGGACATTTATATTATAACTCCATTTATGCACAGTGTTGCCATTTAGAGTGGCTGTTTTCTTTCATCCCAAACCAGCTATACTGATTATTATTTATTTTTTGACATAAGTGCCATTCATTTTACCTGCTCCATGGTTTCTCCCTCAGGTGGAGTGAACTCTGGTAAAGGCTGCCCGGCTGCTTTAGCCATGTTTTTCATTTCTATGACTCGACCTCCCTCAGCTACACCGAAACTCTGGAGAAAAAAATAGTTCTGAGATGGATATGAAAAGTTACTCTGAAAGGACACAGTCTGATCAGACTCTGATTTAACTTATATTATCAAGCAGTAGTCTGTACTTACTCTCTCTTTAAGTGTTGGATCTGCGACTAGTTCTATATCGTGGCAGGTTCTGTTGTTCCTCAAAATGATCTCCGCAGTCTGTAATTTTACAAAAAGACGTGATTATTCATCCTAAAGGAAAGATAAGGAGTCAACAAACACAATGAAAGTTATATTTGCTTCAAGAAACTAGGACACACTAGTTAGAAATGATTATAACTTCAATGGGCATGTGCAACCTTATAACAATAACATTCGCAAAAGATGCATATTGCACATTAACAGATATTGTCTGTTAACATATGGTTTGACTGTTATTGATGGTTTCTTTATCATATTAAAAATACTTAAGACTCACATAAGTATATTGCTTACTGACTCTTATCCAGGGAAACATGCATTTCCAGCTCAATTGACCCAGAATTTTATTTTGTGGAGAAACATCTCCCTCTACCTGTGGCAAACTGGTATGTTCTACTAGACTTCTACTAGTATGTTTCTACTTACCTGCTTGGCACGTTTCATGTCACTGACAAACACATTTGTGAATTTTATATCCCTGAGGTACTGGCCAGCAGCCTCAGATTGCCGTATCCCAATTTCAGAAAGCGGTGAGTCTATTTTCTGGCCTAAAAGCAAAGAAATTATAGCTATAGTTTGTGGAGCATTTGCTGAGATAAAAATGCTAATAACTAAAGCCATGCCTGCAAAAATGCAGGGGTAGTGATAGTTATGGATAACAGGTATTTGTTTCTTTAAAAAAAAAAAAAACAATACCTTGTAAAAGGCCATCTTTGTTGCACTGCGTCTCACCACTGGTAAACGAAAAGTAATAGTGAAAAATCTAATTAAAAACAAAACTATATAACTTGAATATAACGATGTCTATTTAACATGGACACAGTGAGAGTAGGAATCTTTTTTTGTTTTGTTTTTTAAATGTATAAGAGTTACATTATGTTACATCAAGCATCTGACCTTTCACTGGAAGAGGGATTCGTATTGCCCTTTAAGCATAGCTACAACAGACAAGAGTAACATGATATATGAGGACTAGGAGCCCAGTAAAGTTTAAACTAAATTCCCACTAGCATATTTAAACTCTACTAAATGTCAGACAGCCCTCATGTATTAATATCGTTCTATAACGCCATGATGATCGGATATAGTGCTATATTTAGAACTACTTCAAGCAAAGTATAGTTTTAATTTAAAACTATCCTCTCATATTACAATTGCTGAATCGATAATATGCAGTGATCAGTTTGCAATGCAGAATAGTTGCAGAACATATTTTTCATTAGGCAAACGAGACAGAAAAGCCAACTTACTGTCGGACAATCGTTAAACCAAAAGCAAGCATTGCTGCAGCTATAAAGATGCCGTTAACAGCGTCGTGCGGTTATGGATGCTCATTCATTGATCCCGGAGACAACCACAAGCAGTCACACCATTTGCGTTTTTAAATATTCGCCTATATTTGCTGCTGTGGGGTGACAGCACTGACAGTGCTTGGCTTTTACCGGAAGTTCGTACGCATGGCTGGTAGGTCCGACTCGATTTGGAAAATCGGTTCTTTTGAACGGTTCAAAAACAATTCAGCGATTCGTCATTAAGAAGTAAGTTTGTTGATAAAGCTGTCATAATTAAGCCATATACATAGTCCCAGTGTGTTTAACATTCTCCGATTCGTAAAACTACACGTTGAGATGTGCACCAGCTCAACTGAATCCTTGAAAAGATTCAACTCAAAAGAATGATTCATTCGTTAACGAATCGGCTACAGTCACATCGCTCACCTGACGTAGCTTCCAATATTAACCAACTGCAGAGCCGCAGAACCCATATACGTCACTCACAACAGTCTGAGGACAACAGCGCCACGCCACGGTCTCATGCCGGAAGTGGGCGGAGTTAACGAAAACTAAACAATCGCATGGCGGAAGAAGAGAACACGGTAAACAGTTGTTTTGTGTTGTGGTTTTAATCTATCAAGTTTATTTGTGTTGTGTATTTGATCCATCGTTGTTGTATTAACATTTTATACAGCACGTGGCTCTAATCTTATTTTAAACGATTGATGTGGTCTTGCTTTAAGTTACATATTCATTGTTTGTGATTTTACTTTGTTGTTGGCGCTGTATTTTTTATTTAAATACCTTTTCTGATACTGACCAATGTGTTTTAAGTGGATTTTTTTTCTAATTTATAGAGGCATTTTACGATTTGGAGAGGCTCAGCTTTACTTCATTTTCATCAATACAAGACATTCTGCAACAGTTTTCACACCCAGTGTTTTTAACTGACCAGATAACACTAGTTGAATGCACACCTTCAAATTCACTTCTAAAAGCAGCTGTCCATGAAGGTATGAATGTTGTGAGTTATTTGTTTATATACAGTGGCAAGAAATAGTATTTATTTGTTATCCCTTTGGAATTAGTTGGTTTTCTGCATGATTTGGTCAAAAATGTCATCTCATCTTCAAAGTTTCAAGTATATATATTTATATATAAGCACAATGTGCTTAAGCTAACAAAGCACAAACAATATTTAATGTGTTTGAATGTGTCCTATTAAAATCAAATACACAACCAAACATGTGATATGTATTGCCAAATATAGATATTGTTCATTTGGATGATGTTATGAAAGTTTCTTTTATATTCTGAATTTAAAATTTTGTTTTTGCAATGCAGTAAGTGTATATATAGATACACACACACACACAACCCCAAATCAGAAAAAGTTGGGACAGTATGGAAAACGCAAATAAAAAACAAAAGTAGTGATTTCTAAATTTACTTTGACTTGCATTTCATTGCAGACAATATGAACACAAAATATTTCATGTTTTGTCTGGTCAACTTCATGTCATTTGTAAATATGCATCCTTTGGTGCATAAAAAATCCTTTTTGGTCCCAAAAAGTTGGGACAGTAAAGCATTTACCACTTTGTAATGTTGCCATTCCTTTTCACAACACTTAAAAGACGTTTAGGGACTGAAGACACCAAGTGATGAAGTGTTTCATGTGTAATTTTGTCCTATTCTTCCTGCAAACAAGTCTTAAGGTGGGCAACAGTGTGCGGTCTTCGTTGTCGCATTTTGCGCTTCAAAATGCGCCATACATTCTCTATTGGAGACAGGTCGGGACTGCAGGCAGGCCAGTCAAGTACCTGTACCCTCTTCCTCCGCAGCCAGGACTTTGTAATGTGTGCAGAATGTGGTTTTGCATTGTCTTGTTGAAATATGCATGGACGTCCCTGGAAAAGAGGTCTTCTTGAAGGGAGCATATTATGCTCCAAAATCTCTATGTACTTTTCAGCATTAATGGTGCCTTCACAGAAGTGCAAGTTACCTTTGCCAAGGGCACTGGCACAACCCCATACCATGACAGACCCTGGCTTTTGGACTTGTTGCTGGTAACAGTCTGGATGATCCTTTTCTTCTTTGGTCCGGAGCACACGGCGTCCATTCCTCCCAAAAAATACCTGAAATACTGATTCATCTGACCACAGTACACGTTTCCACTGTGTGATGGTCCATCCCAGATGCCTCCGAGCCCAGAGAAGTCGACGGCGCTTCTGGACACTGTTAACATAGGGCTTCCTTTTGGCACAGTACAGTTTTAACTGGCATTTGTGGATGTAACTACGTATTGTGGTACTTGACAAAGGTTTGCCAAAGTAGTCCTGAGCCCATGTGGTGATATGGCTTATAGATGAACGACGATTCTTGATGCAGTGCCGCCTGAGGGATCGGAGATCACGGTTGTTCAGCTTAGGCTTGCGCCCTTGTCCTTTACGCACTGAAATTCCTCCAGATTCCTTGAATCTTTTCATTATGTTATGCACTGTTGAATGTGAAATATCCAAATCTCTTCCTATCTTTCTTTGAGGAACATTGTTTTTAAACATTTCAATAATTTTCTCACGTATTTGTTGGCAAACTGGCGATCCTCGGCCCATCTTTGCTCCTAAAGGATTAGACCTTTCTTGGATGCTGCTTTTGTACCAAATCATAATTACAATCACCTGTTGACATCACCTGTTTCAAATCACGTCATTATTTAACCATTTTACCTCAGTACTAGCCCTAAATTGCTCCTGTCCCAACTTTTTTTTAAATGTGTTGCAGGTCTGAATGACAGGAAAGGATGCATATTTACAAATGACATGAAGTTGACCAGACAAAACATGAAATATTTTGTGTTCATATTGTCTGCAATGAAATACAAGTCAAAGTAAATGTAGAAATCACTTCTTCTTTTTTTTTATTTGCGTTTTCCATACTGTCCCAACGTTTTCTGATTTGGGGTTGTATAAATATATATATATATATATATATATATATATATATATATATATATATATATATATATATATATATATATATATATATATATATATATTTCTGTTTAATTTTGTTGCAGTAAATTGACAAGCAGACTCACCCCAGGACAGGACGATGGAAGCTGAGCCAAAAGAAGGTTAGTTTTAAAAGGCTCTCATAAAGACATTCGCTACTTATACAGATAGTGTGTTGTTATATGTCACATCTTTTCCAGGAATAACTTAATAATGTTCTATTGTTTTAGACTGTTCCACAACAGTTGGTCAGCTCTATTGACTGTGGGATATTCATGTTAATGGTAAGAAAAAAAAGAAAAGAGCTTCTCTTCATTAGGATGAAAAACATGAGGGCTTTTCACACTTGAAATGGTAAACCCCGGGTATACAGAATCCTGGGTTATCTTGCTTCACGTTTCACACTGATCATCATTTACCTGAGAGGAACAATTAATCCTGGGTACATACACTGCCGTTCCACACTGTACTGTACTAAACCATGGGATAACATCCTTATTTGCAGTGTCAGTGTCGCTGATTGGACGAACACCGGAAACATTATGTTTACATAAATGCTCAAGCTTTGCATGTCCTCGTATTACAAGTTTATCCTGAATGGACATTTCAGACTATAACATAATTAAAATGGTCTCTTCTTCATTGCAATTGTTGCGTTTTCTGTCAGCATTTGATGTTTTTCCTCTTCAACGCTGAATTTATTATTTATATAGAATGCACAGTGTTTCAGTGACTGTCCAAAGCACGTAAATATAAAAGTGAAATGTTACTTTACCCGGGATTAAAAGCGTGTTTAGAATGATGATAAGCTCAGTGTGAAAAGCTTGCCTTTGATTTCTGTATACATTTTGAACTTAAAATGGTTAATTAATTTGATTTGTGACAGGGTATGATTTGTCACAAATATAGACATGAGGGAAAAATTTAATTTCAAAACTTTACTATACATGCTACATCCTTCAACACACGATATTGTTAAAACACTTCCAACATTTCATCCCATTTTCTCATGAAGGAGCCACGGACCACAGAAGACCTCTGCACTGCAGCTGAAAGACTGTGGAACAACCAAAAGTTTTCAAAGGTTTAGTGGAAGAGCCGTGATTTCTGAAATTGAAAGAGGAAGACCAGGAAAAAGCCCTTCAACTTTCAGTCTGAAATGGTTGACCAACAACTTGCCAAAGAGCCTTTAGTGTTTTTTAAGTGTTTAGTGTTTGGACAAAAGGAGTCTCAGAATTAATTGCATGTTTATGGAGATTTAATTTATTTTAGATTTCATTTGTCATGTACCTGCTGTGCAATAACTTTCAACCTAGTTCAATATTGATTGATTGTGTATGTCTTTTTAAAGCAAACCACAGCTAGTATATGATGCCTTTGGGGAAGTACATTTATTAAAATTAAATAATTTTTGTATGTTGTTTTGGGATTTGATTAATCTGAATCTGCTTGAATTATGCATTCCAGTGTAAAATTGTGTAATGTGTATTATGTACTATGAAAAAAGGTTAATTCTGAAATGCTTGAGTAAAAAATATTGTGTCATATAAATAAATGTTCACATGCTCAATCTTTGTTTTCATTTTTAGTGTTTTAAGATTTATGTTCAATTGATCTAATATAATCTTTTAAGACATATTATAAATAGCAACTTTTTACTTTAAAAATCCTTAACAAAACGTTGAAATGGGGTTATATATATATATATATATATATATATATATATATATATATATATATATATATATATATATATATAATAACATACATTTTATATATAATAACAACAAACAGTGTAATGTGTGTATTTTTATGATTTAACTATCTACTAATGAAAAGTGAGTATATCTATCTTTCTATCTGTATCTCTCTTCATTTAAAACGTATTAATAAAATACTTGACATTATTAACATGGTTTTAAACTTTAGTTTGAAACTCCAAATGGAGCAATATATAAGAAGATAAATCAGCTCCGCCCACTTCCGGCATGAGACCGTGGTGTGGCGCGTGCACGGGCTTTGAAATTGTATAACGTCTGTCACGTTTTTATTTGGGACTGTATATCGTTGACATTTAACTCAACAAATAGGTTTTTTATTTTAATTGTGATATTTTTAAGTACTCACCAGCTATTCAGTTGTAAAAATATAGACGTTTATAAAAATGTTCACCACAGTAACGTACGTACTGAAATAAGTACAGGAGACTGAATACTTAATTCATGGTAAGTTTATTGACCTTAGCATACAGCATGTCCTCTCCTTTAACTTCATTAATGCTCTCAATGACAAATTTGAGTTCAACAGAAACCCAAAGAATATCCACAGTTGCCAAGATCTATAATGACTTTACCCTATAATCCATCTCTTAAAAATCAGTTGTAACAACTTCCGACTTAGTTATAATTATTTAGCGGATAATTATGCAAGGAAACATGGTTGAACATAAAACCTTTTCAACCTGTTTCATTTATGAAATGTGTAATTTTCACCCAGTCTTTCTGATTATCCACACTCAATCTTTACAGTCATTCTCTACCAGGTTATAACATCCTGGATAGATTCCCATTGTTATGTTTACCATTAACATTGCCAATAAAAGGGAAGAATAACATAGGACCAACATAGCACCACACTCTTTAAAGCAGATATTTATTGAACAGAGGTTGTGCAACAGACATAACTGAGGTACATGATTACAGTGGAGGAAGGAGGACTTTACTCATTGTTGTTGCTTATTTGATACAGGTTTATTTCCACTGATATGGGCCAAGTTCATAAGACAATCGTTTGTGACCTCCTCCATCCACTATTTCTGACATCTAGGTGGGAGCCTTGTAAGCTACAGTATGTAAATCCATCTGTATTTACTACATCAGAAAAATCATAACCTCTTCTATGTGCTGTCCTTTCCAGGTTCCGGAAAAAACTGTTGTGAGTTGTGTGAGGTAATGGGAAAGTCTTTTATGTCCAGTAAACCTGAGGTATAGAGATACCATACTTACAGAATGTGACAGAGAAAGAAGAGAAGGAAAAAAGACTAAAAGGTAAAGAAACATGCCTTTATAAGAGCACACTGTACAAAGAGCATTTCCAGTCGAATACTCATTTCATGTTCTTCTTTTACCCTCTACTTCTGTATTCTCAAAGTATTCTGTAAGCAGTAAAATAATTATAATACAATTGTTTATAAAATAGCAGCACACCGATGTGACATCACAACTAAGTAATGTTATGTGTATAAGATGAAACAAACAAACAAAAAAAATCATAGCTTTTTAGCAGCGGAAAAAAAACATAACTCAATAACAATATTGACACTTGATTGACGTCTTCACACCCTTTCCATCTCTCATCACTTTGGAATACAGTATCATACCCCTTAATGAATGTAACTTCAGTCCATTTTCAAACTCAGCCACCCATACAATCTGTTAACAGTACTGTAATTCATTTTCAGACCAGAGCTGGGAAAATAATTAGATTGACAGGGGTTTTGGTGTGAGGATGTAGGAAATGTGACTTGTGAAACTCAAGCATCACTAAGAACCGTTTCTGGGCAAAGGAAACGTATGAGTACATGTAAACATCTCCTTTACACACAGAAAGACATGCACACAAACACGCACGCATATGTAGACGGACAAAAACCTAAGCTCGATCGACTGCCCCTTTTCAAGGTAAGCTATGAGAATTCAGCATTTGAAAGGCGTTTTGTGCTGCTGGTGCACCCTGTTTTTGGACGCTGTGTAATGACTTTTGGAAGTTTTCAAATCCCATGCCAGTTCAACCTTTGGAAGCAGCATATTTTAGATGGCTGGGTAGTGGATCTTATGGTTAAGCTCAGCAAAACAGGGTGACTCAAGGCACTATTTAAAACTGTTTTTTTTTTCTGCAGTGGTGCAGTTGCACAACTTTATCTTTTCAAATGGCAAGAAAACTGCCCTGCGTTGCACTGCGTGCAAATGATGTTTTTTCTTCCATTTTGATCTGTTTTTGTTGTCTTTTTATTTTCTTAAATTTGTTGCTGTCGTCATACATTGGTTTCCAATGCTTTAACGCTGTAATGAATCCAACATGCCATGATCTAAACATGGGAAACCAGCCCAAAAAGGAAAAAAAAGACCCCTTTTTTATAACCATTTGTTATCCATGGCAAATATGCTATCTAAACTGACATCGATGGAGTACCCTTCCCCAGTTATGAGTTGGCAGTATCAATGAAACTGGTTTAGATACTGGTCTGTAATTCAAACATAAGACATAAAAACTAAAGGACAAACAAGTAAACAGACAAATAGATTAAAGATCTTAAATATCTAAATAATGTTGTTTCTCCTTTCTCCTCATTTCCTGCTTCTCCTAACTCCATATCATCATCCTCATCTCAGCAGCATGCTTCACACCTCAAACTCATCATCCTCAATCATTCTGGCCTACACATTCCTTTACTGCTAATCGAATTTGCAATTTGTTTGCAAACTACTCCATGACTCTTCTCTCGGTCCCTGGTGGGACCAAACACAAATCAGCCTAAGGCTCCTTCAACACGCTCACAACAAAATACGTAATAAACTGTATACAATACAACTGTAATATTTAGTGGGAGGCTGCCCAAAAGGACAACCTTACCCACAAACTTTAAAAACAACTCTTCTTGCCTTTAGAAGAAATGTGGGAACGTAGCCGTCTCTGTCCGCTCCCTTTTCTTGCCTCCTCTTGTTCTGTGCACTGGGTTGGGCCCAGCCCTCAAGCAGTTTCCAGGCCAGTAAATAAAAGCATTTAATATAAGGCACTGATACAGGAGGCCCTCGAAGCATCGTGGAATCATTTGCTATCCCTGTCCAGACCATGTGCCTACCACTGAATCCGCCTCTATGACCAAACACTTGCAGATAGATGATTAAACAAAGCCCACATGACTCACACAAGAGTGCCTGATATAGGGTAACTTGTACACGCTTGCACATGAGCCAACATACACCACACATAAATGCATGCACACAAGCAGCTTGACAAAAGCTTATTTGAAGTGTCTGTAACTTTAACATCAAGAGACAATAACTTGCTTGTTTAACAGGAATAATAATAATAATAATAATAATCATCATCATCATATTAAAATAATATTAATAGTCTGTTCTCGTGATATAAACCCCTGTTGCCCTAGCAAAAGAGCCCTGCTCACCGCTCCTTTTTAATCCCCCTTTCTGGTCCTAATGCACTCTTAGTACACAGCCAAGTGAATGGGTGCGTTCATTCGGACTCATGGCACCTCAATGTGTGTTCAAGTTCAGGCATTCCAAAATGAACCCAAAAAAAAAAAAAAAAAAAATTCACAACAAAACAGAAAGAAAAAAAAAAAACACAGCCCCACTTTTTGTACCCTTTCAAGCCAGTCTGATACAGTAGACTCTCTATTTTGAAAAGCCCTTTACGCTATCACTTTTGCATTAAATATCATATTATTATGTTTACACGATCAAAAGAGTTTGCGAAATACTACACGCTTCCCTTCTAAGAGTCTAAGGCACCGTAGAGGTTTTTGCATCATTATCAAATCATTTTTAAAAATATGTATTTTTTGTATCTAAAATAGCTTAGATGTTTTTCTTTTTTTGTCATTTATGGGAGTTTTTTTTTTTTTACTGGAAAATGAAGATACAACTCTACAAAGACTAGCAAGCACTTTTTGTTGGGGTTGTTTGTTTTTTTGTCATTTTTGTTTTTTGTTGTTTTTTTTTCTTTCTTGAAGACTGATCACAGCGTTCCTGCAGCAAGCTCACAAGTTGATGTCTCGTACATCGGTAGGGGTGCTGGACTGGTCCTGGTCATCAAGTGCTTTGCTGCGCGGGCCACCCTGTTCCTGCTGCTGCTGTTTCTGCTGCTGCTGACGACCCTCCCTCAGGTTATTCATCAACACTCTCTCAATCTGCTCCTGGCATGCCTTTAACACGTCCTGCAATGCAACAGACACATTCCGTTAGACAAACAGGTCACTTGCATCGTTGCAATGTCTGTACTTATCCAGAATCTGTTCAATAGTAGTACTGTTAAAGTAAATGCAAATTCACACATAGTTGATGGTTTACGTCAAACAAGATTTAACCAAAATTCTAACCCAGATTTTTCTGTCTATACCAAACATGCACCTTAAACAATAGAAGTTGCCCTGCATACAGGAAAAAAAAAGCTCTACCACAGTTTGCTATCCATGTCCCTTCATACTCTGTCTGACTGATCACCTCCCAACCTCTGCCTCAATATGGAAGGTCCTCAAATACACCAAGGAAAATTTAGTACACAAAACCTTGTTTATTGAAGACTAGGTTTTTCTACTTCACTTTTCTACTTTTTTTTTAGCAGTTTTTCTACTGCTATAGATATCTAGATAGGACCTCTTAAGATTTTCACAATACAGTAATGCAAACACAATTCTGATCCAAACCCGGATGCACACCAAAAGTGCTAGAATTAAACACTTTAAGACATAGCAGACATAGCCCTGCTAGCAATAACCCTTACACATGTAATTCTATAATGTCACAACAAAGATAGTAATGCAGTATTGCAAAAGTATTGCAAAAAGTCAACTATTCGCATCCATGGCAAGATAAACTGTTTATTTGCCTTCCTTTAAGTGACAGGTTGCCCAAAAAAGCTATTTGCTCACCCTTGTTCCAAAACTATATGACTTTCTTTCTTCTGTGGAACACAAAAGAAGATATTTTAAAGAATGTTGGTAACCAAATCATTTTAGATAGATATGCAATGCAACAGACATATTCCGTTAGACAAACCGGTCACTTATCGCTGCAATGTCTGTACTTATCCAGAATCTGTTCAATAGTAGTACTGTTAAAGCAAATGCAAATTCACAGTTGATGGTTTACGTCAAACAAGATTTAGCCAAAATTCTAACCCAGATTTTTCTGTCTATACCAAACATGTACCTAAAACAATAGAAGTTGCCTTGCATACAGGGGGAAAAAAAAGCTCTACCACAGTTTGCTATGTTAATTACATCCATGTCCCATGGATAAAACAAGGTAGTGTTTCGCTTATGTTTTTTTATACCCTTTCATTTTCACAACAGCATGTAATGACCTAAGGGGATCTCACTTGAGTCCACCAGTCTTATTCCTGCACTGTAAAACTAAGAACAAACAAAATCTTTTTTTTATTGATAAAATATAAGAAATGCTCAATGCAACCCTGTGGGTGGCTCCAAAGAGCACATGACATATTTAAAATGGCTTTCACGCTGTCACCAAAATGAGCAATGATGCCCTCTAGTGCAACTAAATGGATGTACGGTGATCAAAGCTCACTCTCCTGTTTAGTGAGTATGTCTGACACAACAGGCATCTGTGGGAAGTTTGCTGTGAATGGCCCACGGGGAGGGCCCGTGGAGAATGTGTTGCTTGTGGAGAGGCTGCATTCCTTTGACATTTACTGCTAATTAAAAGCTGATGGGCCAAAGTCTGAACTTATGCTATGCATGGCTCCTGGGCCAGGCAAACGTTTCTTGCCTGTAGAAGCAGTCTATCACACAAGAAAAACATCTCAGGTTTTTGGAGTGACTGGCGGAAGGCATTTAAATCTTTTTATTTATTTATTTTGTTTGTTGAGGAAGAGCTTAGTGTCGCTAGGTTGTTTTCTTTCATTGTGGATGACAACACCACCATCCTTCTAGAGGTCTCTCGTTTCCCACCACGATGAGCCATTATTAGTCATGAAAAATAAATTTCTTCTAGTAAATTAACTAAAGCATAAAACATGTAAAGGAACTGCCTGTGTCTTACCACAAGAATGCCAGGCCCGACTTCTTAAAAGACATTTTCCTGTGCGCTGGTCTTTATAGCTGCAAAACCAAATTCATGCCAAGCCCCAAAGGCTTAATTCAGGCAACTCTAATAGCTTCAATGTGCGACTACTGGTAAAACCAGGACTTGCTCTAGAAGAGCTTCTCCATGATTAGATACAGAGGAGGGTGGCACAGAGGGTGAGCTGCAGGAGGAAGTGGGTGGTCCCTGATTAAATAATCCAACCCTGCCCTGATCAAGAACACCCTCTATCCCACCGGAGCATGGCTATGTTTGTCAAAGTCCAACAAATGAATGAAAATGGTCTACTGAAGAACCAGCAGTTATTGTGATGTCACTCAGTCTGTGCCATCTTGGACAGAAGAAGCTTAAAGGGGAGACTTACTACAAAGTAACTACAAAAAAACGATGTCTGTTTTTTAATGGGAAGTGAAAGCAAGGATTGCCGGGTTCAGAGCAAGGCCATCACAGCATTGAGAAATGAAAGGGATTAAGATGTCCCAGAGGCCTAATGCAAGAGGCCAGGGGGCCTAACACATGATCTTATGTACCAAAAAAGCCTTGAAGTTCTTCTCTAAATAATTTGCAACTCTTCAGTTCCAAATAACATTTCGGTTGCAAATAACAACGTCCTTATGACATTATGACTTTAGGCAAAGGAGCATTCTCAGCATACCAGACCCAAAGTTTCTAACATTTCACCTACTTCTAGAAACTCAAAAGAGTTTACTTTGCACTCTCTCTTCCTGGTTAGTTTCTCCAACTGCAGAGCTTTGGATTGTGCAAAGCTATATTGTAAGTATTCTAGAAGAGCACAAGGACACAAATTCATGCCTCAACATAAATCAGTCAGGGCCTCATTTAAAAGAACTGATAACTCTTAGACCCTGGATGACTACAACATCCCAAGGAGCATCATTTACTGTATTTACTTTAGCTACAGTAGCAAACTTTACTATTGACACCCAGTGCCAAATTAATATTTAGTGTCTTTTGCTTATTTCTTAGAGAGACTTTAGGGTGTTTGTGGAAACTTCAAGCCAGTTTTTCAGCCTTCCTGGTTTGGCATGCATGTGTGTACCTTACTGCTGCACAGAGTATACTTCACCAGGTGTGTCTTCAGCTACACACACATTCCAAGGACGACTGGAAGAGGCTGGCTGCCCCTATCATATGTCTACTGGAAACTACAGGCACTGAACACCACCAATGTCAGCAGGGTACCTGGTTCCTGGCTGGCAGCATCGTTTGGCATTAGGTTGACTTTCCTTCATACTCTGTCTGACCGCTCACCTCCCAACCTCTGCCTCAATATGGAAGGTCCTCAAATTCACCAAGGAAAAGTTTAGTACACAAAAACCTTGTTTATTGAAGACTAGGTTTTTCTACTTTACTTCTGCTATAGATATCTAGATAGGACCTTTTCACAATACAATAATGCAAACACAGGTCAGATTATTCGTCCCAAACAAATTCAATGCTCAGTTAAATATAAGGGTGCATTCACACGTGGTGCAATTGCTTGGTCTGAACCCGGGTGCAGACCAAAAGTGCTAGAATGAAAGCACTTTAAGACCAAGCAGACATAGCACTGCTAGAAATAACCCTTCCACATGTGATTCTATAATGTCACAACAAAGATACTATTGCAGTATTGCAAAAGTATTGCAAAAAGTCAACAATTCGCATCCTTGGCAAAGCAAACTGTTTATTTGCCTTACTTTAAGTGACAGTTCGCCCAAAGAGAAGAAAGAAAGTCATGTAGTTTTGGAACGACATGAGGGTGAGCAAGTAGCTTTTACTTGCTCACCCTCATGTCGTTCCAAAACTACATGACTTTCTTTCTTCTGTGGAGCACAAAAGAAGGTATTTTGAAAAATGTTGGTAACCCAATAATTGTGGTTACCATTTACATGAATTAGACATTTCTCAAAATATCTTTTTTTTTGTTCCACAGCAGAAAAAAAAGTCATACAAGTTTGAATCAATCAATGAATGATGACAGAACGTTCATGTTGGGTGAACTATACCTTTAAGTTTTCTTTAGGCTTTATAGCTCAGTGCGAGCAGGGTAGAGTGCGTACACCCTACCTGCATGTTTTCAAAGGTATGGCTAGTTGGCATCCAGCAATGTGACGAGTTGTTCATGGAGCAGGCAGTTCATTCCTTCTGCCCTGGACCTCACACTCCTCAGACACTGAGCACCTTTACTGCTGTGGAGGACTATTTGTTTTTCCTCTGCTATGGTGCACGACTTCACACACCACATGCTGGGGCAGCAGTCATTCTACCAGCAGCAGTGCACTCTAGGGTATCTTGGGGAGGGTTGACCTCTTCAGGTCAGGACAGGAATTAAATGTGTTTCCTGGGTTATTCTCTTAATCCTAATATTCTCTTCGGCTTTTACCTTTCCACCTAAAAAGAAACTAAAGGACCTAAAAGAAACTAAATGACCAGGAGGTGGTCCCTCATGCGACAGTATGTGTGAATTTGTATGCAAGTCAATTGCATAAAGCCATAGTATCCCTGACACATTCCCCTAACCCTGCGGATTCTCTCCTTACAGTCTCTCAGTCAGGGTCAATTCCATTTCATTTCCAGTAATTCAGTGGCTGAATGTGAAATTGAATTGGAGCTGGACCTAAGCCCATTGAGTAAATAGGGGGAATGCATAGCCTCCTCTCACAGTCCTACAGGCACAGCAACACTTGTCCCACAGATTACCAATAGTGTTTATATTAGTAAAAAAAAAAACAAGAAATCTTATCTCTGTTTTAAATAGAAAGCTGTTTTAAATATGATCACCCCACCAATATAAACAAACTGTGAGGTGATCTGCGTAGCACACTGGCCTACAGGGAAATGCCATGTATCACGATTCATTAAAAGTTGCATTAGTAAAATGTATAGTCAAAGCAACAATACTTACAACTTCGGTGTTTGTGATCTTGGCTAGCAACTCTGTAAGGTTGTCTCCCCACAGTGAGCGATTCGTGCTGTTGAGCTGCAGGCCACAGATAGCCGCTGCCACGCTGCCCGTTGCAATCATGGATGGAGGGTACATGGCGAAGTTGAAATCTGAGGAAAGAGCAAACCAGGCAAGACCTGTCAAGCTTTGAGTTCATAAAAATGTACTTTATCAGACTTTTCTACAGTATTTTGAATAGTTATATCAAATATTATGAAATGGATACAAAAATAACAAAAATCATAAATACTGACAAATAAAGACCCTTTCCATTAGGTCTGTGCACAGTCCTTTGCTAATGACTGCAGCCCAGGATAATGAGGGTTCACTTGGCTTGAAAAGAATCTGAAAAGCACCCCACCCCCACCCCTCTCCTCCAGTCACCCTTTGCAGATCGGCCCCTTTTCTTCCAGCTCCTAAGTAAATCGTGTGCTCCCTGAAAAAAAGCCCTATAGCCTTCGGAAAGGATGGAATAAAGAGCCACAGTCCCCCTGCCAATGCTCACTGCTGTAGGTCCTTTTTCCACGTGTGGTCACAGGCGTACATCTCAAAGACCAATAACCTTGTTAGCTTTCTCACTGTCATTCATAATGCAAATAAGACAGCTTGTGAACGGGCTTGAAACCCAAAAAGACGACTGACTGCAAGAAGGGGGAGAAAGAAAGAGGAAAAGAAAGAACCAAACAGCTTAGGCTGTCTGCCCCCTGCCTCATTGATTTCCATTTTTCTTCTTTTTCTACGGCTCCCCCTCTTCTTACTTTTTTTTTTTTTTTTTTTTTACTTCAGGCACACACCCCTAAGGTTGAATGGCACACATGTCCTTGTTGTTACAACAGCCCGAGATTTGTGTCAGCGTTGTAGCTATCTTTTAACATATTGAGTGTGGCCACTGGTGGACCTGGGTCTAGTGAGCAAGAGAGTGTGGCCTCATTGTCTGAAATCATCACCTCATCTCATCCAACTGAGAGATGCAACATCAAGCCCTCTCTGTGGATTCCAATTCAACCTGACAGCCGGCACAAAAGATGGGTATTGGGGGAGGGTGTTGTTGAGTTTTAGACAGCAGGGGCGGCTGAGGGAGGCACCAAGCATCATTCTTTAATCGGTGTCCAGACCTTCGTAAGGTTTTGACAGAAGAAAAGACCCTCCTACCCACCTCATTCCCCCCATGCCATTCCTCTGATGCAGGGCCACCTCTGGGCTCACGGTCCCACACTCCCTGGCAGTCTTTGCATTACCATATTGCCATATTCAATTGCAAAGCAAACTGTGTGTGATGGCTCTGAGGGTGATTTTTCTTCCCCTTTCTTATTATGAAAAAAAAAATCAAAGCCGTGGGCCCTTTGATAACTGACGAGCATGCCTTCATTGCCTTCTTAACATTCAAAGCCAGCCATTTTCTCATTTTGTGGCTCAGTGTTGACAAACAAATGAACTTATTATGCACTCTTCTCTTTGTAGTTTTTTTCTGGGCCAGTCAAAAATGTATTAAAAGACAAGTTCTGGTCAAGCAGAAGAAGACAAAACAAGCCGCATTGCAACTCTTAGACAGGGAGAAAATAGATGCCCACACACAGCTTGCGTGCGCTGAGTGGGTTGCAATCTGATTTTTCACACTCTAGACAAGACAAGTTTGTCGGGGGAACAAGAGCATGCGCGTGCTAGTGGCAGAGCTGGACGCTCTGGTTTGTGAGAGTGGTAAGGGAAGAATGGATGTATTCTGCACGCCTTCATTGATATTCATGCAGAGGATAAACAGTGTATGTAGCTGAGTGGTGAGGCCTGTGATGGAAGGCTCCTAGTAAGCGGCGGCTGGCTGGCCTGGTATACCAGCCTCTCACCCCCTTCAATGGACCATTCTCCTGGCCTCGCCACACTGCATCCCCAGAACTGTGCCAACACAGCAAGCTCCTTGGTGGGTGCAATGTGCTTTGTACGCATTTAACTTGTAAATTAATTAAACGTCCGGAAAGTTGAGGAATGGCCAAAGAGACCGATGATTTGAGGGGCAATAAATCAAGTGCCAGACTTTTTAATGCAGATGCACAGGTTTGCCTTTACAGAAAGTCTCGTTTTGAGCAGCCATGTTCGACCTGAGTGATAAAGATCAAATGTAAACATAAATTTGGCATCGCAGTATAACGCTCAGTCAAATGGTACAAGTCAGGTAAAGCATGCAAGTGAAGAACTTAAAGACACAGAATTAATGAAAGAGTAGACGTATCAAATATTCAAATAAATGTTAATTCATTGGCCCTTTTTGTAGAATTTGTTAAACCTACAAAACAGAATTTAAAATTGTTTTTTTAAACTCCTAGCTATGTTGTCTCAGAAGGCTATCGGCAGGTCATATCTGGTATAACGACATGTATAATATTACTATACAGAATTGTATTACATTATCTGTCTATTGTCTTGTTTTTTGTTTTTTTAATCTGTCACAAATCTTCAACAAAGTAATTTCATCAACAAAAGTGGCGTGTTGGTCTGCCCTGTCAAACCATAGTAAAACAGATGAATTCAAAACAGGAACACTCTTTGACTGTTAAAATCCTGTAACAACTTGTTTTAGTCTTGCTCCAGTGCTGAGTCTTGAGCAACAGCAGTCAGGCCGGTGTGGGAGGAAACAGAGCATCTTGAATGAGAAATGACATGAATCGGTAGATTTAATTTTAAGCTCTGCTGAACTCTCCACCAGTCACTTTTATTCTTCCTAAGTGATATCACTGGTAAGTAACCATCTGAAGAATGGCAAGATGATCTCTACCTACAAAACTTGTTCTCTGCAAATATCATAGCAGGTCTCAGGTCTGTTACACATCTACCGACAATCTACAGTGGGGAAGTAAAGGGGGTGCCGGGTGTTTAATAGTGAAAATGGGGTGTAATCACTTTTAATGAGCTTGTTCCTGTGTAGGCCTTCGACAGACTGCCCTCCGGAGAAACGCTTTATCGTGTGCTCCTTCTGCACTGACCCTTACATGCCTCTGCATATGAAATGGAGGGTTGTTCCTTTTGTCTCCTTTCTTGCGGTCTCTAGCCGAGCCTTCCAGCTATTTGCATATCTCTGAAAGGCCCCTCCATGTTATTAATTAATACTGAACTGGTCTACTCTGCCTGACCAAATCTCACAGAGTGCCCTAGACGGAACTGTTTTATCAAAAGCAAAGAACCATTAAAAATTAGCTGTCGTCTTTCCACACTCTTCTCTCCTTTCTCATTCAGATATAGGGGCCTTGATTTATGCATGTTTCAGAAAAGAGGGGGACGCTGAATTCTCTGCAAAGAAAGTAAACTGTACAGAGGAAAGAAAAGCAGCAGTCAAGACATCTCCCCGGCAATTAAAATCTTTTGGGCACCCCTCGAATCTCTGTTGTTAAACTAGTAATTAGTTTGTGTATTACTTAAAACAAGATATTTTAAAAAGATGTTGCACTGCATCTGCAATTTTCCAGCATCTAAAAACCAAGTTATTTTGTTAAATCATTCATATTATGCCAGCTACTGTACCATCAATGCTCATCCTACCAATTCAAACCAGTTTCTATGGATCCTGTTTGTCAGAGCAGTTTCACAACAAATCTGTATCTAATGCACAAATCAACAGCAGAATCAAGAGCTACATGTTTGAAGACCAGCCAGCTCCTCCTACTAATTCCTCTCCCATCATATGCCACTTTCCCAAAGTCGGAGTCACTCCTAAGGTTCTTGGGGAGCTGGGCAACCCCAGGGATTGAAGAGAGAAGCCCGAGGGAACAAGGGTGGTGCACTGGATCTCATTACCGCCTATGGTGAAGTTCGGTGCAGGCTTGGCTGGGAGAACCAGCCCCACAAAGGCTCCTGATTATGGGAAAGTCGTCATGCCCTGGAGCATCTGGGAGGCGTGAGAAGAGGGGATAAGATATGAAAACATGACATGCTTCACTGTTCGGCTCGGCTGGAACAATACACTCCTCACGTTTTCTCACCCTCCTCTCATCTCTATGTTTGATCTCCTAAAGGTAGTCCAACTCTAAGAGCAGGAACAGCATAACCAGTGGCTCAACAGCACATAGGAATGTCCTTAACTATACAACTGCCTTTTGAAGTGTCACTGCATTCAGGGTTAGCCATTGATATGCCCACCAAACATACCAGGAAAGCACATAAGGCTTCGAGTGAAATTCTCTCCATTACACATTGCGATTTCAGTCCACATAGTTTCTCATGAATGTAATGAGATGGCATCTGATAATTTGCCTGCAACAAGAACCTGAATAAAGTTGCCATAGATACTAAACCCACAGAAGTCGGCTTTGATTTCAAGTTTTGCAAGGAATAAACATGAATCTTGCAACACATCACTTATTGAAGTGATGATGCAAGGTATCACCACCAACTTGACTAGGCAGTGGATCTTTTATCACTCATACTTAACACCAATGGAAGACGCATACAAGTTGACTACACACTTTCAGGCTACTCTACTAAGTCGTGTTTAGAGGATTTCATTTGAAATGAGTGGGATGAGTTCTTCCCACATTGAATACACTACCTGTTGCACAAAGGGCGATGAAAGTCTGCACATGTTTACGGATCAGGTCCAGCTTATCCTCAGGCAGCGGAAGTTTCCTCATAATGTGTTCAATAAAGTCATTGGGAGTGACAGCAGCCAGGTTCCACTTCAATTTGCCCAGGACAACCAGCTCCCATTCCTGTAAAAAGGTTTGAGGAAAGAAGCAAAATCACTATGGATCCAATCCTAAATAATTGTGTGATCTGAATCCATTTGAGGTATTTAGATCTCAGTGTTTTTGTACATTCAACTGGAGTGACTAGACGTTGACAAGATCTAAATACCATCTTATGAAGACACTGGATGTTGGGGTAACATTCTATCTCAACCATTTAGACAGTAGGTGTAAAACATTTACTGGAGATGAGGCACTAAATATGTTTGTACTGCTGTTACACATTCAAATGTTGTTGCTATACATTTGAACCAGTTCAGATCACACAAAATCTAGCCAGAGTAAAGCTCTGGGACCTTCAGGACATGGTTTGGCCTTGTCTATGCAAAGCTACAAGCGGAAATCCTGAAAGCTAAAAGGCTGAACGCAGGCACACTTGAGTAGAAAAATTGGTCACTCAGATTGCCTAGTCACTTCACAGAGACTGTCCAGCATCAGGTACTTTCCTCCTTAGCTTATAAACATAAATCTGAGTTTGTTTTATAGCGATCTGTCCAGTCAGAAGAGGCCGAAGTACAAATAGTTAAATATTGGACCTGTCATTAGCCCATTTGTATTTAAAAGGCTTGCAATTAGATTTAGCTGTAACCTTAATGGAAAAAACAAGGCTCAATTATGACCTTGATTGTGACAGTCCAACACTGCTGATGATACTATTTTGTCTTTTTGGGGCACTCTTGATGCATAACATCAACTTGCTTTGACCTAACTCAGTGACGAATGTAAACGTAAGATGCTCAGTCATTTGGTTTCAGTCAAGAAGACTTCAAATTACCACTCCCCCTTTCTTTTTGAATTGGGGTGAGTAACGGGACCAAGTGACTAATTGGGGAAAACTTGCATTTGCTGGGACAGTCCTAATGACTGAGCGCTCGCTCAGATGGAGGTGGTTTTCTCCCCACACGAACCACATACACTTTGTTCATGAGATGGCCAAATGTCATTGCCATTACATTCTGAGGCATGCAGTATAGCATTACAACTGCTCCAACGCAAAGACAAAAGTTTACGCTGAACTTATACCCCAGCAACAGCTTTCTTAGTGAGCAAGAATACAATGGCAGCCATCCGCTGATGCATGATTTCTCTACTTCCTCTCTTTGCTGAAATTTCACTGGTGAGTGACTCACTCAAAAGTACAAACAGCTACATGTTCCTGACTGTTTTCTTCTCAGGGGAGGTGCCTGATGTGAACTTGAAGCCTGATGACATGTTGAAGCCACAGTCGCTCAAAACCATCGACTCCTGGTACATCAATGATGGAATGTAAACTATGAGCAGAGGCGTTCTCCAAAAGAAAACCAATTACACACTGATGTGAAAATGAGCCTTTGCGTTCTGTCACTTTAGATCTGTAGTTTGGGCACCAAAAATATGCATGTTCATTTTGGTGTGTTTGCTCTGTTCTTAAAGGGAAATTTCACCTCAAAATGAAAAGTGTGCCATGAACACAAACAAACACACACACAAAAGATATTTGGAAAAATGTCTGTTATTTTCATACAACTAAAGTCCATGGGGTCCAATCAATGTTTTGGAATCCATTCACGTTGATTGTTTGGACAAAAATAGCTGAAGCACTCTTCAAAATATCTTATATTGTGTTCTGCAGGAAGTCATACAGGTTTGGAATGAAATGAGAGTCTGTAAATGATGACTTTTCATTTTTGGGTTACTGTCCTAATTAATTGCAGGGACAGTTTTGGCAACCATTGAAGCTCAACACTACATAATTATTCATTAGCAAATGATTATGTACTGCATTTGTGTACATCTCCATCTTTGGTCATATTCTGAGCACACTGTTGAAACTTTATGAGGCCATAAATGACCACAGACACCAGTTTAAGTAACTTAAGGACAACATATTGTCTTCTGTGGCTATCAACTCAGCAGTCCAGTGTCACCTCACCAGTGCACTGAAGCCAGCCCTAAAACTCAATGTGACACTCTTGCAACACAGCCTTGATGTAGGAACCCACTTCCTCCTTTTGAGCCCTCCAATCGTACCTCCAGATTGTCACTGCGGTTTCATTTACAAGAACTTCTTGCCAGCTAACGAGGACAAAAATGAAGATGTGACTGACAGCTGATCTTCGGTTTCCTGCATCTGTTGGAATTTGCAGACCAGCAGAAGCTCCACAACAACAACGAAATAACACTGGGCCAGGCTGAGGGGGAAAAAACTGGAGGATGCCCACAGCAGCAATTTTTTTTTACCTGAGCTAGCCTACTAAAACACTGCCCATTTCCGCCAGAAATACATTGCAGAACCAGTAGTAAGCTGAGGTAAAACTCACCAAGTGCAGATGTAACAAATGTTTTTATGCCACACTGTAGCCTACTGTTTTTTTCCCCTTGACACTGAGTAATGAGTAATTTAACAGCATATTATATCTACAGTTTTTCCTCTTACTCATTTGGTTAACCTATGCATATAGAAATGAGAAGCTGAATGATGATAATCCAAAGATGATGACAAGTAGTCAACTGACTGTATCTCATTTGACAGTCACTTAAATGAATTTGACTATATTCAAATGACATTCTGGTGGAACAAGACCTCAGCCCTGATGTAGCTGTGGGTTGCATAGTTGCCACTAGATGGCGTAATAGCCCTGTGATGCAAGGAAACGCACTCTATACCCTTTAGTTGATATTTGAATGTGGAGAACATCCATCAGACGGCAGAATATTTTGTCAAACAGAACCTAGTCTTTGCTTTTAGACTACCGTACTTTTAATTCTTATGTGGCTGATTTTAAAACATAGACAATATGAAGATGATTCCATCACAAATTGCAGCAGGCTCCACTCGTTTTTAAATTAAATTAAAATGTTATTTTAAGTGAAATGACATTAAAAAGATTTAGTGTATACAATAACAGCAGTATGCATTTAGCAATTCATATTTGGGGAAAATTGTGGAGAGAGTATGTAAAAAATTATCTAGCACTTCCAACAGATAGGTTAGTAAGTTTAGTATGCAAAGAGTTTATTTGGTGCTTACCAGCAGTTCCTGCGGTCTGATTGAGTTGTCAGTGTAGATGCACAGCTTCTCTGCAGTTAATGGACGCGTCTCTTTCAATTTCGACGCAAGAAACATGCACACTGCTCCGAGCAACTGCAAGTTACATTTTCTTGTTGGTACCACCGCTAAAAATCGGTCCAAGTAGTTCATAGCCAGTGGAAAAACTTCTTCCTCGCATTTCTGTTCCTCGCAGACCTGGAAAGGGCAGGGCATAACTTAATAAGTTCAGAAGAAAAGATGCACGTGGCGCAACAAAATTAGTCTAATTTATGACTCACAATGACTATATATATAAGTAAAATAATTATCACGAGAAAACGAAATATGTAGCACTGTCCATCAGTGGCATAGATATGACGTTGTAAATCGTTACGGTAACATTACCGATCGATTCCAAAAAACGTGCAATTCCAGTCTTGTCGTAGTTATAAATGTATAAATTGAATGGATGAAAAGGGGACTCAAACATCTTTGTCAATAGACTCACATTCCTTTGGTTCATTCAGTAAGAAATGAATTCAAGTCACAATCACCCGAGCCAAAAAACACCCATGCAACACAGTACGGGATCTGTTTTTTTAATTCGTCATATTTTCATAAAATATTTAAAAATATAAATAAATTGTCTACGTCCACTATTCATAGCCTACCTCTAAATATTCGCCAACCGCTTTCACACCGTTCCCGACAATTGACAAGTTATCAAATCGATGTTTTATATGATAAAAAGTAGATTTTTTAAACGAAGTCGCATGCGGTCTTAGATGAGTGCGTCACCATCGGACCGAAATATTTTTTTCTAAATTGTTTATAAATTATCCTGCTCGATTCACCTGACAAATTAAGACATGAAAATAAAGCTAAGGTCCTCGTCTAACGTTTCCAACACTCAAAGATAAGAAATATGAAAGATTCCGACAAAAAACGAACTTAATTCCAAGGCTATAGACTTCGATCAGCATGGGTTAAGCAGCAGCACGGGCCCTCGCCCCTTCCGCAAGCATATATTTCAAAATATTGTACAAAATTATAGAAAGGTAATTCCCAATATGTTCAACCATAATTATATACCTTAAACGCTCATGTATCAAGTCATGCACATGTAAAGAGTTGTTATGATCATTTTGATGCGATAAACTTGTTGTGAAAGAAAAACCAACATGGCGATGGTTAGATGTAGCACAGCGGCAAGCATTGAAGTGCATACGTGTGCATGGAAATATTTATCCTAAAAATAAATAAATAACATTAAGTACGATTCTGTCCACTGTGTTGACAGCGCCAAAAACTTTAAGAAATATGCGCTTATGATCACTGACGTATGTCGATAACCTCCATCCCCCTGCAAATCTAATCGTGAACTTGGTCCAAAATCAGCGCTTATGACTGCAATAAAATAAATAGCCCGACAAAATCGGATCTGCCCTTTCGGAAATATTAAAGCAGCTCCTTTAGTTGCATTCCACAAAGCTTACTTGACAGAATAAAGGAGAAAACACTTGCAAGACGTTTAGAAGATACGGCGTATAAGCACGGAAATGATCGGATATGTAGACTACAAACCTCCAACATCCAAGTTGCCACCATCCTCCGCATAAAGGGCTGAATGTCTTTCTGAACGCATTTAAAATATGAACACTGGGGAAGAAACCTCTCTTCGATGGTCAACAAGCTCTGTAGTACCCTGTCATCATATAGAAGATTCGGGTCAGGACGGGCTCTTATAATGGTGTCCATCTCGAGACAAAGCAGTTCCATGATTGTTAAAGTCCTTTTCGATCTCGAAAATGCCTACCGACAGTGAAATATAATGGTTGCGAAAGATCAAAAAGTGCACAAAGGACTTTTCGGACACATAAAATCAGTCTACAGGGCTGTCCAGGTTAGTCCTGATCCTTTTGCAAACTTTTCCCCACTAGTCTCTCTCTCTGCTCTGCTCCTCTAGCTGCAACATTTGAGGTCTGCAGATGTAAGGCTGTGACGCAAGCCTCACAAGCAGATCTTATTATTGGTCCGACGCGCAAATGCTCGCTCTTCCTCTTCTTTTTCCTCCCCTCAATAATCAATAGCTTCCACAAGATGGACAGACAGACAATATTGGCTGGTATTGTGGTTCATGCAAGACATCCTTATTTAACGCACCCAACTTTTGGGTAAACATAAACAAACGCATGCACCCAAAGAAATTCTCAACTTTTATATGGTAGTATCTCGAAGGGTTCTAAAATGTAGCTATTATTTATTGGTATCAAATGGCATGCATATACCCTTGATCAATAGTGGTCCAAAACTTTGACTTTAAGGACATTAAAACGTCACCTCGTCATCACATATTCGAAATAGAGCAATCTTGCATGAAGCAGTAACGCCTGTGGTCAACGAGATAGCTTTCTAGGAAATGCTGCGAAAGCATGAACGCTCTCTCGTTAGAGATAGCAGCTGAAGGATAGTTATTCTCTTGAGCTGCCACCAGTCTAGCTATTATATAAAGCATTAGCTATATCGTAGTCTCTATTTAGGACCCGAGAAGCCAAGCCTCAAAAGGAGATGTGAGCATTCCAAAATTGTGATCTGCTACCTAGCATGCAGGTGACGGATTTCAACATGTAGCCTATAACGCACTCATTCAGAACGCAATTTACGTTGCAAATGAGACATAGCAGTTTAACCTTTAGTGTAATAGGGGAATTAGAATGAAATGGCTCGAATGTGTCTTCTGGAGAACATCTATAGTGAGTTATTGATCGAGGTGCATCTCGAGGTTCTCAAGCCTGGTAGAGATTCCGAAGAACTCAACAGACCGCAGCTATGCTACTTTTGCAACAGTTGCTTCGTTTCAACACTTTTAAATGTGATAGGAAATGTCTCTTTAAAACCTTTTTTCTCTCTCGCTGTAGACTGTTTCCTCCCCTTTCAATTTGCATAGCCAATAGTTCTTCGGCGCGCTTTCGGACTGTTACTGGGCAGACTTTGTCTGTGGAAGTTCACCTTCTAAAGTGCCAGGATGAACCTAATCTATTTTACCGATCACCTGATGAATGCTGCGACGTCTCAGAGTCTGCCGCACGCAGATGTCATGAATAAATTTGTACACATCTAGCCGAGCGACATCAATACATCATACAAGTGATGCTTTGAGAAACTCAGGCTTTTTTTTTAATTATAAGGAACGTATTCAATCACATAAAATGATTCTGATTACAATTTATGCATGGCAAATAAAGCAATTACATTCAAATAATAGGCTATATAGGACATAATATTGTCAGCCCATACATTTCTTTTTTTATTATAGTAGCCTATCTTTACCCTGACCAAACGCAATAGGTAGGCTATTATAAATCCAAATTAACAGAGCAAGCAAAAATGATCAGCTACACCATCACATTTAGGGATAATTAAGCAATTCAAGCGACTTAAATGCTGAAACATGTAGTCGTTTAATTTCCTTCTTAAAACATCCGCGTTCCTTATGTAAACTGTAGGGTTACCCACACGCATCCGACACGTGAAATGTCGGTGATGCAGGGTATCATGAGTGGGTCTCATATCTCCAAATGCCGCATTAATTGATTCAAACAATGAGGGCTACGAGTCTTAATAACATCAATAATGCATCCTTTTTCATTGTAACGATATAAAGCTTTCCTTTTTTGGCGCACTGGGAGGTTGTTCTTTAATATAACCAAAACATTACTCAAATAATCCGCTATAGAACGTTTAGATAAAAAAAAAAACATTTTGTTTAAAAAACATGAAAGATTTTTTCTTACACTAAAATATACATATATCCTACATTTATAAAATACATAAATATTGGTCTAAGTGTGCAACGGGGTTCACTGGTGTAATTCAAACCCTCATAGCCTAAATCAACACTCATAGTTTCCTTTGTGCTCATCAAGAAATTCCAGGATGCATATATAGGCTAAACGTTAAAAGAGTTAACAACACGTTCTGATTCAAATGCCTGTCTGTGGGTCACGCCTCTGTATTCTAACCTGGCCATGCTGTTTTTTCGCGGAATAATGACGTCACACAAACGCTGCTCTTACTGGGCTAAGCGGTTCATGCTATTTCCCGGATGCCTGCAATTAACGCGATATCCGTGAAGACACACCCAGAGAAAGCTTGCTAAACCATCCAAATATCACAGCTGATTTTACATTTAAGTTTTTCACATATTAAACTTAGATGTTTTCTTCAATGGAAACGCAAAGAGCTTAAGGTTTGAGTCTCCATAAATCAAGGAAGCATTTATGTGTGGATAATAAGAAAATTAATTTAAGGACACAAAGATTTGCTTATTTACTGTGGTCTTTTCACTTAAACTCATAAGATATAACTCATGAATTACAGCATTACTCTACTGCACTGCACAAACAATTAATTCATGTGAAACTATTGTTGAAACTAAAAACTGCAAATACTAAGAAATTATTCTAGTTTACTAAACCTATTTTTCTAGAAGAAATAGTCAGCAAAACTGAAGAATAAAAAAAGCAATTGAAATGTTCTAAGTAATATTTTAGAAGAGAGATCTTACAGTAAACAGGTTTAAAACATGTTTGCTTTTTATTATCAGCTAAGTTATTAAAACATAATGTTCATGCTTACTAATGTTATAAATATAATTTTGGACTTATGCACGTTCAAAAAATATTATCCACATTCAGTTAATTCAGTTTTATTTAATTGCATTTTAAATGGAAAACATTTAATTATTTAGATTATTGTTTAATTCACAATGAATTCTGCTTAATTGAATTGAGAACAATAATCTATATAATAATCAATAATCACAGTTTAAAAAAAGAATTACTAATGATATTATCAAATTCCTGTAGAATTCTCTGAACAAAATACATTTATTTCCTGGAGAAATAATAAACAGGTGGCCACACACAACTGTTTATAAAGTGCATGTATTAAAAAAAAAAATCATCAAGCAGCAAATGTATTTACAATAATAGTCAAAAGGCACGAGAAGAGAAAAACGAAATAACAGATTTCTCACAGTTATAATGTCGTGGTTGAGCAACTGCAGATGTCCTTACTGAAAAAAACAACAGCACTTAGCCATCCATCATAAAAATATGTGATATGCTTCATTAATTGACACAGTTTACAATTATTGTAATTGACAACCACTGGTAGAAACTGCTATTGACAAAAACAAACAAAAACTAAAAAAGGAGCGAATATCTCTTCATCTTTGGAGACAAAAATAAATTACACAATTTACACAGAACTGTATTAAATGATCTTTCTTTCAACCAAATCTCTCCATTTAATTGTCAACACTATTGTAATTAATTCAAAAATTCAAAATTAATTAATTCAAAATTAATTCAAAATGCCCAAACATGAAACCTGCTTTCAGATACATTCAAATATGAATTAATTTATTCGAATTATTACTATATTATGGTTTTAAATGTTCTGAGGGAAAAACTTGTAAAGAAAGATGTGTATGTATGCCATGCATAAATTTTATAGATATATCATTATTCTAGATTAGTTCCCCCCATATGACTTTTTATTACCTATTAATTTTACATTTCTTACTAGCCTTAAATGACATGGTCCGATAAATGTATCATATTTCACATTGAGAATGGGAGGAGACAAATTCTTTAAAACTCACTTTATTCTCATTTAAAAGACAGGTCAGATAAGCAAAGTCTTATTGTTGTCTGGAAATGTCTTTGTTTAGCCAAATAAAGGTAAGAAGTGTCCAGAGGTGAATAACAGTTTGAGAGATGTTACGTTGTAACACTGCTTCTCAATGTTATCTTATTTACTTGCACAAACCCACAACAGGTGCATCAGACCTTATAGGATATAACTGTATAGAGCATAATCAAGTAGCAACAGTCACAAAATAGCTTCAGGGCAGGCTTATCTCCTAATTGATAAAAAAGAGAGACTTTCTTTGCTTTACCTAAAACATTACTAGGAATCTGTGTTATTTTTACCCCATCATCATTACAGACATCAAAAGCCAACCTGGACAATGTGTTGACAGACATTTTCTTCAGACATAGTCTGTCTGGTCTAAAATGACAATGTAGATCCCCCTGCCAGCACATGACCAACATTACAGCATTCATACACCCGACCCCAGAATCCTCATATAAACACAATAGACATCTGTCAAAATGGGGGGACCCTCCACCTCACAAGTAAATATTACTGTGTCCAATATACCTCTAACAGGTAATGTCTTTTCTTTGTAACACACCAGCACATTTTATGTTGGACGGCACAGCTACTGCTGTCTTCCTCTCCTCTGTGCCTCTCATATCACAAGCCCTTGAGTTTGTCACTCACGCAACAGCTGCTGGCTGATACTTTACCATTCCAGTGCCCATTTTTTCTTTCTCCCTCCAAGCACAGAACCCACACAGAGAAACAAAAGCCTTGTTGGAGAATGCAAGGACATTTCGGGGGCAGGTTATGTCCCTCAAGAATTTGTCAGCACAAAAAATGCCATTCCGACTTTGCATGGCTGACTCTTCCATTACTGGGAAAACATCCTGAGAAGTTCCACCTGGGAGCAAAGCATACTTCAGCTTTGTCAACAATGTAGCAGTCGAGATCAAACACCCTTTGAGCAGAAACACCACTTTTTCTCTCCTCTATCTTGAAACCAACTTGAAACTAAATTAACTTTTTGTGTTGTGCACAGAATTGTCTTCTTCTATCAGCTAAAAACCACCTGCAGCAAACTAGCGCTTGAGACTTCCTTCTGCACTGATCCAAATGCAAGCAAAACACATTCACTTTGCAGTTCTGCTTTAATCGCGAATGTTCCTGTTACGTTCTCCAGCAATCCCACACTTACACCTGCACTGTGCGCACAAGGTAAGCCATCTTGAGTTGGGTTTGCACCTCGGTTGCTCTAGTCGCCTATTTGTGTTCTTGGATAAGGACCTGTGGGTCCCCAGCAAAATCAGGTGGGGTTAAAGCATTGATGTGAGAGAGGTCGTCTGCAAATTCTCACGTTCAACATGCTTCAGGTGTCACCTCATTTAGGGTGTTCAGTAATAGTGCTAACCTAACCTAAAAACACTTCAGAAATTATACTTACCGAACGAGAGTGCTAAAATTAGTGAACCAAAAAATTAAAAACAAGTTAGCATACCTAAAAAATATTGTATACTTGACTGTATCTATGTTTGCATCCCCCTGTTTTTATGTGCTTTTTGAATTATCGCATCAGAAATGAGTGATGGAATTAATGATTATTTTTTTAAATCCCTTAATTCGCAAAAAAGTTTGGTAACACTTTATTTTACAATGTCCTTGTTACATGTTACATACTACCATAGTAATAACAGTAAATTATTCGTAATTACATACAACTAATCTTAAACCTAACCCTGCTGAAAGTCTGATGCATATGGCACACTTATCTGGAAACACTTGAGGAGTTTCAAAGTCGTCATCTGATTGGTTGAATTCTACGGGATGTCAGCGTGACGTGTGTTGCGTTCTTTAACGGCCCTTCTGAAAACAAATGCTGTGACGCCCTCGCCATCGTTTACTGTGACAATGAGCGCTTACCAGGATCAACTAAACGCTGGATTTTTAAAATTGTTGCAATAAACGTGCACAACATTCTTGAATGAAAAATGTATTAGATGAACGCCGATCTGCTATTGCAGGGACATCAACTTTACATTTTCATGCCCCTAAACATGACGCAGAACAAAACAAACTGTGATTGGTTGTGTTACATGTCAGTCTTTGGCGGTCCTTGACCAATGAAAGCTACGATAGAGTCCAAACCTTCTGCCGTCAATATGAAGTTCTGGCTACGCCAGACTACTCAGTACGTAAATTACACTGTAACAAAGACACCTTAAAATATGCTCGCTTGAGGTGGTTTTGGACTAGTGCGAAAAAGAGTTAAAGTCCCTGTAAAGGCAATTCTGAGATTTGTTTCTAAACACATTATAAATGTTAGAAATGTATTGCTGAAACACATTACAAAGACTGTGAACTATGAAGTACTGAATTCAGAAGTTAGACCGTTAAACAGTTTTTCACCGTTGCTGTGTTCAGGATTTTCTGGGCGGGGCTAAAACGGTGGCTCGATGACGCACTGGAGCCACCGAGCCTGACTCCTCCCCTAACACGATCATAACTAGAACACATTCGCATCAGTTCGATCGCGAGTTACTGTTAGTACTGTTAGTTACTATAGTCAACAACTTGCATAACAGCTTACAAAACAAAAACGATGAAGAGGTGGATTAATTTTGTGAACAGCACCCTTGATGGAGAGAGCTGAGGATCATCACCGACACCTACCTCTGCAGTGACTTTACACCGGATCGTTTTACAAACTTTCACCGGAGACAACTGGGATTCACTGATAATCTGCTGCAGAACCGACTATCCCCCGCCCAGGCCGTCATCCTCCCGTCCCACCGACATCTGGTGCATCGTGATCATAGACGCTCGTGATCAGTGAGTGTTGTCTTGTGTGCTATTGCCGCTTTCCCGCGAATGGGCGTGGTTTCGGCGCCGACAGCGGACACACCCCCAGCGTTTGAGAGCAGAGAATGCTGCTAATTTTTTCAGGTTTTAGATAAGCTATTTTATGTACTTCCCGGATTTTTTTATGATTCAAATTTGGCTGGGTGGTTAATAACACATTTATCTGTGGTGTGAGAAACTCAGAACACATGTTTAGTTTTGACTTTACAGGGACTTTAATGCAAAACGCATTTACGGAATAAATTCTGATGTAGCAAACATTAAAACCACGTTTCCGCTGATGGTGTCAATAATGTTGCATAACATTTCAAATGTGGCCATTTTGAAATGTTTTAGCCAAAGGTTGTGAATAAATGTCACTACAACCTCCCAAAAATCCTGCTGACGTTGTCTTTCTCATATGTACGAGGCTCGACGTCATCGTAATGCCCTTGATACTAGTGCCTTCATCAAAAATTCTGCATTTCTTCTTCTGTGCATAGCATTCAATTTGGTGATTGCAAGCTGCACTGCTAGTAAATTTATAGTGTTGCGTAACCAGACCTTCAGACTGACGGCAGAAGGTCTATCGCAGCTTTCATTTGTTTCATTTTGACCACCCAAGAGGATGTTTGACTGACATGTAATACAACCAATCACAGTTTGTTTTGTTCTGCTTCATGTTTAGGGGCGTGAAAATGTAAAGTCGATGTCCAACAGACTAGCGTGCAGCTATAAATTATTCATTCAAGAACGTTACGCAAGTTTACTGCAACAATAGAGCCGTGAACTTCACATACTTCTGAAAACCCTGCGTTTAGTTGATCCTGCTAAGAGCTCGTTGTCACAGTAACCACGATTGCGTTCTTCTTCCACGAGGGAGTTTGGCGTCTCGGCATTTGTTTTCAGGCGGACCGTTAAAGAACGCAACACACACGAACCAATCAGATGAAGACCTCGAAACTCCTGAAGTGTTTCCAGATAAGTGTGCCATATGCAACAGACGTTCAGCCGACCGTCCTTGGGTGTGACGTCTAAGGCTGAGACTAGTAAATTTATAACTTGCCCAATCATATCTAATTGCAGTCCTGTCTCCATTTTCTATGCTTGCCTTGTTTTATTTACTGTTGGTTACTAGGTTACCAATACCACCGGCATCCACTTGAACAACTTTTTCGTTTTTTTTTTTTGGGGGGGAAACTTTGAAAAGATTCACTTCACGTTTGGATGGAATTTCAAGTTTCACCCAACTTGTGAAACTTTCTCTTTAAAGAATAGTTCACCCAAAAATTACGATTCTGTCATCATTTACTCACCCTCATGTCATTCCAAACCTGTTTGACATTCTTTCTTCTGTGTAACACAAAAGAAGCTATTCGGAAGACTGTGCTGATTGCTCTTTTGCAATTACAATGAATGGGGAACTGAACTTTTTAAGCTTCAAAAAGGACACAAAAGCACCATAAAAGTATCATAAAAGTGATCTGGAGTTTTATGATAGCTAGAAAGAGACAAACAAGATATGCTATTATACATTTATTATACATTATACTATTATACATGTTCAATTGAGGATTCTTTCAAATGTGATCTCTGCAATGAATCATTTTATTTGCTTCATAAAACTGGCCCGAATGATTCATTGACAAGTTAGACTGATCTAGACCAACTCACTGACCCACTGATTCGGTGGCAACAGTTAATAGCTTACTGGAAAAAAGCTGGTGTACAACTTCTAAAGACTTGTAACGTCTTACACAAATTATATGGACCACTTTGTTGGAGCTTTAAAGTGACCGTTTTTGTTTTATGGAGGGAAAAAGGGATACGGGTTTGGAACGACATTTTGATTTTTGTGTGAGCTACTCCTTTATTAACCCTGAAGGATCTTGAAGGTTCAATGATAGGCCCCCATTCAGGCCTCCTCATCAGCAAGGGGCTTTACAAATCAAATAGCCCTCCATCACGATTACCCTACCACACATGAATTCACAGTATAGCCCCACACTTAAGTCAGGCTGCAATAATCTGATCCTTTTGGGAAATTCTAGTGTCAGGTGTAATTTACGATCCATATCTTTCAAGTTCCCCCTGCCCTGCTGCTGGCGTCAAACCCCGGGAGCCACCGTGTATGCGTTTGAAACATGTGTCGCTTGCTATCTCGCTCGCTGAGGCACACAAAGGTAAAGGGAAGCTTAACATCCTGGGAAAATCTCAAACTGAGTGAAATTACCTTGATCCAAAGATTCCTGCCGCATACCAGCTCGATGAACCCATAACACCACAGTAAAACAGCTGAGAGAGATAAAGAGCAGTACAGAGAACGATTACGAGTAAAGTAAAAGGAAAGAATGAAATACTAAAATAAATGCAAAGCTGACTATAAACAGGTTTTCAGGTATTGTAAAACCACATTCTAGACCAGGTACCCCAATACAGGAGTGATGAAGCGAATTGATCGATGGTGATCCAGCAGCACCTCCCCACAGGACAGGCCCATGATTCTGTTTGGGTTTATTTAAGAAGGGTGGAGGTTGTTTTGGCTGTGATGCTATTGTGTGAACTTAATAGGGAAATTTTCAGGGATTTGTGGGATTGCAGATTTAAATATCAGACACAACAGACACAGTACTGTCGGATGTTGCAGTCTTTTAAGTTGGGTGAGTCTGAATCTCCTACCTTTCAATTATGCATTCTGTAAACTTTATGATACTGGTTGTTCACACCTTGTTAACCTATAATGAGTTCTCAACACACTTCTGAGGTAAACAGAAGACTTTATGAGAGGTTCTTTGCCTCCACATCCTAAAACTAAAGATAAATCTGGACTGCTAAAGGTGTAATCAGTCCTAGAAATGAATCTGTATGTAAAAAGAGAGGAGACACATGTATAGAGTAACATAAACTTATGAAAAGAAACAGTATATGCATAGGCGGAGATGCACTCCCTCTTTAAAATATCGTTTAAATAGAATGTAATGAAATAGTTTCAAGCAGAACCGGCTCTGATTTCAAGTTACGCATCGCCTTGCAACAACCTACACATCCCAGGATAAACATTCCCTCTAATTTATTTGTTATTAAAGCGGTTACATTCACAAACCACTATAATTTGAACAGAAAAGCAAGCATAGTGTATATGTGATTTGGCATGGAAGCCAATTTGAATAATAAATAAGTATTGCCTTCCCTAATGCAGGAACATTTTTTCAAAGTCTGAACTTATTACATACTTCCCCAAACTCACAGCCAATTCTACCTTATTTGGTCCAAAAACTAATTTGCATCTGGTTATAAAGCGCACAAAGAGTGCTCCCTTTATAATCGCTAAAAAGCTGTCACTCATCTCAATTCATTGCAATCTCACAAAGTTACACTATAATCAATGAATCTTAACACAATGTCTACACTTTATAGGATTTGCAGGACTCAGAAATGGACAAAAACTCCAGCGCTTTAAGAGGTGAGTGGATTCCAAATTAGACATGTCTGACTGGCCATTGCAATCAACAGATCTTTTTGAGATTGGCTACATTGCAAAACATGTTGTAAATAGAAACCTTTAATGCTCTCAAGAGAGCAAACACCAAATCTGTTTCGCCAATATACTATTACAGAGAAAACTGATCCTAGACCAGCAGTTATGGGCAGCTTTTCCCTCTAAATGCAATCAGAAGCAGCAGCAGTCAGTGGTTTGAGTGTGAAAATTGCACGCTAGTCTCAAGTTCGTGGCCAAGTCCGTGGCCTTACACACACTCTGCCTACGAATATAGAGAATGTGATGCCACGTTGCATGCTGGGTCGCCGCCTCCATCTTAAGAGGATTGCCCTCTGCTACTGATACCGAAGTTAATACCGATACCTGCACCTTTTTCATTCCATGATTATGTGATGTTTTCACTGAATGCAGAATTTCGTTCTAGTTCCCATGAAAACCATGTGTCACGCATTAGGTGCTCGCTACTGCTTCAACCATTACACGGTAGAAATGTTCAAATAAAAATATGTGTTCAGCAAGCTGAAAGAATTCGATCCATTTCTTTGTTGGGAATGTTTAAATGTTACTGAAGGTTTATTGTTGTCATTGTAAATATTCACTTTCCCATGGCCACGGAGGGGAATCAGAGATTGTGGGTCACATTCAGCAGACAGACACCAACACAATATTTTTATTATATATTGATTTCAACCAAACATGCCACACGAGTCCTGAAAAGTGAAGCCACATCGTTTTGATCGCCCCCAGGTGGCTGGATGCAGTATAGGTAATAAACCCTGCCCTCTCTATGTAATGTAATGGTGAGACAACCCCCCCCCCCCCCCCCCCCAAAAGATGGTTTCTGTCATTATAGGCAGTTTTTATTGTGCGGATGTTAGTTCAAGTGTTTGTTCTTTAAATAAGTTTAGTGTTAGTTAGTTAGTTAGTTAGTTAGTTAGTTAGTTATTTGATGCTATAAAACGGGGATGTGACGTCATGATTGACAGCTGAGATTGACAGCTTCTCTGAGCGAAGTAGTCACTATAGCACCAACAGGCTTTTTTCTGGATCTTTGGGAGGAGACTGGAGCTTTCTACATTTCCATAACTGTTTATTTCACAACGACATAATGAGTTGTTCTAGCCTGGACGTCAGCCGAACTTAGACCCTCCCAAAACATTTGAGCTCGGGCAGTTCGTTCTGGACTTGATCTGAGTAATTATGCCTGAACAGAAACTGTTCGGACCAATAAAACTGGGCTTTGGCAGGGCTGCCTGCTAAAATTTGCATTGCTAGGTCAGTATATCACATAATTGGGTTTGCTTCAACCCGCGGACTTGGCAACACAGTGCAGTTGAGTTCTATTGACATTTGACAACTAACGTTATGCGTCGCTCCGTTGCTCTGACTGGTTGTAGGTCTATCCAATTGAGGTCTTTCCTGGTTCGGTTGAAACACGCCCCATAATCACAGCCCAATGGAGCAGTATCAGACTCATATTCTGACTAGAATTGAGTATGACGACGCCAGGCTAGAGTTGTTCTGCAGTAAACTGTATTAACCCATTCTGTGGGAGTGTGGGTGGGACCTTCATATCACGGCTCCACTTCGCGCTCACTACTGCGCAGACTCGAGACTCAAGATGTCAGCGTCATATTGGGACACTGGCGGCTTTACTTTCACTCTAAAAAAAAGGTTCTATATGGCACCAAAAATGGTTCTTGGCTCGTAATCATAGGGGAACTTTTTTAAGTGCTATATAGCACCAATTTTGGTGCTTCAGTGGTTCTTCAGAGGTTCTTCACCGGTTCTTTGACTAAGGTGCAATATAGCACCGCTAACTAAGGTGCTATATAGCACTGCTACCATATACGGAACATGTTAAGATATGGTGCTATATAGCACCAAAAGTGGTTCCTCTATGATTACGACAAAGAACCATTTTTGGTGCCATATAGAACCTTTTATTTTTAGAGTGTACTACAATAGAGGAAAGTGAAGGTGCGTCATCCATTTTTTACAGTCTATGATTTCAACACATAACAACCAAAATCAGCTTGTGAACAGTTTTGTAGTGGCTCCGTGCAAGTTCTGCTAATTCATAAGCTGAGGTGGGTTTAATAGATTTGCTATCTGGCATCTTCTTGCCACCCTCTCAATCTGTTTCCTTTAGTGTTTTTACATTTTTTACATTTTAAAATGTATTACATTGTCCAGTTTTCTCACTGAAAGATGATGTGAGTTACTATGGCAATTCGCGATGCAGCATGAATTACCTACAATGACATCATTTTTACAATCACGACAGAAAATCCAAAAATTCACTAGCAGAAAAACAGCGCAATCCTCCCAATATGCGTCTAAACCATAGACCGTAAAAAAATATGGACAACGCAACTTCATTGGCTTCCGCTGAAGTTATTGAAGCCTCCGGCAGTCCAAATATGGCGCTGACGTCTTTTTGGGACAGAGTCTGCGCAGTAGTGATCTTGGAACCGGAATCTGCGCGATAGAGAGCAGGAAGTAGAAGTGCGATATCAAAAGCCCGCCCACACTCTCACAGATGCAGAATAATTCATTATGTCGGTGTGAAATAAACAGTTATGGAAATCTCCTCCCAAAAATCCCGAAAAAAGTCTGTTAGTGTCTTAGTGACAACTTCAATCAGCGAAGCTGTCAATCTCAACTGTCAATCATGACGTCACATCCCCTGTTTTTATAGCATCAAATAACTAACTAAAACGACTTATTTAAAAAACGAACACTTGAAATGAAATCATTGTGATAAAAACTGCCTAAAATGACAGACACCATCTTTAGGAAACAATTATTTGAAGTGTTAATTGTTTAGTTTGTCTCACATCCAATGTAATACATGGAGGGGCGGGGTTTATGAGCTATACTGGGACCAACCACCTGGGGGCGATCGAGGCAGGGAGGCTTCAGTTTCTGAGAGGAGTGCTGCAGGCTTGGTCTAAACAAGACAGTTACCCAGGTGACGTCAGCTTCACATTCTCTATATATCAGCAGACTTCTTAATCAGACCATCCTAGGGCCCTATTTTAATTTTCTGAGTTCAGTCAGCACATCAGGCGCATGGTCCAAAAGGGTTGTACCCAGTCTCTTAATGAGTCATGGGTGTGTTTTAGGCATAACGTGCAATAAACCAATTAGAGTCTCATCTCCCATTCCCTTTAAAAGTCAGTTGCGCTTACACCATGGCGGATTTGCTATTTACATGGCGGAATTTGCGTGCAGAAAGCTTCTCCAGAGAGGAATCCTTTTATTTTTAATATTTAAAAATGTCTGTGTACGGCTGCGCGTATGTAATAAGAGAGTGTACGCACGTTCTCCACTTGGATGTGAAAATGATAGCTAACAAAAAACACTTGCATTGCGCCGGGTGTACAATAGGGCCCTTAGAGGGTAAACACTTTGAATTTGTTTTGTGCACTGTCCTGCACATGTACACATTAGTCATGAATCATTTTTTTTTCTTCTAAAAAATGTATCCATAGTGAAAAGTCTAATAACTAGCCCTAACCTAACCCTTTTTTATTTTAAAATGCAAATTTAATAAAAGATAATGATAATGCATTGATAAAATTTAATTATTTAATCAGACTAGACATTATGCTACCTCCTGCATAGAATTTGAAATTGAGAGCACGCTTGTGCCCATTAGATTAGCATTATGGATTGCTCTGCACTGAAAAGAGAATGAAAATGATAAAACAAACTGAGAGCGGGTTAAACTGGGTTTTCAAGTCATTTAGAGAAAGGCAAGTTTCTCATGCTGAATGCACCTGTTTGCAGAGTGCCACTTTGTGAAAAATTATCTGCTCTATCATAACCTCAACATCTTGCTCTTGCAAGACAAAATGTGCGACTCCGTTTGTAAGCAAAACATATTCTTACATATTGTCCTATTGTGGCGACCGGTGAGAATCTAGTGCTTAAAACAAGTAAAACACACAACACACATAGACATAAACACACAACTGACTGAAAGGAGGGCTGCAGGGCACAACTTTATTAGATCTAAATGTGGTTCTATTTTGGCCTTAAACTGTTTGTTGTGTTTGGAGTGATTCCAAGTCATTTGAGATATTCATCAAATGATACCTCTATTCAAAGGGATTCGGTTCTGAATTTCCCTTTTCCGTTTCCTGAAAACATTCCCTACGTGAAGCTGAAAGCAGACGCCGATGAAGAGTGTGCTTTGCATGGAATGCTCACACCTACATTTCATGAAACTGACTCTTCATAAATGAAATATTTATCACTTTAATAACCAGGCTCCACAATAGAAAATAAATGTACCAAAAAATTGAATGTTAAAATTTTTTTTTTTTAATTAAATACATATTTACTGTTTAATATTAAAAAAATATTCCATATTATTTTATAATTATAACATATATTTTATAATTAAATTCCATAAAGAAGAACATTCACTGTTGCAGAATTTATGTTAGGAAATCCTATGGGAAACTCAATAAAACCCTGATTTGTTACAAAAACATAGGTATATTTTACCATTCAGTTCTACCTTGAAGGATGCTATTATTATACACATAATGAACTTTTAATTTCATTTACTAGAGTAAATATGCTAGGGATATACAGAGCGTATATAATCATGCATCACTGCATTGTCAAACAACAGAAGAAGCACTTTCATTCACTACATCAGGGGTCTTCAACTAAAATTGCTTGAGGTCCAGTAAATGAACCCTCGTCACCGGCCGAGGTCCGGACAATTATATACCTAAAAACAATAATTTATGTTTATTGCCAGACTAAAGAAATTAGTGTAGATATAATTTGTTCTTAATTGAACAAAATATAATATGTTCTCATATGGACAAAACATGTCTGTTCATATTGTTAAAGCAAACATAGGTAATCCTTCACAAAATTGATCTAATTTTTGTCTCATTTGTTGTTCTGTTATGTCCTTTAAGTTGCTTTGGTGCAAAATATCTAAATTCAACCAGTAACCATGGCTGACAAAAATATGATAAAAAATGCCTTCATCTCTAAATCTGTACTGAAAATACATTCATTTCAACATTACTAGCAACTAAAGTGCCCTTTCCTGCTGAACTGAGATAAATAATAACATTCAATGAACAACCCCCCCCCCCCCCCCCCCATTTGTTTTATTTAGTACTGTCCTGAATAAGATATTTTACAAAACAAAATGGATCATCTAGGTAAAGACACAGAATCAATGGTACACTGTAAACCCTAATGCTCAAAATAATTAATTGGTTACAACTTTTGAGTTCTCAAAACTGACACATTTTAAGTAATCCAAATTATTTAATTGTTTTGAGTTTTATGAACTTAAATTGAACCGAAACTGGGCTTGGATTTCTATTTCCCAGCATGCTTTGCCATGACACTCAAAAGGGACAGTAAATGCCAAAATGAAGTGTTATATTATTATTATTATTTTTGTGTGCGTGCAAAATTAACATTAAGTGGAAGATTATTAATGTTTTGTTATGCTAGTTTAGAAGAGATTCTGTTATGTTTTTTTTTGTAGGGTTATCATGGTGACAAATGGAGCATGAGCTTAGTTTTAGAACAGATATATGTTAAATGTATTATATTTCTGTATATGCTATGCTAATGAGATTACATGATATCTTAAGTTAAATGTATTAATTAGCGTACTCAAATATTTCAAGTTCAAAGCAATTAAAATGCATGATTACAAAATAAAATCTGCAAGTTATGCTTACTTGAACAACATTTTAAACTTAAAACATTTGAGGCAAGTGATTGCCTCAATTTGTCTATAAATCCAGCTTTTTTTGTAGCAGCACTGTATGTTAATAGAATCGTCCCTATAATTTATGTCTACAATTTTAGCATGCAAAATTCCTATGTTACATTTAATTCTGAAACTGCGACTGATAAAAATACGTTCTTTCTGGACATCTTGATTCCTGTTTTCAATTTTCCATTTCTGCACATAGCCATGCTTACAGACATGCTTGCATAAAGCAGCAGACTCATTCTTAACTTTCTGCCCTTCTCCTGTCTACATTTAGGGTAGAGAAAGCCATTCATGATCCATTACCTCTGGAATTCCTCCACATAGTTGAGGAGCCAGTCCACATCACAGGCCGGCACTCACCTTTCAATCACTCCTCTGCCCTAATCACGTTAGCTCGTTCATAATCGCATTGCAATTACTGACAGGAGTGTGACCCTTGCTTTCCGCACTCCCAATCTAATACATGTGTTTCGCCAAAGACAGAGGGATGCTTTGTGTCAGAGAAAAGGGGGGAAATGGGGGGAAAAGGAAAGAAAACAACACTGACATGCTGTGTCATGCAATGGCTATAAAAAGGGATGCAGCCTTTTTCCTGAATCATTCCGGAGTTGAGAGCACTATTTTTAGCGAGGCAGGGGAGTGTAAACAGCGGCCGTGGCTGGAACCAGACCTGAAATCTTCTCCCTAACAAGGGCTTCAAGAGCCCGAAGCCCCTGTTTCTTACATCTTCCCCCTTCCTTTCTCTCATTCTCTCTCTTTCTTCCATTTGCCCCCACCCCCTTCATCTCTCTGCCCGTCTCTCCAGGAAGGTAATCTCCATTACCCTCCCTCCATGCTGATTCAGGATTCAAAACTGTCCACTTCAATCTGGGGGTGTGAATGCTAAAAGGCCATTCAATGTGAGAAGAGAACCCCTGCTGGGGACATGGGATGGAAATGCCTCGCTCCCCCCGTTAATTTCTCTAGGGCTCGACTTCCACTCTCCGGAGCTTCCCAGCATGTCAAGGGTCAGCCCCCTCAGACCTCCTGACTGATGGGTCAACCCCCCCTGACTTCCACAGAGCTCTCCATGAGAATGCCAGCAAGAGAGAATGGACAACAAGCTTCTAATGAACTGGGGAGGGACCAATCTGTACCCCAGTGCTCGGCCATAAAAGATGCCTCGGACCAAAAAACCTTTAAAGTGTTGTCTCCTTCTACACTGCTTAGCTTGAGCAGTTCAGGAAGTTTGCTGATAGTGAATAGAAGCAGTTATGAACAGACGAGCCATGGAGAAAGGCAATGTGGTGACAGCAGTAAAGCTACCTCTGAATTCCTATGCAGGCCTGGGAGCATGGGAATGCATTACGGGCTACGGCGGTCATGAATCGGTCATCCTTAGTCAAGCCTTCATCTGCACAATAGTAGAATTGAGTCTGGGGTCCATAAATGAGGTCAGAAAGGGGAAAATAGTTAGTTCTAGAAAAGAGTGTGGCTCTTTAAACTCCTGTCACATGCTCCATCAAAACCATCATCTAGGTAATGTTTTTACATGTATCCAATTAGTGAAATCGAAACAGGAATAGTTACATCCCTGGGCTGACCCTGTGAGAAGCACATAGACAAACAAGCACACAAAATTTAAGCAAAAAGATCATTTTCACAAAAGTTTCATGGTTTAATTTTGTTGTATGAATATCTGAACATGCAATATATCAAAATAAATAACAGACCCTCTGCTTTTAAATAAATACATTTTTAAAAAACTTTTTATTGTAGCTTCATGCATTATTTTTTATCAACACTATATTTTGAGCAAAAAGCTGAGAAAATCATGTTTTAGGATGGGAACAATGGAAAAGATGGAAACGAGCTTCACTCGTCCTATACCTCATCCTGGGTCGCCATTTCATTCAGTAACAAACAATAGGCACTTTGATTTATATGTTGTTTAATGTTGATGATCGCATTATTTTACATATGCATATGCTTATGATATCGCTTGTTTCTGCTTCTTCTTCACCTGTGTTTTAATCAGGAGATTCAGTCATTTTTCAGTAGATGTCCAATAGCACCCCCTACCGTATAACAGTGAAAACATGGAAAGCCTGATATTTCCGTCAATGACAGGGAAGCATTGTCTCAAATTTCCTTCAATGGCGGGGAAAGAGTTAAAGAATGTTTTCAGTTTTGTTTTTGTGTTTCCAAGAAAAAAATCATAGGTTTGGAGCCTCATGAGGGTGAGTAAAGGATGACAGGATAAAAATGTTTGGTTGGACTATCCTTTTAAGGACTCAAACAATCAGCCTATAAACCGCATCCTACAATGGTATCAGAAGGGCAATGCTGGTGGTAGCTGCAAGCATGTAGACCATCTTCATTGCCAAGCCATAATTATACCCAATAACACCTTTAACACAAGCAGGCTGTTGTTGCCGTCTCTCAGGGTGTGAGGTCAAGCATTTCCTGTGTCTATGAATGGTCGCCATCATTGGAATTGTCATGCTGTGGCTGCTTCCCTCCCCTCCACCATTCATTGAAGAGTCATATAAAGTTCGGCATCTCTTTTCCCCTCCCTTCTTCTCTCTTTAATAGACCCACGCTTGCGTATACAGTATACGCCATTCATTGAACTTTGAATAGAGCTACAAAACAGAAATATAAGTGCAGGCACATGAGTGTTTCTAAGTTTGACCTTGAAACACAAAAATTCTAAATTCACCTCAAATGCATTTCTGTTGTCGAGGAACATCAAATGAGAACTCACAATGTGTCTGCTTAAAACGACAGTCATACAGGTTTGGAACGACATGATGGGTTCATGTCGTTCCAAACCTGTATGACTTTCTTTATTTTGTGGATCACAAAATAATATATTTTGAAAAATATCTGGGGGTTTTCCCCATACAATGAATGTCATTGGAGTCCAATGTTATGTTGTGGATGTACGGATTTCATTGTATGGACAAAAACAGCTCTTCAAAATATTTTTGGGGGCGAGTAAATGATGACATAATTGAAAATGCTTGGTTGAACTACCCCTTTAATTCTTAATGTTGTCAAACTCACACCCCCTCTTCCCACTTCAAGAACGTTGGTGACTAGTTCAAACCGTGGTGCCATGCATGGTGGGCCGGGGGAGTGTGAATCAGTAGTGTACCAACAGGTTTGGCTCCCACACCCTGTAGGAAAATAAATACTCCATAATGACTGCTTATTAAAACATGAAACGTGGGTATGACCGAAAGTGTGCATTCCATAGGAAATCCATAACAAGCAAATACATGTTCTTTCATCAGCCGTGACATTTCAAACACACATGGGAGAGATTAACTACATATTTACAGTAGGTCAGTGACCGCAATGAAAGATGGTAGAGTAAAAATGTCACTCTGAGCAAATTAACAGATTGTCATCTTCCTCGCGGATCTGTGCGTAAACTATAACCTGGATGTGATTAATTGAAAAGCATAATATTAAAGGCACAATATGTAAGATTTTTGAATATCCAAAAACCACTAGAACAAGCCTATATATTTTGTTCACTTGTGTACTTGCATTATCCCAAATGTTTCCAAGAATGTTTAAATCCAGAGAAATAAGCAATTTTAACCAAGACATGGACCGAAACCATGATATGTTAAAACAGCACTGTGTTACCCCACATACACATGACCAGAAGCGGTCGTCTGCGGCATAATAAAAGCTCCACTGCTCTCGAGCCGTGTGTTGTGCTTGACAACTAATTAGTAATCGCTCCAGCAGCCTTGTTCCGCTCTGACGGCTTTCAGCCTTACCCTGCTTCATATTACAGTAACGTTAATAAATCGTTAATGCATTAGCTCATCCATGAATATGATTTTTTCCCGAGTCCCGTCGGATTCTTTTCCACCGGCTGTAGAGGTGAACACTCCCATGATTCCGCAAAATCAAGGCGTCATCAAGCTACACCTTTGTATTGAATGAGCGACCTCTAGCGGCGATAATTTCATATTGTGCCTTTAACAATGAGGAAGAACCATAGCCGCACAACAAGGTCCTACAAAAAAAAAAAGAGACCATACATTGACATACATATCTTGTGCTATATTTGTTCAAATAAGCCTGATAAAAGCGAATATGTAATTTAAAAGCATTCCACCGATGGGATACTCTAAGACAGCAGTGTCCATCTTTCTTTTAGGATTTAAGAAAAGGCTTGTTAGCCCCCCTCGACAGATCCCCACACACGCCCACCCACTCACTGCTCAGACTCTGTCCAGGGCCCTGCAGTCTGCTGCGATATAGATTAGGTTTCAGCTCTGAACTTGCATTAGTGTTGCCAGAATGACAGGGGTGGAAATTTCGAAGAAAAGAAAGGACAAGAGGTAAAAAAAAAAAGAAACAGGAAGAAAGGGGTGTTTTAAATGCTGAGTAGAGGAGTTTGGTTATTATTGGAAAAAATCTAAGAGGTCATTCATGAGCCTGAGCCAAGCTATGAGGAAACTGCTCTCGTGTCTCAAACAGTTGGGGGATCTGGCCAAGTCCTACTTCAGCTGTTGTTCCAGGCCTTGCATTTATCACAGAGGCATTTCCCCCAGAAATCGAAAGACTCTCAGAGGCCAGGCGATTTGTCCCATGTCCCCTCAACCTCCAAATTGCATGAAAAAGGACATTGTGTTGGAATTCCACTGTTGCACCTACAACGACAACAACCATAAAGCAAGACAAACAATGTGACAACACCTTTGCACCAAATCAACATCCTGAAGCAGATCATGTGAAAACTTTAACTTTGGTGGCGTGAACCCTCAAGCTATTTCACATACTTTTCCTGCCCCGCCCCCCTAAATCCGCACCTTTAAAAAGTTGAGAGTGGGGGAGCTGTGTATTTGACATTTGAGGGTTTAATGATTATAAGAACCCAAAAAAAATTTCTTTCCAGGTTTCTGCCATCTGTCAGTTTTATGGACAGCCAAGAAGGAAATTGGGTCTTTGGGTTGTTTGGCCCGAGAATAATGAGCCACTGAAAATGATTGTTATAGATGACCCCTCAGCGCCGTCCTCATATGGACCAAATCCAGCTGCACTCGGCAAGCTTCAAACAATCAAGGATAAATCAATTGGATGTTATGAGGAGAGGGAGAGAGCCAGGCTGGGAGCAAGGTAATGACATCCGCTGTGCAAAGGAATGGAGGTGCTGGGAACGCTTTCCCGAGCCGTGTGTCGGTAACAAGGTTTTAAGCTACCTCGGCTGCCTGCACACGATTATCAGGGGTGGTGCTCAGCCCCCTTTCAGCACATGAGACTTGAGGAGTATGTATGTTTTGTGCCGTATGAGGGGGGCTGGATGTTCCTCAGACAAAACAGCAGATAACATGGTGGGAAGGAAGCAAGTCTTGCGAGACGCATTCCATGAGGAGATATATGTATAGCATGCACAACAAATTTACATTTATGTATGATGGAAAGTTACAAGCAATAAAGCACAAAGAAAATATCCCTTGTCCTTGTCGTGTGTGGCATGGCTCAACTATAATTGCTGTAAAATAATAAAAGATACAATTATGACACACATCACACAGTACAGGTTATATTCTATTAGGAACGATAAGGAACTCTGGAATGCTTGTGCAAGGTGTCAGTTTGGCCTGAAGCGCTGATGCAAATGAATCCCCCGAGGTGTTCAGAAAGAGATCAATTCATCCTCATGAAATAATTTGCAATAAGATTGGTATGTGCATTCATTCCAAAGCCATATGACACATCTCCTGTGAATCTTCTGATTGAATGGGCATGCAGAATACCACAGCTATGCTTTGGGAATACTAGCAACCACCTAAAAGATATTTAGCTCCATTTAGACACAATAAACATGGTTTTACTTCATGCTAGCAGTACATACATGCTCTGCAAGTACTGTCCGACACTATTTATAGCTGCTGTGATGTTCTGCTGTATGTCATAACACTTGTGACAACAGATGTTGCTGAATGAAAGTGAAAGCTCAGGGCCAGAGTTTTAAGTGACATCTGTGAGCCCTCCTGCTACATCATGCTAACACAGAGGCCCTTTGCCCTCGGACAGGAAGTGCGGGCTGCAGCCGCTGCATTGCCGGCGTTTCTCACAGCAGCCTGAGTTATTATGTGCCACCATCATCTGCCGTGTCCCAACAGCTGCCGGGACAGTTGCTGAGCAGTGGTGTTGTTGGCTACAGCAAAATTACAATGGCCGATAGGGTTCGCTTTTCTGAAAGTGTGTGTGCAGGTTTTAGCAAACCAGTTTTGGAGGTTTTGATGTTGCATCAATGACAACAGGAATAATGTGAAGATTAGGCAGGAAAGATCTGCAATGCATCTTCCAAAGTCTTTTAGAGTACAGTCGAAAAGACCTTCGCCCATTCCCGCCTCATTTCTCCTATCCAGCAGGAACTGGGGACAGAAGGAAAAGGGAGAAAGGGAGGTGGGCTGTGGAGGGGGCTGCTTAGCACAAAGAAGAAGCCTGGATTAAGTCATGAGCAGCAAACGACATAGGTTGGATTTTTAACGGGTGAGATCACATCCTCTTCCCTCAGTGGCTGAGAGACTCATCCTCGGTTGGACAGCCGAGTGTTCGGCATGCCAAACGGGACATCCATTACTGGGACAGCGGCACGCGCTTGTGCGCACACACATTAGCACGTGCATTCACACATTAAAGTTAGCTACAGATTCAAATGCAAACATATAGCGCACTTCACACGCATCAAAGTTGTAACATATAGGAAATTGCATCCAGCCATCAGTCAAATCTACAACACATGCGCACGCTGGAACAGTCAGCACAAAGGGACAAGCAAGCAGAGTGTGTCTGAGCATGTGTGCGGGTAAGTAGCATGGGAGGGCCGCAAGGTTACATAACTGTGCTACAGCGGGGCCCCCTTGTTCTCTTCCATATGGGGGCACCAAAGGTTTTGCGAGACCCTAGTGTGAAGGGAGCTAGCACAAGCACATTCGTTACAGAACTAGGAGAGACTATACATTTGATGTAAAACCAGATGGCAGATTTGTAGTCACAGTTCAGGCCTTTGAAAGGCACAAAGCTCACGCCGCGCTTCCAAAACCAGTTTGGAAGTAGATCAGTTCAGCGCTCAAATTGACAAATGGAGGTGCTCGTTAACACCACACGAAGCTCCAGGTTAAAATGCTCCCTCCCTGCTGCAGTCGGAACTAACCTTGACCCTCCAACAGAGGAAAGAGGAGTAGAGAGGATACAATGCTCGAGATGGTGCACAGATGGAGATATTCTCTGCTCGACACTATAAGGAAATCTAAGACAAGGGGAGAGGGAGAGAGAGAAGAAGAAGAAGAAGAAGAAGAAGAAGAAGAAGAAAAACAACCTTGGTGTGTTGTGGGAATTTTCCTCCCTTCCTAAAATATTTCCTGTATGTCTTCGGCTGGGTTGCCTGTTTTTTTATCCCCCCTCCAATTCTTTCTCTCCGCAGACTGCCTTTCACTTTGGGGGGCCCTCAGACCCCCTCAGCCGAGCAGGGAGCTTTCAGGGTACCCTGATGGATGCTAATGGGGGACTCTTTCAGATCATTTTACAGGGCTGGGCTTTGATCTGCCGACTGGCTTGCTCTCCACAGGCTGGATATCCAGAGAACATGCAAATCCCCCCCCCCTACACACACACACACACAAAAACACCTGTGAAAAAACTCCAAGAGCATGAGGGAAGAAAAGAAGAGCTGGCAAAAGAAAGACGAAAGTTCACAGACACGAAAGAAAAGAATGAGAATGAGACTCAGAAAAGACAAAGGAAAGAGCGGAGAGAGAGTATGTCAAAAAGGCAGGGACTGAGTAAGAAAAAGAGTGAGAGAGAGAGACGCTTAAGGGGGGAGGGTGGTGGTCAGAGCCTGAGGCGGATGTGTCTGCGCTGTTGAGAATTAGGAAGGAAGAACTGGAAAAGAAAGTCCGGTGAGGGAACCTCGTCAGTAGCACGCAGCAGCCACACTTTGAATGGTGGTTAAGTGTGGGGACAGCTGGAGGCAGTTGATTGGCTAAGAGGCTATGGAACTTGTGCTTCCTGTGGCCAGCTGCTATACCCATGGCCCCAAGTGACAAGGGTTATAATTGATTACTATCTGGCAGTTCAGCAGAGTGTATAGAGTGCATAGAGCTGCTGAAGTACAGTACAGCTGGCTACACAGTAAAATGAAAGAGAAGTTTTTTTCCTCGCTCTCTCTCTCATTCTTTCTCCTTTAGGCCACCGCAGGCATGGCGCAGCACGTGGTCCGACACCATCTAACTTTCTAAATTTGTCTTCTGTCTTGTTCTTTTTTTGCAGTCGAAACTTCAGAAACCCATTCTATATCTATCTTGAGAAGGAAATGGACCGCATGTGAAAGCAGACCCTTCAAAATACCTGACTTCAAAGCTATACATTTAGGTGTGCGGATTGCTTGCAGACATTGTACGCCAAACCAGAGCTGTTCCCCCACGTTGCTGGAGACCTTCCTGTGAGCCATGAGCTCAACCCTGTGAGCTCCATATTGCGAGGAAAGACATAAAGGGCTCTTGTGCGCCGGTGCCGGGCTCAGGTCCTAATTCACTTTATTAGTTTCATTGCTTTATTAGATTCCACGCAAAGGGAAAGAGGGAGAAGAAATTATGCAAGTTTCTGAAATAAGAAGGATATTTTTGTAGCCTTTTAGAAACAGAAAGCTGAGCCTGATCAAAGCCTCCTGGAAGTCTGGGGTCAGATTGAGCTGCCATGCTGCAAAAAGGGAAGATAAGTCTTTTCTATGGCTCTCAACCTTTCCTTTCTCCTCCTCCTCCTCCTCCTCTCCTCTCCTTTTAGGTTTAAGTCTATGATGTCATGTTTGGGGGTTCTTTAAAGGAAGGAAGGATGAAGGCTTCTCTCTTCAGCACCTCTTTGTACTAATGGAAAGCCCTCTTCAGGACACATCCGCCCCTATGGCCTTGTGGCATCCAGGGGGCAGGAAACTGCTCCGGCCAGATGAAAAAGAGGAAGTGTGAGAGGAGAATCCTTGCTGGACACGATCCACTCCGACGGAGCCTTCTCACTGTAACAGAGGCTGAATGGAGATGGGAAGAACTCTGGAGTCGGTCCATGTCACCCGTTGTGTTACAGACTTTGTTTTTTGTGCACTGAGTTTAGGCTGGCCACACACTTGAAGATTTTAAGTACAATTTTGAGCACGATTTGCACCCCGAAGCGTGCCCGATTTGATGCTTGTCGCAAAAAACTTTTTGTCCAAAAAATCCTCAATTATGTGGTGTCATTACAATTTTGTCTTACTACTCCTGATCGCGTCATGTTTGATATTTATGACTCTTGATCAGGCTGCCTCTGACGTAATACCCGCGATAGCCAATGAGAGGGAGTAAGCTTCACCAACCAGAAGTTGCGTGCTTGGATGTTGGCAACCACAAACATGCCACGAAAGAACCAGCTGACGACATCGATTGTCCTCCATCTGTTTTCTTCTCAAGTCACGTTTGATCTCGCGAGTCTCTGTGAGATCTCGTCTTACTGTGAAAATGTTACTTCAATCGACAGGTGTGTGGTCTCGCCACTCTCACGGTCTGGACAAATCTTCTAGTGCGTGCATTCGGAGGATTATAATGCTAAAAATCGTTTTTTGAAAATCTGTTAAGATTTGAAAATCGTCTAGCATGTCCCAGGCTGTAGGTGATTTCTTTGGGTCTAGCCTCTTTACCAGAAACAGAATGTGTTTCTGTATGACTATGGGTAACAGGATGGAGACTTTTCACCTCAGTGGAAACCATTCTGAGTCACCTCTTTTGAAACTCCATAATGAGTACAAAAGTTTCACACCCCTAAATCAAACTTCTCACTGGCCTACACTTACAAAAATGTTGGATCTGTTGCATAGGCAATTAACAGCGTCACGGATTTCGCGCCAGTGCATGGATAGACATATCCCGTTTACTAAATTTCAAGGTTCGTCCTTCTAGAAAATAACAATTGTATTTCAGAGTCTGTCGGTATGAAAAACAACGCTCTAATGTAATGTTTTATAATTGTGTCCCCCACTCTTTAGAGATCATGTAGCATTGCCTCCTAACAATTCAAGTGTGACTTTCATGATTTTAAAGAGTGAATAGTGAAAGAAAGGGAAAAGCCATTCTCGTCACTATATGATTTGTTGTTAAGTTCTCTTTTTTCCCTTCCTAAATCCCTTGCTCCATTTCCAAACAGTCTAGTGACTTAGTGCAGTGTGAACGGGCTGGAAAAAAGGCCTTTCCTGTCTTTCCTGGAAGAAAGCAGGGAGACGTAGAGAAGAGAGCCTCATGATGACTACAGCATAAGCAGGAGCATCAAGACAGAGCCTCCGCCTCGGCTTTGGGCCCAGACTCCCAGATGCGTGTCATCTTCTGGCTCCGACTGCAGCTGAAGGTAATTTTGCTGGAGAGGAACCAGGGAGGGAACACCCCGCTAAAGCTGAGCCCCACAGACACAGCAGAGCAAAACTCCCTCCTTTCCTCAAAGACATTGTTGTCAGAGACCAGGACACTTCGTACCAGCAGAGGGAGAGGCGCATGGATGGAGGGTTAGCGATGGATGATGTGATGACAACTGTGATCTCTCTTCACCAACTCCTATTCCCAAACTCCAATGGAAAGCAAGACCATTACTAACTTCTCCAAATGTTTTTGAGGTGTTGCTGCTTTCAAATGTGACATAAAAATGATGGAAGCATTAAGGACGGACAATGTTGACTTCTTTACATGTAGTTTTGCAGCCCACTGCACTAACTGAATAGTTATACTGCTTTGTTATTTTGGTTTGTCTATGGGTTTTCTTGTGAGTTATGGGCCTCCTCTTGTGTCTGCTCTTAAGAGGCAACTAAAAATACCCAGTGAGGTAATGAGAAAGCCTCTGCACTATTTACATTTTGGCAAGTTGGGCTTTCAGAACAGACTCTGCTGAGAGAGGCGAATCTTTGAGATGACTGAGGGGGAAAATTGTTAAATGCTTAACATAGATGGCTGGGGCTGAGATAAAAGGGACAGACATTAAGAAATAGAGAAGAGGCCAAGGCAGAGCAGTCATTCGGTGAAACACAGTCAAAGGGAAAGAAAAGAGAGAGCGAGAGAGGAAGGTGAGCAAGACAGGAAGACAGAAACAAACACGAGAGACAGAAGTCAAAAGAGACAGAGAGGATGAGAAAGACCATGGCCCTATCTGAACACTGAAAATATCCTCTTTCCTTTTCCTTCTGCTCCCCTTCATGAGTGCTGATATGCATGAGGGCTGGAAAGCAGAAAGGAAGATGGTGGCTGCGCACTCCCAACCTTTACTGTTGTATTTACCTCACTGCCCCATCAAAAAGGCTCAAATTTCCTTTCAACACCAAACCAGAAAAGTGTTCCTATTAACTCATGTATCATCATTAACATTGTCATGATTTTTTAAAGAACTGATGCAGTTTGAGAAAAACAGAATCTGAGATGAAAAAGCAAGAATGCTATAGAGTGCTATAGAGTGAGTGCGAGGCAATTAAAGGTCACTGTTGCATAAATCTACCCCTGAGTCTTTAGATTTACGCACATGTTCCACTGTAAAACATATTGTTGGTTTAACTTAAAAAAGTAAGTTACCTGAAATGAAACATTTGAGTTAATACAATGAAGATTGGTTTAATAAATAGAAACTCAAAATATTTTCGCAGCCGCAAGGCCCTGCAAAGGGTAGTGCGCACGGCCAGCTGCATCATCGGAGGTGAGCTTCCCTCCCTCCAGGACATTTACGCCAGGCGGTGTGTGAAGAGAGCTCAGAGGATCATCAGAGACTCTAGCCACCCGAACCATGGGCTGCTCTCACTGCTGCCATCAGGCAGACGGTACCGCAGCATCAGAACACGCACCAGCCGACTCCAGAACAGCTTCTTCCCACAAGCCAGGGGCGTCGCACCCGTGGGGGATGTGGGTGTTTTAACACCCACACTTTTCCCAGTGAGAGGGTTCAACACCCACACTTTTCCCGGTGAGAGGGTTCAACACCCACACTTTTTCTGCAGTTTTCCACAAACGCTTTATATATTATAATATTAAACCGTTCGGTACGGCATTCACGGTTCAATATGCGCTTGTGAATTGGGTTGTTTTTTTTGTTTTGTTTTTGCAGTGTGCCTGTGAGTCTACGCGCTGATATGAGATAATATCCAATCACTACACAGTGCTAGACACGCTTGCAATGCCAGTAAGGGCTGGTGTCAGAGAGTTATACTCACGGAACACTATAGTTATTCACAATCACGAAAGTTCATTATTTGCATGCGTTTTAAAGCCTTGCCGGTTATTCGCGTGCTAGCGCACTAAACTTGATTACTGGACTAAGTAGTTTTACTGTGCTAATACTGTCAAATACACACAAGGTTAACATAAACGCAGTCGGTGAAAGTAAATTTGCGTGTGTCTGTATATTAAATGCCCGTCTTAAATTGACAGCAGCGCAGCCTATAGTGAACATGCTGTCCTTAAAGGGACAGTTCACCTCTAAAATTATGTTATTATTTACTCACTTTAATGTTGTTCCAAACCTGTATTCATTAAAGTTAAGTTTAAGTAAGGTTTTACAAGTCTTTTAAGTAAAAGAAAAATTAGCATTTTTTTTCTCCTTAACCTCTTTCTATCCCCGTCACGTAAGAATAGAATAGCAAAAAACTGATGTGACTAGCCATCAGAACCCAACCGAACACCGTGGTTAAAAAAAACAGAGGTATGTATAATAAATATATTATATATCTTGTATGTTATACCTTTTGTACCCTTCTGTCATTGTATTCATCGTTTTTATTGTTAACAAACAAACCACATCCATCCCCCACACTTTTGAAAAGCTTGCTACGCCTCTGCCACAAGCAATCAGACTACTTAACTCCTGATCCATCAGGATCATAACACACACTGGACAGAATATCACTCAGCACAACCCACTGTAGATACACACACATTATATACACATTTATTTATCATACAGCATCTATTGCACTTTGGATTTCAATTTTTCAATCTGTGAATAATATTTTATACTATACATTGTATATTATTATTACTATTATAGCGTAATGTATATTGTTTAGTGTATGTTTAGTGTATATTGTTTAAAGTATATGTATATTGTAAGTATGTGTATATTGTTTAAAGCTGTGAGAACTACACTCACATTGTGTAAATTATTTATTGTTATTGTAGTGTATACTGTGCTGTGAGTAATTGTGTGCGCATCAGATGTGTAATCTGATGCTGCTTTAAATGTTGTACATGTCATGTCATGACTACTATGTTGCTCGGAACTGCACCTAAGAATTTCACCTACTGTTGCACTTGTGCATATGTAGAGTGACAAATAAAGTGATTTGATTTGATTTGATTTGATTTATTATTTTATCTACACCACATTAGTTATCTAAGATGATTTGACAAAAGATAAAAAGTTGTGATAACAAATAATAAAAAAATATATGTTTTTACAGTGTACAACTCAAATTCCCAAAACCTGAAATTTACCTATATTATTTTCTTTCCTTAAAAATAGTAGCTGAATTTATTAAGTTAATTGCAAATGAAAAAATAAATAAATACACAAAGAATACTACTACTAATAATACCTGTATATTATATATTATAAAAATACACATAACTGTATACATTTATAAATATATTTTTAGTTAATTGTGATCATATATAAATATTTAAATAAATAAATGTAAAAAAAAATTATTTATGAATATATTTTTATATATAATTGTATATTAAAGAATTGTATATAAATACGTATCTTTAACTTATTAAATAAATAAGATTAAATCAAATTATTATTTTGACAGCCCTTATATTTTATTTTAAAGTATTCTATTGCAAAATAAAGTGCTGGTTGGGAATTACTAGTCCTCTTTTTCATCTGCTTGAGAATCAACAGAAAAGAAAGCGGAAAAAAACATATACCCCTGGTTTCACAGACAAGGTTTAAGATAATGTTTAATGTTTAAGCTGTTTTTAACTGAAAGCAACTTGCACTGATATCTCTTAAAATATGTCAGTGCCATTGTTTTGTCTCAAGATGCACATCAGTAATGTTTTTTCTAAGGCATGTTTATAAAAACCACTTAAATGCCTCAACTGAACTTTAAGCCTAATCCTGGCTTAATCTAAACCCTGTCAGTGAAACCGGGCCATAAAGCGGAAATGCCAAGTCAAGTCACCTTTATTTTTACAATACAAATAGTTTCAAAGCAGCTTCAAAGTAATAACAGTAAAACAATCAATTATGCAATCTAACAAATCTTTACAAATCAGTTTCAAGCTACATTAATATATGTTTTGAGATCCTATTCAAATTGCATTTCTGTAAATCCGTTTCAGTCTGACCGCTCTGATCGGATTTTGCATGGTTTATGTGACTTTCTCACGCCACGTAAAGTGTAAACGTTGCTATAGAAAACATACTGAAAGACGCTACAGAAACAAGCCTGCGTTGTTGCAAAATTCCGGTCGAGCAGAAAATGCAAAATAACGGAGACATGTTTTGAAACTGGCGGAGACAGCACGGAACAAACCCACACGTACTAGCCTTATGCGGTTCTGCCGCTGCCGCTGCCGCTGCCTCAGAAGATGCAGTAGTCCAGCTGCACAATGTCATGTTGTAAATAAGACAACAACTGTATTGCAAACCCCTCTATGTTGCGGTTGTTGTTGCGTTTTTTGTCTTATGCCTACCAACGTCTTTGCCATAGAAATCAATGCAGATATTCCGGAAAACAAAAGCACTGCATCGTCACACAAATCGGATCTGAACAGTTGCGATTCACAGTGTGGACAATCATTTTAGATCAGATTCCAATCGGATGCACAAATAAGCGGATTTGGACTAACAGTGCCTTCCATATGTGGCCCTAAATCTGATACAGGTCAAATGTTTTGCAATGCGACCTCAGTCTGAATTCATGCAACATTTATGTTACTCTAGAGCAACATTAGCCGCAATTCTGCACTCATAGGAGTTACTTCAAAGATTTGACTGAAGTCATGGGCGTCGGAAGCAAAAAAAATGTGGGTGGGTCCTCAGAAATGTTTTAATGGTGTACATGCCAATTACATTAAAGGTCCTGTTCTTCGTGTTTTTTTGACGCTTTGATTGTGTTTACAGTGTGCAATATAACGTGTTCATGTTTCACGTGTAAAAAAACCCTGTATTTTTAACACAATTTACTTTACCGCTGTTTTCACTGTCCTAAAAACGGGCTCCTTGTTCCTTGTTCTATGAAGTCCCTCCTTCAGAAATACGTAACGAGTTCTGATTGTGCCAGCGGTTCCCGTGTTGTGATTTGACCGCAGCTTAGCAAACGTGGCACGGTTCCTGTGTTGTGATTCGACAGCAGTTTAGCGCACGTGGAAAGGTCACGCCTCTTAACGGGAGATGTATGCGCTTAATGATCTCTACAGCCTCCCTGGGAAAGCCAAACAAAGGTGATTTGACTCCGGGATGAAAATAACAGCGTCTCGACGACATGGCGACAAACACACTCAAACGCAACAATTCCTTTTCTCCACGCGACACGTCCTCTTCTCCACGTGGGACAGCAACAAGACCACGCCCCCTTTTTTCGTGTATTCTTGTGGGCGGAGGTTAGTCTGTTCTACTGTTCCATCGACGTCATTTATGAAGGAAGTACCAGGATGTAGTCCAAGCCGGCCGTTCGCTGTAGGCTTTGAAAGGGAACTTCTGTTAAATAAAATATCTCGCTTGGCATTGAACTTTGAGCTTTATAATTTTACAGGTATTATTTATGCTCTAACAGCAACATTACACACTAACTAAAGTTTGAACAATGGGATCACGAAGAACGGGACCTTTAAGTACAAATATACCACTTTGCTTGCTAAACGTAAAGTACGGAAAGACAAAATTATGGAAATCGCCATATTGTTGAGAGCGTCAGTAGTGTAGGGGTAGAACACACAGTATGTACTTTTGACACAAATCGACCCGCGGTTCGAGTCCGCCTTTCGCCAAACTCAATCTTCTCCCTTTTCCCATCACATATCAGATCGGAAAGGCATTTATTTTCAGTAAAAATGAAGAAAATATTAGAAAAGTGGAAATAAAGCATCTAACATGTGTTTAATAATAAGTGTTTATCGATTAGGGGTAGGTAAACAGACGTGTGCTGAATGTTAGAGACGATAAAAGTGAGTGGGTCCAATATCATTGATCGTAAAAAGTGGGTGGGTCTTGTCCCACCCACATACAAGGGTTCCGACGCCCATGCCTGAAGTTATCAAGACAGTTGCGAAAGGGAGTCAGTGAAGGACAGGGATGTGTCAGAATAAGTATTACAGTGACAGCTCTACAACCAAAACATGAGGGCTCGGATCATAAATGTTTAAAACCATTAGGGCTGGGTATTGACACACATTTCACAATTCGATTCGATTTCCATTCACAAGCTTTCGATTCGATTCAATATTGATTATTGTATATATATATCTCAGATACAGTACATAGAAAATAAGATAAAAACTAATGCTGTAAACTATACATGGGTGTCAGTTGGTACTACATTACTGTAATATTGAAGGTTATGTGATTTAAATATAAACAAATTACACTCAATGTTTTTTTTATAATAATAAAGTTATAATACTAACTTTACAATTACATGATCATATTTCTACTCCAATTTGTCTTTTTGAAATATAAACAATGGTGGCAGTCATAAAAACTTGACGGATTTATTAAAACATGCATTAATATTGAAGAACATTGAAAATTATAAATGAATATGTAATGTGGTGCATATACTGTATTTATCATCCCTAGGGTTAATTTTTTCGAGTTTATGGTCACTGAATATGGTTTTTCTGAGGTAAACGTGACATTTCGTGACATTGATTACAAGCTGTTTTATTGACGTATTTCCGCAGTTGAAACACTGATTGAGCGATTACATGAGACATGATACGGATTTTTGAAAGTTGTAATGTATCTTTTAACATACCTTCAGACGTTCATTCATGTTTATTTCGCGCTGTAACTGGTATTAAAGCGGAGATGATCACATGCCACTTCACTTGATCTGTGCTGCGCTATAGCGATCTGTCACGCCACATTAAACAGCGGCAAAATGGTATTTATTTTTTCAATTACTAATTGATGACTAATTGATTCGATATCGGTTCATAAAAATTTGAATTGGTTAAAATCGAGAAATCGATATATTTTACCCAGCCCTAAAAAACATCTCTTTTTTTGCATTCCTCGTCTTTGTTTTTTATATTGCCTGATCCCGCTATAAATAAACACATAATCGCTTACAGTACTTGAATGTTCTCTGTGTTTACTTCCGTTTGAAAGCGTGCTACGTGACGCCGTTTTATTGTTCTTTTGTACATGCGGGTCAGTTCAGGAACAGTTCATCTGTTCGCACAGGAATCTGATATTGGGCACATTTAAAACAACGTGAACAGCTATACAAAAAATCGGATTGGAGCAATAAATCAGAATTGAGCACAAAGGCTTGCAGTGTGAACGTAGCCAAACTCTATCAAGTGATGGTTGCATAAGCTATCTGCACTGCATTTGGTAGTTGCATGTTGCACATTTGTATAAATATTGACTTTATGCTTTGTTGCATCGAAACCAATCGCTGTTGTTTACAATGTTATAAAAAAAACAACTATACGGTCCAGGCACTGTGAATCGCTGTCAGTGTAAGTGCTCCATAAGAGCAGTGACATGGAAGGCCATAAACAGAGAAAAGAGAGAGTGAGACCAGATGAAAGTGGGCAGGGAGTGATGAACTGAGACGGAGCCAGCGGAAAAGAGAGCTGTTAGGGCTTTCAGGTCTCCGTCCCTCCGGACCATGACGTTATCTGGAGATGAGCCTGTGATGGTTTCTCATTCCAGCCTAATGGCTAGAGGCCTCCAGATAATGAACAGGATGGACAGACTTCCAAATCTCCCTGGGTGTGCAAATTTATGAATGATTGGGATCACGGCAGAGGCACGTGGAAGGAAGTACCGTGTTTGTCCCCGTCTGCCTGTCCTCCTCTCCCTTCTGTAAACTCCATTCAGTTCAGATTCAGATGAGTTCCTAATGTTTCACATTCATTGACACAACACACTTTCCTTTAACTTCCAACTGTGGGAATGCCAACAGCAAGTAACATGCTACTGAGGTAAAAAAAAGTTAGATAAGGCAAAAATCGGAGACATGGACTGGACTTTCTGTAGTCTAAACACAAAACCAAAAGAGAGAGAACAAGGAGCAAATACCCTAAATTAAAATCGGCTGCCTATCAGGGCCTGCAAACGATCTTAACTGATTTTTCCTCAAAGCTGGAAACAATTTGCAGGGTCTTGGGTGAGTAAAGTAATAGTGTAATACAGGCCTGATTAAGCTATTAAAGAGATAGAGAGCGGAGTTACGTTATGTTTGAATGGAAAGGGGCTGAACACAACGAAGCATAGATAAGCGGCTATTCACAAAGCATGTACTTGTACGCATACATTGGCAGATGAGTCTTAACGTGGCACATTGCAATACCACTAGCTACAGATGATTCAGATTCCCTCAGGCGAAATCACGTCAATCACTCCCGCTCCCTCCCACCCTAAAAACACGAAAAGAGGAGAAATGTTTGGTCTTATCTGCAGGAAATAGCGTTTGATGAAATTGCACTCCTGGGCCAGAGCTTGAAAGTGATGGCCGGGCCCCTGCACTCATAATCAAGTCCCCTGACGTGCGGCCTGCCCTTGATCCTCGGCCGGACCCCACCAAGAACGCGGAAGGTAGACTGCGGAGGGCCAACTGAGCTGGGTGGGCTCACTGCTTGGCCCTCGCTCTGGGACATGTTCAACCATCAGTGTGGTATGTTGGTATGTACGCTGAAGCTTCTGTGCCCGTTGAGGGACCACAGGCCTGTCCTCAATGCTGGACAATCGCCACCCTGCCCAGAGGAGCTCATCTCAGGGAGATGATAGCTAGATCCTGGCCGTATTTCCCCGTTCTTGTTGGCAAAATTCAACTAATTTCTGTACCTCATCTTTGACTTTGCATAAAAACATAAGTATATGTGTTCTATTATGTCTTTACAAGTTATTTTCATCTAACTACAGTTTAAACACTGGCGTTAGGGATGGGTGATAACATTATTTTCTTTTCGATCTGACATCAAGTACTATCAACTGTATTATCACTGCAATTTATTTCCATAAAATGGTGATTATAGCCATTAAACATTAGATTTGAAAGTTTTCATTTAATTGAATTTAACATTTAATATTGTCTACTCTAAACTGCAATTTCCATTATTTATAGTTTTTTTTAACAACTATTACAGAACATAAACTTTAAACAATTTTTCAATTAAATTAACTTAATCACACAAACTCATTATAGAGTTACAATCGAGTTCAAGAAGAAAAAACTCCATTCAGTTTCTCCGTAAGGAAATGGATTTTTACCGAACACTTATAAACCTTTTAAAGACTGCCTTTACTGTGAGCTACGAGATTGTTAATTGATAGTATTTGCTTCTGTTGTAGCCGTCAGCCTGCATTATTTCAACTTCGTTTTAAAATAATCGTTCCAAAATAACTCTTTAGCTCCGCCCACTCCCATGAAGCACTGCAAAGGACGTAATTGAGTCGGTTTCAAAGACTCAAAATATTTCTATATATATGCCCATTTTGCAATAAACTTAAAATATATTGTTTATATACGAAGAGTTCCGATGCAAAAGCCTCTAAAAGCCACTTCGGTCAAAAATGAGATAACAATACTGAGTGAGTGCTCTCCGCATATAGTATACGTTCATAACATACTTAAATCCCAGCCTCAGCCCATTCAGTACCAGTACTTAGGTAGAAACCTATAAATAGAAGCCTGACAAAAATGCATATTTTAAAGAATACCACGGCTTTTGCTTCTGAAGTCTTCATATATATATATACACACACACACACATACAGTGTACTGTATAAATGCTGTTATTTTTTCAACTGTTTATTCATCAATATATCCTGAAAAAAGTATCAAAGGTTCCAAAAAATATTAAGCCAACATTGATAATAACTGAGTAAAAAATCAGCATATTAGAATGATTTATGAACGATGTGACACTGAGACTGGTGGAATGACTGATGAAAATTCAGCTTTACGTCACAGAAATAAATTATATATAACTATAATATAATTATATTAAAATAGAAAAACATTATTTTAAATAGTAATAATATTTCACAATATTACTGTTTTTTGTCTGTATTTTTGATCAAATAAATGCAGGCTTGATGAGCATAAGAGCCTTCTTTCAAAAACATTAAAAATAGTAATGTTTCCAAACTTTTGACCGGTATATATAAATGAGTAGTTTTATATTTCTCCATCATTTTAAATTTGATTATGCTGTTCGCAATGCTTCATGGGATTGCAGTTCTTTCCTTTACTTAAGCTGTTAAGTACACAGTCTTGTACGGTTGTATACTAGCTAGATTTATACAGCTTTAACTAAGATTTGAAATCCCTATGGGAGAAATAAATGGAAAAAATACTTCCGGAAGCAACGCCACTGAAGAAGTGTGCTAGCATTGTTGCACTTTATAATAAATGTCAGATTCAGCTTTGTTGCTATAACTCCAGATTACTTACTTTGCTCTCTCTGTGTTTTTCATAATTTCTGCATGTTAAAAGAAGCAGAAGGTGAAAAAAATTCTATCCTACACAATATAGTAATAAAGTTTCCTAATAAAACAAATATATATAATTTTTAATGAAATTACAATTTTAAAATAAAAGTAAAAAACGATATATATAAAGAGAAAAGTACCCGAAGTATCAGTCCTCTCAATGCATTGGTAAGGAACGTATCAGTATTCGAGATCAATCTGCTCATTTCTAATTGCCATTTTTTTCTGTTCCACTGTTTCACACAGCTGAAGAGTGTCAGGCTCGACATGTGATCCTTAATTGATATTCTCATGAATAGAGTCACGTATGCATACGCTGGGGCTTTCCCTATTGGTAACCATAGAGACCCGATGTCAGCCGCCCAGCACAGGCCATAGGGCAAAGCCACCGATCTATTTCCGATACTCGAGCACTTTTCATACTCGTGTATGGGATGCCGATTTGTGGTGGCACACAAAGCCCAGGAACACTTCACCTGAGAAAAAGTCCCCCACTCCCTTGCTCAGGGCGCTGCGCCCCGGGACAGACTTGTGGTTAATGCCTGACAATTCCAGAGCAATAGAAACCTAGACTGACACTTCAAAAGCTCAATCTCAGGTTGCTGTCTTCAGCGCATTCACATGTCACACACCTCCACTGCTCGGCCATTGTGTGGAAGATACAAGATACTACACGCTCGTGGTTGGGAGATGCACTTTCCACGCGATCCCTTGTTTGATTCATTGACGAGAAGTTCTCACAAGTTCTGCAAGCTTATCGAGAGGACTATTAATATGATAGACACCCCCGGGACCTGCACTGTATCCTTGATCCTCAGAGACCCGGAAAGGGAAGTCATTGATTCTTCCCACCACTCGCTCTGGGAGTGAGAGTGCCTGTGCTTTCCCCTTTTGCTAAACGGGATATTATTATTTTAACGTCCGATCGTACCCTACCCACGCTAGACTATTTATGTGGTTGGGAGAGAGGACAGCAAGGGCCGGTGGCAGTCTATACACACACAGCAGAGCAATATCACAATGACCTTTCCCAATGTTACAGTATGTGGAGGTGGAAGTTGCAGGTGAAAATACCATGACATTGCACACATTAAGGTTGTTTACCAAAACTGTACATCAATTCAATTTACAAGAGCTCCTCTAAATGTTTACGGTCTGAATAAGGAACATTTTCAAGTTAGCATTCTATTCAAACGTATTTATAGTGCTTTACTAAAAATGGAAATAGCATTCAATTATCATAACGGGTCTCCTTGTTAAGCAATCACATGCATTTTTGTCCGCTAAGCAGTAAATACATTGATTCATCGTTTCACATGATTGTGCTTCCTGTAAATCATGAATGCATATTTTCATGGTATATATGCTGCTTCAGTTTCTGCATGTGGAGAAAAATGGTGTATCTATCATTAATGATAAATGGCGGATAAAACTAAATTGGGACCACTAATGCGTTGTTGCATTATAACTCAATTAACTATGAAAAAAATGTTTCTCACATTCAGCTGCATGAAGCTCTTGCTTTTCCACAGCTTTTCAAAAATCATGCTTGAATGTCAGATTTTTACTCAATTGGGAAGTTTTAAGGTGACATACAGTGTACTTACACAAATACTGAGTAATATTAATTAACTAAATGCACTTACTTTAGGGTTAAGGTTAGGGCTTTCTTTAAGGTTAGTTACTTGCAGAGCTGGTTAGATTACTTACAAATTGTAACCATTACTGATTACCAGGGGCGTAAATTTCATCTAAAAGTTGGGGGGGGGGGGGGGGGGGGGGGCAATAAACATGAAATTTCTCAAGAGCAATTTTTGAAGGGGACACAAATAATACAGCCAAAATCGTACTTGTAAGGATATGTGTACCACAAAAAAAAACAAAAAAAAAACATTTCGTACTTATTTGGCGTTTTGGTGTACTGAAAAATTATCTAATGTCCGTTTTTCTTTTCTGTCATTTTATCTGACCAACAACACAAAGCGATAGTAGTTTAAATACGATTAAGGTTCACCACGCAGTCATATTATAATTATTAAATTATCTTGCGTCCTCCACATAGTATTTTATACTATGATATTCAGATATTTAGATATTCAACTGCAGCAAGCCCTCTGATCTGCCACTTATTATCATATTGAGCAAAACCCTACACAGATCTGACTGAACTTTCGGTTTAGAATTAGCCAATTTTTAGAATTTGGGGGCGGGTTGCTTGAATTTTGGGTTCATTAGCCTATTATTCGTAATGAAAAACACAACAACAAAACAGTACAATGACACACTCCCTTAAATAGGTGCTTTTACGCTTTGAAACCAAATCTTCGATAATCTTGTCTGTCAGCGGTTTGCTCGTTCGGCTCGTGCTGTATTGAGCAGACACGTTCAGTTTTTAATTGTTTTGTCAGTTTTTTAACTGAACTAAATGATTTTATTACTATACAGCCTAATTTGTATTAAAGAGAAAAGAATCACTTCATCTGTTCAATATAATAGCCTTGACAGCTACTTACTGGTGTTTCACAACTGCTGTCTGAAGAGCCTTGTTCTCTCAACAAACTTGTGTGGTAGTTTTTCTACGTTCTATGGGTAACGTTAGTTGAGGTGCACGGTGGATCAAACCACTGTGAGGCAAGGGGGGAGGGGGGACTCAAAATGTTTCTAAACTTAAAACACATTTTTTTGTCCCGTTTGTGTTTGTATTGTTTTACTACTTACACATTTATTTTAAGTATATATTGTTATATTATTTACAATACTCAGCATGGTTTTTAGGGGGGGACAGCCCTCAGATTGGGGGGGTCCTGTCCCCCCCGTCCCCCCCGCGATTTACGCCCTACAAATTACATGACAAAAATTGCAGTTAACATAATCCACTACATTGAAGGTGCCCTAGAATGAGTTGAAACAATATTTTAAATTGTTCTCTGATATCTACATAGAGGGTATGTGACTTATTTAAGGGCAAAAAATGTCCAGATACGGTGTTACAGGTCCATTTACAACCCTAGAAATTGTCCCTAGAATGAAATCGAACAGAAATTGTTTAGACAGTCAATTAGTGTATAAATTCACTACTTATTGCTTGCGGGAATATAGTTTGAATTGCCGCTTCTCCAGTATCAGACGCTGAGCGAAGCCTGTTTGATATTGTACCAGCCAGGTTAGATAAACCGTCCGTGGTGAAATGGGGCGAGCAAACGAACAACTTTGAATTAAATTGTCGCTGTATCCGGTTATAGATAAACATCAACCATGCCTGTTGACAGTTTTGTTCTGTGGGAAGGGTATGAAAAGTCCTCACGTCCCTTGCACAGCCTGGAACATAACATGTATTTCCATGATCTGCCATTTTCACTTGTTTTTCCGTGGTGTTTTTCACGCACAAGATTTGCATATGAAGGAGGAAGCAATAGTGTTGAGACTCACTGCATGTGATGTCCATGTACTGAACTCTTGTTATTCAACTATGCCAAGGTTAATTACATTTTTCATTCTAGGGCACCTTTAAGGTAATATAATCTGACTACTTTTGGATTACTTTTAGATTACTTTTGACCTAACTTGTTTATCACATTGATTTGAGTAAAATAATCTTGTACCATATTGATATAAAAATACAAAGAGAAAGAAAATATATTCCATTCTTGATATCAACAACATGAAGTGCATTAAATATTAATATAACATTGATATAACTGCAAGGTGTCAGGATCCTGCCCTGACAGTCTTGTCTGTTTTGTCCTTGTTTAGCGTTTCTTTGTTTGTCTTGCGCTTGAGCACATGGCTGTGTCTTTGTTTGTGTGTTCCTCTTGTCCTGCCTCCTTGTTTCTCTTTACCACGCCCCCATGTTTAGTCATTGTCTAGTCCTTGTTTCACTAATTGTGCTCACCTGATCCTCATGTGCTCTGGTCCCTTTATATTGTGCTTCTTTCCCTCATGTCCTTGCTGGTTCGTTGCGTTTGTGTGCATTCGTTGTCTGGCTTATCTTGTCCTTGTGATAGCTGTTGCTCTTGCCAAGTTATAGTTCTTAGCCTTATTTTCCCTAGCCTTATTTTTTGGTTTTCTCTAGCTTAGTGGTCTTATTTTTCGCTCTCTAGTTTCCTGCAAGGTTGCAATTTTGTTTTTTTACTTTTCTTTGTTTCTAGTTCCAGTCTTTTATTTCTAGTATTTATTTAGCTCCTCTTGTTTGTTATAGTTTTTTTTTTCTTATTAATTTATATATCTTGTTTTCTTTTTAGATTTCTGATACTTAGTTGCAGTTTCCCTATTCTTAGGTTTTATTTTTGCACTCGTTTTTTGTGTCCGCCCGCCCTGTGTCTCCCTTGGCCACTGTGTCTATATCCCTGGATGTCAAGACTGGAGCTGATTCTGGGAGAGGACATCAAGTCTCAGGTTCCTGGTGTTGCCTCCCAAGCCATCCTTAAGTTCATGATCTCCCTGGACTGGTCTCAGTGGTCATCCTCCCTGCTTGTTATCGTGGTGTCTGTCCCCTGCCCTGCTGTTTAAATTCACACCTTGTCACTTCCTTGTTGTGCCCTGTCTAGAGTCTTGTTAATGAAGTTTTTGTTGTTCACTCTGCATCTGGGTCCTAAGTTTCAGAAGTCCTGACACCAAGGGGTTTATGAAAAGCGCAGCCATATTTCATTTATTATAAAATAAATAATTTTAAAATAAAAACAATAAAAATAAAACCCTAATAAAAATTGTATTTGTTTGCCTGCATGTCATGTGACCATCAACCGACATCAGAGAACCGTAAACTTATTTTTATTATTACTGTTTTTATTGACTTAATTTTATTTACTGTACAAATTAAAATATCTTACTTCAAGTAAATATATTAGGTCAAAGAAATTTCAGCTGACAAAAAAGTTGGGGAATCCCTGCATTGCATTTAAATGTGAATTTTGACTTTTCAATGTGTTTGTAAGAAAAAGCCTCCCTAAGACATTAATACATGGTTAAAGAACTCACTAAAACTGAGTGATTATTCAAATAATTAATCAGGAGTTGATTAGATATGCAATGTTGAGAAAAAACTTGTTAAAGGTGAAATTATTTCTGTTAATCCAATGATAAATTGCTGTGTGTGTCTCAGTTTTCAGTAGTAGTCGCATGACCAGTGGCTGGTTTGTGTGTGCAATTCGTTTTTAGAAAGGAACATTCAAAAGATAAAAAGTAGTAGTAGGGAGAATCAATGAATTCTAAACATTTGCCATTGTTAGAATAGAATAACATTTAATCATGCGATCAATAAAAAAGTAACTATAGTCTGAATACAAGTATTTTAAAACGTAATCTTATCTAATTAAAAGTGCTTCATTTTTGGAATCTGATTATGTAGTCCAGATTACATAATCAGTAACTACCGAGCTCTGGTTACTTGTAATTATGCATAATATACTGTTATTACTATAGTAAGCACCCGTGTTGGGGAAAGTTATTTTAAAAGTTATGCATTACAAAATTACACTCCTTAAAAAAAAAGTAACTAATTGCGGTACTTAGTTACTTTTTTATTAAAAGTGTAAATGTTATGTTACTTTTGCGTTACTTTCTTCTCACCTGGGCTTGCTTGTTTGTTTTTTAATAACAAAAAATAAAAATAAAAGTTTTATTTTTGGCAAAGGTAAAGTCCCTTTCATCCCAAAAAATGATCTGCACCGTACTCCCAATTATGGGGAAGAGAGAGGTGTCAGTCAATAAATCGGAAAAGTAACTTGCATTACTTACATGAAAAGTAACTCAAATATGTTGTTGTAATTTTAAAAGTAATGCATTACTTTACTTGTAATCGTAACTCGTGCTACTTGTAATGCGTTACCCCAAACACTGGTAAGCACACGTAACGTGTAACTATGTCACCCCAAACGTTACATCACTTAAAAGCATAGTTCACCTAAAAAAAAATGCATGTCTTTCATTCTTGTGAAACACATCATGTGTTTTGGTGTTTCAATGTTGTTTTTTAGACCTTTACCTTTAATTCTTTCAAAAAGTAATCAGTTTGTGATGCACATTATAAGTACACTCTAAAAAAAAAGGTTCTATATGGCACCAAAAATGGTTCTTGGCTCGTAACCTTTTTTTAGTGCTATATAGCACCAATTTTGGTTCTTCAGCGGTTCTTCAGAAGAGTCAAAGAACCGGTGAAGAACTGCTGAAGAACCACTGAAGCACCAAAGTTCCCTTATGATTACGAGCCAAGAACCATTTTTGGTGCCATATAGAACCTTTTTTAGAGTGTACCACCATTTTGCCACCAACTTTGAAAAATGTTGTGCCTTTAGAAAACTACATTCAAATGAACAGATACACTGGTTTTATCCCTAAAACCACAGGTTAATAGGACCAGATGGAGCCTCATTGACTACATTTCTGTACCATTTGTGATGTGCTTTCTAACTTCTTGCGAGACCAGTTTGAATACGGATGAACGTGAGCCGTGATCTGCTCTCCTGCTAGCCTTGATGTAACACATTGAAATACTGCACGACCAGAGTCTTCCTATGCTAGTCTACACACATGAAAACTTGTGTGGCACTGCACTGATCTTAGAACTGTGTAGTTTAACCCACTGCATCTAAACAGGGTTACCACACAGGAACTGTGAGCGTGTGCGTGTGTACGTCCACACACTCCAGATGAATACGGAACAGAGCTGATGGTCAGCGGTGAAGACCGAGGCATGTTCCCAACTGGTGGGTGAAAAGAGAAAGTTCATGCGTTGACACACATACACAAACAGACACATGCAGCTGCTGTGGAGGATGCTGGTGGTATGCTGAAGCAGAACTTCACGTTTGTGTGTGTGTGTGTGTGTGTGTGTGTGAGAGAGAGAGAGAGAGAGAGAGAGAGAGAGAGAGAGAGAGAGAGAGAGCAGCAGCAGCAGTTGCTCTGGCGATGTGGATGTGCCGTGCAGCAGTTCTCCCTCTGTTAGCCGGCTGTGGTGATCTGGTGCAGGCGGTGCAACACGCAGGCAGATGTTTCCTTCATTGAGTCGCTGTGCACCGCCAAACAGGGCGCTGAATAGCAATACTTTGCGTATGCATGAGGTTGTGTGTGTTTTCTATGTTTGTCTTGCATTGAGTTATCAAGCTAGCAGGACCTGCATAGCAAAAAGACAGGTCAATATTTTTTTTCATTATTTAAAGGGTTAGTTTACCCAAAAAGGAAAAGTATCCCATAATTTACTCACCCTCAAGCCATCCTAGGTGTATATGACTTTCTTCTTTCAGCCAAACACAATCTGAGTCAAAACTTTATAATGGGAGTGAATATCCATCCATCTAAAGCGCATCCATCCATCATAACAGTGTTCCACACAGCTCCTGGGGGTTAATAAAGGCCTTCTGAAGCGAAGCAATGCGTTTTTGTAAGAGAAATATCCATATTTATAACTTTATAAATTACTAGCTTCTTTCCATGAGTCTAGTCCCGGCCAAAGAGTGAACTCTGACTTGATGAATGCAGATGCGCAGAGGACAGAGCAAAACAAAACACCGGTCATGAATTAGAAGTCTAAAATGAGAATTTTCGGAGGAGCTTGAGTTTGTTGCCCAGCACTATTCGTTTGAACCGCGAGAGGCGCCAATATGCACCTACGCTTACGCTACTCCTACATCCTACACCATACGGCGGAACTCGACTCTCGTGGAGGGCCGTTACCAGAAGATTACAGCTTATAAAGTTAAAATTATGGATCTATAGAAAACAAAGGCACTTCTTTCGGTTCAAAATTTTTAAAAAGCCTTTATTCAAACATTACTTTTTTGCAAACATTAAAAGTGACTAAAACACTGCACACTGATGCATTTCAGCCATTCAGCCTTCTTCAGAGTGTGTCAGGTACAAAACGAGTCACAAAAAGATAGTTTTATAGTTTTTAAAGTTATAATTATGGATATTGTCTTACAGAAACTCATCGCTTTGCTTCAGAAGGCCTTTATTAACCCCCTGGAGCTGTGTGGATTACTTTTATAATGGATGGATGCAAATTTTTTGGGCTTCAAAATCTCAGGTGCCATTCACTCCCATTATAAAGCTTGGAAGAGCAGCATATTTTTTAAGAGTTGTATTCGTCTGTTTTCGTTGTATTCGTCTGAAAGAAGAAAGTCATATACACCAAGGATGGCTTGTGGGTGAGAAAATTATGGGATAATTTTTCATTTTTGGGTGAGCTATCCCTTTAATCAATGATAAAGTAGACAAGATGGAAAATTAGCATCATGGCAGTAGTTGATGAAAATATGAGAAAAAAACTGCCTCAGTATTACCAATTCACTAACATTGTTTTTAAGGAAGAGAATTCTAGAAAGAAAATGATTGACCCTCTTTTGTCAGGATCTACTAAAGAAATGCAGTGAAAATTTTGAGATGGAAAGGACATTTGGACATTTGTCATTTGTTTGAGTGTTCCTTTCATACGCAAAATTTATAGAAGTAGAGCATTTCAATAAATCACACAACATGATTTACTAAGGTTTGCTGTAGTCAGTTTACTGGTATTTGCGTCATTTAACACCAAACAAAAAGGATGTCTTAACCATTTTGCACTTGACATGGCTGTGTCTGTGTTCTTTAATTTGTGCATTGCCAGTAGATCACCTGCAGAACTTTCCACTCCCATTGGCGCATTTATGGGATTGCGGTCTCACGCTAATTTGTCCGGTTTAGAAAATCTAGCCCTTAGAGTCTTGCGATGGAACTTTCATTTGCACATCCTTATTGAACAGCAAGTTGCAATAATAACTCAGAGTTTATTACCTGGGCTAATCCTTATGGAACACTTTATATTTAAAGTAAAGGAGGGAAGGAAAATTTCAACTGGGAAAAAAAGTCAGTTGGGATCTTGAAATATCCCATATACGATCTCAAACTCTTAAATCCTGTAGGGAAATCATGCCAACACTAAGAACCTGGCGTTCTCTCTAGCATCTTTAATGGAAGAGGAAGTGATACAGGCTGGCCTCCAAATCTGACATTTAAAACAGTACCAGCAATGACACACAATCTAATGAGACAGATGGGTCCAATAAGTGGGAGATTGGGTGGCATGTCTGAACCGCAGGGAGAACTGACCGCAAGGAAAGACGTACTAAAGCGTTCCAGGAGAACATACAGTAAAGTCGGGGTGCAGAGGGGTTTTAGAAACTGTGGCTCCAGCGCAAAACTCAACTGGAGCTCAGCTGCAGCGGGCAGCTGCACAGATCTGATCCCAGGAACTGAAAACAGTGCAAGCGCAAATGTTCATGTCAAAAGTGTCAAGTCATTCTCACCAGAGGTTTCTGATATATATGACACACATGCACTCATTCACACTTACACTGTTGTACTTGAAAATTAGCTTCATCATATTAATAGAACATGCATTTATTCTCCAAATTCACCTTATTACAAAAGACAGCCCTGGACAATGTGTTTATTTTGTGTATGTAATAAGGACACTGTAAGTCGCTTTGGATAAAAGCGTCTGCCAAATGCATAAATGTAAATGTAAATGTATTTTCTACTCTTGTAAGTTTTGCATAAGGAAAGCTACTTTAAATCACGAGTAGCCTCTAGCTTAGCAAGCTACAGTTTAGTGTAGCTCAAGTAGCTAAACTACAGTCAGATGAAAAAAAAATACAAATTAATAATAATTAGCTATATATAAGAGGGAAATATCTTTAAAATATACAGATTATATAATCAGAGCAGCATTTCTTTGGGAGCTTTTGAACGAATCAGCACTACATTTTCAACAAAAAATGTTTTTTAAACTTAATTTACACTAAACAGAACAAAAAGTAGTATATACAGCAGAAATAAAAATATAGTGATTTAAATACAGTAAATATAGCGTATACCGCAGGGACTTGAATCAACGAATCGTTACTTTTTGAATAAACCAATTCACTAAAAATGAATCAAACCTTCCAACATAACAACATTTTTTTTTTTTTTTTTTAAAGGTCGCATGCAATATTTATATTTACTGTTTTAAAGCTGTGAGTGACAATGTGTCTTAAGCACAGATATGTACGCACTATATCAGCTACTTTTTGGGGGAAAAATAGCTTGTTACTGTAAAATGTTTAGATGTTTAGCATGGCTACTTTTAGTTAACAGCTCCTCAAAACTGTCTCTAAGCTTCTGGATAGGCAGATTAAAGTAGCACCATCTTTACTACTATTCAAACAAGTCACTCTGGCCCAAGCAAGACTTTATACAGTTTCTCATTGGCATCCAGACAGAGGAACTGGCAAGCCGCTTTAAGCCATATGTTCCACTGTCCATAATTACCTCTGTGTCAATAATGAATTTACTTCATAAACTTTCAGACAACCTCCGTTTCAGGATTTACAGAGAATTATTGTATAAGTGAAGAGGCAAGAGTAAATGAAAGGAGGTTTAGTAATGAATGGGAATTATAAATAGCATGGAAACCCCTCATGAGAGCATTTACAGGAATTTAACTGTAATTCAGGTTTCAGTGGTTCAGCATGTTTAAGTATCAGATCATTTGTGATACCGAGAATCTTTGCTGCTGTTGCTAATGATACCGATGGTTGGCCAATGTCTAGGTCAGAGCCTAAAGGTCAAAGAGTTAAAAAAGGATATCGTTTCCTTGTGTTGTTGGATACATTGCAAAGAAAAGTAAAAGTAAAATTAAATCAAAATAAATATATATCTTTTTGTAAATATTAGCTTGGTTTCACAGACAGTGCTTAGATTAAGCCAGGATTAGGCCTTGGTTCAATTAGGACATTTAAGTAGCTTTTATAAAAGTGCCTTAGAAAAAAACATAACTGGTGTGCATCTTGAGACAAACAATGACATTGACATATTTTAAGATATGCTTTCAGTTAAAACAACTCATGCATTTTAATCTGAGACTAGTTTAAGCCTTGTCTGCACTGAAAAAATGGGAAGCCACGTATTGTCCAATTAATATATTATTTTACGCGAACAAAATTGTGTTTCTCTTCTAAACTTGATTTCTTTGTTTTCGATTAATGTAATTCTCTAAAATGTACAATCTACAACTAGGCGAATGTGAACCAATCAAATACTGAAACTATAATTCCCAGCATGCTTTGCTTGGGATTTTGAAATGAAGTGTTATTGAATGTGTTTTTGAGCAAGATGAGCAAAGGGAGACTTTATAGTGTTTAATGTTCAATTATGTTGGAAATATTAGAACAGTTTTAAATTTCACTGGATTTCACTAGAGTAGAGCATTTGCTTAGGCTGTGGACTGATAGAGCACGTTATTATTGCTTTGCCCAAAGAACATTTCATGCTTAGCATTTAACATGCTAATATGTGCTATAGCTAACCGTTTGGAAGCTAGCTAGTACATTCTTATAATTTAGTCATGTGACGACAAAATATAAGATATTAAATGAATTAATCCCATTAGGGAACCATATTAAAATGATTTATAGACTACTTAATTGGGAAATTACTTGAACAACTTATGTTTAACTTAATTGGTTTATGTGGAACCGGTGTACAATTTTAAATCATGTAAATCCAACACACTTTTTTTCAGCGTGTGAAACCAGGGGATTATGTTTTAAATATAAAAATAAATTAGTAAATAAATTCAGTATGTCTTAACTAAGAAAACTATAAAAAAAAACAAGAAGTGAAACTTAAATAAGTACAAAATGTATTAAATTCAAATATTAAAATCAAAATGATAAAAACATGTTATTCAGTATGCCTTAAAACAGATAAAAAGAAAATTTTTAAAAATGGTAAAAAACTACATACAATCAAAACAATACAAATGTGTAAATGAATTCAGTATGTATTACGAGTAAATGTATGAAAGCACTGACCCTGAGCCCTGAGTTAAACATAATAGCATTGTCTGAATACGTTACATCTATTGTTGGAGATATTATGAAGCAGATGTTAAAATGCTGTAACATCTGAAACTAAATCACCACAACAAACAGAATATTCTCAGACCTGAGGTTCACAGCTCGTGCTCATGAGGAACAACCGAACACCCGCTCCTGGTAAGACGTGTCCCTATACACACACATGCATTATCACTTTACTGAAATAATGAGCCCTTAAAACAACACCCACCTCCGTGCTGTTACATGAAACTGTGTGAATTTAGATACTTGTGGGAAATGTAGAAAAACTCAAAATGAAGCCAGCCTGATAGGATACGGTGAGAAGACACCGACAGAAGGAAACAACAAGAACGTCAACACAACAAACAAACAAACATAAAAGTGTCAAATCTCAAATGTTAGCACAGAGCCCACTATTCTCCAGGATTATTCTTTTGAATAATTCATAATTTCTCTTCATAATTTTTAAGAACTGGCATTACAAGAGAGTTAAAGAGTCACCACAGAAGCACATTCAACTTTAAGGTCAACATCCTAGGTATTAGTGGGCATGTTGGGTTTTTTTGCCACAAAACTTCATCACGTTAACAGCAGGTATTTCCTGGTTCCTAGCAGACAGCTTCCTATATGTACCATTCAACCCTTGATGGATGGCAAAAAATAGCCAAATTCTCAGACAAACGGCAGTCTTTTATTATAGTAGGAATTTTCTATAAAGAGTAGTTTGAAAAAATCATATACAGAAGCTATGGAAGCTGCAGTGTAAGCAAAACTTCAACCAGCACTTACTTGAATGTCTGCACAAGCTTTGGCTTATGTGAAATCCATGGCCACCTGCAAACCAAACAAAACAGAGAAACAAACAGTGATTAGGTCGTTCTATATGACTTATTTCACAATCTAAACACGCTTCTGATGTTCTCGGCTGGTGCATGGGCCGTCATGGTTTTGCCTATGGCACTGAACTGTACAGCCCAATGGACCGTAGTGAACATATCTTCTTTTTTGTGGAAAATCCATGTCCTCCTTGTACTGAAATTGGTGGAATTCCCCTAATGGTGGCCAGTTTTAGAGGAGAGAAACCCCACACTTTCAGACCATACGGGTTTTGTTACTATTGAGACTTTGGAAAGTGGAAAAACTGAAAAAGTTTCATAACAGTTGAGAAACGTATTTCTGTATGAATTAAACACTGTGAATAAATAAGGATATGGAAAGAGTGTAGGATGTTAAGAGTACAAGAAGAATGACTCAAAAGTGCGACAATCCATCTCCAAAAAACTTAAAGACTTCATGCCGCCACATTTTACTTTAGAAATGCACATTTTTGCTTTGTCTTCTTTTATTTCTTCTTTTTTTTATTAATAAAATGCATTTGAACACTAAGCTAAAGATCCCTGAAAACAAAATCTATTTTATCACTGAATACATCGAAGAAGCCACACCAAACAGAATTTACCAAACAGTTGTGCCACTTTCGCATCATAGTTCACTGCATATTAAAATCAATCTTTGGTGAAACAATCACAAGTTGACAGGTGAGATACAATGCTATTAGTACATGAAGGTTCTTTACTGGCATCTAGGCGCTTTTCCACCATCTGGCTGAACGGTTCTAAGAATAGTAAGTAATGATTACAAACATTCTCGGACCGGAATTCTCAGCCAACTCAGGATTGGTCACTTGTCTACTGCCTAGCCACCATTTTCCCTGTAGCTGGCCAAGTGAATAAAGTAAACAATAGGAATATCTGATCATAACGAAATTGCTATTTAAATCTCATGCTCTCTGTAAACTCTTGCGTTATAGAGGCAACAACTGACGCAATTTGTATTACATTCACTCTTAAAAAAAAAAAAGGTTCTATATGGCACAAAAAGTGGTTCTTCGTCATAATCATAGAGGAACCACTTTTGGTGCTTTAACATGTTCTTTAACCACTTTAACATGTTCTGTTATGGTATTATGTTTATACCAAAATTGGTGCTATACAGCACTTAAAAAGGTTACCCTATGATTACGAGCCAAGACCCAATTTTAGTGCCATATATAGAACCTTTTTTTCTCCAAAGAGTTCTGTTCTCAGCCCCACAGTGAAAATCAAACCATATAAAAATGGTTAATCGACAAGAGCGTTTTGGCCCGATGGTGCAGAGTGGCTTAAGTTTCCATTGCACAAAAAATTATTTATAGTGGTAAAAGGTTCTGTGGCGAGCAGCGAGTCCGAGGGACCGTGAGGCTGGGACGAGGCGGCGCTCATCAGAGAGGATGAGCGCCAGCTGCGAGCGCAGCGATCTCGGCCCTCGCGGAGGAGTGAGGGAGTATAAAGGAGGAGCGACGACAGTGAGGGACGAGAGAGGACCAGGCCTGGATTTTGTGTTATGTTTTATTTACGTTCTGTTATTTGTTCGCTGCTGTCGTCCGTGAGGGGCTGCAGATTTTTATTTTGTGTCTGTTTGTGTATAGGGGGCAGTCGGCCGCGAGGGGCTGCCGCCGCCATTTTATTTTGTGTATTAAACGCTTTGAATGTTCTCCGGTTCCTGCCTCCTTCTTCCCATATGAACGAGCTTTACTACAGTGGTGCCGAAACCCGGGAGGAAGGAGGGACACGCTGTCGAAGAGCCCTCGCAGCTGAGGGGGATCGCGGTGCTGCAGAGTTCGGGCAGCGCGGAGGAGAGAAGTCCGCGAGCGGCTGCCCGAAGCGGTGGTGCTGGAGTGGATGAAGGTCGGTGGGACGGAGAGCGCGCTGCCGTGCCCCTGGGTCGAGGTGGGGTGGCTGCCGTCCGCGAGGGGGCGAAGGAGTCCCCAGCCCTTTCCCAGGAGCCGAAGCCTGCTGCCGTCCGCCATGATGGGGAGGAGCAGGGAGCGCGGGATGGGGACTCGCTTCCGGCTGCCCTCAGAAGGAGGAGCCACCGCCGGCCGCCAGGGGGCGGAGGAGGTTCGAGCCGTCCACCGAGCGTCCAGTACCACCGCATGGCACCGCAAAGAAGAGCCTCTCGGCTGGCTGAGGACCGAGCAGCAGTGTGTCTGGGAACCGGACCAGAATTATTATTATTATTTTTTCTCTTTTTCTTTTCTCCTCTCTACACTCTCTCATCTCTGTCGCTCCTCATGCTCCCCGCTCCGTTCTCTCACCTCGCTGTTCTTACCCCCAGGTCCCGTGGACGATCTCGGCTCTCGCGGAGGAGTGAGGGGGTATAAAGGACGAGCGACGACAGTGAGGGACGAGAGAGGACCAGGCCTGGATTTTGTGTTGTGTTTTATTTTTAGTTATGTTATGTGTATGCTGCAGTCGTCCGTGAGGGGCTGCAGATTTTTATTTTCATTTGTGTTTATTTGTGTTTGTATGTAGGCGGCAGTCGACCGTGAGGGGCTGCCGCCGCCATTTTATTTTGTCTTTGTTTCGATTAAACATTTTGAATGTCCGCCGGTTCCCGCCTCCTTCTTCCCGTATGAACGAGCTTTACTACAGGTTCTTTAGATTATTAAAATGTTCTTCACACTAAGGGTGTGTTCACACTTGGCATGTGTGGTTTGTTTAAAACAAACCCTGGTGCAATTGCTCTGTTAGTGCGGTTCATTTGAATAAGTGTGAACGCTGCCTTCCAAACCCTGGTGCCATCAAACGAGCAGACCGAGATCGCTGAAAAGATTCCCAAATGAACTCTGGAACGGTTTGAATGAAATATGAACGCAACACGGACCAAAGACATGTGAACAAACAAAAAACGGTACATGATATCACAAAATGTCCCTTAAAAAAGGACAAAATGCTCAAGCATACCTGTTTTTTTTTTTTTCATCATAGTTGCGAGTTTGCCCATTACAGTTCGGTACAGGCATCAGAAGTGCGTCTCCTCACAGCAGATCTGTTTGTGTGTGTGTGTGACGGAGGAATTCCTGCCGCTATTTTGACTACTTTACACATTTTATAAGCTCTTCATGAGTTCTGCTGGTCAAACTACCATCATATGTAGGTTACGCATACAATGAGCCCAGCACACAGCATTGTTTTGGAAGTTCGGTCACAAAATATGTCATAAAAGCCGACCAATCAGGTTGTGAATGTATCCCTTTAGGTTTGCTATCTTTAGGTTTGATGTTAAAAATGCCAATGTGAACGCTATGTGGACCAGGACTAAATTTTTTTTTTTTTTTTGTGAACACACCCAAAAGGAAAAAAATGTTCTTTTAAGAACTATTCACTGTGTTCACACTTGTGGATCAGTCCTCTTGGTTCTTAATATGTTTGCTTAGCGAACACTGTCATTTTTAACACCGAGCCTAAAGATTCACAAAAAAAAAGATACACTTTTTTGACATATATTTTGAAATGGAACTTGTCAAAGACCCGGAACAATGCTGTGTGTTAGGCTAAATGCGCTCGTTGTATATGATCACAAACAAAGGAGGAGACTCAGTTCTGATGCCTGTACTGAACTTTTATGGCCAACATCGCAACTATGAAAGGAATGCTTGAGCATTCTGTCCTTTTTTAGGGTCGCATCTTGTGACACCATGTCCTGTTTTTGGTTCATTTACATGTCTTTGATCCATGTTGCGTTCATATTTCATCCAAACCGCACCAGAGTTAGTTTGAAGCAGACCGAGACCCATCTTTGCAGCGGCCTCGATCCGCTTGTTTGGCTCTTCTATGGCAAGAGTGTAAGAGTGTACCAATGACTGTTATTTTCTTTTAGTTTAAAACCTCTCTTCAGCGCAGTGACTGATTGATAGGTGAGTAGGAGGTCGATCAGTGCCGTCAGGGACGCATCAAGACTGATTAGTCCGGCTCACCTGGCAAGACTGGAAAGAAAGTAGACAAGAAAGAGAAAATGCAACAATCCCAGCGCATGAGGAGGAAATAAGGGGCGAGGGGGAAGCGGTTGCATCCCTAAAGCTACTGAGATGTGAAGTTGTCAAAACACATATTTCAATGTGAACAAAGTGAGCAAGGAGTATGCACACAAAAGCGTGTGAATGGGCAGATGTCTGGAGCAGATCCCAGGCTTCAGACTCTCAGGAAACTAGGAGATAAATGATGTGAGACTAAAGTTCTTCCATTGTTCCTCTTGCATTTAGAAGCAGCGCTATTATCGCCCAAAAATGTCTTTGAAACATGAGCACTTAGTGTGTATGTGCCATTGAATTACGCTTCTAGGGTGCTTTCAATGAAACCACCTGATTTGATAGTGAAAAGACAGATGAAGACAATTTCCTTTTTCATTTATACATAACACAGGTGGTCAACGGTGAAAAGAGACATGTGTTATTGATACAGTAATAACTGAATCAAGTTCAGGTGCTAACTGCACATGTTGTGTTTTGGATCTTCTTAAGTCTTATTAAAACAATAATCCAGGTTCAAGGTAAGATCAATAGACAGCATTTTGTAGCATAATAGTTTGGACTTGTTCCTCATTTACTTTTTTCATGTACTGGTCAATTTGGAGATTTTGGGCTGTGTGTGTTTTTATAACATGCTTTTCAGACAAGTGGAAAGAAAACAAACGAAATAAAATGATACATGATGTGGTTTCTAACTCCTTGTTACCCTACTGTGGTGTGAAGTGCATACGTGTGTGTGAATGCGGACTCATCCATTTTGCTTGAGAAAAGCAGCATCTAGTCGCAGCAGCAGATGATGTGACTGTTCCACAGCAAAGCTGCACTGTAAACCCTAACGCTCAAAATAATGAATTGAGTTGAGTAGAGCCAACTCAAATTAAACAAATTAATTCAATCAAATGAACTTTTATGAGTATATAGAACTTTCTTTTTCTTTTGAGCTCACAAAACTGACACATTTTAAGTAATCAAGTGTCATCCAGACAAGTGGAAAGAAAACAAACGAAATAAACTTATTTCATTGCACTTTATCTATTTGTGTCTGTAGAGTTCAATTACACTACACTACCATTAAACTACTACCTTTGACGGCTGTTTACTCAAAATGAGTTGTTTTTCTCATGCACTGAGCCAGAAATCACCAAACTTCACAACTGTATTCCTATGGAGGGGGGCTTTTTTTACAGAGAGGTTTGGTCATATATCATTTGCAAGAATTTTGAACCTGACTTACAGTAAATCCAACGAATTTACATGAATTATTGTGTTAAAATGTACATGTAATGTATGTAAAAGTTTTAGTTTAAATCTTTAAATAATAATTTTACAGTCATTTTTGCATTTAGTGATGTCGGGTCCACAAAGTTGTTCAATTGGAAATAACTTAAGAACTTAAAAAACAGAAAAGGTTAGTAAGCAATTTTATCACACTAAAAAAACACACACATATTGATTGTTTTGAGGCTATACTACTGAAACAAAGATTTTTTTAGCATTGACAGATTTGCGCTATTGTCTTCATTGAACCCTCATATTGTAATAGAGAAGCTGGCCTAGGTTGACCGATTTCGAGCATAATAGGCACAAACGGTACTGTCTGTGTTAGGGACTGTCACTGACAATAGTACAGAAGCGTGTGTGTGGTTTGTGCTTGTTGTAGCTCTGCCGTAGGTGTGGTGTAAGTACGTGTTTCTGCCTGAGTGCTGACTTAGCGCTGAAATGTCCGCACCCTCCAGTTTCAGCAGATTACATATGGGGTTCCCACAGTTTCCCCATCACAAGAGATGTCTTCGGCCCTCTGAAATACTTAACTGTTACGCTGTCAGTGTTCATAAGGATGTGCTGAAGCTTATGAGACAACACATGATGTGGTTTCTAACTCCTTGTTACCCTACTGTGGTGTGAAGTGCATACGTGTGTGTGACTGCTGACTCATCCATTTTGCTAGAGAAAAGCAGCATCTAGTCGCAGCAGCAGATGATGTGACTGTTCCACAGCAAAGCTGCACTGTAAACCCTAACGCTCAAAATAATGAATTGGGTTGAGTAGAGCCAACTCAAATTAAACAAATTAATTCAATCAAATTAACTTTTATGAGTATATAGAACTTCCTTTTTCTTTTGAGCTCACAAAACGGACACATTTTAAGTAATCTGAATTGTTTCATTAATTGTTGTTTCAAGTTTTATTAACTTGTTTCTTTTAATTTAGACTAATTTAAATTTGGGATGGGATTGCTATTTCCCAGTATGCTTTGCCAGAACACTTCAAAAGGAAGAGTAAATGCTTAAATTAAGTGTTATATAATGTTTTTGTGCAAGATTAATGATAAGTTGGAGATTTAGTAGTGTTTAATGTTTATGATAAGAGTTTCTGTTATGATAACATATATACGATATGTTCTATATTGCTGTCCTCATTCAGCAAGTGCTATGCTAATGCTATCAAAGCATGGTGTTACAAATTAGTAAAGTAGCATTTATTGAATTAGCTAGTTAATGTTAAAAGTCTGCACATTCTGCTAACTTAAACTTCACATTTCTTAACTTAAAAAAATTATGTAACTGATTACCTCAATTTTTTGGCATTTTATGAACTTGTTTCTTTTCATTTAGGCAAACTTAAATTTAAGTGAATCTGGGCTGGGATTTCTATTTCCCAGCATGCTTTGCCATGACACTTGAAAGGGAGAGTAAATGCTAAAATCATATAATGCAAGATTAATGTTAAGTGGGAGATTCCGTAGTGTTTAATGTCTTGCTATGCTAATTTAGTTTCTGTTATGTGGGGTTTTTTATGTGGATCATGAGCTTGGTTTGAGAAAGGGAATATGTTATGTTCAGTAGTGCTTTACTCATTCAGCAATTGCTGCTAATGCTATAAAAGCATTGTGTTACCAATTAGCAAGCTAGCATTTACTGAATTAGCGAGTTAAAGCTAAAGTTTCCACTACTAAAAATATTTAAGTTGAGATTACATGATTATTTTCATTAAAATGTATGAATTAGCTTACTCAAATATTTCTAGTTAAAAGTATTCAAATGTATTCGTACAAAAAAAAAAAAATTGCCAGTTCTGCCAACTTAAACTGGATTTCTTAACTTAAAATTTTTGATGTAACTGATTACTTTACATTTTTTGGGTTTTGCCAACTTATTTGGTTGAAGAAGCAACAAAAAAATGGCTTCAATAATGTAAACTAACCAATTAAAACAAATACGATAATAATAATGTTAATATATTGTTTATAATAAATATACAATTTTTTATATTATTACTATAGCTATTTAAAAATACACATTGTCATACTGTATGAACAAACAATACGCAACATTTACTGATTGAAAGTGGATTCAACAGAACAGAAACGATTCTCGATTGCCCATCATTTTGGATGCTGGTGTACTGGATGCGATACTGGGGTGCTGTTGTATCCAAGAAGGTTCTTAACTAGCTTAACCAGCTCCAAACTATTTCTGAGTAGCATAAAGCAGTGTCATCAGCCATGAAGAAGAAACTAGCAAATGTGAAGACAAAAGGTCATTGCACTTTTATCATGTTCTTCACTGAAGCTTTCATCTTAATACTGTCTTTCTTTCCATCTGAAAAGAAAAAAGAGCTTTTACATAATGATTGGAATGTTGCTCTTTGTTTTGCGGGTGTGGCTAGAGCCGTTCACAAGTGTCATCCAGGTGAGCGTCAAAGGCGAGAGCTGGCATCAAGTCCAAACGCACCTCTTCAATGCCTCCAATCTCCCTTTTTAAACAAACTGCTTTGATATATGTGTGGACAAAAAAAAAGCTGAGTAAACAAGTATGCAATACTGGAAGGACGGACGAGGTCTGTTCCTGCTCGGTTTACCTTCTCATTTAGTGAGTACATGGAGGATTAAGCCAGAATCACTTCCTCTCAGTGTCTTTGTCCGTGTCTGTTTATATCCAGAGAGGACTTCAGAGCCATGTTTGTTCACAGCTGACAGTGTCACGCAGATGTTTCTTTGGCGGCGGCACACGCTGGGATTGCATTGATGGAACTGTTTCACCTTGTCATGGGGATGAAAAAGAGGGAGAGACAGCTAAAAGAAAGAGAGACGCAGACAGAGACTGAATAGTCCATGAAAAGACATTCCTCTGCAGTTTTGTGGGGTTTCTTAAGAACTGAAAAACACTGGATACACAGAGGGGTGTCATGCACCTTTTTTTGAGCTTGGTGGCCAGACAAGAAGCAAAGTGTACGTTTAGGCAGATTAGTCTAGATAGGAAGCAAATATACGATTCCATTAAAACATAGATTGAGTAGATTGAGTCCAAAAAAGCATCAAAAACAAACAAAACAAACTAATAATCATTTATATAGCGCTTTTCTGGGTACTCAAAGCATGGAAGGGGGGGGGGGGGGGGTCTCCTCAACCGCCACCAATGTGCAGCATCCACCTGGATGATGTGACGGCAGCCATATTGCACCAGAATGCCCACCGCACACCAGCTGATTGATGGAGAGGAGACAGAGTGATGAAGCCAATCGGTATATGGGGATGATTAGGAGGCCATTATGGACAAAGGCCAATGGGCAAATTTGGCCATGATGCCGGGGTTACACCCCTACTCTTTTTGCAAAGGACATCCTGGGATGTTTAATGACTACAGAGAGTCAGGACCTGGGTTTAACGTCTCATCCGAAGGACGGATGTTAAGCTTACTTCTGGTTTACTTTTTTCTTCACTTGTTTCTGTGTCTGGAGAAGCTGTCCTATTCCAGAATATTCACAACAGCGCCCCTACGTATAACATGGAATTTGAATTTGGAAAACATGGATTGTCGGAAAAAACTCATCAATGGCGGGAAAGCATTGCGCCATAAATGGCGGAAAATCTCATCAATGGTGAGGAAAGAGTTTAAAAAAAATGCTGATCTGTGGAAGGTTCGACTCGATTGGATGGAACCAACTTAAACATGTAAAGATTTCCGTCACATTTCTGTTTCAGAGAGTCTTTTTTAAACTATATGAAACTTACTTAGCAAGATAATCTTTTGGAAGTCACATTTAAAATCTATGTGATGGACACACACAAGTTTCTGGACACACACACACACACACACATTTGTAGGATTCATGGTGATTATCCAAATAAGGTAAAAGGATGTGCGTGTAGAATCCATATCAGTTATTTGTCCTTGAGAGCACATGAAGGCATGAATACTTTCTGTTTCCATTTCTACTGAAGTCCCAACCTGTAACACTTGTAACCGTCAGGTGTAAAACACTAGAAAAAAAACTGAAAAGTGTCCAAGTTCTTTGATCGTTCATACAGGCTTAAAGGTTTCACCCATCCACCCACAGACACACAAACTCACAAGTTGCAAAAACCAGGAGAGCGGCCCAATCAGGGGGAGCGCATTCTTGCCGTTTCCTCACTCAGAGCTCACACAACATGTGGCTTTGTGGCCCCCCTCATCGCCAGTTCTGTTTAAGAAGGCTTAATGGGACATAGACCATGCACTTTTGTGTTACAAAGCACTGATTCCTCTTCTATCGATATACCAGCACTGACAGCCGGGTTCAGTTTGGAAAAATGACCAGGCAAGTCCGGGCAGGTCCTCTCCAGTGGAATCTGGACCCGGCACGTGAAAGTGTACTAGACGTTTCTATGCATCAATGCAGAATTCAGATCAGCTAAATGTGGCATCTAGTTATTCATATCTATGTTTGAGATACATGAGTGAATGAAATGCATTTTGGGACATTTAATGGATTTCTTGATTTGCAGGAAGTGTCATGTGACTACAACTTTTAAGTATTGAGCACGAGCACTCTCACAACAAAACAACTCTTTAAATGGGCTACTCTGCATAATTTGCATAAAGTCAGAACATCAATAAAGTGCCTCCTCTCTATTAACAAAACCACAAACCCGTGACACGAACACACACATAGATGTACACGGAGCGCAGCGAATGAAGCTGCTGTCAGTGTTGAACAGCTGCATGGACTTCTCTGGACCGAGCCCAGCCACCTCTGTCCCACAAAGAGCTGCTTGTGCCCTCTCAGTTCGGCTTGAGTCGACATGAAACACACACTCACAGGGCCAGGGTCAGACCCTGTTCTTTGTAAAGGGAGCTGTTGTCAGACCTCATTGGCAGACGGAAGAGTGGAGGTCAAATGTCAGCGGTACGGGGTGGGGGGGTGGGGGGGGCTAAGGTGAGGGCTGAGGTGAGGTGAGTCTGTCCTGGGCTGCTGCACCTCAGAGCAGTTGACATGCTAATGCTAACCTTGCGTACAGCGTTCAAATTGGACACCGGGTCTGCTTCCTAGGTCGAAAATCAGTATATTGTGTACACGAATTCGGGCACTGGTAAGGTCAGTTGGACTCAGGGCTCACTACAACTCACAACTTCCGTTAAGGGAACATAGTGACCATCAATGCTCCCTGTTTTCACGGTGCATTGTGAGACTTTTAAGGGAAAGTTTCAGTGCACTGAAAGGATTTTGCGATTGAGACAGCTCTTAAAAAAATTTAAGTCGATGTCCCTACAACAACAGACCAGCATGCATCAAATAAATTATTAATTCAAGAACATCATACAAGTTTACTGCAACAATGGAGCCGTGAACTTCATAAACTTTTGAAATTTGAGCGTTTAGTTGATCCTAGTAAGCACTCATTGTCACAGTTGTAAACACGACGGCTTCCTTCTTCCACGAGGGGGTTTGGGATCACGACGGCTTTGTTTCCAGGTAGACTGTTAAAGAATGCAACACACACGTCTACCGGACATCCTGAAGAATTCAACCAATCAGATGACGACTTTGAGTGTGCCATATGCATCAGACTTTCAACCAACGGTCCTTGTATGTATGAATCTGAGACTATGGCTAATAACGAAGCATCTGTTTACAAACGTCAAGTGTAAAAACATAGATATATAAATATACATAGTTTTGTCAGGACCACTATCGTCAAAGATGATTGATTGATTGATTGACTATTATCATACTGTTTGGATTGGCAGTATGGTTCTGTTCTGGGCAAATACTCCCTGCGCATCCGTGTAGCCTAGCATGGATAAGAGCAGGGAGAGCAGCAATAACCCCCCTAAGGGTAAACAGAAGAGAATCAACATAATGTATTGCAGATATCATTAATGTTCAAGGAGAATCGGAATACCAAATCCTGATTGGACGAGAGGAGAAGCTAGGGATGGAGGAGGAGGAGGGTAAATGAGCTCCGGAGAACGCGATAGCTGCTTATAGTACTGAAGGAGCTTATATATGTATGCTGTGATAGACGTCGTATTCCTATAGGTAGACATGATCAGCTGACAGTCAGCTGATGCGTGCTTGACTAACGTGACCTGCCAGAACTGATGCTATGATTGATATTCCTCATTAGTGCCCGTTTCAATGGGGCGCTGTACATAAGCCATCTGTCATATCGGAGTGGTCTGTGAACATTCGAGAGCGAGTTGACTGAGCATCTTCAACCATAGTTAGATGCATGTATGAATTGAATATCTATATATGAAATAGACTTCAGCAGATGATTTTGGTATATTTTACACAATACAACAAGACGAAGGCATCAGCTGAAATTAAAAAGTTACCATAGTAAAAGTAAAAACATTAAAATGAGCATAGTAAAAACGTGTAATATTGAGTTATTGTCTTCACTAACTTCCACTGAAGAAAAGTGAAGCCGCCAACATCCGAATATGGTGTTGACATCTTGCGCAGATTCGGGACAGAGTCTACGCGGTAGTGACCCTCGGACCGGAGTCTGCGCAGTAGAGAGCAGGGTTTAGGTTAGAGAGGAGGGGCAGGGTTTATGAACTATACTGGGACCAACCACCTGGGGACGATCGAGACGTTATGGCTTCAGTTTTCAACACGAGTGCGGCATGCTTGGTAAAAACTGGTACTTTGGCTAGCTTATAATCTTTTGTGGATACACACGTTTGAACATATTGTTGAAACATTTCTTGTGTAATACATTATTTAAGACCACTCAAACTCTGTACTTTAACTTCATTTTGGGGGACGTATTCAAGCCTTGAGCCGACTTCGCAGACCCTACGATTATAGTGACACTGACCGCTGATGTGTGACAAAAAAATGTGTTAAACTTTATGCAAATTAGCAGTGATGTTGCCGGTGTGTCTGGATGCTGTGAGGTTTCTCAGGACGTATGCACACGTTACGGCTTGTTATATACAATAAACACATCACCGCAAGAGACGTACATTTCTAAATTCTAAGTATACAGTGCACAGTTTCAGTTAGAGACTGTTAGCAGAGGACCGTCTGTCCTTCAGCAGCTTTAGGGACAGTGGTTTGACATTTCTAGGTCGCTGAGCCACTCGCTAAACAAGCAGCTCAGAGACGCTAGGTGTTTCCCAGCACAGTGGCCATACAGCATGACACACGGCGATCCGGGTCTGTGTAGAGTGGAACTTGTTGACAATGGTAAGGCAAACAGAACCTATAACCTTTCCCACGGAGTCCCAGTAACCTGAAGATCATATAAAACACTCCAGTGTTTGCGAGTATGCTAACTAGCACATCCTTAGCTGCTGACTCACGATTGGCGCGTATCAAAGCATGTTCTCTTCACTGTACAAGCTTTTCTCACACTTTTGGACGGCGTGAATCAACTCTGCAACCTTTCTGCCGTTTTAAATATTTATGTCCGTTACGTCAACAGGGTGTGCGTCTCTCGGGCCAGATGTGTTAGCTGCAGTGGTGGAGTGCTGCTCTCAGAACGAGGCCGCACACATCACACGCAGTTTATTTTAGTCATTTCCTCTCCATCCTTCAGCTGTCTGTTAAGCTGACCACTCGCCCCTGCAGCTGTGGCCAATCCATAACCCCCCGCCGCCCCCTACTATTCTCCTTATCAGCACACTCCTGTCGACCCACAACTGTCCTCGGTGGGACGTCTCTTCCTGGCCCACCAGTACAGCGCCGGCGTGCTGCCAGATTTGTCACCTGTGGAAACCTAGCATCTTCGCTGATTCGATCTGCTCGGGTTTGGCAGTGGTTTGGCTGGATGCAATGGCACATGGACTAGGCAGATGCTAAGCACTTTATATTGTCAGCAATAGATCAGGAGACTACACTACTGTTCAGAGGTTTGAGGTCAGTACATTTTTAGAAATTAATACTTTTATTCTATTTCATTTTATACCGGGTGTGTTCACACTTGTAGTTCGGTTCGCTTGGTTTTTCTGGTCCGGTTAGAGTTCAGATTGGCATTTTTATCACCGAACCTAAAGACATATGGATATGCTCACGACCTGATTGCTCTTTGCTTTTATGACGTATTGCCTATTTTGAGATGGAACTCACCGAACATCCAAAACAATGCTGTGTGCTGGGATAAATTCTCTTGTTGTATGCCGATAAATGCGTAGCCTACATATGATGGTATTCTGACCATCAGAGAACTCATGAAGAGCTTATAAAATGTATGAAGGAGTCAAAACAGCGGCAGGAATCCACACAAGTGAAAATCTGCTGCGAGGAGACATGGTTCTGATGCCTGTGATGGTAACATCTTTCACACCTGAGCATTTGTTTCGGAACCTGGTGCGTTTTCGCCCTTGGTTCGGTTCGTTTAGGCATATATCAACATGGCAATCACACTTGGATCCGCACCAAAACAATCGCTCCGAGACGAGAACAAGGTGGTCTCAGCCCGATTGCAAACGAACACTGGGACGGTTCCCTTGAGGTGTGAAATCAATCTGACCCAATGAACCAAATGGTATTATAATTAATAATAGGAAACATGCTATAGAAATAGCAGTAGTGTCTGATTCTGTGAGTGAGCACATAAGTTATCACAGTTGAAAACCAAAAGAGCACCTCTTCATTTTAAAATGTTGAGAGAATGCTGTCCAGATGAAGCCTTGATTTCTGCTCTAGCTGCATTATAACATTCGTATAGTGTTTGATCTATAGGTGTGAAAACTGTAATGCGTGAGTATTCTGTCCTTTTTAGGGTCTCATCTTCCTGTTTCGCTCACATGTCTTTGGTCCGTGTTGCGTTCATATTTCATTCAACCTGTTCCAGAGTTCATTTGGGAATCTTTTCAGCGATCTCGGTCCGCTTGTTTGGTGCGCACCAGGGTTCGGATGGCAGCGTTCACACTTATTCAAATGAACCGCACTAACAGAGCAATCGCACCAGGGTTCGTTTCAATCAAACCACACATGAACACACGTGAACACACCCTTAAACCGTCAAAGAATATGCACAACTGCTGTCAAAATTGATATTAATAAGAAATGTTTTTTTAAGCAGCAAATCAGCAAATTAGAATGATTTCTGAAGGATCATGTGACACTTAAGACTGGACGAATAATGCCGGAAATTCAGCTATGCCATCATAGTATTTAAAAAAAAAAAAAAAAAATAGAACACAGTTAATTTAAATTGTATTAATATTTCTCAATAATACCAATTTTATTGTATTTTTGATCAAATAAATGCTTTGGTGACCCCAACATTTTAAATGGTAGTGTACTTGTTCACTTTAAAATCGCAAAAATATACTTCTGTTTGCTCATGAAAAAAAAACTATTACTTATAATAATAATAATAATAATAATTTTATTTATTGTAATTTATTATTATGGGGTTGTCTGATATCACCTTTTGACACAAAGTTTGAGGACCCCTCCATAACCCCAGGAGTCAATTCAAGCTTGTGCATATGAATTCATACTGTATATACATGATGATTTGAATAGATTTATAATTACTTCCACCTCAGAGTAACACAAAAGGGTAACTGTAACTTTATTCCTCCTAAATTTAACTTTATATGTCATAATTGCACATTTCTTTCTTTGTAACTTGGTAATTCAAAATTGGGTAGCACTTTATTTTACTGTCCTGTTCCCCATGTACATATACTATGTACTTATTGTAGTCATTGCAATATATACTAACCCTGGACCTACCCTAAACCTAACCCATAGTTACCTAATATTACCCAGTACTTTCTTCGGTAAGTACACATACTGTAAATTAAAGTGCAACCCAAAATTCCATCTTCATTTCTCATGTTTGTGAATTTGTATCTATTTGAATCATGTGACTATTTCTTATTTTAAACTTTCTCACAATTCCTTGTTTTATGTTCAGAAGACAATAAAATACAAATATGAAAACAAGAACGTTGGATACCTCAAACATCTGTTTATGCAAATGAGCAGATGTCGCTGCTGAAGAATCTGCCATGCAATTCATGACGCAAGCCGTGCTGCTATGCAGCGCTGTACACGCAAGAGCTGAGCAAAGCATGTACACACTTACATGCATACAATTACTGCCTCATTCAACTGCCTGACAGTCAGAAGCATTGAAGCCCAGAGCTGCAGAGCTGCAGAGGAAGTGCCTGGTATTTAAGCAGACATGCCAACCAAAACTGGTCCTATCGTCTGTCCGGCTCATCCGTCAGTCCTTTATTTTCTGCCCTTATAATCGGCATGTCATTTCAGTATGCTGACTTCATTATATCTCAGCCTGATTTGCATGAAAAGCTCCTTTGTGCTTCTTGGCTGTTGGTGTCATGTTACTGCTGACATCATCAACACTACTGTATTCCAGTCGACTTGGAAAGATTGCGCGGCGTGTTTTATAAAAGCCTTATTGCTTTAATAAAACAGTAGACCCCAAACTAGAGTCTCTGTGAATGCATTGCAGCGATTATACAGTATCTAGACGTACACCTCATATCTATGTTGTATATTTTAGCACAACCACAATGCTGTATTAATCAATAAGCATCCAAAGAACTATCTGTTTTATAATGTGCCATAAAAAGGCATTCTGACATCAAACAGCAACCAACGATTCACTATCACGCAGTAAAACTGTTCCCCTGTTAATGAAGTAAATCGCTGGCATTCAGTTGCTCTTTAGTCAAACCTAATTTCCAGTGTCTTGGAATTCATTGCTACAATGCTATTTCTGCATTGGAATTTGCTTGATTTCGCCATTTTTAGACCCAAAAAATGCAGAATCCATCTGATCTGACAAAATCATGCCACTTAAAGGTCAGCTATGCCTCACAAGCCCTATGACCCACAAAATAAGAGAAGATTGTTCACATGACATGGTTGGGAATTGCATGTTTGAGAAGGGGGGATAACTGCTAATAGCCCAGTGTGAACTTTGATTTGCATATGAAAACATGCAACGTGATGACATCACATGACGTTTCACTCAGGTGAGGCAGATGAACTGCAGGTCATTTACATTGGGGTAATCTTTGGACCCTTGAATGCTGTTGGGTCATATATGCAAAATAAGATGCATCATGAGCAGTGTTGGGTAAGTTACTCTAAAAAAATAAAATAATTACTAGTTACTAATTACGTCTTCAATAGTGTAATTAGATTACTGTACAAATTACTCTCTCCAAAACATATTTAATTATTAATTACTTTCTAAATCCTATATCAACCTTGACTAGTTAACAACTCTTTTAATTCATTCAAATAACTAATTTAAAACTAGATAAATTCTCATTAACTGACCAAAGTATTACAAATGTGAGAAGGATACATACACATGCATTTTAAATGTTGATGTTAATTCCAATATTGTATTATATATAATTGTTCTACAGTATTTAGTCCAATTACATCAGAAGTAACTGCAATCAAATTACAGAAAAAATAAGAGTAATCCCTTACTTATATTAAATTAAATTACAGTACCTAATTACTTAGTAACTAGTTACACCCAACACTGATCCGGAGTCTATTCCCCTTGATATACTGGAAAATCTATGACTACATGTTTTATTCATTACAGAATACTACCAATACTTGTGTATAATGTGCACAGAATGTGAATTTTCTTTATTCATAGAATATGACTGGCAACATTTAAAAAAGAACATTGTGCATATTGCAATCCACACAACATAATGGGAGACATATTAGAGTTCAAAAGAGGACGCATTGTTGGTGCACATCTCGCTGGCTCATCTGTGACCAGGACAGCAAGTCTTGGTGGTGATTCGAGAGCATTGTCTTCATACCACCATGTAGGACGAACCACATCCAGCAGGATTAACTGTGGACGTAAGAGGAAGCTCTCTGAAAGGGATGTCCATGTACTAACCCGGCTTGTATCCTAAAGAACATAAAACCACAGCTGCCCAACTCACTGCAGAATTAAATGCACACCTCAACTCTCCTGTCTCCATCAAAACTGTTAATCGGGAGCTCCACAGAGTCAATATTCATGGTCAGTCTGCTATAGCCAAACCTTTGGTCACTCGTTTCAATGCCAAATGGTTTCATTGGTGCCAACAGTGCAAATTTTGGGACAATGTGAAACATGTATTGTTCTCTGTTGTGTCCACCATCACTGACTTTCCCACGGTGTGGAGAAGCCACAAAGAGGCTTAATGCCTGGACAGTTGCTGCCCAGAGTGAAGCTCGGGGTGGATCAGTGATGGTTTGGGCTGCAATATCATGGCATTCCCTTGATGGGGGTCTCACTGCCACAGACTACCCAACCATTCTGGAGGACCATGTGCACTTAACGGTTAAAACATTGTACCCTGAAGGAGGTGCCGTGTATCAGCATGATAATGCACCAATACACACAGCAAGATTTGTGACAGAATGGTTTGATGAACCTGAAAGTGAAGTTGAAATTCTCCCATGCCCTGCATAAACCATAAAACATAAACCATCTGAGTCTCTCTCTCTCTCTCTCTCTCTAGTATATATATATATATATATATATATATATATATATATATATATATATATATATATATATATATATATATATATATATATATATATATATATATATGTATATATATGTATGAAAGAAGATTATGCTGCACTTATTTGATCAAAGCTACAGAAAAAACAGTAATATTGTGAAATATTATTAGCCATTTAAAATAACTGTTTTCTATTTGAATATATTTAAAAATGTATATTTGATGTAAAAGCTGAATTTTCAGCATCATTACTCCAGTCTTCAGTGTCACATGGTCCTTCAGAAATCATTATAATCTTGGTGCTTAAGAAACATTTATTATTATTGTTGATATTATTATTATTATTATTATTATTATTATTATTATTATTATTATATGATTATTATAGTTTTTTTTGTTTGTGTTTTGTGGAAAACGAGATACAGGATTTTTTATTTCAGGATTCTATGATGAATAGAAAGCTTAAAAGAACATTAAATTTGAACATTTTAAAATAATATTTTGTAGCATTATAAATATCTTTACTGACTCTTTTGATCAATTTAATGCAATTTTTCAGCATAAAAGTATAAAAAAAAAATGTAATCATACTGACCCCAAACTTTTGAACGAAAGAGTATATATATATATATATAAATTATTAATGTGTCTGTGTTTTATAAATATTAACTTTTAGAAGTTCAATGTACAATGTAGCATACAATTTATTGATGCATTTTAAACATAGCATGCGGTATTAAGCATATACTGTGCAGTTTTCAGAATATGGTCAGATAAATACATAAATAGTAAGATTGGTGTGCAATTTTGCTATTTTAAATTCAGCCTCTGTCTCTCTATTGCTTGCAGCAGTAGGCACAGGAAAGACAGACTCTGATTTGTTTGGTTTGCGCCCTCTATGGGCAACATGAGGTAGTGTGCTGTCCATCATTTGTCTCTTATCAGTTAGAAGTTTTATTGAATAAGGATGTACAACACCTTATATATAAGAGAAACAGGAAAAGGTGATTGAACGGGGAGGTGACAATTTCACTATGACATGAGAGGTGCACAAATGATTATCATTGGGTGTGTATGTGTGACTGAAAGGAGGAAGAGGTGAGAGTTCGGAAGGGTGTGTGTGTCTGTCTCAAACTCAGAAAGAGAAAAGGAGTGACAAATGAAGAATAATCATTGGAAGATGAAATATAACATATAATGCAAATAGTTGAAGACATTTTGGGTAAATTCCCTTATTAGGTCATCACTGCTGATCATCATCATCTTGCTATAAAATACAGTTGATATGGCTTTTTAATAATGTTTTCAATATATATATTTATTATATTTATATATCTTGTAACAAGTACAATTAAATCATTTACACATTACAGTTAAATGTATTTTAGGTGAACACATTTACAATTTATAGTTATATGGTGAAACCACATTTTTGAAAATATGATTCAAGCATACCACGAACAGGAGAAGAATAACCAAGGGAAATGTTTTCTTCTGATACACAATCTTGCACCTTTAAAGATCCTGCGAATACAGAAACAAGGGACTGATGATACATTCTCAATCTTCCTTTTCGAAATGGCATACTCTCTTGAGTATTTTGAACAAGTACTTTGTGACCACTAAAAAAGTATGTTCTATATAATATGAATGTGTGAATGTAATCCGGATGTACTGCATCCGCCATGTTGTCATTATCATGTGACCACGTCGCATCACCGCCATTCACAAATCCTCTCCCGTGGCCTCATGGGATAGTAAAGTGTCCATCGTACGCACACTTCAGAATCTCACCGGAGGAAGTAGGTCATACAGGTACTTTTTGCCTACTCTTTTATGAGTACTGTGAATTCGGACATCTTTTGTCACATACTGTTTTTCGCCTACAATATGCGATTTCAATTACTCATAAATCCCATGGCTACTATCTGTCATCTCTCACAGTAGCGCCGGGTTTGGCTTCCCACACCACACAGCTTCATGAACAGACGCTGAGATCGCACTCATCGACCCCCCAGCGCTTTTCCCAGGCCAGTCTGATAAAGGTGAGGGTCATGTAATCTTATCGGCTGGACCGCTCGTGTTATTTCCGCTGGCACCCTTTCACACCGCCGTTTGTGCACAAACCACCCCTCCAGAGCCCGAGCCGCCCGCGGTAAGTCTTATCTGCATGAATAGAGAGCCGGGGACAGGGAACGTGACCACCTCAACAAGGAAATGCAACACTGCAAAACACTACAAACACATTCCCTCTCCCGAGACCCTGTCACATCACTGCCACATGCTGCATGTACAGCCACTGTAAACCACTGGGACAGGAGGGAAAAGATGGCCCCTGTAGGCTAAATCCACTGTAAACTATCAGTGAAATTCAAGTAGGTGAAACATCGATTATTGCTGCGGAACTGAAAAACAAGCCTGACAGCTGTGGGATCTGAACACGGCTTATTTGAATGTACCTAATTGGATTTGTTTGGCAGGAACTCTAATGAGCTTTTCACCCAATTTGGCAGCCTAACTTTATTTTAGTAGTACATATACACACACACACACACATATACAGTGTTTGGGAGGTTACCCCTGGAAATGTAATAGGTTACAGATTACAAGTTACCCTGTTTTAAATGTAATAAGTATTATAACTGATTACATTGGATTACTTTTCTAAGTTTCTAACGAATGTTTTCAACTGTTAATCATTTTCAAACATTAAACCAGGCAGGGTTAACCTTACAGTAGTATTCAACACTGATTACTGTCAACTTTCAAAATCCTTGAATTAAGATTATAATAATACAATTTGTAAACACAGCCACCACAAAAGCAGACTTTAACACCTCTTTTTATTTTGAGATCATTCGAAGGTTAAATAAAGATTTCTGGATAAAATGATATTGTTTGTGTTGCGCTGCAAATTCAATCAAAAGCATCAGAATAGCATCGCTTTACTAAATGGTCTTTGAATCCCAGGAGGCATCGTGCACATTAAAAACAGGCAAAGCAACAAATTAATATTATTCAACATATCCTAGATTTTGACAGAAAATATTCCAATGTAAACCCCTTTGTAATCATTACCATTTTCATAACTAATTTAATTTAAAAAAAAAATTCTCAGTAACTAACTGATTACAGTTACATTTATTTTGTAATCAAATTATGTAATGCTGTTACATGTAACTATTATTCCCCAACACTGCACATACACACACACGCACATATACACATATATACAGTATTTATAAACACTGAATTTTCAGCATCATCATTCCAGTCTTCAGTGTCACATGATCGTTCAGAAATCGTTCTAATATGCTGATTTGCTGCTCAAGAAACATTTCTTATTAATATTAATGTCGAAAACAATTGCTGTTTAATATTTCTGGAAACATTTTAATATTTTTTGTAAATATAAATCTTTTTATTAGAAGTAATCACTTTTGATTACTTTTATGTGCCCTTCCTAAATAAAGTATTATTGTCTTCCAAAGAAAACTCGTAATTATTATATATTATACAACAGTAAATGTGATTCATTGACAGATTAAATGAATAGTTGGGGAGTTTTTTGGGCTGACTTTATAAGTCTCTAAACTTCCCACTAAACACCGTTTTTCTAATAGACTTGAATCATAAAAATGCCCCATGTCATATCAGAAAGACTGTGTGAGATTTCACAACCACCTTCAAGATTTACACGCTTATGCTTATGCTTATTATAGCAATAACAAACTTTAAAGAAGTCAAATCAAGGATATATTATGAATTGACATCATATTACTTTCACAACTTTTGTGCCTTACTTTTCTATATATTTACTAATTTATTACTAATATAATTATCATGTATAATCAGTATTTTTTAGAATATATATATATATTTGATTATTTTTATACAATATACATATTATTATATACCTAATTTGATAACATTCCTTGCCCATAACAATCATATATTCCAATGTTGTGTGTTTGATCTATGCAAAAGAATGGTGTGACACGACACATCAATTATAATCATTATAATGTATGATTCCAGGGAGAGAGAGAAAAGGAAAACTAGCAAAGTATTTTTTAGTAGAGCGTAAGTAGCTTGTTACTTAAGTTCTGTTCACATTCTGAAGCTAGTCAACTGTACAATGGCAGTTGTAAGATAAAAGTTTGCTGCTGAAACAAATAACAATGTGACTAAAAACTAATATCTCTCATATTTCAGCTTCCATCTACATCCTTAAGCAGGGAGGATATTGTTCCCCCACATCCTGTCATCTGATAAAAGACCCCATCCTCTCTAACAGCGATCTTCAGTTAGTGCATCGCTCGCTACAGTCAGCGATTGCATGTCTGATTCGTGCTCCCGCTTTACCACCGGCGGGGTTCGAACTCAAACAAAGGAAAACAAGTGAGGTTTGTGCTGGTAACAGGTACCATCTGCGTCTGGTTACCTACCTGGCAGTGGTGCATGGGAAAAAAGAGGCAGTGCTCCTCTAAAACGAGCTGGCCGGAAGTGGCCCCTGAGCCCCTCAAAGCTACACCAGAGCACAATGTCTGGAGGTGTTACTGTCTCCCGTTTTGTGGTGTTAAACCATGAAACGGGAGCTTTATTTTACACACGTCCTGTAAAACGCAGCTCTTTTAATCTAGCTATATTGAGGCCAGTGATCTCCAAATGGTTGTGAGTTAAAAAGTTTACATATGGAGACAGCGATGAATGGACTGAAACCTGAAAGTGCCCATTAAAATGCACAGCATATATATGTATCACATATACATGCGATTATATATATAATGCAAAATACATAAACTGTACCGATAACATTGTGCTAACAACTAGGTTGAGCAAATTATTATGAGATTTAAATCTACAGTTTATGCCAACTAAAACCATTTTTTTAAATCGTTAACTGAAAGAAATATAAAATAACAAAATGTATGGTACATTAAATGTAGTGCTGTCATATATGGTAACAATTTACAAAAACATTATCATGAACTAAGAATTAACAATACTTCTACAGCATTTATGATTTTTATTAACAAAGATTAATATATACTGTAACAAATGTATTGCTCATTGTTAGTTCATGTTAGTTAATACATTAACTATGTTAACAAATGACACATCTCAAAATTACAGTAAATATGTCATGGTGTGAATGCAGCATAAGGTAATCAATAATGAGGCATCAATAACGAGGCATTAAACATATTTTTGTAAAGCATTATTTATAAAGGCTTTAAGTAAAGTATTTCCAAACTTATTTTATATTTTATTTCATCTTGTTGCCAAAGCAACATTTTTTAATTTCATTTAGTTTAAGTTGATGTACAATTCTGTATTAATTTGAATTTTTCGTATTTATTTTTTTACAGGTGTTTTACCTGTATTTTAAATGTTTAACTTCATTACATTGTGTTTTAGGGTTAACGGAAATGTCAATAACATTTCTAGATAATGTTCGGGTAATGAGCTGCCAGTACATTTTCTGTTATTTTATGGATTTATTTTTACAGTGTACATTATCGTTTTTTTACAATTTTTTTTACTGTGTACTAAAATAACAAAAACTGAAATAAAAATTTATAAAAAATTATACATATACACATACACACACATACATATACATATACATATACATATATATATATATATATATATATATATATATATATATATATTATATATATAATATATATTATATATATAATATATATATATAATATATATTATATATATAATATATATATATATATATATATATATATATATATATATATATATATATATATATACACACACACATATACATATACTCACCTAAAGGATTATTAGGAACACCTGTTCAATTTCTGTGCAATTATCTAATCAACCAATCACATGGCAGTTGCTTCAATGCATTTAGGGGTGTGGTCCTGGTCAAGACAATCTCCTGAACTCCAAACTGAATGTCAGAATTGGAAAGAAAGGTGATTTAAGTAATTTTGAGCGTGGCATGGTTGTTGGTGCCAGACGGGCCGGTCTGAGTATTTCACAATCTGCTCAGTTACTGGGATTTTCACGCACAACCATTTCTAGGGTTTACAAAGAATGGTGTGAAAAGGGAAAAACATCCAGTATGCGGCAGTCCTGTGGGTGAAAATGCCTTGTTGATGCTAGAGATCAGAGGAGAATGGGCCGACTGATTCAAGCTGATACAAGAGCAACTTTGACTGAAATAACCACTTGTTACAACCGAGGTATGCAGCAAAGCATTTGTGAAGCCACAACACGCACAACCTTGAGGCGGATGGGCTACAACAGCAGAAGACCCCACCGGGTACCACTCATCTCCACTACAAATAGGAAAAAGAGGCTACAATTGCACAAGCTCACCAAAATTGGACAGTTGAAGACTGGAAAAATGTTGCCTGGTCTGATGAGTCTCGATTTCTGTTGAGACATTCAGATGGTAGAGTCAGAATTTGAGTTGACTGTACTAAAATGGCCCCCACAGTCACCAGATCTCAACCCAATAGAGAATCTTTGGGATGTGGTGGAACGGGAGCTTCGTGCCTTGGATGTGCATCCCACAAATCTCCATCAACTGCAAGATGCTATCCTATCAATACGGGCCAACATTTCTAAAGAATGCTTTCAGCACCTTGTTGAATCAATGCCACGTAGAATTAAGGCAGTTCTGAAGGCAAAAGGGGGTCAAACACAGTATTAGTTTGGTGTTCCTAATAATCCTTTAGGTGAATGTGTGTGTATATTATATATATATATATATATATATATATATATATATATATATATATATATATATATATATATATATATATATATATATATATATATATATATATATATATATATATATATTAACCAAAACTTATAATACACACCAAAAAGTGTCTAAAATGTAACTAGAAATGTAACCATAAAAATAAATATTGATTAAAAATATTAATACAAATAAATAGTACCTCAATGACACTTAAATGACACTGATCTTATAGGAGGAAGTATAATACAGTTATACTTAAAATGCTCACTCTAAGTTTGGAACGGAGCAATATTGTACTTTGCCAAACCACTGCTATAACTTTCAATCAGCTTTAACTCTGCCAAAAGACACATACCAACTTTCAATCAAATAGAAAAAAATAAATTTTCTTGGAGCCACTCATTCCTTATTTAGGGAGTAATATCCCAACGCAACGCAATTGGGTAGAAAATAGCACTTCCTAGAGCACGTCTCCATTAAAAACCATGACCAAAACCATGACTTCCTCTGCTCTAAATTAGTTCCATTCCTCTTTTTCCTTAGGATGCTCTTTTTGGAACACATCTAGGAGTTGGCCAGAGTCTGTGTTTTGGTTTTTGTTGTGCAATGCACTGGAGCTTGAAGGAAGTGTTGAAAATCACTTGATGACTGTAAGAGCTCCGCTACAGAGCCGTTGCCAGCTCTTCCATCATGATTTGGGGAGGAACCTCAGGGATACGGATGCTTAAAGGAGCCCATTACGTATTAAAAAGTCAAGACTACCTCTAAACACTCACCCAATCATTATTTATTCCATTCTTGGTCAAATCTCAGTAGAATATTTTCAAGCACTGATGAAACGAATTAGAAATGATGATGAATTCTTTTGACTCCATGTGAGGGGGGGGGGGGGGGTGTTTTGAATCTCAACCACAAAACGTTCTTTTTTTCACAATTCTCGAATGGAATTGAATTCATCAAAGTGACAAATTGCAAGTGAAGTCACTGAAGAGAAACAGAGGTTTCCATAGAGTCGCCTGCATGTAAGCTATCAATTAATGGGAACAAGTTAGCAAAACAAAATAGCAAACTGCTATTATGCTCTTTTGAGTTCAGCTACATTAGGACGTGTGTTGTGATGTTTTATCTCTGACTGCCGTGGTCAGTTCTATAAGGAATGTCCTGAGGGGTAAAAATTAGATAATACAATGTTTGAATGCTCAAGTCATTTCCTCAAACGCATCACATGAGCTGTGAATGAATGAACCCTGCAAACACAACTTCCTGACAACTAGATAAAGAATTCCAGAGGCAAGAGAAAGAAAACTGTGGCATATTTTCAGAAACCATGAATCTGATGGCAAAGAGTGTGGAAGCTCTTGCAAAGTGACAACAACTGACCTTTCTAGAAGTCAACAGGTCGATCTGTGTGTGTTTTCAACCCACAGATGTTTTCAACCAAATAAATATTCTGTCAAAAAGCAGGTCTTGTTTTTCATTGGTTGTGCTTGTGGATTAATATACACTAACGTTTAGAGGTGGGTAAAAAAAAAATATTCAGCAAGACTGCATTAAATATGATTAAAATGACAGTATAACATATATAATGTTACAAAAGATTTCTATTCATCAAAGAATCCTGAAAAAAACGTATCATGGTTTCCACAAATATATTAAGCAGCACAACATGATAATAAAATAATAATAATAATAATAATAATAATAATAATACATGCTGCTTAAACACATTACTTTTAGAAGTAACATTCTCCAAAACACAATTAGTCACAATTAGTAGAAACCGTTGAAGTATGAGTGATAAAAGAGTTTTTTTGCTTTATATTTGATCAGAACCAATGACTTTTCTCTTCAAAGTTTCCTGTTCAAGATAACGCTTATGCCATGAATCTGAAACAGACTTTTAAAGCTCTGGTGTAATTCAGCTGAGATCTGGGACTGACCCTGTGCTAAATCTGGACACCTGTTTGCTAAATGGTAAAATGTGAAGGTGACAGGTTAATTAAATAAAACTTGTGTGTGATAAGTATAAAGATTACCCCTTTGAATCAAACAAGAGGTGCACAATCCTTGAAATACCTCAAAATAACCATTCAGGTTTGGAAAACAAACACGGTAATCGTGTACGGTTAAAATCATACAGTCAGGGTGAAAGGTACTGGACAGATCTGAGGCCAAAAATAGTACTTTCATATTAATGGAAATGAGTGTCATGCCCTAAAACGCAGAATCTTCCGTATGTCATTTTTTCCCATCAGTTTAAAAGCTGTCATATTTGCCCTTTGCCCTGGGGTTACTGATTTGCAGTTTGCCTCTGGCAAGCACTACAAACAGCCAACCGCCTCCATGACCTCTGAACCCAGAAGGGGTGGGTCAATTTGTTTTATATTAAAACAGAAAATGAGAGAGAGGGAAACGCATAGCTCATGTACTGCAAAAGACACAGAACCCCTCAACACTGCTTTCTGTCACACACATCAACAGGTTTAAATTGCATCAGAACTACAACAATACCATCAATGTGTTTGACTACCCAGAGGAAAATGTTATTGCTCAGAGTTTGCATTTTCATAGCTCAGAGACTTAAAGGGATAGTTCACAGAAAATGAAAAATGAAAATCATTTACTCATCATCATCTCGTTCCAAACTTGAATGGCTTTCTTTCTTTTGTGGAATATAAAAGAAGATATTTTGACAAATGTCTGTTTTTTTCCATTCAATGAAAGTCAATGGGGTCCAATCAATGTTGTTTTGGCTCTCCCTGATATTCATTACAAGTACAAAAACATTCAAAATATCTTCTTTTGTATTCCACAGAATAAATAAAGAGGAGTAAATCATGAAACGTTTTAGTGAACTAACCCTTTTAATTGAGTTTTCAGTGTATAATAATTTAAGTATCATATGTTTTCATATTCATATTAAAATCTATCTTGGTAAATCTGAAACATTATCAAGACCTTTTCTGAAGCTCTAGTGAATGCACATGTGAGATTACTAGAAAAATTAAGAGAAGCATGACACAGAAGTCTCCATTAACGAAAAATGATAAGATCAACAGAAAGATAGAACAATAGATAGAAAGATAGAGCAATACAGAGTTGATAGAACGACCGGACGATAGATAGAACGATAGATAGAACGATAGATAGAATGATAGAATGATAGAACGATAGAACGATAGAACGATAGAACGATAGAACGATAGAACGATAGAACGATAGATAGATAGATAGATAGATAGATAGATAGATAGATAGATAGATAGATAGATAGATAGATAGATAGATAGATAGATAGATAGATAGATAGATAGATAGATAGATAGATAGATAGATAGATAGATAGATAGATAGATTGATAGATAGATAGATAGATAGATAGATAGAACAGACCATTTACACCTTTTTTACACCTGGCTTTTCTCTGCATATTAAGATAGGATAAGAGAAAGAAATGTATCAAAAATATGTACATAATAAAGTTGGAAACACTACAGTACATAACCACTACACACTACAGTACATAACCAAATACATAACCTCAGTGATATACTGTATATGGGAAAGTCTCTTGGCCATTATCAGTGTGTTGACTTGACTTGGATGAGTACATTAGACTTTAGTCTGGACGGACCATATGACAATCTGACCATAACTGTGGGTGGGATTCTGATGCAGATGTTGTCTGTATCTAGGTCTCCACCCGGCAACCGGATAAATCATGAACACCCTGGACTATCATCAAGAAAATCCGCCAGCTGATCTGAGGAGCGATTAAATGGCATGGCGCGCAGCTTGACACCGCAGGGTTCATCAAGTCCATTTCTGAAACGGATAAAACTCTCAAATGAAACAAGAAATCCAGACCGCACTGACAACTCCCCTTTTGTTGCGAAGCAGACGTGTAATCAGTTTTCTTTGGCGTACGTTAAATAAAGTCATAAAGTGGTACTAATGTTTTAATTTAGCACCATGTGTCTGCTGTGTGATGCTCATCCCTGTGTCCCGCTGACCCTCATCTTCAGAGACCAACAGTTGCTATATGGCTGGACCGGAGAGACGAAATAAAATAGAAGAGATGGAAGAAGAGATGGAAAAAAAATGAGGGGAAGGAGGGGTGGGAGACAGGGCAGGTGGCAGAAGCAAAGATGTGGACAATAAAAGTGGACGATATTCTCCCTTAAAGAATTGTTTCTCCCTTTTGAACTCGCTGCACTGTTCAACAAAGCACCCTTAAGAACACAAATGAAGCAAAGGAGTGAGAGTGAAGTGAAAGATAGAGAGTAAATGAGAGAGAATCAGCCCATCTGAGGCAGTGCTGGACTCAACAAGTTAGCGATTACTGATTAGCCAGTTCAGTCCCGTGGGGAGGCTTGTCTGTCCTTGGCTTGGGAAAACAACATGAAAGGATGCCGGCTGTTTTGTGCGGGTGACTTGAAAGCGCAGTGGCTATCAGAGACATTAGCCTTATCAATGGCTGGTGCTTTAGAGCTGAGCTATATGAAGCAACAAGGGCACGTCTCCACCGAGGAGATAACTAACACATACCTCCGGCCCTATTTGCATGCACCCGGGTAACAGGAGGGATGGGACAAGGAGGGAGGTGGTTTAAAATAATTATTTAAGGAGAGTTTGAATTCGGAGAAATCAGCCAGAACTAGGCACTGGTGCCAGACGTACCCCAAATGCCCATTTTGGTGGCATGGCCAGGGAGGTTGGCACGCAACTGGCACAGCTATGGCTTCCAGATCCATAACATCTGCTGGGCCAAGCTGTCCTTGGGTGGGACGGATAAAGAGAATTGCAACTTTTGAGGTCAATAAGTGCAAACTAAACTTGGGGCTATTAAAATGAGAGTTTGACTAGGCTTCATAGGCAAGAGAAGTCAATGTTTTTATTACCGACAATCACTTTTAAAGATCCTTAAAAAAACTCTCTCCTGTCATAAAGTTTATTTTTATGATGGCTGATTATGTAAAGTGTTAAAGGGTTAGTTCACTCAAAAATGAAAATTTGTCATCATTTACTCAATGATTAACCTGAATGGCGAAAAAGGGAACTGTAATTGAAATACTAAAGGTTCTTTCACATTGACCTTTAAAAAAAATCATTACCATTAATTTTTTGTAAAAACAAATTTTATAGGGTCGCTAACGACCCGAGATGTGTAACAGTGTGAGTATATTTTTTTCTGAACAACAATAATTGAATCTTTGATGACTGAATAAGTCTAATTCACCTTTATTCCGCAAGGTGGCAATGTCTGATACACAATGATGAAGTGACATTTCACTCATAGTTACCGCAGGCAGAAAACAAAAGAATAGGAAGTATCATCAGCAAAACTTGAAATGGCTAAGCGATTTACTGCAGAGCAAGTACTGAACGCAATCAAATGTCACTTGATGGTGGATCTGGTTAAGAAGCTGTCAGCGTTGAAGATGTTGAAAATGATAGTTTTGAGAATATGTTTGAGATGGCGAATATGAGCCATATGATGCTGAATGTACTGGGAAATGAGCTCTGAAGAGGACAGTGATGATGCTATAAATCATTTGCTCAAACTGAACCCTTTCAAGGGATAGGAATAACTGATATTAGAGTAACAATTACAGAAGAATACAATAAAGCATATTTTGTTACCTTTCGGAGCTTGTAAGGGTTCGGTTTGAGCAGATGTTTCATAAAATAATCACTGTCCTCTTCAGAGCTCATTTCCCAGTACATTCAGCATCTGGCTCATATTCGCCATCTCAAACTATCATTTTCAACGTCAATATTTTGATTGCTGACAGCTTCTTAACCAGACCCACAATCAAGTGACAGTGACACTGATATTTGATTGCGTTCAGTACTTGTTCTTTTTCTTTAAATCGCAAGTTTTGCTGATGATACTTCCTATTCTTTTGTTTTCTGCCTGAGGTAACTATGAGTGAAACGTGACTTCATCATTGTGTATCAGACATTGCCACCTTGTGGAATAAATGTGAATTGGACTTATTCATTCATCAAAGATTCAATTGTTGTGCATAAAAAAATATATACTTACACTGTTACACACCTCGGGTCATTAGCGACCCTACACAATTTTTACAAAAAAATAATGGGAAAACAGGCATTCTTTTATAATTTGATCTTGCTATATTGTTTATAATGAATTGATAGAGGAATACTAAGAAGGTTCATGTCTAACTTTAGAAAATTAATCAGGAGGAGGGTAGTGAATGATAGTGAAGACCCGAGGTATACGTTAAGGGTTAAACAGCAGTGAGTTATCAGAGGATTTCGGTCACTAACACCTTAACTTACCTGTGCACACTGACACACAAGAAGCTTTCATAAAACATTAGGCTGACTCCCAGTGGATGACTGCAGTTTGTACAGACATCTAGGGCAAAGTGCATCCTCTCTGTGTCCTACTACTCTTGGCCCTTTCGTACTTTTCCACAAGTGCAGCTGAAAGTCTGGCGCACCTTCAGAAGGACAAAGGTTTTTCCACAAGAAAAACACTGCGGGCATTACAGTGTCACCCTCTCTTTCATTGTGCCTGGTTACATAATGCTAAACTAATCAATCTGACTCCTGAAAAGCAAATAACCAGGGCTGGACTGACATAATTTTTGCCTATGGCACAACAACAGCACTACTTAGAAATAAAATAAACACTCTTGTGAGAACTTCAATCCTTCTTGTGTGAACTTTCACCTCCACTAGTCCAATTAATGCTCTGGAATACTCGCTTGGAGCGATTTCGTTAGTCATCGCAAGGTTATACGCAGTTCACAAACCTTAAATCTCGCTCTGAAGTGGAGCATCTGAGTTGCATTGTGGGATATGCTTCTGTGTGGTGGTACGGTAAGAGTTACCAGTCTCTGAAAATATATAATAATCATAGCAGGAAATTGTATTAGTTCAAAGTCCTCAGCCACAGCGAGGGAAAACCTCATCCCTGCATTTGTCCCTGTCAACGACACAAAAGGAACCACATTTTAACTGGTGATAGTGAGAAAGCGAGCATTCTGTCAGGTCTTATTTGTTCAAGACGTGCATGCTTCGTGTGCTTTGCGAGCATTGGCCGCATGTTAAATGGTTGCAAATGGAGCCCACCAACTGCCATCGTCACATATGACTCCCATGCATCCCCATCAATAGGCTATAGAGGGTCCGGTCAATTAGTAACTAGCAAAGAAAATAAATTGTGGCTTCCCAGCAGGACAACTTTAACAGACTGACATAGTAAATAGATCCACACTTAACAAAATCGGCCATTCTCTAACTGCTGATAATAATCTGACTTTATTTAAACTGATAAGTGGTGGACTATGCGTGTATAAGTTTGGTAATAGAGATTGTATTTTAAGGCAGACCAAGTCTTGACTCAATTATACTGTTCTGATAATTCATATATTGATCCACGGCTTTCAGACATGCTATCAAGTTCCCTGCCCAAAGATGAGATCATTTCAATAACAAGTAATCAATATAATAATAAAGTATTATATAATATAATAAATTAATAAATAAAACAAATCTTGCAAAAGGTGTTTACACAGAGACGTTTAATGGATTTTTAAAAGTGGCATGAATGCAAACCCAATAATGTCCTTAAAGGAGAACTCTGGTGAATTTTTAAGTTAATCTTGATTGTTATACCTTTGTGAGTACTGTCTATAGAAAAAAAAAACGAACCGGATTGGTGCTTGCAACACGGAGCTGTTACAGTTAATGCCCAGAGCTCCCACTCAGCTAACACAGCAGCTATGGGGGCATATACATAAAGAGTGTCTTTGTGTCTCTTAACAGACACAAAATGCAATTAAAATGTCTGTCCAACATGAACAGAGCCCTTACATGACAACGAGATGCGTTTAGCAACTTAGCCATTGTTTAAACTCACCGAGATAGTGTTTTAGACGGCAAGCTGTAGTCTCGCGCTGAAGTCCCGTGGGAACTCAGTTGTAGCCGGTAAAATGTAAATAGTCCAGGGGGGAGGAGCGTCGTGTGTGTGAAGAGTGATGATCGGCTCACAAGTGAAGAAGAAATGGTTCGTAACGCTCCTCCCCCCTGGACTATTTACATTTTACCATACATAAAGACACTCTTTATGTATATGCCCCCATAGCTGCTGAGTGGGAACTCTGGGCATTAACTGTAACAGCTCCGTGTTGCAAGCACCAATCCGTTTTTTTTTCTATAGACAGTACTCACAAAGGTATAACGATCAAGATTAACTTAAAAATTCACCGGAGTTCTCCATTAACTATAAGGTCTGGGTATTGACACAAATCTCACGATTGGATTCGATTTCCATCCACAAGTGTGTGTTTCGATTATGATTTTGATTCAATATTGATTATTGTGGATATATATCAGATACAGTACATGGCCAATTTTCTTGAGGAAAAAAATCTCTCAACTAATGCTGTAATTTATACATGGGTGTCAGTTAGTACTTCTTCTATAATATTGAACGTAAAAATTAACTGATTTAAATACAAACATAAATTACACTTGATGTTTTTTTTTATAATAATAAAGTTATAATACTAACTTTACAATTACATAATCATATTTCTTCTTTGAAATATAAACATTTAAAAGGTGGCAGTCGTAAAAACTTGACGGATTTATTCAAAAATGTTAATATTGAAGAACATTAAAAATGATAATAAATATGTAATGTGGTGCATATATTCATCAAAATACTCATCTCTTTCTAGTTTATGGTCACTGAATGTTTTTTCTGTGGTAAATGTGAAGTTAAGTGACTTTGTTTTTTCAAGCTGTTTTATTGACGTCTTTCCGCGGTTGAGCGAAACACTGATTGAGCGATTACATGAGACATGATATGGATTTTGGTAAGTTGTAATATATCTTTTAACATACCTTCATATGTTAATTCATGTTTATTTTGCGCTGTAACTGGTATTAAAGCGAAGGAGATGATCAGTTCACGTAGTTCCGTGTTGCTGCTTCTCTAGATCTGTGCTGCGCTATAGCAATCTGTCACACCACATTAAACAGCGCCGGTATAAACTGTATTTATTTTTTATACTGTAATGCATTTTATTTTTTAAATTTCGTAATAAAATGGACGTAATTTGAAATCTGAGACTTGTTTTATAACAAAAGTAACAAAGCACAAAGATTATTGTGATTTTTTTGGATGGGAGGGGCTCTACAAAGTTAAGTTGATTCATCAACTGAAAACAGGATGACTAATCGATTCTTGGGATTTAAGAATCGATATCGGTTCTCAGCCTCCCCGGGAAAGTCTATGCCAGGGTACTGGAGAGGAGAATTCGGCCGATAGTGGAACCTCGGATTCAGGAGGAACAGTGTGGTTTTCGTCCTGGTCGTGGAACACTGGACCAGCTCTATACCCTCTACAGGGTGCTGGAGGGTTCATGGGAGTTTGCCCAACCAGTCCACATTTGTTTTGTGGATTTGGAGAAGGCATTCGACTGTGTCCCTCGCGGCGTCCTGTGGAGGGTGCTCGGGGAATATGGGGTCCGGGGTCCTTTGCTGAGGGCTGTCCGGTCCCTGTATGACCGAAGCAGGAGTTTGGTCCGCATTGCCGGCAGTAAGGCAGACTTGTTCCCGGTGCAGGTTGGACTCCGGCAGGGCTGCCCTTTGTCGCCGGTTCTGTTCATAATTTTTATAGACAGAATTTCTAGGTGCAGCCAAGGGCCGGAGGGTGTCAGGTTTGGGGACCACACGGTTTTGTCTCTGCTCTTTGCGGATGACGTTGTCGTGTTGGCCCCTTCTAACCAGGACCTTCAGCATGCACTGGGACGGTTTGCAGCCGAGTGTGAAGCGGCTGGGATGGGGATCAGCACCTCCAAATCCGAGGCCATGGTCCTCAGTCGGAAAAGGGTGGCTTGCCCACTTCAGGTTGTTGGAGAGTTCCTGCCCCAAGTGGAGGAGTTCAAGTATCTAGGGGTCTTGTTCACAAGTGAGGGGAGGATGGAACGGGAGATTGACAGACGGATCGGTGCAGCTTCTGCAGTAATGCGGTCGATGTACCGGTCTGTCGTGGTGAAGAAAGAGCTAAGCCGTAAGGCAAAGCTCTCGATTTACCGGTCAATCTACGTTCCTACTCTCACCTATGGTCATGAGCTTTGGGTCATGACCGAAAGGACAAGATCCCGGATACAGGCGGCCGAAATGAGCTTTCTCCGCAGAGTGGCTGGGCGCTCCCTTAAAGATAGGGTGAGAAGCTCAGTCACTCGGGAGGAACTCGGAGTAGAGCCGCTGCTCCTCCACATTGAGAGGGGACAGCTGAGGTGGCTCGGCATCTGTTCCGGATGCCTCCTGAACGCCTTCCCGGGAAGGTGTTTCGGGCATGTCCAACCGGGAGGAGGCCCCGGGGAAGACCAAGGACACGCTGGAGGGACTATGTCTCCCGGCTGGCCTTGGAACGCCTCGGTGTCCCCCCGGAAGAGCTAGAGGAAGTGTCTAGGGAGAGGGAAGTCTAGACTGCTGCCCCCGCGACCCGGCCCCGGATAAGCGGAAGAAGATGGATGGATGGATGGATGGATATCGGTTCATAAAAATTGATTATGAGAATCGATTAAAATCGAGAAATCAATATTTTTTATGCGATGGAAACAGACTACACTGATCACTCAGTGTTTTTGATTAATGATAACACAGTATGTTTTTGATTCACAAAAACAAAACAAAAAAAACAATCAGAGTCATTTGTTCTCGAAACAGACTATACTGATCGCACAGTATGGTTTTGAAACACAAAATCAAAAGTCATTCATTCTGTTATTTGTGCTGTCTGTTTCGTCCTGTAGTTTCAGTAGTGATATTGCGCTGCCACTGAATTATTGTGTAAAACTCAAAAGTAAGAACGGCTAACAAGGTGATACGCCCGAGTAAATAGTGAAGTAATGCATTACATTTAAATTTACAACGAAATATCGGAGTTACTTTTTCAAATGAGTAACGCAAGTTACTTTGTTTTCCCATTTATTGACTGACACCGTTCTTGTCCTCATGTTGAGTGAAATTGTGAGTAAATACAGAGGCACTGCGTGTGAACATGATGTTTGTAGTTCTAGACTAAATGTGAGCATGCATTTACTCATCTCACTTGCAGAAAAAAAGATTCAGTATTCCTTAAAATGAATAAAAACAGTGAAATGCAAATAAGAATACTATGCTAATATGTTAAATAATACAAATATTTTTATGCATTTAATCTCACTTTATTAACCAATGTACTTGCTGCTGACCTTGATGATTCAGTTAAACCATAAGAAAAAATTACTTTAGATTTTTTGTTTTTATTGGTGAACTGTGAAACTTTCATTCCTGCATCCTATTCTTCTGCAATCCAGAATGGCAGCATAGCTGAAAGGTTTGTTTGAGCGGTGCCCTCTACTGTACACGTGTGAATTTGCATATCCTTCAGCCTTATTATTTCAATTTTGTTGTGAAAGGGTCTTTACGTTTGCTCAAAAATAAAGCGAGCCCACCCCAGGTGAAAAAAGTAACGCAAAAGTAACGTAACGCATTACTATTCTTTAAAAGTAACTAAGTAACGCAATTAGTTTTAAGGGAGTAACACAATATTGTAATGCATTACTTTTCAAAGTAACTTTCCCCAACACTGGATACACCACCTACTGTTCCAACAGCACATACCATTAATCTGGTTTGAAGAGTTTGAAAGGTCTTTGAATTTGTCGTCTGTCATTACGACATGACTTGATGTTAACAAATAACATTGAGGTGTACACACACAAATTAATATACTAATGTTTGCCGCACCTAACGGCAAAGCATGTGATTGATGTTTCCGATGTTTCTGAGGACTATTAACCTGAAATCACATGCTTCAATAGTCCGGTTCCTGACAGGCTGTAATGTGATACAGAGGTATTTCAGCCACGGGAGAAGCCTTCAAAGGTGGTTTGCTCTGGCATCAACCAGTCATTTGGCTGCCTTTGTCACTTTATGAACAGAAACAGCTAATTTCATTTGGCACGTGAAAACTGTTAATATGTTGCAGAGAAATTTGTTTTAAGATTTTCTCCTTAATGCAAAACAGACTTTCCTACAGCACCATTTTTCTTCGACACCATTTTTTCAGCATAGCTATTTTTAACATGAATTGCACTGAAATGGTGTTCATTTTTTAATAGTTTTTTTTTAAAATTAATAATACTAAATTCACATTTTAAATGGAAAGGCCTACTAACTTGACAAGAGTTTTCCCACATTTGAAACTTGAGGTGTCAACAACAAGCGCAGCAGGCCCAACGTGTGCATCAAATATTTGCGACTTTTTAATATATATATTTTTTGTTTCAAATTCCCTCATGCTTCTATATCTGCACTGTGCATGTTTTTAGCTCATCCTATTTCCCATAGACCTGTAATTTGAAGGTACTTAAAATGCAGCTGCCACAAAGCAAATTCGGCACTGTGGTTCACTGAGGCTTCAGATCCACTAGGAGACGAAAGCAGCATGGGAAGACAACAAGAGCCATAAGCTCCAAATTATTGTAATTATCATATGCTTTGGGAATTTCCTGCACCAGATAATGGGGTACACGAATGTCATATGTAAAGCGTTATGAATGTGGAATTGTTTCTTATAGTCTCTGATGGGCCCAAGACAGAAAACTCTGTGCTCCAGAACTCTGAGCTGCAGTTAAATTCACACATGTCCTGGTGTGCTAACTATAGGAGTGGTGGTCATCGAAGGATTACAGAGCTGAGAGACTTCAAACGTCCTTTAAAAGGAAGAAAGCTAACATGACTGCTACCATTAAAGGGAAGATGCTGAAGCTACTGAACAACTTTCCAAATCCAAACTCTAAAAAATGTTTAACTTTCTCTTGCTAGGGAATTTTTGGGAGTGAGATAACAGCATGGCTAAATTGTTAAAGGGTTAGTTCACCCAAAAATGTAAATTCTGTCATCATTTACTCACCCCGTAAGACTTCTATGCCGATCTGCTTTGTGGCGGCTGCATTTAAAGTACCTTCAAATTACAGGTCTATGGGAAATAGGATGAGCTAAAAACATGGACAGTGCAGATATAGAAGCATGAGGGAATTTTAAACCAAAATATGATATTAAAAAGACGCAAATATTTGATGCACATGTTGGGCCTGTTGCGCTTTTTGTTGACACCTCAAGTTTCAAATGTGGTAAAACTCCTGTCAAGTTAGTCCTCAATAGAATGAACCCCATTGTTTTTTTTGCAGAAGCTCAAGCGTGCTGTGTTACAAGATAACAAACCTCATTGTTTCTTGTTGAAACGCAAACGTGCTGCGTAACACATAAGAATGAACCTCATTGGTTCTTGTGGAAGCTCAAACGTGCTGCGCAACATGAGAAGGAACCTCACTGGTTCTTGCAGAAGCTCAAATGTGTTGCGTAGCACACGAGAACGAACCTCATTGGTTCTTGCAGAAGCTCAAACGTACATGAGAACGAACCTCATTGGTTCTTGCAGAAGCTCAAATGTGTTGTGTAACACACAAGAACGAACCTCATTGGTACTTGTGGAAACTCAAATGTGCTGCGTAACACACGAGAATGAATCTCATTGGCTCTTACGCATCAAGAAAACATGCTTGAGCTTCCGTTTACCACAACTGATGTGTGCATTGATGAATGTTTATATGTGAATAAAAGCTTCAATTCAATCTGTTCGTGATATGAAGTGATTGTGAGTCTTCAGAAAATTTGGACTAAACTGCTATTCATATGGATGAGTGTTACGATCTCTTTACGTACATTTTGAAGTGTCAAAGTGGTAGTTGCATATCTGTCTATGGAGAGACAGAAATCTCTCAGATTTCATGAAAAATATCTTCATTTGAGTCCTGAAGATGAACGAAAGTCTTACGGGTTTAGAATGACATGAGGGTGAGTAACTATTAACAGAAATTTAATTTTTGTGTGAACTAACCGTTAGATATTAAGATTAAACATTATTATAATCTGTTTATGCGACTACTAACTTAATCTTTATTTAATTAATTCCAACTCAATTTAATGTTAATTTATTATTATTATTGTCGTTGTTGTTGTTGTATATAATATATAAATATATACTTCATCAAATGAAATACTTAATCTAATTAAAAACATAAATATTATAGTTAAATATTTAAATGTATAGTTTAATAATTAAACAAATTAAACAAACCTGACTCTACATGCATTCTGGGGTGATTATGTAATTAATTTGACATTTTAATTTTAAATAAATAAAAAAACTATTGAAAATTCAGCAACAAATGCGCCATGTGTCAGGTCTTGTGCGCAAACCAATAAGCAAATAAGCTACTCCAAGCAAAGATCAATGTTAAAATAAATGCAGAAATATTGATGTATAGGGTAAATTTCTTAGCGTATGAGTAACAAAATGGTTCTATACAGTCTGTTTGAAGATCCAAATGGATCTTTACACAGCAAAGGCTATGAACTATGCAAACATTCAAGATGCCTAGATTGACCGATGAGGAATGAAGCGAAGGCAGTGTTTTACATTACAGGAGTCCTTGGAGGTAACTAAATATGTCTGCATTTATGCAGGAAGCATGAAAAGAAAACAGCAGCAATGCTTGCATGCAATCCACAATTTTCAAAACGTCAACCCACACATGAAAATACTTTTCAACACGCATGACGTCAGATTATAAACGCCGACTTTTTGGCCTATAAGCAGCAACAGTCCCCCCTCCATGGCTCTGACAAGCACCCTGAAGTAGGTGAAGATCAAACACCCAGCCTGGGGTAAATTATATCAGATTCCACTTTGTTACGAAAGCCTGCATTCGCTTTCCGACATTTACAGTCGGGGCCGACCCTCACGGAGGCCCCTCGATCTCTTTCTCTCTAAATCCCGACAGCCGCTTACGCTTGAGTCAGGAGGGGGGGAGGAAGGAAGAAAGAAAACGCAGACCATCTGACTTCCATTGCTCAGCTCGGCGTGTGTGTTCCGTTTAGCCACTGGTATTTGGATGAGGCGTACGGCGCAGTTACCAGAACCCTGCTCCGAAACGTGTATGATGTCATTGAGGTTCCATCATTACAGGCTGCAGATGAGGCTGCTCTGGATGGGCCGGGTCAGTTCCCACGCTTGTTTGGCAGAGATCAGCTCCTGCAGCCATAATGTGAAGACGCTTCTGGACAAGATTAAAAATGGAAGCGAAAGAAAAAACCAGAAAGAGTGAGGATCTCCCTCGTAAGACTTCCTTTTTTGTGTGCTCCCTCCTCGCTCGTTCTCAATGGCACTTATGTTGCATTCCATATCAGTGAGTCTACCCCGAGAGGCCCCACTTGCGGGAGTCTCTTGTTTGATAAAGCCAAAGAAGTACAATAAAATACAGTACAATGAAATAATTCCTCATTTTAAAGTATTAATGTTGATGGCATTTCAACTGTTTATCCGCAAGCCATGCGTCTTCTTCGGGTGTGTTTTGATGTGAGATGCAGAAACCTCAGTATCAAACCAGCACTTCCTGTAGTCTCTATACAGCTCAACTGGTGAAGCATTGCGCTAACAACGGACGGACGGACGGACGGACGGACGGATGGACAGATAGATAGATAGATAGATAGAATGTTAACAATCCATAGAACGAGAACGATAGATAAATTAATTATGATTGATAAAACGATAATGATTGATAGAATGATAGATAAGATAGAACAATTGATAGAACGACAACGATTGATACATCAATAAAACATTAAAATTCAATAGAACGATAGATAGAACGATAGAACGATAGATAGAATGATAGATAGCACGTTAGATAGATAGAACGATAGATAGAACGATAGAACGATAGAACGATAGATAGATAGATAGATTGATAGAACGATAGATAGAACGATAGATAGAACGATAGATAGAACGATAGATAGAACGATAGAACGATAGATAGATAGATAGATAGATAGATAGATAGATAGATAGATAGATAGATAGATAGATAGATAGATAGATAGATAGATAGATAGATAGATAGATAGATAGATAGATAGATAGATAGATAGATAGATAGATAGATAGATAGATAGATAGATAGAATGTTAACAATCCATAGAACGAGAATGATAACGATAGATAAATTAATTATGATTGATAAAACGATAATGATTGATAGAATGATAGATAAGATAGAACAATTGATAGAACGACAACGATTGATAGAATGATAAACATCAATAAAACATAAAAATTTAATAGAGCGATAGATAGAACAATAGAACGATAGATAGAACGATGGATGGATGGATGGATGGATGGATGGATGGATGGATGGATGGATAGAGAACGAAAATGATAACGATGATTAACATTGATAAAACATTAACATTCGATAGAACAATAGATGGAACGATAATGATCGATAGAACAACAACAATTGATAGAATGATAACGATCGATAAAACGTTAACATTCGATAGAACGATAAATAGAACAATAGAACGCTAGACAGACAGAGAGACAGAGAGACAGAGAGACAGATAGACAGATAGACAGATAGACAGATAGATAGATAGATAGATAGATAGATAGATAGATAGATAGATAGATAGATAGATAGATAGATAGATAGATAGATAGATAGATAGATAGATAGATAGATAGATCGATAGATCGATAGATCGATAGATCGATAGATCGATAGATCGATAGATAGATAGATAGATAGATAGATAGATAGATAGATAGATAGATAGATAGCACACCTACACTGACAGGCACATCAGTTTCAAGACATTAGGGTCACCAAGCTGGCATCTCAGCTCTGGCAGAAGCAGATACCCATGAGGGTGCAGCACTGGTAGCGTAGGGGGTGGCAGACAGACAGGGGCCTACCAAACAGCTTGCGACCATAACCCACAGTGGCTGGAGAACAATGAATGTAATTATTGAAAAGAACACGGTCCAATTCTGAGAGTCTCTCCCCATCAAGTCTGTTTACTCGCGAGGGGGTTCGTGGCAGGGCACTGACCTCCCTAACGCCAGCGGTCCTTTAGAAGCGGCCGGTTGTCATGGTTTTCCTCCATCATGGATGACAAGTGTCCAGCTGGAAGGGCTTTCTGGGCCATTGATTACTCGACTGTATTCTGCAGATCTGCCCAAGCAAGTCAGAACAGCGGGACGAGGGAGCGCGACGTGAAAATAAACCCTAGAGTGTGACAGATAGGTTTTCTGAAGGTTACAATACTGAGGTAATATGGAAAGATTCTCCAGGGTTTGAACAATAATAAGTGGTGAATCACTGCTTTCATGGACCATTAGGACGGAATTCCTTTTTTACAGTTTTTTTTGGCTGCTGAGAACCCCAGACAACCGTTTGGGAGGGTGTCAGCGGGCCGCCTTTCAGCAGGTAGGCGGGGCTAGTGGCGCATTACCTGTGTAGCCAAAACTCTTGCTTGCAGGTGTCGTGACGCTTCTGGGAAAGAAACTACTATGGATTCCAGCTGAAGAAACAGCTCCAGTTCAGTGCCATATCTCGCATGGAAGGGCAAAGGGGGGACCGTTTCCGCTGTGCTGATACCCAGTACAGTACTCTTTTTCTACAGATGAATAGACCTTGAAGTGTGTGGAAGAGTCTCGCTACTAACAACAAATAATAGGCAGCTTATGTGAGAGTGCCTGTGTCAAGTGCCACACAGAGTAGAATCGGCAACCGAGGGGCGCCTGCTGCACTTTTCCACCAGTGAAATCTCGTTTATTTGAGAGACTCGCTTGGTGTGTGTGCAGCAGGGGCATGGTGTGGGTGTACAGAAGCACAGAGCTCCTCTGTATTGTGTTGCGCAGAATAAGGTGGAGCGGGAGGAGGCGGGGTGTGTGGTACGGGCTTGATGTAGGGGGTGTGAGCGGTGCCAGAGTGCTCAATAACTGCAGGGAACTCCCTCCAGATCCCAGCTGCCCAGGTCTGGCTGCAAGCTGCAAGCAAGTGCCAGGCTTCTTTCGGCCTTCCTGGAGGAATTCCAGCCTGCATGGGAGGAGGAGGCCGAGATAATGCCAAAAATAATGTCTGGGCCTATATAAAGTTAATCCCATGGGTCAGACAATGCTGAGTCATAAAGAAAGGAAACACTCAGGGAAGTTTTTATAGAGGACCCGATTTCATTGCCTTCAAGAGAAACAAAGATCATATTACAATGCATAATCTGCTACCTGCTATTTTTCCAAATTAAGTCAGAATGGAAGGAAACTCCTACAGGTCTAGGGCATCAGCACTACATGTTCTCAAAATCAACTAGTCCCGAGCGTTTCTTAGGGGGATTTTTACCTCAAACACCATTCATCAAAGAATCCTGAAAAACGGTTTCCACAAAATTATTAAGCAGCACTACTGTTTTCAACATTGATAAGGAATGTTTCATGAGAACCAAATCAGCCTATTAGAATGGTTTCTGAAGGATCATGTGACACTGAAGACTGGAGTAATTCAGCTTTGCCATCACAGGAATAAATTACATTGTAAATAATATATTTAAATAGAAAAAAGTTTTACACTGTAGCGATATTTCACAATATTTTTATGTTAAAAGTTTGTGATCGGTACAAGTTTTAAATGTTTTACAAAAATTTTAAAAATACAGTTAAAACTAGGGATGCACCGATACAGATACCAGTATCGGTATCAGGCCCGATAACAAGCTCATGTACTTGTACTTGTAAAATCCCCTGGATACCAAAGACCGATACCTCACGTGACGTAACTGACAGAAATTTCTGTACACACTGGTGGCAACAGCAGACACAATGTCAGTCTCAGGGGTGTGGAAATACTTCAAAATGAATGACAACAACCCACACTTTTTTATTATTATAATTATTATTATTATGACAATGATAATTATGCCCATTGAAGGTTATTGGACACTGAAATTTGTAATAAGCACAAAAATAATACTTTTTTCATTTGAGTAATACTAAAGAAGCTGTCCTACATTCATTAGTCTCACTGTGTTGTGTTTGGAAAACTGCAACATCACCAAAAAAAAGAGGGGAAAAAAAGAAATTAATAAATGTATATGTATATGTATGTATGTATGTATGTATCTGTATCGGCGAGTACCAAAAGAAATATTGGTGCTCATACTCGGTCCATAAAAATGGTATCGGTGCATCCCTAGTTAAAACAATATTATTCATCAATAAAAACTATAATAATCGTTTAGTCAGTTGTTGTTTGACTACTCAACCATCCTGAATCTTCCCTATACAGGTCCATATTAAAATTGTACAACTGAATCAGGGATTCTGGCTTTTATACAACAGAGTAAAGTTTATCTGGAACCATTTAATGCATTATTTGTCTAACAATCATGGTATTGAGTTTATTTTGCAGATAATTATAGCTTTTGTTGAGCTGATGGTCAGGATAAGCACGTGTTCCGAGCCATTAACTTGTGCGCTTGTTCTGGCAGCGGCTGTACTCGTTTGGTGGAGCATACGTCAAAAACGGTGATAGTGCACAATAAACTAAAACACAAAGGGATTCCTGGCCCTGTCAAGTTCTGCCACAGATGGGTGTGTTTCACTTTGGACTAAGCTGCATTACAGTAATGCACAATTGAAGATCTATTTCAGTACAGGGACGCCACACAGAACAGAGAACAGAGAAGGCACATAGAACTTTTACAAATTACAAATAACAAATTTAAACACTTTACAATAAAGATAAAGCACCTAAAAATTAAAATTCATCATTTTTAATTTTTCTTTGATTTTTCTATGGATCACAAACAAAGACATCTTTTTTTGTACATACAATGAAAGTCAGTGGGGTCCAATTTTGATTATTGGACAAAAACATTCTTCAAAATAACTTTTCCACAGGGGAAAAAAATTACATCATACAGGTTTGGAACAACGTGAGGGTGAGTAAATGATTATAGAACTGTTATTTTTAGGTGAACTATTTTTAAATTTGTTAAAATTCGTAATAAGTTATTTTTTACCGTATTTATTCATCTGGTTAATTGATAAAAATGCTATTGTTCACTGTTAATTTATATTTGTTCATAATAAAATTACTTCTTTTTTTATGTGCAGTCCCGGTCACAAGTTTGGAAACATTTCTATTTTTAATGTTTTTGAAAGAAGTCTCTTATGTTTATCAAGCCTGCATTTATTTGATCATAATGTGAATATTATTACAATTTAAAATAATGGTTTTCTATTTTAATATACTTTAAAAAATAATTAATGAATTACATTTATGAGCTGCATTTTCAGCATCCTTACTCCAGTCTTCAGTGTCACATGATCCTTCAGAAATCATTCTAATATGCTGATTATTATGAATGTAGGAAACAGTTGTGCTGCTTAATATTTTTTTGGAGCCTGTGAGTACTTTTTGGAGTACTTTTTTCAGTATTCATTGGTAAATAAAAAGTTAAAAAGAACCGCAATTATTCAAAATAGAAATATTTTCTAACAATAGAAATCGTTAGGTTACTGACATAACCCTGGTTCTCTGATAACATGAAGTGAGGTATCTCACTATATATGGGAACGCCTCAGGGCGTGACCGATCGCGGAAGCACTAATAACACCACATCTGCCAACCATGGCAGACCAATCGCTGCAGCAATCAGGGAGTCCCGTCTCCCTGTATATAAACCGTAGCAACCTGCCATTTCGTCATTCTCCGCATATCTCTTCTCCGTGCAGGACAGGCAAGGAGGGCAGTGTTGTGAGATACCTCACTTCATGTTATCAGAGAACCGGGGTTACGTTAGTAACCTAACGTTCTCTTTCAAACATTTGTTCGGTATCTCACTATATGGGATATAGACAACTCCGTATTGCAATATGCTGATGAAGCAGACTAAGAAAAGCTGTGTAATTCTCTGAATCATAACTCCCAACGGAGGTGAAAACAGAATAATAAGAGGAATTCGCCCATTAATAAACTGCATTATACCGTAACTACTCACTCCCAGGACTGAGTGGGCTAGAGAGGGTTCTGTCACATCCAGTTTATAGAAGCGAGCAAAAGTGTGTGGAGAAGACCAGCTGGCTGCCGCACCGATTTCTTGGATAGAGATGCCTCTAAACAAAGCCCAAAGCCTCTAGTGGAGTGTGCTCGTAGTCCTATTAGGAGCCCTAAATTTAGCATTATTGTAACATAATACGATAGCCTCCACCACCCAGTGAGAAAGGCGTTGACAGGAGATAGGTCTACCTCTGTAAGAGTCAGCCCACGAGACAAATAGCTGATTACTCTTACGAAGTGAGCGGGTTCTCTGAACGTACATATGCAGAGTCCGAACCGGACATAAATTATGTAACCTCTCCTCCTCTGGGGATTGAAAAGGTGGTGGATGAAAAGCTAGTAGCTCCACAGATTGGACTGCACCAGCGTGATCAAATACCTTGGGTACAGATGCCGGGTTAGTTCTAAAAGTGACTTTTTGACCACCCATAGCGAACATCATACATGAAGAGTGAACTGATAAAGCCTGTAGTTCACTTACTCTCTTTGCCGTAGTGAGAGCAAGTAACAGCCGTCTTTAAAGCAAGTAGCTTTAAGGCAATTTTATCAATGGACTCGAAAGGGGCGTGTTCAAAACCACTGACAAGTCCCAGGGCGGGACCAGCGGCTTCGATACCGGATGTAACCGACGTGCCCCTTTCATAAATCGACAGATGAGAGGGTGCTGGCCAATAGTCCCCGAGTTAAGACCTGCATGACATATCGAGATAGCAGACAGACAAACCTTAATTGAGGAAAAGGCTCTGCCCTTATCTAGAAGGTCCTGTAAGAAAACCAGCACCTCCGAAACTGAACACAAGAGAGGAACGATGTTCCTATCTGCGCACTGGCCTTCAAACACCCTCCATTTGAGATCACATAAAGAACGCGTTGAGGCAGCCCTCGCGTCCTGAATGGTCTCGATCACTTTCGGGGGTAACCCAGCTGCATTCATATTTAGCCTCTCACGGGCCAGACCCAGAGAGCTAGTTTCTGATGGGAGGAGTGAAATATTTCCCCCTGTGCTTGTGAGAGGAGATCCCTGCGCGCTGGTAACAGCCATGGTTGCAATCTCCGCAACCCACACCCTCCCCGGCCAGTATGGGGCGATCAGAATCATTAAATGTTTGCATTCCCGAACCCTCTGTAGTGTCTGCTCGATCAGGCTCAATGGAGGGAACGCGTAAAGCAACTCGTTTGGCCACTCGTGGGCTAGAGCATCCACACCCAACGGTGCATCTTTGCCGACCAGAGAGAAGAACCGGGGACATTGCGCGTCTGGTCGAATCTCTGCCATACCATGAGCATCACTTGAGGGTGGAGTCTCCACTCCCTGTAAAGAGGATTCCCTCTGAACAGTAAATCCGCTCCGCTGTTCATTATTCTTGGCACATGCGTTGCGCATAATGACAGGAGGTTCCTGCTGCTCCACATAACCAGTTCTTTCGCTAACAAGTGAAGCTTGTGAAAATGTACTCCTCCTTGTCGATTTATGTAGGCTATCACCATTGTATTGTCTGTCCTGACCAATACATGATAGTTCTTGAGAAAATGCACAAAATGTCTCAGAGCTAGTAACACTGTCAATAACTCTAGAAAATGTATGTGCTCCTCTCTCACCGCCCCCCAGCCTGTGAGAGAAGCATCTGTTGTCACCACTTTTCTCAATAGAACAGGACCAAGGGGACGACCTGTCCTGAGAAAAGATGGAGCTCTCCAATGACAGAGAGCGCTCATGCATTCTGGTGAGACTAGCAATCGGCGGCTGAGACAGCTCGTGGGGCGAATGCCCAATGACGCAGTCCAGTTCTGGAAATCCCTCATTCGCAGCAGTCCCAGGGGAACCACTGACACTGTTGAGGCCATCAGACCCAGTAGTCAAAGACACATTTCGAAAGAGAATAAACTCCCTCGTTGAAAGAGGGAGAGTAGGCTGAGAAATTTCTTGATATGTTTGATAGGAACGCTCGAAACCTCGCTGAATTCAACCTGAGGCCCAAGAAGACTATTTCCTGTGAGGAACTCTTCATCTGGTTTATCTTGAAACCTAATCTCTCCAGATGCGTCACTAGTGTGTATGTATCGCTCTCTGCTTGTCGCGCGGATGGCGCGCAGAGGAGCAAATCGTCCAAGTATGATGAAACTCTGACTCCTCCGTTCCTTAATGGCGTCAGAGCCGCTTCCACACACTTGGTAAAAACCCTGGGCGCTAGAGCAAGGCCAAAGGGAATTTTCATAAACCCGTATGAAATCCACTTTTTCTTTGTCAGAGAGGCCTGACAAACCCAGGCATAGCGATCACTCTCCCACAACCGCTAAGCCCATATTCCGACCGCAACTTTGAACTGCTCCGCGGGACCGCGGGATGATGCATATCTCCTCCCAGAGCACTGGGTTGGGAGAACCGGAGTCCAGCTGATGACCCTTCTCCTCTAATAGCTCCGCTTGATAGGCTGTAAGGAGGGACGTTGCGTTCAAAGCACGGACAGCCAGTGCAGAAGATTTATAAATCTTTTGAAAAACAGAGGCAGCGAAGCGCTCTGTTTTCCCTGGCTCCGGCTGAAGAGAGCGCTGCCCTGCGACTCGGGTGCAGATGATTCGCCACCGATGATTCTACTGGGGGAGGATCCGCCATACCCAAATCCTCCATTCCCTGAACATCCATCCTCGAGAAGCCCTTGACAGGTACTCGGTGGGAAAAGGGCTTAACCCAAAACCTCATCATTTCAGCCACACAAGCCAGGATGGCTGGGATAAGCTGCTTTGCTGGAGGGAGATGTGACGGAAGTCTCTTTCCATCATTCAGGTCTCTCATAGCTCCCTGATTTGCTAGTTGGGATGGCCAGACGATCGACAGTCTGGCCGTGGCCCTGCGACAGACCTCGAGAAGGTCTGCATCCATCTGCACAGGGGAGGGTGAGCTCTCATCCTGTGCGCTCAGCAGACGCGACTGCATCGGGGGAAGAATAGCATCTTCATCGTCGTCATCCTCGTCCTCGAGGATGGTCGACAGAACTTCGTCATCGTCATCTTCCTCTCCTGCTAATGGATCTCCGAACAGCGGGTGAAGGACAGGTGACACCTTCTCCATCATCTCACTCCAAGAGCTGGAGGCCTGTGGTGGACAATCCATCGGTTCCTCTCTGGGTTGAGCAGAGAGGCATGGGTCCGATTTCCCAGCTACTGCGACACGAAGCCTTCGCTCTCGGGTCTTAACCGAGAATGTCGCGCAGTGAGGACAGCCCTCGGGGTTGGAGACCGTGTGAATTCTTTGCAGAAATCCACATTCCGCAAGCACACGGATGAGGAGGAGGGCCTTTTCCTCCGGGGCTCTCTGGTTCTTTTGCAGTGGCCATGAAGCCTGCACTCTCTTCATACGGTAAGCCCACCACGATGTGAAACTAATGTTAGTACGGAGCTGTGCTACGATAGAGAGCTATTTTCCTTCTTTTTGGTGCGTGGTGAGCGTGCCAAAAACTTGGAAAATTAATAAATAGAACTTAAAGCTGAAAACTCGCCTTGACGCATTAGTTATCTTGCTCTAAGTTGCAATTCACTCGACAAATATTAAGAATCTATTGCGTTTGGGACGTTACCTTGAGGCTCCGTCAGTAAACCATTGAGCAATAATTCCCTAAGTCTGCTGAGGACAGCTTCCGAAATCTTCACGGAGAAGAGAGCGAGAATGACGAAATGGCAGGTTGCTGCGGCTTATATACAGGGTCATGGGACTCTCTGACCACTGCAGTGATTGGTCTGCCATGGTTGGCAGACGTGGTGTTATTGGTGCTTCCACGATTGGTCACGCCCTGAGGCGTTCCCATATAGAGAGATACCGAACGATTGTTTGAAAGAGAACTTTACTATCACTTTTTTTTTTGCTGAAAAAAGAATTTACTTTCAAAAATTAAATAAATTTTGAACGGTAGTATATATTGTTACAAAAGATTTCTATTTGAAATAATTTATGCTCTTTTTTTACTTTTTATTCAACAAAGAATCCTGAAGGATCATGTGACACTGAAACTGGTGAATGGCTGCTGAAAATTCAGCTTTGCATCACAGAAATAAAAAGTGATGCAAAAGTGTATTAAAATAGAAAACCATGATTTTAAATTGTAATTATATTTCACAATATTACAGTATTTTTGATCAAATAAATGCAGGCTTGATGAGCATTAGAGACTTATTTCAAAAACTTTAAAAATTGAAATGTTTCCAAACTTTTGTATGTAGAAATTAGGTTTAACCCAGATAAATAAATGCTGTTATAAAATTGCTCATTGTTAGTGTCCTCTACAACCAAGCACTCAGAACTTATGCTAAAATTGAAATTTGTGTTATGCAAATCATTTTTGCCATTATAAAGATTTCTTGACTTCCTTTATGTTGGGTACAAACTGCATGATTATAGCCCCGATTTCCACTCACTGATAGTTTTGGGGAAATTAACAAAGGGGCGTAATTTTAACAAGAAAATAATTTTAACACATGTGAGCTACACGTATCACACGTGAGTACCTGTATCAATTCTCGCCTGTGGTTGTGAAGCGTAGTTTGTAGACCAGACAGAGTGGTCTGTGATTCTTTCTATTGAAATGTTGTGTAATGTGTGACCCCCTGCCGATCCATCAATAATAATGTGCATCTAAATGGTACCCCACAGTCGTGTAGTGTGAGAACAACAGCAATCCGATGACTTTGACAATCGTGCAGTGAATTGAATGCAAAACAATGCAAAAAGTATGTGCAAATTGAAAATCAAACACACTCTAAGCAGACGCAATTCATTCTTAGTGACTCTCCTCAGAATCTAAACGAACCAAACCAGAATCCAGAATCGAGATATTTATTTCCGTTTCCTCAAGAGTTGCTATTTCTGCCAGACGAGTTTCTTTCTTGGGCATGCAAAGATATTGTTATTAACATACCACCCTTTCCTCTTGTGTCTGAAATATATCTGATAAGAATAGCCCAGGCTGATGCCGCTGGAATCCCCCCATGCCGCCTGCTCTGTTGACTCCGGAGCGACCTGGGCGGTGATCGTGGCACTCGGCAGAATGTATCACTTTCCCAGAGCTCCACAGAGGATGCCTTTCCTTTGGAAACCAGGTAATTCTCGCCTGGAATTAAACAATTGACCTGTGTGTCATCCAGGCGTGACCACACTTTAGCATTGTTCCTGAAATAAGATATATTTGTCCCTTTAGAATGAGCACGATCAGACTCTATCCTATTCGGCCTCGTGCGCTCTTGTTATTCATGCCACACACTTCCCTTCTATTGATGAACATATTTTCCACAATGTCTTCCTGACTCCCCTGTGACGTTCAGGGACATCTAATGTACACCGTGAAACACCTGTATTACATTTATCATGTTCCAAATAGACCAAATGACGGATAAAAATGCCGATGTAGCCCACTTAATAACAAACCATGCTAAATATCTGTGGAAATGTTGACTTTTCATTTGTCTGAAACTCTGACCCAATTGAGTACATCCAAATATGATAATTTTTTTCAACCCAGGCTCACTCAAAAAATGTGCAAGTGGCATAATTTCTGCAAAATAATTCACTTTCAAAGAGAAATGTCCAGTGATTGGCATCAAAAGCGTGTTCAGTTTTATCCGAGACATCCGAATCTGGCTGTTAGTGCCGATAGTGTGAACATTAGCAAACGTAAGATTAAAAAACACATTTGCTGATGCTACCGTGTCATTTTATCTTACTTTTAGGGATTTTTGAGCTCTTTTATCGTGACTTGCGTTTCATGGGACTCGTACACAAGAGTTCCGCAATAAACTCTGGATGGTGTATAGGACTCGTGGAGCCATTACGCCTTTGACCGGTTGTAACACCCGAACCCATCCGCCCCGGAACTCTGGACCAGACACGTTTGAAAGGGCCCGTCGAGACTTCTAAACAATCTGAGTATGGTTCGATTTCACCCCGATGTTCCCAAGATACAAGCAGAAAACCAAGATGCATTTACTAGAAATGCTGTAATGCTGTAGGTGAACTTCAGAGCAAGTTTACAGAAAAGTTGTGGCGTCGAAGATGGTTATGTGATGCAAATGTGATAAATGGTAAAAGTATTTGGAAGATATTTTTGCGCAGTACCTTGCACAATACTAGGGCCAGATTTACTAAACAGGGCAAATTAGCGCAAGTGCGCAATTCCAAAAAAGTACAGATGGGAGTGGAAAATTCTGCGCATGATCTACTGATGACGTGCAAATTGAAGAACACAGACGCAGCCGGATAATTCCATAATGACCAATGCAATCTACCAATAGCAGCGCAAATTAGCGTCTGGTTTAAGACTGACTCAAATACCAGTTAATTGAGTAAATTCATTTCAATACTCTCCTCCCATTAATTTTGCTTCTGAAAGGGAAACTCCTGCAAATGCATATGCAATAAGGTCAGCCGCAAAAATAACTATGTTCACACCTCTTCACTGCGTGTCTCTTTAGTAAATCCTAACAGTAGTTTTTTAACGGCAAAAGAGGGTTTGTGCTGGCGCAAGATGTTAGTAAATCTGGCCCCATGTATTTATTTCATTGATAATATGCCCCGTAATCATAACTTGTGTTAAAAGAAATAAACCTTACAAATTTTCAGCTGGATATTGTAGTGAATTATATATAAATAGGTGCGTTTTTTTTGTTTTGTTGCAACAATGTAGGTAGAGGTGTGTTTTTCCAAATGAGCTTATGTTGAATTATTTTCTCTTTATATGATGCAGGTCATTATTTTGGATGACAATGTATCGTCTCATAATTTTCCTTTGTCAACATGGACAATGAGCAGACTTTGGTCCAAGCGGCATGGTAGGTAAACCTCTTCGCTAGTTCACACAGTTAAACAGAAGGTTGCGATTTCACTGGTGATCAGAGGAGCGACTGAATGCTTGTGTAGTTGTATCAAGGTTCTGGTCACAGATTCTACACCAAGACCACTTTTCCTGTGCTGCAGTTCCTGGTGATGGTGGTGATAAATGTTCCGACACACAGGAGCATGGAAAAACTCATTTCCTCCTTGGCTGAAAAGCACCAAGCCCCCAGAGACCCATCAAGACCAGTGTGAAGACAGGGGCACGAGGGGGAGAGAGAAAAGATAACCTAATCTTTTTGCTCTTCCAGATGAAGCCATCATGAAACCATTCAATCACGTGCAATTGCCACCATATTGAAGATCTCAAAAACTTCTACAAGCCCCTATAAACACTAAAATGACCCCCTTCGGAAAACTGGAGCATATTCCCAAGCTCTATAGTAATTTCTAGCAATTAGCAGAGCTGTGCTGTTAATAGCTTCTGAGGTGTACGCTCCCTTCAGACCCTGCTATGTTTTCCCAGCCACCACATTGTTCAAGAACGTTAACTCACTACACCGGCCGCTTTGAGCAGGACTCACCAGAAAGAGCCCACCCTAATGCTGGCACTGATGCAGGAACACTGACAAATAGCATTTACTTCAAGCTCTCCTGCTAACATGCTGAGAGCTGCTGTTTGTCTAGATAACATGACAGAGGAGGAAGAAGAAACGGTGAGCATGCGAGCCAACTGGACATGGACTGGAAGAAATATCTATAGTATTACTTCGTTAAAGTGTTTCACATATGGTGGTCGAGAAGAGGTCTTTTCTGTTTTATGTAATATGTTTTATACAGTTTATCTGATGTGAAGAATGTTTCATTCGCCTGACTTATACATCTCATGTCCGTTTTCTGATAGTAAAAAGTAGTTTTTTCTGATTAAATAAAATGTAATACAAATAAAATTAATTTTAAAATAGTGATATGATGCAATTAAAAGTGAAATATGAAAAATAAAATGAAATAAGGTATTATAATGGTATTCAAATATATATTGTTATATTATAATGTAAATAAAACTGATGTGCAAGAAAACTGATATAAACGCCACAAAAGTGAAATTAATTTAAATACAATAAACAAACAAAAAATAAATTTAATATAGTAAAGAATACAGCATGGTAAATCTGAAATTGTGGTATTATGATTATTATTATGATATGAAATTAGTGCTAACAAATCGATTAATCGTGACTAATCATATAATATATAGAGTGAGGAAAATAAGTATTTGAACACCCTGCTATTTTGCAAGTTCGCCCACTTAGAAATCATGGAGGTGTCTGAAATTGTCATCGTAGGTGCATGTCCACTGTGAGAGACATAATCACAATGTATGATATTTTTTAACTATTTATTTGTATGATACAGTGCAAATAAGTATTTGAACACCTGTGAAAATCAATTAAATCAAATTCTGACTCTACCATCTGAATGTCTCAACAGAAATCGAGACTCATCAGACCAGGCAACATTTTTCCAGTCTTCAACTGTTCAATTTTGGTGAGCTTGTGCAAATTGTAGCCTCTTTTTCCTATTTGTAGTGGAGATGAGTGGTACCCGGTGGGGTCTTCTGCTGTTGTAGCCCATCCGCCTCAAGGTTGTGCGTGTTGTGGCTTCACAAATGCTTTGCTGCATACCTCGGTTGTAACGAGTGGTTATTTCAGTCAAAGTTGCTCTTCTATCAGCTTGAATCAGTCGGCCCATTCTCCTCTGACCTCTAGCATCAACAAGGCATTTTTGCCCACAGGACTGCCGCATACTGGATGTTTTTCCCTTTTCACACCATTCTTTGTAAACCCTAGAAATGGTTGTGCGTGAAAATCCCAGTAACTGAGCAGATTGTGAAATACTCAGACCGGCCCGTCTGGCACCAACAACCATGCCTCGCTCAAAATTGCTTAAATCACCTTTCTTTCCCATTCTGACATTCAGTTTGGAGTTCAGGAGATTGTCTTGACCAGGACCACACCCCTAAATGCATTGAAGCAACTGCCATGTGATTGGTTGACTAGATTGGTTAGATTGGTTGGTTGATTGCATTAATGAGAAATTGAACAGGTGTTCCTAATAATCCTTTAGGTGAGTGTATAATATATAAATATAACACATTTTTCTTAAATATATACATGAATGTGTGTGTATTTATATATACATAATAATTATACACAGTACACACACAAATATTATGTAAACACAAACTTTTCTTTTGGAGGCAATTCATCGATTTGAAAGCACTTAAATAAATATGTGAAAAAAAACGTATATAAATTATGATATAAATAAAACATGCAACTTTTTTTTAATAAATACTGTAAAAAAATAAAATAATATAACATTTTGCATTACAATGGTACCATAAAAAATAAGGCAATACCATGGTTAGTGTTGCTTTGCATTGTCCCTTTTTTTAAAGGTTAATCTAGGGTTAATCTAAAACATCACACGAACAGCTTGAACACGAACAAGGCATCTAAAAACCCAGAGAACTCAATTCACATTACTGGATAAACATTATGCTTCCAGAGGTGGTGAGTCACAGCAGCATCCCCTTATGATGTGGTCTCCTTTCCTGTCTGCTCGTATTCCCATTATGACTGCTGTGTCGTCCCTGGTGGTGTTTCTCGTAGGAGCACAGCGTGCCGCACGTTTGTGACTCATCACAAATTGTTGGTGTGGCGGGGCACAACAGAGCCCTGCGGGGTGTCATAAGTGGCCCGTGCGTATAACAAGCTTCAGATAATGATAGAGTTCACTGCAGTTTGTAGCACACATGGCCTCTTAACCTCTCCTGGTTATTTTGGATAAAGATCATGTTTAGCATTTTCTTCCTTAGCCACAAGCTCAACCCAGCAATGCAGTTGAGTTGGACTGGAGCTTTTGATACATGACATGACAGGATGTTGACGGGTTGTTAGTAACTCACGAGCAAGCAATTGTAAGAATTTGTTTGAAGCACGTACAGTACAGAACGTCACGTTGAATATTCACACCGTCTTAAAACTGATCCCCAAGATGAGGGGGGAACAACATCACTGCGTTCCTCACAGGACTTCCAGGAGAGATTTCAAAGGGATACGGTTACAGAGTGGGGGGTAAACAGAGGAATGTTGCTCAGAAACAGCTGAAAGAGAGCATGTGAATAATGAAGGATCAGGTCCAGTGCAACAAGTGCGCCATTAGAAGCCTTCCAAAATTAAGCTGAACTGTTTGACTGGCCATACAAGTTTGAGATGGGCCAAAGTCTAGCGAGCCTTTCCAATAGGCCTGGATGATTAATCAAAAACTAATCAAAACTAAAAGTTTAGAACCTCTAACCAACGTAATTTTCCCATGTCGGTTATTTCGGTTTTAGTCACGTGACTCCCCCCGTCAGTCACATCAAGTGCAGTTTGCAGGCACATGAAAAGATGCAGGAGCAGTTATCCGTGTTTATAGATGCTCAGTATTACTATTGTAGTTTTACACAGTTTATACAGGTAAGTTAATCACCGTTCTTATATGCGCTGATACACACACAGAGACACACACCCCGAAGCCAGATCACTTTCACTTGCATCCTCATAAAGTTTTGTCATTTGTATGTGTTTTAAAGGGGTGGTAAACCACGATTTCACTTTTCTAACTTTAGCTAGTGTGTAATGTTGCTGTTTGAGCATAAACAACATCTGCAAAGTTACAACGTTCAAAGTTTAAAGCAAAGGGAGATATTTGCTTTTAAAGAAATCAGTTTCTAAGGACTACAGCAAACGGCCGGTAGGGACTACAGACATTCCTCCAGGGTGTGCTGACATCACCAGTCCCAATATTTACATAAAGCCCTCCTCCGAGAATATGAAATAAGGGGGGCCATTTTGAATCGCAGCGAGGAATAGTTGTTGTGGTAGGCTAGTTAGTAGGCTGGAGTGCTGTTGTTGCCAATGCCGACGAAATCAAAGCACGAGACAGACAGGGGTCAGAGGAGAAGACCAGAAAATGTGACATAATGGACAATATTCGTCTGTATTTGCAATACAGGAGCTGCGGTTCAGATGCACGAGATAAACCAGCCAGTGTAAGCGCCGCTGATCCGCTGGAGCTCACAACTCCGAAAACGCCAGATAAAATGTACTATTAGGCACTCTTTATATAAATAAACCACAGATTTGAGCTTTAAACAACTACATTATCGACTGAAAAAGTCTTAAAACTCCGTTTTGTCACACATTAACAGTACATTTTAACAAAAAAAGACGTAAACACAGCTCATGTCAGTCATTTCTCACCGAGACGAGCCGCTGGCAGAAGTCCCTCCTCTGACGAGAATTCGCGTCTGTTGTTAAGTGAATGTCACGCGAGTAAATGAAGCGAGTAAACTCAAAATGTTCAAGCGTCCACCTTCGTGCGAATAGCGCGATTTATTCACGTCCGGTGTGAACGCCGCAAGAGACGGGCGCGCGCGGATGACCGCGGCTCATCTCACGGAGCAAAGCTTCCACAATCTTCACGAGCGCTATGAAAGCGGGATTCGCACAACGGCTTGTCCTGAAAGATGGATTAAAAGAAGCTGTTTACGGGCCACAAACTGTAAGTAGGATTTATTTTTCGTCGATGTGTTTTCCTGTAATAGTTTGTGTTGTTAATTGTAGTCTATGTTGTAGCAAGGAAGTACACAGATGACAACGCTCATTTGGCTCTGCAAACCAGTTTGTTAAATGCTCATTCATATTAACGTTATCCGACAAACCCCTAACATTACAAACGTTTTAAAATCTCAACAGCGAACTTGGCATTAGTGTAAATTATTCTTTGATTAGAGCTTTTATGTGTTGTTTATCTACAGGCATGCTAAACATGGTTCTGTGTTTGATTTGGCTACTAGTAAAGCCAATGTTTAGTGTTCGTTCTTGCAACAGATATTTGGCAAATCGATCACTATAGATCCACAGTCTTTACTCTTGAGGACTGAACAGGTTCTGCTCGATCATCTTCACTAAAATTGTCTGGGTCTGATTCGGGCTCAAATTGGTATGGTTTTATTGACGCTATTGTACCCGAAGCACAGGCTTAGCTTGAGGCTACCGGCGAAGGTAAGGGGCGTGACGTTCTGATAAACGTGCTAGGCGGGCGGTTAGCCAATCACAACACACTGGGCCAGCTAACCAATCAGAGCCCATTGCGTATTTTTGAGGGACTGGCTTCATAGAATCCGGAAACCATCAGACCGTTTTTACAAGGAGGGACAGAGCAGTGTAGAATAAAGGTAAAATATATGAAAAATAATGCAATTTTTTAAAAACGAAGCATGAACACATGTTATAGTGCACCCCACAAACACAATCAAGCCTTCGAAAGAGTGTGCTTTACCACCCCTTTAAGACCTGCCAGTTTGAACACTGAAGCGATTTTAGTCCATCAGATGTGTATTATGTTGAATTAATGCCTGATATATTGTGACACACGAATACTCACAGACAGTAGCTTGCACATCGCGTGAAGATCACGCGCAGAGAGGAGCGCAGAAACTCAATGTCAACGCTGTCCTGTGATTTATCACTAAAGTAGCTTAGAAACTCAACCGTTATAACATAGATTTTAATACCTTTTGAAGTAAGTACAAACCACGGCTTCATAATGAATAGAGATAGTATGAGTAATTCACACTCACAATCACTCTCTTTAATGCTTTCAAATAAATGTAATGTAGGCCTACTGTGTTAATGTATCTGTATCTGATGTACAACACACATCAATCTGCCCCATAGATAATAACTGCTGAAAGTGAACCGTTTCCTTCAAGTATTTTAAAATCACAAAGAAATGCACTTTTTTTTTCATTAGAAAAAAATATCCCACCTTTAATAGTAGAAAATATTTACAGTACAAAACTTATCAGTGAACTATGAGGACCAAAAAAGGAAAACAAAAAAAAAAGAAAAATAATCGTTCATTAATCATAATCGAGGTCAAATGTTCAATTAATCGGGATTTTTATTTTTTGTCAAATCGTTACAGCCCTTCTTTCCAATAAGTGCTCTTTCCTAATAATAGCATGTGGCATTTGTAAAACATGAATACACATGAATAAAATAAACTATTTTTTGAGCCTAAGTATTTTTGATTATTAAGTTTCCGGATTATAGCAAGTAAAAAGTGTTTGTCTAAAATGCTGTGGCAGGAATTACTCATTCACATTTGAGTCGCACATTATGCAGCTCATGCAATTTCAATGGAAAATTCTGTCATTGAACCTCCCTTGTGACACTCGAAACTTTTTACCAGTGGAACACAAAGTTATCATCAAAATATCAAAAGCTGCTATTTTCCATGCAGATAAAAATGCATGGTGGCTATATATATTATATATATTTTTTTTTTATGTTTTAAAAATAGATTTAATATCATGTCTGCACTAATAAAATTATTATTTTATATTTAAAACAAATCTGTTTTTAAACTAGACTGGACCACCATTTGGAGCATGATGTCCTTGTTCTGATTAATATAAATCAGATTAAACCCCTATAAATAAAATGAAATAATAAAATTAATAAATACATTAAAATAAAAAAATAAAAATAATAAAATAAATAAAATAAAATAAAAAATAAATAAAATATAAAATTAAATTAAATTAAATACAATTAAAAAAATTAAATTAAAAAAATTAAATTTAAAACATAAAATAAAATAATAAAAAACTTTTTGAAAACTTTATTGGCTCTGTGTAAACCAAAAAAAAAAAAAAAAACATTATAAGCGTTATATTATAATGCAAATTACATGTTCAGTCTATAGGCGCTACAAGTTCTCCTCTGTTTTGACTGACTGACACTTTACTTAGTAGGTGATGATAAAATGTTGTCGTACCAAGTGAGCTTCTTGTATTACTGTCTCTCCCCAGAGACACGTCTGTCTGAAGTCATGGGGTTTAGCGGCACCAGATATCCTCCAGTCCAGTATGGGACCCTCAAACGAAGACCATGCCTAATCTGAAGCTGCCATTCTGCCTGCGCCGCAAACTTTTACAGTAAAATGTTTGCCTCTGAGCTCTCCGCTATTCCACTCCATGACTGATGTACTTAAAGCAAGAACAAAGCTAAATTTCGTTCCCGCTCTCCCTTCCTGTCTTTGCTACCTTCTATCTTTTTCCCCCCTCTTTGAAACTGCTGAATGCCCTGAATATTCATAACTGTGTTTTTTCTAATAAGCATGCAAAATGGATATCAGAGCGCCTTGGCTGCCTGACAACACCAGGCTCTCTGACAAAGAGAGACTGCAGAGGAAAATGAATGAAAAAGAGAAAAGGACAGCGAGAGTCAAGACGATGCCCCGGACAGTTCAAAGGGTGCATTCCTAGCATTTGACAGAGGGTAAATGATGCATTTCAAACTCAAATCTATTTCCTCTGTTTTAGCGAAGTCAACTGTGAATAGTACCGACATGTTTCTGGTCCCAAGACACTAAGACGTAAAAGTTGTAAAAACAAGTTGAAAACATGCAAGTGGAATCTTCCAGAAATCACAAAACACAATGAACAATGATCCTTTAACACAAAATTAAACATTCACAATACAATCTACTTGTGAGTGAACAATAAAAACAGGGGCTCGATCATGAAAAATGGACGTTACAAATCAAACTGGGGTGAGACCTTGCAGACTTATATTGGAGCCTCTGCTGGAAACCAAGCGGGTGACTGGGATATGGAAGAGGAAATCATCTCAGTATTATTATGTAGGTAAACTGGTGTTTAATTACGTTCGGAAAGGCTGCATTACCTAAAACAGTAGTCCAAAACGATGCCTTAAAAGTTATTTGGCTATTGGTTAACATTCTTTTCCATGCCAGCACAAGCTAAGTGATGTCAGCTGAAAAGAAGAGCTGTTTCAGCATGAAGCAGTCACACTTCACAGCCTATGACAGAGCACATTAGAGCAGGGCTTTTCAAACTTTATGATGCCAAGGACCCTCCAAATATGACAAACCTTTTATGAAGGACCCACTTCCTAAAATCCATCTATATATTTTATGCATGAAAAAACATTTAAACTGTTAGATAAATAGTGTGACATTATAAATACAACATGTATTATAAATACATTATAAATTAGCTTTACTTAATGTTAGATGTATTAACCTGAAGACATTTTTTCAATGAAAAATTATTTGTATAAGCAACTTTCACAATAAATGTATGTAAGCAGCTCAAGTACTGCGATAAGAATACTGCCTTACAACCCCAGTGAGCGAGATAAAGGGAACTATAATGAGAAAAACTAGAAAGATACATTTACAACATATACAATTAACATATACAATTATGGAAAGTATGTATATGGCAAGAAAGGAGAAACATTTAGAAATGAAAAGACTTTAACCATTTTTGTTGTCTTTTTGTTGCCTGAACATTTCTGGGGACCCCTTAGAACCTTCTGGAGGACCCCTGGGGGTCCCCGGACCCCAGTTTGAAAAACCCCTGCATTAGGAAACAGACGGATCAAGTATTTTTTATAACATTTTAAAGCATGAATAGACAGGAAGAACAGTTGAAATATTGTTATTCATTGATGCATTTTTAGAAACAGTTATTCAAAGATCTTTAGAAGCAGATGTGCTGCCTTAAAAAAACAAACAATCCTGTTATATTTCCTGTACTTAAAAACATGCATGCAGGTGTTTATACTTACACACGCAAATACACATATTTGAGAATTTTTTAAGTAAATAAAACCGTTTTACTTGCCAGATAGCCAGTACTTTTATTATATATAATATATACATTTTTAAATATGTATTTGTTAAGGTGTTATAACAATATTATTATTATTATTAATAATAATAATAATAATAATAATAATAATAATAATAATAATAATAATAATAATAATAATAATAATAATAATAATAATAATAATAATAATAATAATAATAATTGTTGTTGTTGTTGTTATTATTATTAGTATTAGTATTATTATTATTATTATAAAATGGGAAATAAAGTTTAATGGTTGTTAGAGATAATAATATTATTATTGTTGTTGTTATTAATAATCTTTATTTAACATTCTGTTGTTGTAATAATAATTATTATTATGATTATTGTTATTATTAAAATGCTAAATAAAATAACTATCTACATAATAATAATAATAATAATAATAATAATAATAATAATAATAAAACTAATATTATTATTATTAAAACCGAAATAAAATAAACAATAATAATAATTAAAATAATAATATAATTAAGAAGAAATATTATTATTATTATTATTATTATTATTATTATTATTATTATTATTATTATTATTATTATTAAAATGCTATATGAAGTTTAATGGTTGGTTAGCGATATTATTATTATTATCTTTAATAATAATAATAATAATAATAATAATAATAATAATAAATGTTATTTAACTTTTTTGTTGTTGTAATAATAATAATAATAATAATAATAAATAATAATTATAATAATAATAATAATGATGATGTTTAATTTCATGGCTGGTTAGAAATATGTAAAATTTCCTCAATTCTCTTATCATTATCAGGTGTGGCAAAACATTTTGGAACCTGTAAATACATCAGATGCTAAATAGTTTTAACTACATAGCAGTTTTGACACAATAAGTACAGTCTTAGCCAGGGTCAAAACTGGAAGCACAACAAAACAGACACCTTGAGTCCTGCACAAAGCCAATGCGCCCACTAACTATCCCAGAATTCCTTTTCCACTCCTCCAAGCTAAGGAAAGAATAAAAAAAGTTCCATGAAAGCAGGAACCTGCTCTAAATCTATCTGGGCCACATTTATCTGTCTTTTGTTGCCAGTGCTGAGACTGCTGAATGGTGTTGGGTCACAAGGGTAAGACGTCTATTCCTGCTCGGGCTCAGGGGGGTAGAGAAAGCACGGCGGGCTCACCGGGCTGATATTTTTGGAAGAGCGAGGACCCCCCTCCTACCCTCCCTTTTCCTTTTCCTCTTCTCTAAAACCCAAATAAAGTATGTGATGGATGAGCGAACAGAGGCGACACCTCCCCCATCAATCAGACTGAGGCGAACCCCCTCAAGGCCTCTGGAGGACCGATCCGTGCGGCCCCCACATCACACACATGCAGTGCTCCGGCGTATCCCGAAACAAAATTATGTACAATTGCCATAACCCAGACAGGAAGGGGAGCGGGTGAAAACCGGCAGGAAGAAAGAAAGAAAACGAGAAAGGAGGAGACGCGGGGCAGAAAAAACACGGCAGCAAATGGTCCTGGTTAGCAGCGGCAGAACAGAGGGGTCAGTCCCTGGGCTGTGGGGGGACCCAACACCCCTTTATGTACAGGGGTGTGTGTCCGCATTGGTGCATGTGCACACACACCAACTACAAGGAGGCAAATTCCTACAGGGTGGCGTCATCAGGAGAAAGGCAACTGGTGCAGGAACAACATACCTCGCACCAAGGAACCAAGACACTCGGACATGAAAAAACAGCACCGAATTCGCACACACACTTATTCGAAAGGGAAAAATGTAATCATTTCAGGCTCGCACGGCGCATGGGGTTTTCCCCGAACTGGCTAATACAATAACGACAAAGTTCTCGCCTGCCGCATTGTTCGTTTTTTTTTACACAAGTGTCCGTAAGCAAACCTCTAACCAGCAGCATGTGCGAAGATGAAACAGCATTAGATCCACAACAGCAATAACCACAAAACATGACAGCGAAGAACAACAAACCCCCAGCAGATCCAAAAGCCAGGTCCTTTTCATGCAAGGCCTCTCGGAGCAGGCAAAGGCGGAGGTGCCCGCTGGAAAACTATTTCCAATAACTGTTTCCACACCTTGCTGTCATCCAAACTGTGGGGCTATTATAAACCACAGAGAACAGAGGAGGCATTGACCGATGAAAATAGATGGACTCGAGGTGAACTTCAGAATAAGTGGCTGGAGTACAATGACATTATGGCTGTGCCAAGTTCGCCCAGCCAAGCTCTAAGATTGGCATCTTAGTGAAAGCAGGTAGCATCTTCTTAAGGAATCCGTACCTAGAGTTTGCCAGAGGTCAAGTCAGGTGCTGTTGAAGCAACTAGAAGGCCAACACACTCTACAAGAAGATGACTTAAAGTGTGTCATATTAGCAAAAAGTGGGCAAAAAGGGTCCATTGTGACTGAACCTTTACCTGTCTTTGTTTACACGCCCTCAGGTGGTTCCAAAACAGGGTTTCCAGGTCTGTGCAACAAAATTTGCCCAATGGCCAGTCAAAAGTAGCCCAATGTTCAGTCAAAAGTAGCCCAATGGCCAATCAAAAGTAGCCCAATGGCCAGTCAAAAGTAGCCCAATGGCCAGTCAAAAAGTAGCCCAATGTTCAGTCAAAAGTAGCCCAATGGCCAGTCAAAAGTAGCCCAATGGCCAGTCAAAAGCAGCCCAATGGCCAGTCAAAAAGTAGCCCAATTGCCAGTCAAAAGTAGCCCAATGTTCAGTCAAAAATAGTCCAATGGCCAGTCAAAAAGTAGCTCAATGTTCAGTCAAAAGTAGCCCAATGGCCAGTCAAAAAGTAGCTCAATGTTCAGTCAAAAGTAGCCCAATGGCCAGTCAAAAAGTAGCTCAATGTTCAGTCAAAAGTAGCCCAATGGCCAGTCAAAAAGTAGCTCAATGTTCAGTCAAAAGTAGCCCAATGTTCAGTCAAAAGTAGCCCAATGGCCAGTCAAAAGCAGCCCAATGGCCAGTCAAAAAGTAGCCCAATTGCCAGTCAAAAGTAGCCCAATGTTCAGTCAAAAATAGTCCAATGGCCAGTCAAAAAGTAGCTCAATGTTCAGTCAAAAGTAGCCCAATGGCCAGTCAAAAAGTAGCTCAATGTTCAGTCAAAAGTAGCCCAATGGCCAGTCAAAAGTAGCCCAATGTTCAGTCAAAAATAGTCCAATGGCCAGTCAAAAAGTAGCTCAATGTTCAGTCAAAAGTAGCCCAATGGCCAGTCAAAAAGTAGCTCAATGTTCAGTCAAAAGTAGCCCAATGGCCAGTCAAAAGTAGCCCAATGGCCAGTCAAAAAGTAGCCCAATGGCCAGTCAAAAGTAGCTCAATGTTCAGTCAAAAGTAACCCAATGGCCAGTCAAAAGTAGCCCAAAAATAGATCAATGCTAATTATTTTCCGTCTGGCGGCCGAATTCTCTGCTGAATTTGTACGTCTGGGGAGTGTTTGGGGGGTATTGGAGCACCGGAATCGTATGTACAGAGGTGGAAATCAAAAATCAACCCGCAGAAACAACTTAAAAGTAGAAAACCACGGAATTGGTAACACTGTTCCAACCCTTTGTGACATCCTTTGTTCTGTGCAACCCACACAAATTTCTTTTGAAGAAATTTCTCTGGAGAAAAGTTTTTCCCCATATGGAATGAAAGTGAATGAAAGTCACTTGGTGTCTAAAACAACATTGATTGGACCCCATTTTTTTTTACTTAAACAAAATGATGAATAAAGAATGCACTCTGAAAAAATAACGTTGGCTCAACAAAAAATGCAACAGTTTGCATCATTTTTTTGGAGTTATGACAATTTTAAGTGAATTTACGTCCAACCAACAAGCTACATTGAGTTAAAAGAACTTGATCATTTGTAGCATAAACACAAATTTTTGATTACTTGTTGATTACTTAAAAAAAATTAAGTCACTCCAACTACCAGAGTTGTAGCCCTGGAACCAATTCATCTTATCTATTTGGTTCAAATCAACAGCTATCATAGCACATGATAACATAACTTATTTAACATGTATATTAAATGAACAAGAAATATATTATTTGTCGCTGGCATTAGCACAGTTATTGCTTACATAGAGTCAATGTAGTGTTGTTTACCTTCATGTATCTATACTTTTCAGCACAATGGTAACCACAAAAACTTCAACATTACAGAAACTCTTTGTAAACTGAATTAGCCTATTATATATTCTGCTGTAAACTGAATTATTATATATGATATCATAATTGTATAATTCTGTTGTACTTTGTGCATGCAACTTAGCTATTTTATTGTACATTTATTTTTAAAAATAACTCATACAATTTACAGTTAAATACAGACCTTATTTTCACACTGACGCCCCCAAATTGGAAACTTGTGACGGCATTGATGTATATTCAACTCATAAATACAATCTTTCTAACTACCATTAGAATGGCATTACCAAGATATCTGTCAAGTAAACTGATTTGCATTAAAGAAATAGTTCACCCAAAAGTGAAAATTCTGTCATCATTTACTCACCCGCATGTCGTTTTAAACCTGTGTGAGTTTCTTTGTTCTGTTGAACACAAAAGAAGATATTATGAAGAATTTTGGTTTCTGTTCCCCAATGACTTCCATAGTATACACTCACCTAAAGGATTATTAGGAACACCATACTAATACTGTGTTTGACCCCCTTTCGCCTTCAGAACTGCCTTAATTCTATGTGGCATTGATTCAACAAGGTGCTGAAAGCATTCTTTAGAAATGTTGGCCCATATTGATAGGATAGCATCTTGCAGTTGATGGAGATTTGTGGGATGCACATCCAGGGCACGAAGCTCCCGTTCCACCACATCCCAAAGATGCTCTATTGCTTTGAGATCTGGTGACTGTGGGGGCCATTTTAGTACATTCAACTCATTGTCATGTTCAAGAAACCAATTTGAAATGATTCAAGCTTTGTGACATGGTGCATTATCCTGCTGGAAGTAGCCATCAGAGGATGGGTACATGGTGGTTATAAAGGGATGGACATGGTCAGAAACAATGCTCAGGTAGGCCATAGCATTTAAACGATGCCCAATTGGCAGTGATGGGAATAACGGCGTTATAGATAAACAGCGTTACTAACAGAATTATTTTTTTCAGTAACCAGTAATCAAACGAATTACTGTTTCTCCCGTTACAACGCCGTTAGTGTTACGGAGAATAAAATGCGGTGCGTTACTGTAATTGAGCTCACTGAAGCGGTTTTCATCCGAACAGGCTCTCTGTCAGTTGGACCTGCAACGTGTGTGTGTGTGTGTGTGTGTGTGCGCGCGCGCGCGAGTGTGCATGCCTTGCGTGTGTTTTAGTACACATAACTGATGATGATTGGTGGGTGGGAGACAAGGTTTAGGTTGATAGGTTGAGTTCACACACATACACACTCCCACACGCATATGCCCAGTCACACACACCAACGACCAGGAGGAGTCAGAGCGATGGCAAGTCCAACAACTTCAAAGGTAGCGTTCGCAAACTGGAAGTATAAGCACTACTTTTCCCTCGTTGAGGTGAAAGGTAAGAATGTTTATGTAACGTGTAACGTGCCCAGGAAGAAAGAGTCTCTCCACGTCGGTGGCAAGTAATTCTAATCTAATGAAGCGCCTCACATCATCACATGCCGCCACAAAATTAGTGGCTAAAAACCAGGTGATAACGTGAGCTCCACTACCAAAGGAGTAGTATAGTACAGATAATATTTACACTATAGTAGGCCTACTGATAATATTTACAATAATGTATTGAATTTGATAGGTGTCTCTCACATTATCCCACAGCAACATTACAATAGTGTACATTAATGTATAATGTTTTATAATAATAATTTATTCTATTTGGATGCCCCAATATTAAATATGTTAAATTAATGAATTACACACCAAGTTATTTGACATATATGAACATTTGAGGAAAAAAAAGTAACACAGTAGTTAATTTCCCTGGTAATTAGTTACTTTTATAATGATGTAACTCAGTTATAAACTCAGTTACTATTTGTAAGAAGTAACTAGTAACTATAACTAATTACTTTTTTAAAGTAACATGCCCAACACTGCCAATTGGCACTAACGGGCCTAAAGTGTGCCAAGAAAACATCCCCCACACCATTACACCACCACCACCAGCCTGCACAGTGGTAACAAGGCATGTTCTCAATCAGTCGGCCCATTCTCCTCTGACCTCTAGCATCAACAAGGCATTTTCGCCCACAGGACTGCCACATACTGGATGTTTTTCCCTTTTCACATCATTCTTTGTAAACCCTAGTAATGGTTGTGCATGAAAATCCCAGTAACTGAGCAGATTGTGAAATACTCAGACCGGCCCGTCTAGCACCAACAACCATGCCACACTCAAAATTGCTTAAATCACCTTTCTTTCCCATTCTGACATTCAGTTTGGAGTTCAGGAGATTGTCTTGACCAGGACCACACCCCTAAATGCATTGAAGCAACTGCCATGTGATTGGTTGATTAGATAATTGCATTAATGAGAAATTGAACAGGTGTTCCTAATAATCCTTTAGGTGAGTGTATATATATATATATATATATATATATATATATATATATATATATATATATATATATATATATATATATATAAAATACATATATATAATTTTTACTGAGAGGAAAGCGCACAGCACATATTTACATATTCGCTAACAGTATACCGCTGCTCAGGTATTTCCAACTTTTTACCCCTAAGTGAAGAATGAAAAAGAAGTATATCAGGGTCTTAAGTGTTAAGACACTGGATAACAGTGTCGAATGTTTTTCACATTCTACATAACGACCCAAACCATGATGTCCTAAGAAGTCCAGGTGTCAACAGAACAGTCTGTTTGTTCAGAATCAGAGGGGATACCATATATACACAACATTAAACGATGGCGAACAGCTGCAAACATTTTCCATTTGAAGTGAAACATTCCTCCAGAAGGCCCTCTCTACTTCTGCAGGCTTCCTCTCGTTTCCATGTGGTATTTGTCCCCAGCTGAGCTCCAGATACTGCAAGAGCTGCAAACTTTCCCAAGAATACCATCCAACCGCATGGCGATCCCTCATGTTTTCTCTCACTCTTTCTCTGTTCACCTCTATCTCTCTCCTTCTCTCGTTCACTCTCTCCTCCAACAGGACCAAGCCCAGCTCTGCGTCTCCTGGAACGCCGCTTCAGCACCAACACTTAGCATTTGTTTCGAAAGGTCAAGTGACTGTTTGCATTTCCCGTTGGAACTGCCCTATCCATTTTTGTTCCTCATGCTTGTCCAAACCAGGAAACAGATCATTCTCTCACAGTCAGCGTTCACTTTATCTTTTTTTCCGGATGGCAAAATATGATCCGCGTTCAACAAAACCACTAATCATGTTAGAAGGAACTAATTTCTCAACAATTCGAGTACAGTGCTAGGAAGAATGTGATTGTTATTTGTAAAATTGTCATCGTAAAGGTGGCCTACTCATACAAATGCTCAAGGAACCATCATGAAGTCCTCCCTCCACTAGAGGGCGATAAACAATCCACAAGATTGAACACAGTCCTGTCATCTCTCTCAGAACCATTCGTTTCCTCTGGCTTGATGAGCCTTAAAAATGTGTTAAAAAATCAAATTAGGTGAAAAAAATTCTATATCTAATTAAAGGTCCCGTTCTTCGTGATCCCACTGTTCAAACTTTAGTTAGTGTGTAATGTTGCTGTTAGAGCATAAATAATACCTGTAAAATTAAAAGTTCAATGCCAAGCGAGATATTTTATTTAACAGAAGTTCCCTTTCAAAGCCTACAGCGAACGGCTGGCTTGGACTACATCCTGGTACTTCCTTCATAAATGACGTTGATAGAACAGTAGAACAGCCTAACCTCCGCCCACAAGAATACGCGCAAAAAGGGGGCGTGGTCTTGTTGCTGTCCCACGTGGAGAAGAGGACGTGTCGCGTGGAGAAAAGGAAGTGTTGCGTTTGAGTGTGTTTGTCGCCATGTCGTCAAGACGCTGTTATTTTCATCCCGGAGTCAAATCACCTTTGTTTGGCTTTCCCAGGGACGCTGTAGAGATCATTGAGCGCATAAATCACCCCGTTAAGAGGCGTGACCTTTCCACGTGCGCTAAGCTGCTGTCGAATCACAACACAGGAACCGTGCCACGTTTGCCAAGCTGCGGTCAAATCCCAACACGGGAACCGCTGGCACAATCAGAACTCGTTACGTATTTCTGAAGGAGGGACTTCATAGAATAAAGGAAGTCATCAGCCGGTTTTAGGACAGTGAAAACAGCGGTATACAGATCAGTAAATTGTGTTAAAAATACTGTTTTTTTTTTACACACGAAACATGAACACGTTATATTGCACACTGTAAACACAATCAAAGCTTCAAAAAACACGAAGAACGGGACCTTTAAATAATTTTTTCCATGCTGATCGGTAGTTTTACTTGCCCAGTCAATATTTTTACTGGCCTCCCCAGATATTTTACTCTTTTAATATTTATTTATATTGCTTAACTAAACATAATATTTTAAAATAATAATAATAATAATGATGATAATAATAGTATTTACTATTCTATTATTTTTTCAAAGTATTACACAACAAGTTAAAGGACAACTCAAATGAACAAATGAACCTAGGGGTAATTAACACATGGTTACCGAGTAGATCGTTCTCTGGGATGCGTTTTCATGAAAATCGAATGTAAAGAGTTTTATCTCTAAAAACAGATTAGCTTATAACGCTAGTATATGGGGCACAGAATAAGTAAAATTAAATCACTAGTTAATACCACTAACAAGGCTCAAAATAGCCTCACACTAACACGGTAGCATAATAAAGGTCCCTACATGCAAACCGAAGCATTGAGAACTTTGTAAGTGTACAAACAGTTTAATAAGAAGATACTTTAGAAAGACAGTACATTACGCATATACAGACAGGAGCCATCTTGGAAAACAGTCTCGACAAGTCGAGCCACGGTTGAATAATCCGTCATCTCTTTAGTGTGTATCCTTTGGAAGCACTAGTCTCTGTTGCGTTCAGTTTTTTAAAAAATAATTTTTATTTATTTATTTTCTCTGTTGCGTTCAGTGCTTTCTTCCAGAAACAACGGACCATATGAGATTTCACAGTTCATCACTTAGCACAGCGTTCGTGGCTCGACTTGTCGAGACTGTTTTCCAAGATGGCTCCTGTCTGTATACGCGTAAGTCTTTCTAAAGTATCTTCTTATTAAACTGTTTGTACACTTACAAAGTTCTCAATGCTTCGGTTTTTAGAGATAAAACTCTTTACATTCGATTTTCATGAAAACGCATCCCAGAGAACGATCTACTCCGTAACCATGTGATAATTACCCCTATAGGTTCATTTTTCACTGGAGTTGTCCTTTAATATTTATTTATATAATTGTACTTGACATATTTTCTAAAATAATAAGAATAACAATAATTTTATTTAAAACAAAGCCGTCTTTACTTAACATTATATTTTCTAATAATAGTCATTATTATTATTTTAATATTATAAAATAATAATGATAATCTTTATTTATCAATAAATAAATCCAAAAATCAATAAATAAATCCAAAAATCCATACATCCATCCAAAGATCCATCCATCCACAAATCCATCCATCCATCCAAAGATCCATACATCCATCCAAAAATCCATACATCCAAAAATTCATCCATCCCAAAAAAATCTATCCATCCAAAAATCCATACATCAAAAAAAATCCATCCAAACATCCATCCAAAGATCCATCCATCGATCCAAAAATCCATCCATCCAAAGATCCATCCATCCAACCAAAGATCCATCCATCCAACCAAAAATCCATCCATCCATCCATCCAAAGATCCATCCATCCATCCAAAAATCCATCCATCCATCCAAAAATCCATCCATCCATCCAAAGATCCATCCATCCAACCAAAGATCCATCCATCCAACCAAAAATCCATCCATCCAAAAATCCATCCATCCAAAAATCCATCCATCCATCCAAAAATCCATCCATCCATCCAACCAAAAATCCATCCATCCATCCAAAAATCCATCCATCCATCCAACCAAAAATCCATCCATCCATCCAAACATCCATCCGAAGATCTATACATCCATCCAAAGATCCACCCATCCATCCACAAATCCATCCATCCATCCATCCAACGATCCATACATCCATCCAAAACCCATCCATCCAAAAAAATCTATCCATCCATCCAAAGATCCATCCATCCATCCAAAAATTCATCCATCCAAAAGATCCATCCATCCATCCAAAAATCCATCCATCCATCCAAAAATCCATCCATCCATCCATCCATCCATTCATCCAAAAATCCATTCATCCATCCAAAAATCCATCCATCCATCTAAAAAAAAATCCATACAAACATCCATCTGAATATCTATACATCCATCCAATGATCCATCCATCCATCCACAAATCCATCCATCCATCCAAATAAATCTATCCATCCATCCAAAGATCCATCCATCCAAAAATCCATCCATCCATCCAAAGATCCATCCATCCATCCAAAAATCCATCCATCCATCCAAAGATCCATCCAAAGATCCATCCATCCATCCAAAAATCCATCCAAGCATCCATCCAAAAATTCACCCATCCATCTAAAAAAAAAAATCCATCCAAACATCCATCCAAAAATCCATCCATACATACATACATAAATAAAGGAAAACTATTCCATATGATGCAAACATTTCAGCACATTCTAACGGAGCTGCAAACCCTTCATAAATCGTTCTTGTAATTTCAACAAAACGTATGCTGGATGATTTATTTTTGTAGAATTTACAACAATAATATTCAATACATTCCAGAAAACAAAATACATCTAACATAATCAACAGCCATAAGACGTAGTGGCACAGGCACAAACTCTCTCAAATTGGCGATCAGCATCCATATTATTGACCCCTAAATATATAACAATACTTTACATGTTTTGGTCAACAGAATATCTCTAAAAAGACGAAAACATAAACACTGAAAGCAATGCATACAGGAAGTCCCTTTATCTGTACTGATGCACTGTAGAATGTGTGGGCGTGCATGAAGGCAACCGAGATACGTGTAGATACGTGCTTTATACCATATTTATAGCATCTCCAAATTAAGACAATTTGATAATGTGGGTGTTGTGGCGTGATCTATTTCGCTATACGATGGTCCTGCCATAAGGCATTACATGGGAAAAAGCCCTGGAAAAAGCGATTTTTGATTGGGTTGCTGTCCTTTTATGATCCTTAGATGATGCATAGTCTTATGTTGGGAACTAACAGTCATATAAAAACAAGAACTAAAGTTTCTCATAACAGCATGAAATCCCCTCATATCTCTGCAAGGCCTTGTGGTATGAGAGAGACGGTGTATTGCGACTGGTTGAGACATTTACCTCACCACCTTTAGAAAGTGAAAGGGAAAAGCAAGTGAAGTTGTTTTCTTGCGTCAAGGGGGCTAATGAATGTGTCTGTGGCCATAAATAAACTTTGTGAGCTCCTAATGGCGGGGATGTTCACAGAAGGCATTCATCTATTGTAGACATGGAATCCACCTGCTCATTCAAGGAAGCCACAAGGTATCCAGTGAAACAGTCTCATTGTAAAGAACTTCATGAATGTTCTTTGTTCATTGTCAGTATGGTGCATGGCATCACAATGATTTGGATGTGCAGCTCCCAAAATGCCAGCCAACAATGAAGCAAATATCACTGCTGAATACTACATTTTGTGTCCGAGTTCTCGTCGACAGAAATAATACAGCTCTTTGAGCGCTATTTTCTTAATCTACACTCGAATACCTCATGGTGATTCGATATTAGATATTTTGGGGGGCGCATTTATGAAACAGGACATTTAGTTACATAACAGCTGCTTCAGAGAACATATTGTCCAGGGGACAGAAGGACCTTCAGAAAGTGTCAGTCGCTCTTCCCCACTTTCGCTGACATTCTTCTTCTATAGACTATTGTACTCCGTCCCTCCCATAAGATTGCAATGCTCACGATGGGATCACCAACTATCTAGAACTAGGCTTTTCATTTTATATAAATAACTAGCTATCTGAGACTCTAACACAATGCATCACCAAATGTCTGTATCTAGATTAGATCACTTGTGAAATAACCAGAAACCTAGATCTGTATCGCAATGAGAAATACCCAGATAGATCTTGTATCGCAAAGGCAATCACAGCTTTACATTTAAGGTCTAGATCTAGATCTAGGATTACAACTAACTATCTAGATTGAGACTCTAACACAATGCATCACCAGAGACCTGTTGCATGAACAAACTCTGAGATTCAGAGGCTTTGATCAGGTTTGATCCAGAGTTCGTGATAGCCAATCACACAGAACACAGAAAGCATTAGTTTGATTCACTTCTCTGTTGAAGATTGACAATTATATGAATTTAAAAGCATTTACAAGGAAAGAATAAACACTGCTGCAGCAGCGAAAGTTTGACAAGGCAGCTAAATGAAAATATCTGACTATATCAATGCATGTTTATCAACTGAATGTAAACTCACCTAAAGGATTATTAGGAACACCATACTAATACTGTGTTTGACCCCCTTTTGCCTTCAGAACTGCCTTAATTCTACGTGGCATTGATTCAACAAGGTGCTGAAAGCATTCTTTAGAAATGTTGGCCCATATTGATAGCATCTTGCAGTTGATGGAGATTTGTGGGATGCACATACAGGGCACGAAGCTCCCGTTCCACCACATCCCAAAGATGCTCTATTGGGTTGAGATCTGGTGACTGTGGGGGCCATTTTAGTACAGTGAACTCATTGTCATGTTCAAGAAACCAGTTTGAAATTATTCGAGCTTTGTGACATGGTGCATTATTCTGCTGGAAGTAGCCATCAGAGGATGGGTACATGGTGGTCATAAAGGGATGGACATGGTCAGAAACAATGCTCAGGTGGGCCGTGGCATTTAAACGATGCCCAATTGGCACTAAGGGGCCTAAAAGTGTGCCAAGAAAACATCCCCCACACCATTACACCACCAGCCTGCACAGTGGTAACAAGGCATGATGGATCCATGTTCTCATTCTGTTTACGCCAAATTCTGACTCTACCATCTGAATGTCATAGTATGCCACTAAATGCCACAAAGAATAGCCATTACTTATGTCACTAATCTTTCAATGTTTTATAGAAACATTTTCTCAGAAAAAAACTTACTTAAATGATTAGTTAACTTCAAAATGAAAATTTCCTGATAAGTTACTCACCCCCATCTCCTCCAAGATGTTTGTGTATTTCTTTCTTCAGTCAAAAAGAAATTACATTTTTTGAGGAAAACATTCCAGGATTTTTTTTCCACATAATGGACTTCAATGGCAACCAACGGGTTGAAGGTTCAAATCAATGCAGTTTCAAAGGGCTTCAGAGGGCTCTGCACGATCCCAGCTGAGGAATGGGGTCTTGAAAAATAAAAATGATTATACTTTTTAACCTCAAATGCTCAACTTCAGTGTTGTGCTTCTTCACGACATATGACGCCATCATCTTCCACCTATGTCACGGACGTGACCTTTCCAACGGCTAGTAGTATTTTTAAATGATATTGAAAATGGTAATAAGAATTATGGCATTTCAGTGTTATCAAAAATTTTGATATCATCGTTATTGTGAAATAAAATAAATGATTTTGGTCATATCGCCCACCCCTACAGTATAGAAAGCTCACAATACTGTTGGAGTTCCCATCCAACCAATGGCGACTGATGGTAAAAGCACCATAGAAAGCCAACAGATGGACAAACTGACTGAAGCTCAGTCAGTTCCAGACACACAGCAGCTGTGTGGCCGGTTTAAGATGTGGTTATGCAAGGGGGCAGGTGACATGACAGCATAACAACAGTACAGACACACATGAGTGGTAAACTGACACACAGTCAGGCATTGGCAGGCACTCTTTAAATAGGCTTTCAATTCAGAATTCCCCTAAAATTTCAACCCCCAGGCAAATAAACACAGAAAAGGAAGTTAAACCAAATTCAAAAGGACACTAAATAATAATTTGCATTCGCTCACATGCCTGTTGAGCAATGAACTGTTGAAAAAAACCTGCAAAAAAAACAAACACCATTGCCACTCTCCAACAACGTGACAGAAATGATCCAGGATTATTTGCATATGTAATTTGCCGTCTAAGTTGACAAGTGGGTCAAAATAATGAAAATCTTAAAATTGTGCAGCTGTTCATTTTGGAATAGTAAGTTAAATATTGATGGATGTGAAGGAAATGCACTGAAATGACAAACTGTTTCATTGATGCGCTGACAATATGATGATGCAGTTATGACTATATTCAATAGCTATAACCGCAAGTCTTAATCATGCAAGTCATGCACATTATGAGGTACAGTCGATACAGAAAACATATTCCTCCAGTCGTTGGCTCCGTCAACCTACACTTAAAAAGAACCGGCTTCTATCTCCGAGGTCCATCTACGTATGAACTCATTTTAAATTGAAATTCATTCAAATGCATCCAACCTGTTGGCTGGAACTAGGCTATCTGGTTGGGCAATCAACAAGACTTCTTTATTTGCCTTTTTGATAATTGCAGGAATGTCTGGAATCGTTATCGTTAAAGCAACATGGTTTCCTCGACTACCCGGTAGGCTAATTGTCCGTGGCTCATGCATGTGTGAGTTCTTGTGCCAAAAAGTTTATCGCAAACACAAAACAATACAGTTTCCATCTCTCTTCTGGCTATGGGCCGTTTCATTTGCACAAAGTGCTCAATTTGAACTTTACAGTGGCTGATTATGAATCATGACCACAAAATAAAATAAAAATATAGTTGTTTTATTTATTATTTAACATACACACCATATTATAAACATTTTAACTAGATTTTTTAATATATTATTTAAAAAATATATATAATTAAATATTAAATAAATATATTATATTACTAGATTATAAACAATTTAATATTAGAATTCAGCTAATTAATATTTATGTACATCCAAGATAATTATTGTCCCAATATAATGAACATTATAGTTACACACACTCACCAGCCACTTTATTAGGCACACCTGTTCAACTGCTTGTTAACGCAAATATCCAATCAGCCAATCACATGGTAGCAACCCAATGCATTTGGGCATGTAACTGCTGATCTACTGGGATTTTCATGCATATCTCTAGGGTTTACAGAGAATGTTCCGAAAAAGAATTCCAGTGAGCGGCAGTTCTGTGGGCAAAAATGTGTTGTTGATGCCAGAGATCAGAGGAGAATGGCCAGACTGGTTCCAGTTGATAGAAAGTCAACAGTGACTCGTTACAACCAGAGAAGAGCATCTGTCGAACCTTGAGGTAGATGGAAGCAGCAGCAGAAGACACAATCCTGTCAGATCACAACAGGAAACTGAGGATACAAGTTACACTGGCCCACCAAAATTGGACCATAGAAGATTGGAAAAACCGTTGCCTGGTCTGATAAGTCTTGATTTCTGCTGCAACATTTAGATGGAGGGGTCAGAATTTGGTGTAAACAACATGAAAGCATGAATCCATCTTGCTTTGTTCAGGCTGGTGGTGGTGTTGTAATGGTGTGTGGGATATTTTCTTGGCAAACTTTGCCTTAGTACCAATTGAGCATTGTTTAAACACCACAGCCTACCTGAGTGTTGTTGTTGACCATGTCCATCCCTTTATGATGGCTACTTCATATCATTTGGTTTCTTGAACATGACAATGAGTTCACGAAACTCAAATGGCCTCCACAGTCACGAGATCTCAATCCAATAAAGCACCTTTGGGATGTGGTGGAACGGGAGATTCGCAGCCGACAAATCTGTTACATCGACAGTCCTATTTTCAACCTGATGAAGGCAGAACATTTTGATTGACAGGTAAGAGGTTAAAAAGCAACCGTACCACACAGTTTTTTTGAACCAATGACAAGAACCTCCAAACCACATGAAGGCACGGCTGGTTCCAATAATTCTGAGTAAATGCCTTTGCTCATTCTCCATGCAATCAAAAAAAAAAAAAGACTGTACAATGGTAGAGTGAAAGGGATTCTTTGCTTGTTTGGAGCAGTCACTAGTGCATACTCTTGGCTGGGGTCTGACAGCAGGGCTGCCTGACTGCAGTTCTCATTAGACTGTAAATATGATGTGGTTTGGAGGAGAGAGCCAGTACATATGGAGCTGTATGTGCGCCGCTGTCTGATGTACGTTCAAAAACCACCAATACACACAGAGCTTCATTATATAGTGGAGAAAGGAGGAGAGGAACACACAGACATGGAATATGGCTGTTTTGGAAGGTCCAGGTTGAGTTTGGAATAATTTAACGACAGAGAATCCCAGTCCCAAAAGAATTGCTACAACGTATACACACCATGCTAGGAATGGGTCACAATGGTCAACTGACTATATAAGAAAAAAAATAAAATAAATAAATATCTAATATATATATATATATATATATATATATATATATATATATATATATATATATATATATATATATATATATATATATATATATATACACACACACACATACACCGATCAGGCATAACATTATGACCGGTGAAGTGAATAACACTGATTATCTCTTCATCACGGCATGTGTTATTGGGTGGGATATATTAGGCAGCAAGTGAACATTTTGTCCTCAAAGTTGATGTGTTAGCAGGAAAGCAGGAAAAATGGGCAAGCGTAAGGATTTGAGCGAGTTTGACAAGGTCCAAATTGTGATGGCTAGATGACTTGGTCAGAGCATCTCCAAAACTGCAGCTCTTGTGGGGTGCTCCCAGTCTGCAGTGGTCAGTATCTATCAAAAGTGCTCCAAGGAAGGAACAGTGCTGAACCGGCGACAGGATCATGGGTGGCCAAGGCTCATTGATGCATGTGGGGAGCGAAGGTAAGCCAGCGGAGGCAGTGTGATGCTTTGGGCAAGGTTCTGTTGGGAAACCTTGGGTCCTGCCATCCATGTGGATGTTACTTTGACACGTACCACCTACCTAAGCATAGTTGCAGACCATGTACTGTACACCCTCTCATGGAAACGGTGTTCCCTGGTGGCTGTGGCTTCTATCAGCAGGATAATGCGCACCACCACAAAGCAAAAATGGTTCAGGAATGGTTTAAGCAGCACACCAACGAGTTTGAGATGTTGACTTGGACTCCAAATTCCCCAGGTCTCAATCCAATCGAGCAGATGTGCTGAACAAACAAGTCCGATCCATGGAGGCCCCATCTCGCAACTTACAGGACTTAAAGGATCTGCTGCTAACATCTTGGTGCCAGATACCACAGCACACCTTCAGGGGTCTAGTCCATGCCTTGACGGGTCAGGGCTGTTTTGGCAGCAAAAGGGGGACCAACAAAATATATTAGGGCTGTCGAATTTATCACATCTAAAATAAAAGGTGTTTACATAATATATATATGTGTGTGTACTGTGTAAAATTATATATATATATATATATATATATAGAGAGAGAGATATAGAGAGAGAGATATATAGAGAGAGATATATATATAGAGAGAGAGAGAGAGAGAGAGAGAGAGAGAGAGATCTTATATCTAGATAATGTTTTATTATTATTTTATTAAAATAATGAATGATAAATTATTAATACATTACTATAAGAAATATACATTTATAAAGGTACTAGCAGACAAACCAACTCACTGTACTCACCGATTTATAAAAGGTACTCACCGTCAAGTATACACCACCAATCAGTTGCTTAAATATGTTGTGTTGCTCATTTTACACAATATTACAAAATCTGAGTCTTATAATGTAATTTGAGCTCTGTTCATTTCCTGTCCCCGAGCATTACTCGTGAGCTGATTGTGGAGGTGATACATAAACGATTTGAATTACAATTACTAGCTAGCTGATTTTACAAAAGCACAATGGCAGAAAGTGAACCACCCACTTCACGTTTCCTTTACCTTTGGGCCTGTAACCGGGTGACTGTGCATATTTGACACAGTCGTGGCATCAGAGCATTGAGCGGACAACGCACGTTCAAATTACACAGAGTCTCATTCGCTGAACAGCTCAGCAAGCGTGACTGAGTTCCTAAAATAACATGACAGGTACAAGACTATATGTCTGTGAAGAAAAGGAATCGATTGCAAACGTGAGTGTACGTTTCCCTTTAATCAACAAAATGTAACGCATATCCGCCGCACTTGGCCATTATATGGACCCGGCAACCACAACAATTGTTTTGCTCCCTTAAGGTTTCTCAGACAAAAGTACCTCTCGTATCAATATTGGTCAGGGGACCCTCCTGCGCCTCCAGAGGCTCAGTATTAAATTTGGGCTCTTTGTGCAGCCGGGGGATTTCCAGCCTGTGAAACGGTGAGATGGATGGGAATGGGCATTGCTCCTCTGGGCAGAGTTACTGTCGCTGTGTGGGAAAAGGTCTCTCTTTCGCTCCCTCACATGAGTGGGGAATGACTGTCTCAGTCTTTCCTTTACCTTTAACTCAATCTGTCTCTCTATGCCTGTCTTGTCTTCCTCTTTGGGAATAGGTAGTGTAGATACAGTTGGCCGATCAAGTAAAGAGGCGATTTTTCCATAGTGACATCGGAAGTAGACGTCTTCTCCTCTCTTGTCAACTTGTTTCCGGTTATGGATCAAACTGGGCCATGGACCCAAGTCTTGTGCGCCAACGTTACATCAACTTTCTGTTCCTTCATTTGCTTAAAGCCACACGTCATTGGACAATTTTTTGAAAAACTTAGAATTTGAGCAAAGCAAAAGAGCTGGATATCGCATATACTGTATAAGAAAACTGCATGGCTTGATTATGCTTGATTTATGGTCTGCATTGTAAAAATTACTTCATAGTTGAAGTACGTTTTAAAAGAAAATACTATCTCAGTCATTCTACTTAGAAATGTACATACTGAGTCAAACTTGAAATTAAATTAAACAAGCGATTTACGAGTAAAAAGGGTTTTAAAACTGTGTCAAGGTATTGTGTCCATAACCTTTCAAATCGGCAATACAATCTGACAACAATGGTATAATTTTTCCCTTCTTATTCTCTCTCTGGTATCGTCTACAAAAGCCTTTGCACACTCAACTTTTTTCCAATGAAAGTAAATGAGGACGTGCACTGTTGAGTTGCAAAAATGACAAAAAAATAGCTTTGACACAAAAGATATTTGGAAGAACTAACCATTTAAGTGAAAGGAAATGGACACTTTCTCATTCAGACAGGCTATGATTCATTCAAACTATACAGTGCGTTATTCAACCCTATAGTCTGTCTGTTAAATGGAATTTTACAACAAGAGCACATGTTTATTCAGCATTCATGAGCACCCAGACGAGGAGATAATTAGATATCCTCTCAAAAAGAAAGGAGCAACAGACAAAAAAAAAGGCCATTCTTCTGACTGGATTCTTACATGACCGATGTGGAAGGAATGTACAGTAGCTGGGAGATCCAATGTCTCCGGTACAAAATTAAGCCTGAATGATGCCCGTCTTGTCACTGTCACTGTCACTGTACCTGTTAAAGGCACTGACAAAGCAACAAAATTACTTTGGGGGGTCCCAAATGTAATTGTTTAAGAATCAGTAACCAAAAATCAACCATTAATTTCAATATTGGAAGTCTAAGGTGTACATACAGTAGTTTAAAAGTTTGGGGTCAGTTTTTGAAAGAAGTCTCTTATGCTCACCAAAGCAAAAATACAGTAAACAGTAATATTATGAAATATTATTGGAATTTAATATGTTTTCTATTTTAATATTTCAAAATGTAATGTATTCCTGTGAAGACATTGCTCCATTACTCCAGTCTTCAGTGTCACATGATCCTTCAGAAATCATGCTGATTTGGTGCTCAAGTAACATTTATTATCGGTAACACTTTACAATAAGGTTCATTAGTTAACATTAGTTACCTACATTAGTTAACATTATCTAATAATGAACTGCACTTATAACGCATTTATTTATCTTTGTTAATGTTAATTTCAACATTTACTAATGCATTATTAAAATCTTGCTAACATTAGTTAATGCACTGTGAACTAACATGAACAAACCATGAACAGCTGTATTTTTATTAACTAATTTTAACAAAGATAAACTAATGCTGAACAGAGGTGTTGTTCATGGTTAGTTCATGTTAACTAATGCATTAACTAATGTTAACTAATACAACCTTATTGTAAAGTGTTGCCTTATCATCAATGTTGAAAACTGTGATTTTTCAGGATTCTTTGATAGAAAGTTCAATTGAACAACATTTAAATGATAAATTCTGCATATGTGCTCAATTGAGGCATATTTTTATCCAGTAATCCATAAACTATGTTGGAAACACATTTACTGAATAAATCACTCGATGTGCAACAAAAAATTCACGTGACTTTGCCTCAACAGAGGATGCGATTGGATAACTGGACTACCCAGCGGATCCAAATGCCTGAACCAAAATCTGTCATCAGGATCAGGGCTTGACATTAAGCTTGTTCATGTTCTTGTCCTTTGGAGTAAAATTTGTGTGTGTGTGTGTGTGTGTGTGTGTGTGTGTGTGTGTGTGTGTGTGTGTGTGTGTGTGTGTGTGTGTGTGTGTGTGTGTGTGTGTGTGTGTGTGTGTGTGTGTGTGTGTGTGTGTGTGTGTGTGTGTGTGTGTGTTGTAAATATAATTTATTCTGAAGCAATATTCTCACCAGTGTTCAATCAGCTTTGACATATTTAAATCTGCATATCTGTGATATTTTTACCTTTTATAAAGGGTAAATTCTGTAATTTTATTAAATATAGGCTATGCTTCAGCTTTCCTTTTATATTCTTAAATTTGATCAATAAATTAAATTAGAAGACGACACTGGCTGTTACCAATCAAATTAAATAATTTACACTGAAAAATTACAATTGCATTAAATAATGTTATGAGATTGTTTTAAGTATTTTTGAATATACAAATAAGAAAAGTTGGAAAGAATGTATAAACATGAAACTACTGGCGGCAGGTGAACGTCTGAATGAGCGAGTCATTGAGTTGATTCGTTCAAACGGCTGATTCATTCAAGAATGAGGCAGTCGTTTACGAATAGTTAACTGAATCTTTGATTCAACCGATTCATTCAAAACGCTGAATCTTTCACTGACACGCTGTTGCGGTGACACACGTTCTGCTGTGATCTTTGTTTGGAACTATTTTCGCTGCTGAAATAGAACAAAAACACTCAATATTGCATCTAAAATGTCAGTGACTTAATGTTAATAATTGTTTATGGAACTGTCATATGAAATCAGTGTCATTTTCAGTCGTGATGTCATTCAGGAAAACAGCACTCTTGGTAATGTTTGCAACTGTATCATATGTTATAAATATACAGGTGCTGGTCATATAAATAGAATATCATCGAAAAGTTGATTTATTTCACTAATTCCATTCAAAAAGTGAAACCTGTATATTATATTCATTACACACAGACTGATATATTTCAAAAGTTTATTTCTTTTAATTTTGATGATTATAACAGACAACTAAGGAAAATCACAAATTCAGTATCTCAGAAAATTTGAATATTGTGAAAAGGTTCAATATTGAAGACACCTGGTGCCACTCTAATCAGCTAATGGACTCAAAACACCTGCAAAGGCCTTTAATGGTCTCTCAGTCTAGTTCTGTAGGCTACACAATCATGGGGAAGACTGCTGACTTGACAGTTGTCCAAAAGATGACAATTGACACCTTGCAGAAGAAGGGCAAGACACAAAAGGTCATTGCAAAAAAGACTGGCTGTTCACAGAGCTCTGTGTCCAAGCACATTAATAGAGAGGCGAAGGGAAGGAAAAGATGTGGTAGAAAAAAAGTGTACAAGCAATAGGGATAACCGCACTCTGGAGAGGATTGTGAAACAAAACCCATTCAAAAATGTGGGGGAGATTCACAAAGAGTGGACTGGAGCTGGAGTCAGTGCTTCAAGAACCACTACGCACAGACGTATGCAAGACATGGGTTTCAGCTGTCGCATTCCTTGTGTCAAGCCACTCTTGAACAACAGACAGCGTCAGTAGCATCTCACCTGTGCTAAAGACAAAAAGGAAAAAAAGTGGTCCAAAGTTATGCTCTCTGATGAAAGTAAATTTTGCATTTCCTTTGGAAATCAGGGTCCCAGAGTCTGGAGGAAGAGTGGAGAGGCACACAATCCATGTTGGTTGAGATCCAGTGTAAAGTTTCCACAGTCAGTGATGGTTTGGGGTGCCATGTCATCTGCTGGTGTTGGTCCACTGTGTTTTCTAAGGTCCAAGGTCGAGGCAGCCGTATACCAGGAAGTTTTAGAGCACTTCATGCTTCCTACTGCTGACCAACTTAATGGAGATGCAGATTTCATTTTCCTATAGGACTTGGCACCTGAACACAGTGCCAAAGCAACCAGAACCTGGTTTAAGGACCATGGTATCCCTGTTCTTAATTGGCCAGCAAACTCGCCTGACCTTAACACCATAGAAAATCTATGGGGTATTGTGAAGAGGAAGATGCGATATGCCAGACCCAACAATGCAGAAGAGCTGAAGGCCACTATCAGAGCAACCTGGGCTCTCATAACACCTGAGCAGTGCCACAGACTGATCGACTCCATACCACGCCGCATTGCTGCAGTAATTCAGGCAAAAGGAGCCAACTAAGTATTGAGTGCTGTACATGCTCATACTTTTCATGTTCATACTTTTCAGTTGGCCAAGACTTCTAAAAATCCTTTCTATGTATTGGTCTTAAGTAATATTCTAGTTTTCTGAGATACTGAATTTTTCCTGAATTTTCCTTAGTAGTCTGTTATAATCATCAAAATTAAAATAAATAAACATTTAAAATATATCAGTCTGTGTGTAATGAATGAATATAATATACAAGTTTCACTTTTTGAATGGAATTAGTGAAATAAATCTACTTTTTGATGATATTCTAATTATATGACCAGCACCTGTAAATAAACTCCACATTTCTACATTTTAACGCAGTGTCAGTGCACATTTGTTTTGATTTCTCCTCGAGAGGCTGCGCGAGCGTCAACAGCACAACGTTATAGTTACGTCAGTTCATTATACATTATATAATCCACTATCGATCGCTACTTACACTAAATGAATGCGGAATCATTCTTGCATATTGGTGATTCCCTAGTTATTTTTTGTTAATGACGTTTTATCAGGCTACTTGTCCAGTCGGGCAAGTAAAATTCTCTTTCACTTGCCTTCAAAACCTTTTCACACCTTCAAAAAATCCACTTGTCCCGGACAAGCGTTAATGTCGAGCCCTGAGGATGATTTGGTTTAATTCCCTCCCAGAAGCGTCTCACATGATTGTGTTCCCAAACACCAGCATACGAACGCAAGATAACATAAAAGCATTTATTGTGTTTCGTCTGCTCGCTGTAGACGGAAGTAATTTATGATGTAGGAGAAAAGAGCCACAGTGGCTTCCCGGATTGCAGCAACTTCCATTTTTATTACAGATATTTTGCACCAATTTTCCAGGAAGTAACGATTTTGTTCTCTTGAACACATGGGATGGAAACTATGCTTTATTCGCAAATATCTTATGCGACATTCCAATTTTGCGCATACGTTAAAGTCGCAACTTTGAAGGAAAACATAACTCAAACATAAGTCATATCAGAAGGAAAGTGTTTGTGAATGAAAGCTAGTAATGCAACTGTCCTGTCTATAATGTCTCTGAAATGTAAGACTGCAGCTCCACCTGACATCACTGGCATGCACAGAACGCTGGTCCTGTTCCCATGACTTTCTCTGTTCCCACTCCACAGCTCCCCAAACCTCAGTGTAAACGAAAGCTGCATTCCTGTGCAGCTCAGTTCAGATTACCTGCTTTCTCTAAAAAGTACACCGGTGTGCCCATGTGATGCAGGCATATAAAAATCCTCCAAAATGATTGTTGTTGCATTTGGCTCAGTTTGAGGCATTTATGTGACATGTTTTGTAGAAACAGTCTCACTTCTTTGTGAAAGGATCGACAGTAAACTGAGCCTATAAGTGGGTAGCCGCTTTGATCTCATTGTCACGGCTTCATGGGAAGCCATTTAACGTTTCCGACATTTAGGCTTTATTCTGTTATGCGTTTTTTCCGATCTGTTCCCTTCATTTTGAGGAACAAAGCACTTATAGGACATTGTCATCGCTATCCATTTCATAACAAGTTTAACGGCTGGTAGTCTCATGTTTCTCATTTAAAGACAATATCCAAAATTAAATCATCGAAAAGTTTTATTAATTCAGTTTTATTTGAATAAATAACTCAATTTTGGCATCCGCCGCTTTGATCTCATTGTTTCAAGGGGAGCCTTTTAATGTCTCCGACCAACTTTTTTCTGCATTGCAGAATATTTTTGATCTGTTCCCTTAATTTTGAGGAACAAAGCACTTAGGATATTTTCATTGCTACCCATTTCGAACTAGTTTAACGGTTTGCGGTCTCACGTTTCAATTGGAAGTGACAAGTGTGTTATTTACCATACAGTCAGGTGACGGGTGAGTGGAAACCCGATCGATCCTATCAGATAGACAGCGGTTGGGAAGAACATGTCAGGGCATCGCTCCACGACCACAATTTGAACATCAACCTCGTCTCTTTGGTCAGAAGTTCATCCATTCCGCATTCTTGACTAAGGGATAAAGCTACCCTAATCCCTTTTACCAGGTAGCCAAAGTTGGCAAGCGCTGCCTAAGAATTCCAGCAGCATTCCAGGTCAGGGAAGTTGCTAGGGGCCTGGCTGCATGGTCCCGCACAACAAAGGAGAAACTCCCATTCAAAGAAAAATAGGGTTTTAAAGTTCTGTGAGAAAGTCGGCTGCCACTGAGACGGGTGTCATGTGGAATGTGACACATTTGAGGAGGGCTTTGGGAGCCGTCGGCGCTCACAGAGGCAAGGGGCCGCATGGAGCCGGCCCTCGAGGCCAGTTCAGCCAGGAATCATGATGTGACTGGACTGGGCTGTGCTTAATCCCATAATGAGCCAGGCTGCGGAGTGACACGAGTGGAGTGGCTTTGAGGTGAATGTCAGCTCACCTGCCGTAGCGAGCCGATGGGGGCGACACTCGGCCCAACAGCCATCGCCTGACCTTATTAACGCAGACAATAAATGGCACACCATTAACCCTTAAATGCCTGAATGTTTCGCTAATCATTATTACACGGTTGTGATAATATAAAACTCTCCTGATATTAGAGTAACAATTACAGAAGGATAAAATAAAGCATATTTTGTTACCTTTTGAAGTTTGTAAGGGTTCGGTTTGAGCCGATGTTTTATACTATCATCACTGTCCTCTTCAGAGCTCATTTATTAGTACATTCAGCATCATTTTCTCAAAACTATCATTTTCAACATCTTCAAAATCAATATTTTGATCGCTGACAGCTTCTTCACCAGATCCATCATCAAGTGACATTTGATTGCGTTCAGTACTTGCTCTGCAGTAAATCGCTTAGCCATTTCAAGTTTTGCTGATGATACTTCCTATTCTTTTGTTTTCTGCCTGCGGTAACCATGAGTGAAACGTCATTTCATCATTGTGTATTGACATTGTCACCTTGCAGAAAACGTGCAGAAAAAATATATATACTTACACTGTTACACACCTCGGGTCGTTAGGGACCCTATGTAATTTTTACAAAAAAATGAATGGGAAAACAGGCCTTCTTTTATAATTGTATTTTTTTTTTCTTGTTATATTGTTTATAATGAATTAATTGAGGAATACTATGAAGGTTCATGTCTAAATTTTAAGGACCGTAGTGAATGACGTTCAGGGTCACTAAAGATCCGAGGTATGCATTTAAGGGTTAACCAAAAGTTGATTTTAATGCAATACAATCAGGGTAACTTAGTCACCACATTCCATCCATCTGTTTTTTTATCCATTTATTAGTAACAAATATTAATTATTTATATTAATTATATGAAGAGAGAAGCTTTTTCTTCAAAGTTTTAATTCGAATATGAATTAGATTAGAGTAAGTAAGATTTTTTGCATTAAATTGATCAAAAGTGACAGTAACGAAATTTATAATATTACAAAATATTTCTATTTCAAATAAGTGCTGTTCTTTTTCATTTTCTATTCATCAAATAATCCTGAAAAAAATGATTAGTTTCCACAAAAATATTAGGCATAATTTTCTAATATTTTCAATCATTTTCAACATTGATAATAATAATAAATATTTCTTAAGCAGCAAATCAGCATATGAGAATGATTTCTGAAGGATCATGTGACACTGAAGATTGGAGTAATGATGCTGAAAAAAAAAAGTTAATATATTAAAATAGAAAACAGTTATTTTAAAATGCAATAATATTTCATAATATGTTTTTGTTGTAATAATGCTGTTTTTATTGTAGGCCTACTGTACTGTACTTTTTTATTTATTATTTTTGCTTTGGTGACCATAAGAGACAAAAACTTCCTACTGACTCCAAACTTCTGAATGGTTGTGCATATTTAATATTATAAAAAATAATACATGTGATGAAGACCATGTCCAAAACTATTGAATTATTATAATTACATTTGAACTAAAATTATTTATCAAAATTTTAATTTAAATGTATTTTAAGACATTATCTTAAAAATAAAATAGTACTCAAAACTAATAATAATAATATCTTGAAAATATTTACTTTTTGTTAATAGCATCTCAAATGTATTATTTTTTTACCGATATAAATATAAGAGAAACATTTTCAGTTCAATTCAAATTAAAATCGTGAACCAACCAATAAGCCAGCAAAAAGATAATGGAAAAGTTTAATATTTATGATTTATTAACTCTTTTTTTTATTAACTCTTCCACCTTCAAAATTGTGTTAGATTGGGTTTTCTATTATTAGACATTTCCAAACCTAACCAAATATTAAACACGAAAAAATGTAGGCCATAAAGAAAGAAAGAAAAATAGGGTTAGTTGTGAAGTCACCCATAAGTAAAAAGAAACTAAATGAGACCCTATTTCATATATAGGCTCCGATGAAACCAAAAGTTCATCAATTCAGTGGCACTGCAGGTCGAGAAGAGCAAACGGCTGAGGCCTATAAGCTTGCCAAAGTAGCCTTTCGCAAACTCTGAAGAGAAGCAGTGCTGCACCTCGAAGAAAATGCAAACCACTTTCTTTGATTCTGCTTTATAAGGCAGAGGAAATTTGAAAAGGTGGATTTCTCAGAAATTCTTGTGGGGCATAAAAGAGGAGGGAAAACAACAACACCACCACACCAAGCGCAGAGCAAGCGTCAATGTTGGTTGGGTGATAGGGGCTTTTTCCACCCTGCCAACCTGGGCTCTGGGCCCATACCACATGAGAGGAGGGTGGAGCAACATACACTATCAGAGTACTCAAGCGTTCAAGCTTCAAAAAGGATGCGAAGCTATCAAAAAAGTGGTCCATACGACTTGTGCACCATCTTCCAAGTCTTCTGAAGTCTGAGGCTTGATGTGAGAAACAGACCCAAATTAAAATTGACTGTTTCCTCTCCAGAAAGCAGTTGATCAATACGACTGAATCATTCCACCAATGAGTTGAACTTCAGAAGCAGATCAATTCGGCATGTGAATCATTCACTCAGATTAGAGTGCATCAACTAATTCAATTGAAAAGATCCAAATCAAAAGATTGACACACAACTATCAAATTATTTAAATTGAAATATGGAATATAGCGCATGACTTGTATTGCTCACATCTGTGATGGCAGTTTTTCTTTTGTCATTTAAAGCTTGAAAGCTCCAGGCCATCATATTCTTCTAAAATTGACCTTTTGTGGTCCACAGAAGAAATAAAGTCATACAGGTTTGCAATGACATTTGGATTTTGCATAGACTTTCGGATTATGCATGCGAAAATGAAAATGTTAGCTACGGTTAAATAGAAAAAAGTATGCATTCAAGCTTAAAAATATATATTCAAACCAAAATGTATTCAGACACCTTCAACATTTTCTTACATTATCACAGTTTATTCCTTATAGTTTAGAATATGGTCATAAAATATGACAAAATGACAAGACAAGAACTCAGAGTTAAACTGTGGCAGAACAGATTCATCTTGATAATGTCAGATAACTTTGACAGAAAGGTATGTATCAACCAATCAGCTGTTAAATGTACACAATTAGATGATACCAATTTAGGTCAACCAATTACCAAGCAATGCTTCATTTTGTCCAGTCTGTGGTGTAAAAGGAGGACGCATTAGCAATTAAAGAAAAAACACTTCAGCAAAACATGGAAATAATTTTGGTCCCAAATTTGTATCAATTTTACTGGCAGTCCACTGTATGGAGAATATTTGGGTATAATATGTAACAGTTTACTTTAGTTTGCTATCCTCACTTACATAAATGAACTACAGTGTCTTGCACCCACTAGTAAACAATGATATCTGGTGTGGTGTCTGAATAATTTTTGGTTTGACTGTATATTGTACACAATGAATATATACAGTACCGGTCAAAAGTTAAGAAACAGTACTTTTTTTAAATGTTTCTGAAAGAAGTCTCTTATACTCATCAAGCCTGCATTTATTTGCTCAAAAATACTAAAAAAATAAATAATGTAATATTGTGAAATATTATTACAATTAAAAAAATGGTTTTCTATTTTAATATACTGTAAAATAGAATTCATTTCTGTGATGCAAAGCTGAATTTTCATCAGCCATTACTCCAGTCTTCATTGTCACATGATCTTTCAGAAACCATTCTAATATGATGATTTGATACTCAGTTATTATGTTGGAAAAAAACCCTTTTTTTTTGGTAACTGTGATACTTTTTTCAGGATTCATTGATGAATAAAAAGTTAAAAAGAACAGCATTTATTCAAAATAGAAATCTCTTTACTATCAATTTGAATCAATTTATCCTTGCTGAGTAAAAGTATTAATTTCTTTCAACAACAAAAAAAGAAAGAAAAATTACTGACCCCAAAACTTTGTGTAGTGTATATTTTTGTATATGATTTTATTTTCCAGTTGGTGCTTGTTCGTGCTAGGGGAAAGTGATGGTGTCCTTCAACTGGGGACGTAGAGCACCTGTGGGTGGGATGCTGTGATCAGCCTTGCTCTCTGCCCTGCCTCCCAGATGATGCATCTCACAAGGCAAGCGGCCCAAGGTTAACATTAGCAATACATGCCAGAAGAGCACCACCTTAACCTCCACACGCATACTTCCTGCGGAATCCGAAAGATGACCTCCACAGTACATATCAAAGGCAACCTGCAGGAATCTGACAACTTCGAGAAACAAATCAACCCAACATTTATGGCACGTTCATGGACAACTCCTTGTTTTGACATCTTTCTGTTCAATTACTCAGTTGATTCAGTTCACAAAACTAATTGACGCAAACTCACTGTAGAGGAAGATTATCAGTGAATAGCGATACTTTTGTCTCGACATAAAGGTTCGCAATGACAACATCTTATTTTTTGGGGTGGACTACCCCTTTAAGTCTGTTTTTTAAAAAGTGTTTTGCTGAGCAGCCCCCAAAAGTGCCTGTGTTGTAAATATTTCTCCTCTTACAGTACATAAACTTCCAACTCTCCTTCCATTCCATCTCCTCTCCCTGCGTGTCCCTCTGGCAATGTTTGTGCATATCCATGTCAGCATTGTCTGGAGGGAAAAACCCAGATGTTCCCTCGGCTGACAGCATTGTGCTCGGCTGATGTACAGCCTCGAGTATCCGCACTACCCCTCGGCTCTCTCTGTCCCTTCTCTTTCTGATCTACACAAGGCAGTCTTTACACCAGGCATCGGCTGTTCCTAGAAACCCTGAATGTAGGCCGGGAGCTATGCTACGCTAGCTCCAGAATGCAAAAACTTCTGGCTCGGAGGACCTCCGACAGATTCCTGAGGTCAGCCTGAACCCTGACATCACAACCTCCCAGATTCCAGACAAGCTCCTCTGGGAAAATTGTTGCAAGGAACCAACAAGAACTCCAGTATTACATAGCAAATTGTTTATCATGCATTACTGCTATAAGACCAGAGGACAGGGATTCTAAAAAAGGTAATGTGTCAATGACATAAAAGAGAGTCCATGATAAATATATTTTTAAATCTAGTTTAAAACATGTGTCATGTTCTTACATATGTACTTTATTTGCATGCTGTTTTGGTATGGAACATTTTAATTTAAATAAAGTGGTGCAACCATCAAGTAAAAATTAATCCCAAATCAATGACAATTTATTATAATTTTTTTATGAAAATATTTTTCTTACACCTTGAAAACATTTTCCAAAAAGTTTATAAATATATTTTATCAAGCTTTTTATCGCCCGAATACCATCAATTATGAATTCATAAACATCCAAGTTATTGGGGAGTCACAATCACAATGGATTTCACAATCTCGCCTTGCCATAAAAAAATTGTTTTATTATTATTATTAGATATTTAAACAAAAGACTTATAAAATATCATGAATTATTAATTAATATCATAACTATTTTTATTTTATTTTTATAATTTATCTTTTGTGGAGTCATACCACTTGACATTTAACAACATAAACTAAACTTGCCTTGTATTAAAAAGGTCAAATTATTTAATAGTTAGATAATTAAACAATTGTCTTATCGACTATCATGAATTATTAATTCATAAATATTTTAAAATATACATATCGTTTTTGGGGAGTCAAACCACTTGACATTTCACTAGTAAAAAATTATATCTGGTGTCTGAATAATTTTTGGTTTGACTGTATATTGTACACAATGAATATATACAGTACCGGTCAAAAGTAAAGAAACAGTAATATTTTTAATGTTTCTGAAAGAAGTCTCTTATACTCATCAAGCCTGCATTTATTTGCTCAAAAATACAACAACAACAAAAAAAACAGTAATATTGTGAAATATTATTACAATAAAAAAAATGGTTTTCTATTTTAATATACTGACATTTCACAATATAAACTTAACTTGCCTTGTGTTAAAAAGGTCAAATGATTTAATAGTTAGATAATTAAAAAAGAGTCTTATCAACTATCATGAATTATTAATTCATACATATTTAAAAATATACATATCGTTTTTGGGGAGTCATACCACTTGACATTTCACAACATGAAGTAACCTTGCCTTTTCATAAAAAGGTCAAATTATTTAATATTTCGATAATTAAACAAGTGTCTTATTAACTATCATGAATTATCCTATATAATTATACATATATTTGACCTGGAATATAATATAATATATATATATATATATATATATATATATATATATAAAGTTGATATAGTTTTTTGGGGAGTCACACCTCATGACATTTCTCAACCTAAACTAACCTAACCTTGTCATAAAAAGGTCAAATGATCTGATGTTTAAGATCACGAGGTTTTAATTCATAGTGTAAATATCACCGTTTATGAATTAATATACGTTTTTGGGCAGTCGCGCCACATGACATTTTAAAGGTCAAATGATCTGATATTTTAAGACTTATTGACCTTGACACACATGAGGGTCAACATGGATCCTCTCTATAGGATGTCCTTTCCTGTTATGTGTTTTGCTCCTGCATGCTGGTCACACCACATGACTGCAGCATCTTTCACAACCTAGCACTCAGAATCAACATGCAACACTAAAACAACATAGACTGTCAAATTCATGACTCATTCTTTGCCAATTCCCTCCTAGCCACATTTCTCCCAGTGCACTGAAGTAGGGGAAAGGTAAAAAGTGACAACAGTGATTCCCTGCATGGGAAGCTTGGTATTCCCTCCCTGGGTGGTGGGAAGGGAGGCCAGGGCAGACCTGTCCAGATGGACCCAGGCTTGGCGAGGACAGAGCAGGGTCAAAACAGAAACTGAAGTATCAAAGCTAAGTGGTCTGCTTCCCGAAACTTGGCACTTTGCAGCAGCACTAAGGGGGGATATCAGATAAACTCAACCCTGCTGTCGGAATGGCTGCGTGTAAGGAAATGAGGTGAAGGTCACGACCTGGAAAGCACAGGTCAAATGTGGCGGCCTACCATTGGAAAGCAACCCATGCGATCAGTGCTGCTAACCAGCAGATGGCCATAAAATCTGAGTCGAAGGTTGATGGAGAAGCAGGAGGGTCTCTGAAGGCCAATGTCCGGCCTTTCTCAATGCAATGGATACATAAGTAACGGGGCAACTGTCACATCAGGACCACCCACCGCCCGGGCCGACATTCCCCCCTTCATCTCTCGGCTAAAACCAAAGCCTCATAAATGTCAAGATTAGGAAAGGAAAAAAAGCAAAAGTGTTTGGTTAACAGAGACATCTGTGCATGCTTTCCGACAGCCGAGAAAGATTTCGAGAGCTTTCCTGCAATTTTCTATACTTTAAGTATTACTTTTTTAAGTTAAAACGTGAGCATGTGTGAAATGTTTCGAGTCCAATCTCGTTTAAACCTGGCTGAAGATAGGAAAAGGAAAGCCTTCTTCCTTTTCTAATCCACAACTGATCCAGTCGTTCCACAAGGATAAACCTGGCAAACTGCTAGACAAGACCCTTCAGGTCGGCCCGGATTGTTTTCAGGCTGCTAGACGCTCAGATGCCCCGCACCTGATTAAAGCTGCGGCAAACCGAGAGAAGACAGATACAAGGTGGCCTTCCAGGATTGAGACTAATCACTGGGAAACAGTGAGATCTTAAGTGCCATGTTTTCTACACTTTACCTAGTTTGCAGAGTACAAGGTTTGAACTTGGTCCACAAACAATCAGGGGGATTATACAGCAACTTCCTCTTTGGATCAAGGAAAAAACATATTGAGATGGTACTTTAATGCTGCGTTTACGTCATGTCGGAATTGCTTTCCAAATTGTAAAAAAATTACAACTTTTCTTTAATAACAGACGTGAGTACTGAAAATGTACACGTGTCAGTTCAATTACAGAATGTAATCATCACGCTGTATGAAAGCAACCGTATTAACTCCTTCCCCACCATTGACGGAAATTTCCGGCTTTCTGTTTTTTCACTGTTAGGGTATGGTAGGGTAGGTAGGTGGTGCCATTACACATCTTCTGAAATAACCTACTGAATCTCCTGATCAAAACACGTGCAAAGAAGACGGCAAAAAATAGCGGAGGATGCAGAGTGAGTTGCTTTGGGCCAAGTGCATCAGCCAATTTGTCCTAAACATCAGACATGCTTTATATTAAAGGTCCCGTTCTTCGTGTTTTTTTGAAGCTTTGATTGTGTTTACAGTGTGCAATATAACGTGTTCATGTTTCGCGTGTAAAAAAACACAGTATTTTTCACACAATTTACTTATCTGTATACCGCTGTTTTCACTGTCCTAAAAACGGGCTGATGACTTCCTTGTTTTATGAAGTCCCTCCTTCAGAAATACGTAACGAGTTCTGATTGTGCCAGCGGTTCCCGTGTTGTGATTTGACAGCAGCTTAGCGCACGTAACTTGCATGGAAAGGTCACGCCTCTTAACGGGAGATATATGCGCTTAATGATCTCTACAGCGTCCCTGGGAAAGCCAAACAAAGGTGATTTGACTCCGGGATGAAGATAACAGCGTCTCGACGACATGGCGAAAAACACACTCAAACGCAACACTTCCTTTTCTCCACGCGACTGTCCTCTTCTCCACGTGGGACAGCAACAAGACCACGCCCCCTTTTTCACGTATTCTTGTGGGCGGAGGTTAGTCTGTTCTACTGTTCTACTGACGTAATTAATGAAGGAAGTACCAGGATGTAGTCCAAGCCAGCCGTTCGCTGTAGGCTTTGAAAGGGAACTTCTGTTAAATAAAATATCTCGCTTGGCATTGAACTTTGAGCTTTATAATTTTACAGGTATTATTTATGCTCTAACAGCAACATTACACACTAACTAAAGTTTGAACAGTGGGATCACGAAGAACGGGACCTTTAAAGGGTCAGTTCACCCAAAAATGAAAATTCTGTCATTAATTACTCGCCCTCATGCCGTTCCCAACCCGTAAGACCTTCGTTCATCTTCGGAACACAAATGAAGATTTTACCCCTCCATAGACAGCAATTTAATTAACACTTTCAAGGCCCAGAAAGGTATGAAAGACTTTCTTAAAATAGTCCACGTGACTCCAATGGTTCAACCTTAGTGTTATGAAGTGACGAGAATACTTTTTGAGCGCAAAAAGCAAACAAAAATAATGACTTCATTCATCAATTTCTTCACGTCTGTGTCAGTCTCCTAAGCTGTTGATGTAGTAAATACAGTGCAGCGCTTCCGAGTTTCATCAGAGCTACGCCAGAACTCCGGCTTACCATTACCGAAGCTGTTCACATGAGCACCACGACGCATGCATGTGATGCTGACCAACGTAAACTGCGTAGAAGACTGACACAGGCGTGAAGAAATTGTGGAATAAAGTGTTTTTGTTTCATAAAATTAAGGTTGAACCACTGGAGTCACATGGACTATTTTAACAATGGTTTTACTACCTTTCTGGACCATTAACGTGATCATTAAATTGCTGTCTATGTCTATTTTCATCAAAAATATCTTAATTTGTGTTACGAAGATGAACAAAGGTCTTACGGGTTTGGAACGACATGAGGGTGAGTAAATGGTGACAGAATTTTCATTTTTGGGTGAACTACCCCTTTAAGGGCTTCAAAATAACTGGTAAGATAGGCTAACATGTAGCATATAGTTTAAATCGGCTTGCCCCATCAGATACATGTGCTGCTGACAGATAGATACTTGATCTGTTTAATGCGCTTGAGATGGTGCTTTCCTCAGTGCATAACATACATTTCACAGGTATATACTCCATCAGAAAAATGTTATAAACACATGCAAATATTTCCATTTTGCTGTCAGAAGTGAATCTCCGCTAAATTTCGCAGACTTCCGTGAATGAGGCCGCCGTGCATGCACACCAAACAGACAGAGAGCAATAGAATATGACTTTATATTTAGGAAGGCGGTGCCCCCCGATTACTTATGAACGGGAGAAAGTCCAACACCCAATACGGTGAATAAACACTGCCTTCTAAATTGAAGAGCCAATTGTTAATTATTAGAGAAACAAATTGTATGAGACAGTTGTTGCCTGATTTCATTGGTGATTTCAAATCTGAAATCTAATAGTATGATTAGAAGAGAATTTGATGTTCCCCGAAAGGCGTTTCAAAGATGGGCGCAGAGTGAAATGACTTGTCTTAAAGGTCCCGTTCTTCGTGATCCCATTGTTCAAACTTTAGTTAGTGTGTAATGTTGCTGTTAGAGCATAAATAATACCTGTAAAATTATAAAGCTCAAAGTTCAATGCCAAGCGAGATATTTTATTTAACAGAAGTTCCCTTTCAAAGCCTACAGCGAACGACTGGCTTGGACTACATCCTGATACTTCCTTCATAAATGACGTCAGTAGAACAGTAGAACAGACTAACCTCCGCCCACAAGAATACGCAAAAAAAGGGGGCGTGGTCTTGTTGCTGTCCCACGTGGAGAAGAGGACGTGTCGCGTGGAGAAAAGGAAGTGCTGCGTTTGACTGTGTTTGTCGCCATGTCGTCGAGACGCTGTTATTTTCATCCCGGAGTCAAATCACCTTTGTTTGGCTTTCCCAGGGACGCTGTAGAGATCATTAAGCGCATATATATCTCCCGTTAAGAGGCGTGACCTTTCCACGTGCGCTAAGCTGCTGTCCAATCACAACACGGGAACCGCTGGCACAATCAGAACTCGTTACGTATTTCTGAAGGAGGGACTTCATAGAATAAAGGAACTCATCAGCCGTTTTCAGGACAGGGAAAACAGCGGTATACAGATAAGTAAATTGTGTTAAAAATACTGGGGTTTTTTACACGCGAAACATGAACACATGTTATATTGCACACTGTAAACACAATCAAAGCTTCAAAAAGACACGAAGAACGGGACCTTTAAAAGAGACTTTGCTAAAATATAAATTTTGCTAAAATATTTGCAGTTGCCATATGTCAAATTTTAAACCTACAAAGTGTATTTTTATGAGTGACTGTTATAATGGAGTAATAAAATGTAGGCTAATATAATTAGTTTGTGCTTTTGTTTGCATTTATTTTTAGTTTAGTGAATTTAAAATATATATCTTTTTATTTTTAGGTTGTAATGTTACAAAGTATATAATATATAGCACGGTGATGAGACACAGGTGCAAACAATGAGTGATGATGAGTCCGGGCAAAGGTTTATTGGGTAATGTAGTTTGTGATGGAGTGACAGTCCGGGGTGGAGTCCCCTCGGGTGGTAATCAGGGGCACTCTCACTGGTGATTGTGACAATATATAACCATTTAACCAGCCCTACATGTTGTGTGATTTTAAAAAAAAGAAAGAAAAGGAAATAATCACTTCTGGAGTTTATTTTCATCATTTGTAATCAAGCTGTAATTTTAGCAAATTAGGCAAAAGATGAATAATTATTAATATAATTAACATTTTAGGAATAAAATAAATGCTACGAAATTAGCATGTGTCAGCAATTTTATTACAAAATATGTCAGTTCAACCGCAAAATAATAAATAAAGATTTGAGTAATAATATAATATTAATAATAATTTGATAATTTGAGATGCAGTGGAATTGTTCATGAGTCAGGGAAAAAAGTCAAATATTTAAAGAAAATAGCTAACAAATATAATAGTGAATACTATTCAAACACTTAGTTATTGTTAGTTTTTGATAAGTATTTATCATCACATTCCATTCTGAGTTTGAATCCCATAAATCCTCCTCAAGGCAGGTGTCATTCCCAACACAATTGGCTGACAATCTCCATGTCATCTCTCTAGATGGTCCCATGACTTTAGGTGCCTGTGGGCAGAAGACTGGAAGAAAGGGGGTCTAACCCTCCATTCAGTTCATGTGACGTGTCCCTACAGAGTTTTAAAGGAATCTCATGAGGATATCCATGTAGTTTCTATTGAAATTGGGCCATTACAGAGATTACAAATAACTAATATCAACAAATATTATAATAATAATAATAATTGTATTCAGAAAATTGTTTTTTTTTATATATATACAATCATTGTAAAATACATTCATACTTTTATCAAAAAGTTAAACAAAAACATTTCTTTCATATTGAGTATGAGGTTAATGATTCTTGTATAGGGGTTTATTTTCCAATAATGAAGGCTACTTATTAAACAAATATGAACATATGTGCATATGTGAGAAGAAAAGTGGCGGCAAAGCAAGACAAATGAAACTAGCTCATCTATGTAGGAAATTGGTTGCCTGGACAGCAATCAAATACACAAATACACAGCGTCATCTGATAACCAAACGTTCAATCAGAAACAAGACAGAGAGTGCATTCCTAACATATTCTTTTTCCTATCACTTAAACACGATTACTTGAAAAATAAAGTGCAAGTTTGGCTTCTATAATAATAATTATTATCATCATTTGAATCATTAATCACTCGATAATAAGACAAAATAAAAGGTAATTGAAGTCACATGACTAAATTCTGACCGTTTTCATGATGACATGTTAGACTAAAATGTCATAAACAGGAACAGCACTTGCAATCTTGTTGTTTCAAAACCATTTCCTGTGTAATGTTTCTCTATCTTTTTTTTTTTATTGAAACTCGCATAAAGCACAGAAAATACTTTTTGTTTACATTCAAAATCTAATTTCCACAGATGCGCCGTCGACTCTACAGTTACACAAAGTGCTCGGGCCACCAGATGGTCATTTGGCTCCGACAGGCACCTGGTATCAATGAACGGTAATTATTATATAATCAAACTAGCCAACCACCATGTCACTTTTCCCAGCAGATGAGAAAGCTCTCAATGCATCCTTGCTTATTTGATGCCAGTGTGTTATAATCATCAGTTCAACACACAGCTAATGTTTACAGTGCCACAAGCCACAGGCAGGGGCAAGGTGAGGACACCTAACTGCTTATTCACGAGTGCTGTGCTTCTGGAGGTACTATGGGGATGACATAGCCGCTGACATGTCAGCTGTTGTCTATTGTGCTGTTTTTGGTTCACCACCCATATATAAAGATATTAAAGAAATAGTGAAGGAAACAAACGTGTGATACTATCGTGGCAGCAACTGCCTCGAATTCTGAGAAGCCAGTTGAAGAAATAAGAACCGGACGCGTGCAATGCTTTTGGTTTAACCCTTTTAAATAAAAGGCTGCAAACAGGAAGACATGCAAAACTTGTTTTAATATGATAATCTGCTTTATTTTAGTGTTTCTGACAAGAAAGCATGAGATCTGTATGCATGTATTAGCTCAAAAATCCTCAGATGCCCGCTGCTATACTCACCAATTAACCGGGAAAACCCAGGGAAACTGGCTGACTGGGATCAAACATTTACACATTTGACTATATCCAAACCCTTCGTGAGATAAAGCAAAGGCATTTTTAGATACATGCTGACCATCGCCAGAGTCTATTTTAAAGTTACGATGGTAAACTTCCAAGTATTCACATGTTCACCACTGGAAACAGCAGCACAAATGAGGTTAGAAGTTGACCATGTGTGTTCTAGTGAAATGTGTGGTTATTGGTAGGAAGCATACACGCATGTCATCGAGCTGAGGCACACGAAGCAACATTTACGACAGGCCTATGTAATAAGCCAGAAGCGGTAACAATAACTAATCCAAAACAGAGAGCGCTCACGTAGAAGAGACGGGGGATAGTCGTCACATTTTTTTTATTGCGTTCAAATATTTATTGTGCAGGAAAAAAGATACAGTTGATTTGGGCAATAGCAGTGATGTTGTCACACTATGGGGCAAGTTGTCACAACAGAATCTGCCATTAAACCTGATTTCATGGAAAATTTAAGTAGTAAAATACAGCATAAATGTATTAAAAAGGCTAACATTTTAATTCATAAATTGTTTTAAATAAAAACATTAAGAAACAACTTAATCATGTGAATTTATTTTAGTTTTGAGAACAGAATTTACAAGAATTATTCTCATTTTAGGAGCATTTTGAACTTGATATTTGACACCATCATGGGTCGTTGACAGATAAAGCTTCAAAAAAGGTGTTTTTTTAATCTTTTCAAAATTGATGTAATGCATATTTGAGTCATGAACACGTTTCAGTTGTTAAAGGTGCAGTGTGTATTATTCATGAGGATGACAGAAATGCAATGCAATATGCATCACTATGTTTTCAGTGGTGTATAAAGACCTTACATAATGAGAATAGAAAATGGTTCTTCGTCGTAATCATAGGGGAACCATTTTTGGTGCTATATAGCACCATATCTTAGCATGTTCTGTATATGGTAGCGGTGCTATATAGCACCATAGTTAGCGGTGCTATATAGCACCTTAGTCAAAGAACTGGTGAAGAACCTCTGAAGAACCACTGAAGCACCACTGAAGAAACACTGAAGCACCAAAATTGGTGCTATATAGCACTTAAAAAGGTTCCCCTATGATCACGAGCCAAGAACCATTTTTGGTGCCATATAGAACCTTTTTTTTTAGAGTGTACATACACCGCGGGTCCCCTTGCAGTGAAGTCGCCACTTTGCGCCGTCATGTTTCTACAGTAGCCCTAAACGGACAAACTTCTCTACAGAGCACTAGCTACTCTCTGCGGTCTCAGACGACGACATCTTTGTCCTGTGTCGACCACCGTAGCTTCTTTTTGTGCTTCGAAAGGGAGGAGTGAGCGGTTGGGCGGTTTTTTTTACTATTTTTATGTCTGCCGGTACAACCAGAGATGAATGTAGCAGTATCACCTGACGTGAAAAGATTTGAGAGAGATCTACAAACCTTTTCACTCTTTTCACTCCGCCACAAGGATCATGATGCATTACCATGTTTACTTTTATTACCTTGTAAATTCATAATAAAAGAGCCATGTTTGCAGTTGTGCCAACGTGACATTTGAGAATATACAAATTGAATAAATCTACAGCTTTAAAACTACTGATATTTATAAAATGCGTTTATGAAAGGTTTCAATCCTAAAATGATGCCATAGTATTTCGTTTTTTATCATTAAGATACCGTTTTAAATAGTTTTCTTAGTCTGTTCGGGTAGTTGCACCTGCACCTGCCATTTTAGGGTTTTAAGATAACAACATTAAATATAAATGTAGGCTATTATTTAAATGTACTAAAAATGAATTCAAACTAATAGGTTTTATAGAATAAAGTGATCTATGTCAACAATTTCTCAAATTATTTTAGAAAGAAATATTGCACTTGGACACAAAAATATGGACGCCATGTCATTGACCCAAATACAAAACCACTGCTAGCAAAAACACACATTTGCGTTGACTCGAAATCTTACTAAAATGTAGCCCTTGTGACAAATAGTCCCTTGCATCTGATCTCATGTGAACAAGAATCCCGTTTACACATGAAAGCGATATGAGAGAAAACACGAGAGAGAGACCGAGAAAGAGCAGTCGAGACAGCAGCAGAGCTCAGTGAGCACAGGGCCCCTTTAGCTGGGAAGTTGGTTCAACGGTTGGGGCCCAGATGGCTCCACACCTGCAAAGACCCAGCTAAGACATACAAATTTCCCTCACAATATTACAGTCCTGAACAATACACCAGCTTCCCTGGCTTAAAAAAAAAAAAAACAACAACCAATAATCCAAAAGAAAATGAGCAATTAGTCTATTTAGTGAGTAAATTCATTCCAGTGCCGCCTCTACAACAATGTGAACTGATGACGCGTATACAAATTACAAAGACGTGTCAAAAATGAGGCGGTGGGAAAGATGTTAATGCTACGCCATATGGCTACTCAAAACAGGCTTGTCCACGAAGATTAATGTAAATACTCCAGTTATTAACAATTACGCTTTCAGATTAACTTTCCGAGTCACAATGGCTGTTACTGGAGTATTGGGCTGTTTAATATCAGTATCTTTTGAAACCAAACACTTTCTCAGTTCTTGTCTAACGGCATTACACTTTACTTTTATTAAAATGTTAATGTGCACTTTAACTAATATTGTTTTAGAAGTAATGTTTTTGTTGAAAAATGGTTAAACTAAGCTAATTCAGCTCAGAGACCTCTAATTGACTTGCAAGTTTAAATATAAACTTACTGTTTATTGGTGCAACTTAAAAAAAACAGAGGCATATATGTATGTATATTCACTTACAAATATCATAACTCATAATTACTACTTACAGAGTTAAGGTACATCCACTGAACATAACAAATGTATGCACATAAAGCATATATAATAAACAACCTGTATAACTAGCACAGATATAATTTAATGATTAACATTTTAATTAAATTACAATTAAAAAGATTTATGTTTTTTTTTTAAATAAGTCCCTTATGCTCAGCAAGGCTGCATTCATAGAAGTAAAAAAAAGTTGGCAGTTTTAATATTTTTATTACAATTTAAAATAACTGTTCTCTATTTGAATATATTTTCAAATGTAATTTATTTCTGTGATGCAAAGCTGAATTTTCAGCATCATTACTCCAGTCTTCAGTGGTTCATGTTAATTCAGAAATCATTCCAATATGCTGATTTGCAATAAACAGTTCTTATTATTATCAATGTTGAAAACTGTTTTTGCTGCTTAATAGGTTGTCTTGTGAACATAAGAGACTTCTTTCAAAAAATCTTAAGTGCACTTTTAAACAAATATGAATGCTGAATTTACAAAAAATTAATTGAAATGTAACTTATTTATTTAACATAAGTAAATAAGTTTATCAGATGTATTATTATTATTATTATTATTATTATTATTATTATTATATAGACAGCACATCTGTATGGTAATATAGTTCAAATGATTTCTTAAAATATATCAAATATAACTTAAAAATATATCTATTAAATGGAACTTTCAGAACAAATATTATATGATATAGTGAAGATGCTCAATAAGAGCTTTTCACCACTTCTGTGGTGTATCATATCATATTGACACGTTTCGTGAATAGGGAGGCATATAGCATCACCTTAAACATCACCTGTAGGAGGGCATCATAAACACTACAGCAAATGTAGAAACAGCAGGCATCGGGATGAATATTCCCCCTATTCAGCCCGATATTACGAATGCAGCAGTTCCATCTAAAGGATGAAGCCGGTACTGCATTACACATTCAGCTGTTTGTCTAACTGTACATTTCCTAACTATTATAATGAATTCCCTTTATTAAATCTACTTGTGACACTGAGTCAACTGGAATGAGAGTATAAAGCATGTTTAACATGCAGGGAAGCCCCTAGTCAATGACTGTGGGTATTCAGAGCGCTGTCCTCAAAGGAATTTGGGTATGACTGCATGTAATTGACCAGAGGTCCTGTGAATCCCGTGTGTTTGTTGTCAATGGAATTTTTCCGGCTAAGAAACATGCATTGTCTCAGATTGAAATAAAACACGTCGCCATGCGTACACATAAAAGCATATGGGCACGTATACGCCTACACTCTTTACATCAGTTAGGGCAGATGTTCAATAAGTTTAGCACGTAATCAGTGTCTTTTTACAGTGAAAACCAAAAAACAGTGCTGATTACAGTTGATAACGTGACTCAGGAGTGAGCTGTGCGTAAAGAAAGCATTACAACATTACAACAGAGGATTGTAGGGCTTTATCCCCTGATAAACTCAACCGATTACACCGAAAACATGGTATGCCATTAAAAAAAAAAATAGGGTGGTTTAATGTACAAGGTTGGCTAAAGTCCTAGAGTTCAGCAAGTTAGGACAGCACCGCATGGAAAAGTGCAGCCTTGCTACGCATGGCCTTCAACCGTAAAGCGAGTCGGGAGGCAATCCTTTAGGGTGGGCGCCACAGACGTGCACGGACTCATTCATGTCCACAGGAAGCATGCTGGAGGATGAGGTTTGACAAGGCAAGTTAGGCCGTTCACGAACGGTTCCCATTGTTAAAGAGACAGTTCACCTAAAAATTTTAATTATAACATTTAGACGTTGACGTGACGTTCCAGACCCATTTATCCTGGCCACTTTTCAACATAATTAACGTGAATAGGACTTCTCCAAATTGACCAAAAAAAACTATTGCAAAAGTGATCCAAATGAGTCTTATGAAGTCATACAATAGCTTTGTTTGTAAACACAGAGCATAATTTTAGTCGCTATTCACTAAAAATCCTAACATCCGCTCTGGAATGCTCTTGAGAGAAGAAGCCATGTCTGATTTGTGAATCAGAATGATTCGTTCACAAATCTGACTCATGGGCGTCGGAACCATTGTATGTGGGTGGGACAAGACCCACCCACTTTTTACGATCAATAATATTGGACCCACTCACTTTTATCGTCTCTAACATTCAGCACATGTGTGTTTACCTACCCCTAATCGATAAACACTTATTATTAAACACATGTTAGATGTTTTATTTCCACTTTTCTTCATTTTTATTGAAAATAGATGCCTTTCCGATCTGATATGTGATGGGAAAAGGGAGAAGATTGAGCTCGGCGAAAGGCGGACTCGAACCGCGGGTTGATTTGTGTCAAAATGAGATGCGGTGCGTCTTACCCCTACACTACTGACGCTCTCAATGACATGGCGATTTCCGTCCGAACTATACGTTTAGCAAGCAAAGCGGTATATTTGTACTTAATGTAATTGGCATCTACTCCATTAAAAAAATTCTGAGGACCCACCCACATTTTTTTTGCTTCCGACGCCCATGATCTGACTGAACTGGTTCTTGTGTTCATTCAATGATCCAGTCTTAGAGGTTAAAGGATTAGTTCACTTCAGAATTAAAATTTACTGATAATTTACTCACCCCCATGTCATCCAAGATGTTAATCTCTTTCTTCAGTCGAAAAGAAATTAAGGTTTTTGAGGAAAACCTTCCAAGATTTTTCTCCATATTGTGGACTTCAACAACGGGGTTCAACGTGTTGAAGGTCTAATGCAGCTTCAAAGGGCTCTACAAAATCCCAGCCGAGGGTCTTATCTAGAGGAATGATCAACCATTTTCAAAAAAATGTTTAATGTATATACTTTTTAAGCACAAATGCTCGTCTTGCTCTAGAGTCCACGACTTCACGCATTACGTAATCATGTTGGAAAGGTCGTGCGTGACGTGACGTTCGTCTGTGTATACTCCGGTTCTAAAAGGTAGGGTAGGGCGAAAAACTCCATCACATTTTCTCCTCCAACTTCGAAATCATCCGACATCCGTGTTTTACCTTTTTTTTGTAAAGGGAATTTGACTTAGTCTTTGCGCGTTTGCAGTGTAAACACTGGGACAGTACTTCCACCTACGTCACGATGACTACGTAATGCATGAAGTCGTGTACACTAGTGCAAGACGAACATTTGTGGTCAAAATGTATATAAATGTTGTTGTTCTTTTAAAATGACCGATTGTGGTCGCAAAATAAGACTCTTATTCCTTGGCTGGGATCATGTAGAGCCCTTTGAAGCTGCAGTTTGGACTTTCAACCTGTTGGACCCCATTGAAGTCCACTATATGGAGAAAAATCCAGGAATGTTTTCCTCAAAAACTTTAATTTCTTTTCGACTGAAGAAAGAAAGACATGGACATCTTGGATGACATGGGGGTGAGTGAATTATCAGGAAATTTTAATTCTGAAGTGAACTAATCCTTTAACAGCTCACTTTAGGGTATTTGTAATAAATCACGACAGGGAATACAATAGACAATTCACTTTTATGCTGCCATTTTCGAAGCTTCATTGTTCTTTGTAAACTTCATTGTTTATTGTAACAGCATGGAAAAGAGTGAGCACATTATTTAAACGTTTTATTTTCCAAAAAAGAAAAAAAAATGATGCATAACATCATGAGGGTGAGTAAATGATGACAGAATGTTCATTTTTGAGAACTATCCCTTTAAATTGTACACTTACATAGAAGATAAATAAATAGTTATCCCAGCGAATAGGTATCACTTGTGCAACAAGTATTTAATTCATTATGAGGTACTTATCATAACAGATGTCTGATTAACGCTCTGAAATACCACTAGATTTAGTCACCAATGGGGTTTTTGCAACACCCGAGTCAAAAAGCCACCAGACTGCCCTCTTGTGCAATGTTCTGTAAATGCATAATAGAGAAATACTTTTGGATCCAAGAAACCCACTCCAGTACCCATAAAGCATGCATCTCTTCAGTACAGCATGGATTTTGAGTTCTAACCGATCTATTTACAGGAAAAGCAGCAACTGGAATAAGAACAATCTGAACTTGAGAGACATTCGCCTCGGTATATCCCACCATTCCAGCAGCTGACAGCTTTATGGTTCACAACGCAAAGCAAGTAGAACGGAGCAGCTCTCCAAAACAGCTCAAAATATGTTTTACATGCCACAGCTAGCATACAAAAACCTTCCATAGCACACTGACATTGAGACGAGCATGTGTTTTAGACCTGCGTCCAAGAAAGAAAGAAAAGACTGGGGGTTTTTTTCATCCTAAGTGGAGTTTAGGAAGTTCAACTGGCCTGTTCTGAGGAGAGAATGTGTCAAGACAACAGCTGGCCCGCTGATGGGGCCTTCTGTTCCCTGTTTCTGAGAAAGCTAGTAAGGACAAGATAGCTATGTCTGGCCAGAGGGAAATGACTGGAAGGAGAGATGAGATGAGGAGAAGGCAGGGGAGGGAAGGAAGCAGCTGGGAAGCTGATCACGTCTGCTTTGACAACATACTGTAGCCATGGTCTCTAGGCCGCTGGATGGAGGGAAGGCCTTTGCAAAAGAACAGAACGGGGAAATGTGCAGGAGCCTGTGTGCGCACACAGGAAACCCCAAATGAAGTCAAAATTTATAATAGTGGGATTATGTAACAGGAAGCCATATCTCCATCTACTCAAGAGCCAAGCCCTGGGAGAAAGGGGGAAATTACAGAATAATGCACTTCAGACGATAATTCAACGCATTTGGTTCTACGGTTCAGTGACGCCCGATTAGACGGCAGCGAATGGACCGCAGATAGCAGTCAAGCCTTGTGTAGACTGCAGCAACCATATCACCTCAAAAAATCTATCTGTACTACTACTTTTCCTTTTTCTATATCAAAAAACACTGCCCTTCTCCCTAAGGCTTATACTTGATTTATGGCAGTGTCCAGCTTTAATAGCTGGACTTTTACAAATACTAAAGAAAATATTATAGAGTGATGGAAAATGCTGTTCACCTTAGAACTTTCCCATGATTTGCCAATACCTCACAAAGATGCTTTATGGCCTAGTGTTAGGGTGTTGCTAGGTGGTTGCTAGATGATTGCTTACTAGTCCAAGTCAAAAGAGCACACTCTCAAGACTCTATGATATTCAAATATGGTTCAGTTCAACAAAACTGTCTTCCCCCCCCCCCCCCCCCCACATTTTATCACACTGCAGGCAAAACAAAGAGAAAAGCACCTGTCCTCTAAAAGAATTAAAAATAAAATTGTCATTATCTACATTTACATGCTATCAAAGTATTCATTAGTAATCGGATTATTGTCTCAATCGGACCAAAAACAAAATCGCAGACAAACCGACTGAGCTCAATACCAATTTTGATTGGACAGGAAGGGGCAGTGTAGAATGAAGCATGTAAACAAACACTTGAATCAGACTATTTTCTCAATCGGATTCAAAAATACCTTGCATACATGTGCAGTACTGTGTTGCGTATATGTTTAAATATGTTTTACTTTTACGCCTTACGAGGGTATGTTTATTTACCTCTCACATCTTACCAGTGGAGAACAGTGGAGAATTAAAACGTCCTAAATGTTAGCTAAAAATCTCTATTGTCAGCTTTCTTTTTAGATTATCAAGGCCTAGACGACAATTATATTCATAGTAGCTCTGGTTACTAGGGCTGTAATCTCCCAGTCGATTAGTCGATTATTAGTCGATACGTTCTGGCTCGATCAAAATTCTGATTTTCGATTTCGCTTTTTTGCCGCGTTCATTTTGTTAGTTTTGCCGCGTTCATTTCATCAGTTTTGCCGCACCGTGTTCATTTCATCAGGTGGAGAGCAATAATTGCGTTTTTTAGAGCACCCCTGTTTCACAGGTAACAGTCTGTCTTCAGAACACCCCCTTGTTTCCACTTCTTTTGGATTAGCCCAACCCACTGGTGAAGAGAATTCTCTCGCTGGTCCTTCGTTTTTCATTCCCCGCTGGCTCAAACAAACGCCCATAGCGGTAAACTTGAGGAACGCCCATCAACATACACATGAGGGGAAGCGTCACAACACCACGCTTCAGTCGTGCCGCAAAAGTGGATCTGTACTGTCAGTTTTGCCACATTCATTTCATCAGGTGGAAAGCACTAATTGCTAATGGGGGTATTTTCAGAGCATCCCTGTTTCACAGGTAACAGTCTGTCTTCAGAACACCCCCTTGTTTCCACTTCTTTTGGATTAGCCCAACCCACTGGAGAAGAGAGACAGACTGAAGAAGGCTAGTTTGCTGTATATTATTTATTTAATTGTGAGAGCGTTTTTTCTGCTCTTGATCTGGCTTGTTTAATAAATATTCCTTTTTTATTAAAGTGGACGTGGCTTTTGTGTTTAAGAGTAAAAGCTTTAAGTTAATAGTCTATTCGTGTCTGTATGTCTAAATGTAAATGTCGTGTCTCAGCCACGAAGCTGAGCTGGTCCGAAGCTGAGCTGCACAGAGCGGCTGAAATTATAGTGTCTGTCAGTTAGTATAATACATATGACAAAAACAATTGTCTAAATTATGTTGCATATTCTTCAAAAGTTATTGTGATGATTTCACTAGTTGACAACATATAGTACTATTTTCGGAAATCATAGGCTATGATGGTGCACGTGATGCAACGCTGTCAGAGCCGAAAGACTTGTGTGTCAGACTCATTTCAGTGCAAAATAAGCAGGTCAAAAACGAATTAATATACTGCAAATAGCCTACTAGTTTTTTATGTTTATTTATAATTCACTTAGGCAGACAACAAGGCTACCAAGTACTGCATACAGTGTGCAGCAAATTAATTTAATGTTGTTTTCCTAGCGTCATTTTTAGTCGAAAATTTCAGGACTTCTGTCGACCAAGATTTTCTTTGGTTGATTACAGCCCTACTGGTTACATTAGCGAAGTGATTTTCTCTACGTTCCGAAATGTGACCACAATTTATAGTGGTTGCATTTTCCACAGGCGTATTAGCATATAGTGCATTAGCATAAGTCTTCATTCTACTCTTTCAGGTGAACTACTTTCAACATTTTGAAGAAAATTAGCTGAAGTTAAATGTTCGCAGCAACTTAATTGACTAATAACACTTAATAGCTCTGCGTTACCTTAGGGTCAGCAAAGCCTTAGCTATGAAGGTTTTGAAACAACATACCACTCTGAGGAAAAGTCAAGTTTCCAGTCGAGTTTATTTGCACAATGGCTAGCCAGTTTGCAACTGTAAACAAATTGTAACAATGGTTGATACTTTTAGTAAGAGAGAATAAAACTTCTGGGTGATATTCTCATGAGATGACAAACAAAAGAATGGTTCAAATTGATCTGGAACCGTAGCCAAGCACATGATTGAAGCAAGCTACGTTTCTCAAGCTTTGTAGGAGCATTGGCACAATATAGGAAATAGGACAAAATTAAGCAGCTACATATGCACTCTTGGATGTAGAGAAACCCAAAATTGCTGGCTGTAATGGAAATATAGCTTAATTCAAAGAGTAAAATCAAGGAAAGCATTCAATCAAAACCACCGTAGAGTTAATGTAACCAAATGACGTAGGCCGCCATGAAAAGCTTTGTTGTTCATTTGGAGCCAAACAGTGTTAAGAGAGGGAGAGAGAAAAAGAATCATTACAGTTTTATTGGTGTTTGTTTTTTCTTGCTTTCTTCTGTGCTTTAGGGGTGTTGTCAAATGCATTAATTGGACACATATGATGCAAAGAGTTATGACAGATAAACGCATTCCAACTGGGGGTGTGAGCAATCGACCGAGAAGCCTGGAGACTTACACACACACACACACACACACACAAAAAAGTTAAACTGTTTAGATGAATGCTTTTACATTAGCTCTCATGCCTGTGGCCTTATCTAAGAGTGTTTCTCCTCAGATTAACTCAAAAAACACAAATTTCATCAAATAAAGAGCACAGTTTCTGACCTGTGTTTACGTTTACACAGGAAGTTTAAGCTGCACATATCAAATACACCTTTTCAAAGTCAGCATGAAAAGAAAATTCACCTCTAAATTTATGTTAATTATCTTATTGTGAACAATTCATCCATGCCCATGCATGTTTTTTATGTCATAATAATCCCCCCAGTAAAACAGACTTCTCCAATGATTTACTTCGCTTAAATCCCGACCTTTTCTTACGGTCAACCTCAAGTTCGCATTCAAATCAGCCTCCATCCAATCAACAACCAATGTATAGAATTAAGTCCCCGCCCTACATTTTCTTTTTTCGATAATTTGTTTCACTTGGATGTATGTCACAATACAGAACAATAGATCTGTCGCTACTTCCGCTTCATGGCAACTTTAAATCCCTAAACCAGGGGAGGGACTTTTCTCATCTAGAGAGCTTTTGATTGGACAAAAATCTGTGAAGTGCAGGATGAGTCATCTATTTTTACTACATCTCCAGGAAGTGAAAAACGGTATATTTTCAGTGTGTTTTTCTGCTACGACTGCTGCTATGAATTTAAGAGTGCATTAGCACAAAGACAGCCTCACGCTAACTTGTTAACAAGACATGAATGTGTAATTACTTGGTGACCGCTAAAAATATGTATGAGTATGTGTGTAATCCGGGTGTACTACATTCACCATGTTGTCAAATTTCATGTGACCAACTAGTGTCAGTTGCATCCGCCGTTCAAAAATCCTCTCCCATGGCCTCATGGGATAGTAAAGTGTCCATTGTATGTGAACTTCAAAATCTCGTAGGAAGTAGTACATATATAACACTACGTATTTTGCCAACTGTTTTATGAATACTGTGAATTCAGACATACTACTCTTTTCATACTGTTCTTTGCCTATATAGTAGAGAAGTATGTGATTTCGGATGCAGCCGTGGACTCAAAGCCCCCAAAACTTTAATCTGACATACTTCAAAGTGAAACTGCTTGCTTAAACAGTTGGGCCGCAACCATTTTTGTTAACATACTATGAAACTCTAGAAGGTCAGCCAAAGACTCTGTTAGCATTTTTCAACGTGTAAACTCAGGAAAGTAGCAAGATCAGCACCAAGCACTGTATAAAAAATTTGACCAGCGGCTAAGTGGGAAAGCATGCTAGCTATGCGCTGGATGAGACACAGGTGATGATTCATAGAGTTTCATCCCTCCAACAAAGGCGGGAGATCGGCTCGGCTCGGGTTCCTGACGTGTTTCTGCAGCTGCCTGGCTGCAAACTTCATACACACCTCTTTCTGTTTACCATCCAGAAATACAATGTTTACATTGTTCTTATGTAATCAGCGTCACAATGATGCTCTGCTAGATTAAACCCATATCACCTGAATGGGGGGGGGGGGGGGGGGTATTTAAAGCATGCACAAACAGATTTAATAGCTAGAAGTAGCTATTTGACACTGAAGTCTACAAATGCAACCAGCGGCTTATAGGCCTAAATGGGGTTAATACAGAGAAGATAAACACAGAACTAGACAAAATTCTCATTCTGTGCTGCCATCACCTGTGAACAATAGCAGTTTCCTCAATAACACCTTGTCCTAAGATCGAACAATGCTTGACATTATATAATATTTTCAATTGTAGTCTTTTAAAAAGGCAAAGTGCAAAAGTCCTCATTCACTCGTTTGATTTGCAAGTTACAAGGTCTTAATACAGAGCCTTAAAATGTTAATGAAGAGTTTTTTAAATTTCCATCTTTCCCCATTCAACTACTGTAGATAGGATCTTGGGATGTCAAGGTGAGGACATTTTTTTACATTGGTATTACCTATAACATTGGCCGGGGGATCAATATGCAGGTTATTGAAAATCACATTTGAATACACACTCGCTTTCAACTTTCGAATTCGCAATCACACATACTCTGCGTACAGGAGCGGAGGTACTGACCACACATTTTACAAGGCAAGACATTTGTCGCTCAGGATCTGTTGCGCACCAAATCCTTTGCCATTGTCTTGTCAGTCATCACACCTTACTCTCGTCAATTGATAATTGAAATCGTCGACGGCGAGCCCGCACTTTTAGTCAATCAAGAGCAATAGCAAGCAGACGTGATGATTCATGAGTGATAGTTTTTAGCGCAATAAGGGATCCGATTTTGACCTTGTAGCTGTATATTCAAGCTTTCGCTATGCCAGAGTGGCATAAATATAAGTTGTATCTACAGTAAAGAATGGGAGAGTGACCCTCTCAAAACGTGGATTACATCTGTGTTGGGAGATGACTCGAAGGCTCTTTGTAAATATAACTGTAACTCTGAGAGCACAGCTGAATTAATTGAAATCGAATATCAGACGATTCCTGTCCATCGTCATGTGCACACTGGCCTGACCAGGACATCTGCAACTTTTAAACCATCCAGACTGCACTCTGAGATACTCGTCCCTGACAGCTGCTAAAAAAGGATTGAATCAACGCATCATATCACATCATCAGCACAGTGAATGTTTTGGGTGGGTTTTGGAGAGTTTTTGGGCTGGAAATCGTCAACGCATTCTGACGACTCTGCAGCTCGTGCTTTATGGAGCAGAACAGACACTTTTTAGTTTATAATTGTAGCGTCCATCTTCCAACTGAACTAAATGGTTTTTAATTATATAAACACGAACAACTTGAGGCAGTGCCATGGTGGGCAAGTAATGTAATCAGAGTAAACCTGACTTGAAATGTCTGGAGGCATTAAGAAGATGGCCACAGAGTGAAAGGACTTCCCTTTAAAAAAATTCTCGACATGCAGCACTATTTATAGAAATTAACATGGAAAAGATGTGTTTAATGCTTAGCTATGAATGGGCTAATGGCCAACTATTCTTCCATTCGTCTGTGAGTTTGATTGGCATACTAGTCAACTCTTTAGTTCTATAAACCTTCAAACCTTCAACTAAAAATAATGCCATATTAGCACAAAATAAACTACTACATTCTCTACTGTCAGGATTGTTAGTCAAAATTATTAATTTCCTTGGTTTATTATTACACTCCGAGTTATCCAGAAAGAGCAATCTTCTGTAATTTGGTTGGTTCCCTGGGAGAACAGAACACTTTTGAAATGGAAAGGACACTTAAAAGTCGCTAATCGAAGCTGTCAGTAATAGAACTGTAACATTGCATTAGCCTATAGTATAAGCTCACTACACATTTGAAGCTTTCAGTCTAGGGGCACAGAGGAGCAAAGGGGGGGGGGGGGGGGGGGGAGAGATGAGAAAAAGGAAGGAAGTGTCTTTTTGCCAATGTGCAATACAAGGAGAGTTTTAAGCCAGATGAACCGCATCTGTGCCTAAGAGCGAGAAGTGTTTCCCCATCGGGACAGGACGAGGTGTGAAGACTTGCCTTTTCTGTCACCACCAGGTTAGTGTTTGGGTGGGACTCAGCTCTCAAGATCTGGGCAGGATTTCACTGAAAACCTTCAACACTGTCATATGGGAGCGTTGGAGGAAAAGGCGTCTTGAGAAATAAAGACAGCTGGGCCAGCAGTTACGCAGTCAGAGTTCTCATCACTCTAGGAAGAGTTTGTCTTTGAATTCTGTGGGAAACACTAACCTGTAACACCAGATTTTGCCACTCCTGCAGCCAATAAATACAATGTAATACTTATAATTTAATAGAGTTTCACTAGCAATTATAAACCTGCAACTACACTGGTTGTGATATATATTTTTAGTGAGGTAGCTTATATTTGTTTGTCTTTAAAGAGAATTCTTCATAATTACTTCAGGTTGAAAAAAAATCAAACAGAGATAAAAAATATTTATTAGAATGATTTCTAAAGGATCATGTGACACTGAAGACTGGGATGCTGAAAATTGGTAAAATACATACAGGGAGTGCAGAATTATTAGGCAAATGAGTATTTTGACCACATCATCCTCGTTATGCATGTTGTCTTACTCCAAGCTGTATAGGCTGGAAAGCCTACTACCAATTAAGCATATTAGGTGATGTGCATCTCTGTAATGAGAAGGGGTGTGGTCTAATGACATCAACACCCTATATCAGGTGTGCATAATTATTAGGCAACTTCCTTTCCTTTGGCAAAATGGGTCAAAAGAAGGACTTGACAGGCTCAGAAAAGTCAAAAATAGTGAGATATATTGCAGAGGGATGCAGCAGTCTTAAAATAGCCAAGCTTCTGAAGCGTGATCATCGAACAATCAAGCGTTTCATTCAAAATAGTCAACAGGGTCGCAAGAAGCGTGTGGAAAAACCAAGGCGCAAAATAACTGCCCGTGAACTGAGAAAAGTCAAGCGTGCAGCTGCCAAGATGCCACTTGCCACCAGTTTGGCCATATTTCAGAGCTGCAACATCACTGGAGTGCCCAAAAGCACAAGGTGTGCAATACTCAGAGACATGGCCAAGGTAAGAAAGGCAGAAAGTCGACCACCACTGAACAAGACACACAAGCTGAAACGTCAAGACTGGGCCAAGAAATATCTCAAGACTGATTTTTCTAAGGTTTTATGGACTGATGAAATGAGAGTGAGTCTTGATGGGCCAGATGGATGGGCCCGTGGCTGGATTGGTAAAGGGCAGAGAGCTCCAGTCCGACTCCGACGCCAGCAAGGTGGAGGTGGAGTACTGGTTTGGGCTGGTATCATCAAAGATGAGCTTGTGGGGCCTTTTCGGGTTGAGGATGGAGTCAAGCTCAACTCCCAGTCCTACTGCCAGTTTCTGGAAGACACCTTCTTCAAGCAGTGGTACAGGAAGAAGTCTGCATCCTTCAAGAAAAACATGATTTTCATGCAGGACAATGCTCCATCACACGCGTCCAAGTACTCCACAGCGTGGCTGGCAAGAAAGGGTATAAAAGAAGAAAATCTAATGATATGGCCTCCTTGTTCACCTGATCTGAACCCCATTGAGAACCTGTGGTCCATCATCAAATGTGCGATTTACAAGGAGGGAAAACAGTACACCTCTCTGAACAGTGTCTGGGAGGCTGTGGTTGCTGCTGCACGCAATGTTGATGGTGAACAGATCAAAACACTGACAGAATCCATGGATGGCAGGCTTTTGAGTGTCCTTGCAAAGAAAGGTGGCTATATTGGTCACTGATTTGTTTTTGTTTGGTTTTTGAATGTCAGAAATGTATATTTGTGAATGTTGAGATGTTTATATTGGTTTCACTGGTAAAAATAAATAATTGAAATGGGTATAAATTTGTTTTTTGTTAAGTTGCCTAATAATTATGCACAGTAATAGTCACCTGCACACACAGATATCGCCCTAAAATAGCTAAAACTAAAAACCACTTCCAAAAATATTCAGTTTTGATATTAATGAGTTTTTTGTGTTCATTGACAACATGGTTGTTGTTTAATTATTAATGTTGTAAAATTAATCCTCAAAAATACAACTTGCCTAATAATTCTGCACTCCCTGTATTAACAATTGTAATTTGTAATAATATTTCACAAATATTACTATTTTTACTGGGGGGTTTTTATCCAACACATTTAGCGATGGGCATTTTTGCCATGACTCATTTAGCAGTTTTAGCACAGCAATTCAGAATAGTAGCTGAACTATATTCTTACTTGAGCTGAGATTGATCAAATGCTAAAGATTATGTGGCCCGCTGTAAATAACATCGCTTTGAGTCCTTATAAACACAATAGGATCTGAAAGAATGGGGTTTGACTCAGAACATTCACCAAAAGGGCTAGGCATGTGTCTTTTTTTAATTTAGCATCTCATAACCCATCCAAGAATCATACAGCTTTGCCTAGTGACTGGTAAAACACACAAACGCCATCCAAGAAACGTCAAATTTTTACAAAAAAACACCCTCTGCAGAGACCAGAAACTGTACCTCACAGACAAACACATCTGTTAAAAATTAGTATTTTTTGGATCCTTGACTTTATCTATAACTATAACTTATGACAACCATTGGGAGTGAATGTTTTTAGCATGACTAGCCTAGCTTAAAATGAATAGCCACAATCCCGCATGAGCAAGGTTGTTTAAAATAGTTCAGTGTCAGTCTGCTGTTTCTTTTTCTTTGCCATTGCAGACACAAGAGGGTTTTTCTTACAATGCAGTACATGAGAGAAGTGCCCAAAAACTTTCCAAATGTGTGATGCCTACAGAAACACAAAGAAGACAAATCAATCCTCATGGACGGGTGGGTTTGATGTCATGCAGTACGACATCTGCACTATTCTTCAGTGCATTGTTACTGGGCAGCAGTGGCCCAAAATTAACCACGATGGAAGGAAACTAGACAAATTGAGAAAATTGTGCTTTGTTTGGACAGTTTCCTTTGTGTTACCCATTTTACATGAGGTAGAACAATATAACAGTATAACATCTGGGATACTATTAAGTTTTACGTCACCTTTAGGTTTTAAATAGAACGATTATTTTAAAACTAGATTTATATTTTCAGAAGAAAATATGAGTGGTGCTTTGCTTTTCCATTTCAACAACGCTTTGAATGATTGCCAGGGTGTTGATATGCGGTTGCTGAGTGTTTTGATTAGTTTCTACAAGAATTGGTACGTAATAAACAAGAAATTACTGATGAAAATGTTCATTAATAAGAGTTTTTTTTATTTCATCAACGATAGCAAAGACAAGACAAAAAGGACAATAATTTAATGATTTTAGTCCAAGACGAACATATGACAAGGAAGATGCAACACAATCAGTTACGTAATCAGATATTTGTTGTACATTTAAAAGTAATGCGTTACTTTACTCGTTACTTGGTACTTTTTCAATTAATTAATGCAAGTTACTTTGTTTTCCCATGTATTGTCTGACAGCTCTCCTGTCCTCATGTTGAGAGAATCGTGAGTAAGTCCAGAGGCGTTGTGTGCGCTGTGTGAACATGATGCATGTACTCATCTCACTTACACAAAAACAGATTCAGTAGTGCTCGAAATTTATAAAAACCATAAAATACAATCTCAGAATATTGCATAAACCTTTAATGTACTTTATGTATTTAATCTCACTTTATTAACCAATGTCTTTGCTTTTTACAAAAGCAAAAAATAGACGTCACATTAAAAAAAAATTGGTTTTACTGCTAAAATAAGACTCTTCTTCCGCATCTTATTCTTTTGCAATCCAGAAATCATTTCACTTTTGGTGTGAGAGGGCCACAAATAGAACTTTTGTTAAAACTCAAACAAGCAAGCCCAGCCCAGGTGAGAAAAAGTAACCCAAAAGTAACGTAACATTACTTTCCATTAAAAGAAAAAGTAATCGCGTTCCGTAATATGACCGAATGGCACTTTGCTATTAAATTAATAGTAACCCGCCCCCTGTGTACGGCACCGATTAATATGACTATTGACTAAATTTTATGTTCATTTTTTCCAAAAGATGAAAATGTAAAAAAATGAACACTAGATATGAAAATAAAAGTGGTTCATTTAAAGTAAAGATTTAAAATCCATTGTTTGATATTTCTTAGTGGCGGACGTGAAAATGAAATGAGGAAACCAGAAAGGCCTTGAATCCCAACTTTTTAAATACCATAATGTCCTTTTCCATTCTTTTGACCTTTTCCCCAGTATGGTCAGCCACCGTAGGGCCCCTCATGGGTGGCAGAGGTGCTTTTAAATGTGATGGGAGGAATCTTCCTCAATTCACTCTGCCAAATGTCTGCTCTGCTATTCCTTCGAGAGAAGCCACCAGACGGGAGTGTGTGTGTGTGTGTGTGTGTGTGTGTGTGTGTGTGTGTGTGTGTGTGTGTGTGTGTGTGTGTGTGTGTGTGTGTGTGTGTGTGTGTGTGTGTGTGTGTGTGTGTGTGTATAAAGGCCTTCTTTTGATAAAAGCGTATGGCCTTTAAGTATAAGCAGACTCCTTTGTCTGTCTGCCAGGAGTCATTTATATCTCCCGGATTAGTGGGAGCGAGAGCAAAGCCACGAGGCCCGATGTTTTCCAAACACATTGCAGTTAAAACAAGACGGTTGTTCTGAAACGGCTCACTTGGGGCCCGGTACCCTCCAGGAAAGTGCTTGAATAGAGTGCGAGGAGCAGAGACTAGACCTAAATCATGCTCTAGCATTGTGCACACGAAGCGAGAGAGCGCTAAATAAGGCCAGGCTGCGCACGTCCCCAGCCCACACATGAGAAGCGCGTTTGATGTTTCTCAGACGTCTCTCGCTGGTGCCGGGCGCATTCGCTTGGCCCAGGCGACTTCACGAGCACTCTTTCGGGGGTTGGTCACACGCTCACTGGAGGCTCATCACATGGCTTGACCTCCTTGCGGTGTACGGTTCCTTGTGCACGCAGGAAATGCGGCGATGTCAAGCGCGAGCGTGAATTATTAACCGGTGATGTAAGGAGCCGAAATGTCTGCGCCGATGTTATGACGCTCGCCGAGTAAAGTGAACGCTTTGTGCAGTCAACTCTACTGAACCGGGTCAGAAGCCATCAGCGCAACAAGGCTCCACACTCCACACGGGCATGTGGGATCTCTCTCTCTAAACCCATCACGAATTCCTGGCTCTTGGCAGCCGCTCAAGTCTTCGCCTTATAGCCTCGATCTTTCTCTCTATCTAAGCGTTTCTCCTGTCCGTTCTCTCTCTCTTTTCATCAGAGCTGGCAGTGGAACTGTAGGCTGCATTCTGCACTAATTAACAGCCTTCAGAAGAAGACCACCAAACTGGTGAACTGGCACACTCTAAGCACACTTTGTTGTTTTTTTCCTGCGGCAGTCAAATGCACAGACTCCTTGTCAGCGTGTATCAGGCAGCGACGGGGCCTCTGGGGGAGCTCAACACGCTCCTGAACTGAACGTGGTCACCTTCTCTGGATACATCAAGAGTGTACCTTTTAAAATGTAGGCTGATATTCTTCATTTCCTCGTCTTATGTTTCCCATACACTACATATTATTAGCCCCAATTTTCCACTCACAGACTTATGACCGAAATCAAAGGCAAATCAGAGTTTGTTCACATGAGTGACGATTGCTATGTTTGTTTGACACAAACACCCGATCTGAAAGAAGCGTAGATGTGTTGCAAATGCCTTGAAAGATATTTTGCAGGTTAAATATCTAGAACTATCTGCAATCCAAGTCATGTAGTGTAACATTTGTGTTGGCGACTGGAACTGACATTGGCGATAACAGACCGTTGTGTAGTGTGAAAAGAACAGCGATCTGACAACTTTAAAAGTCTTTAACTTTAATAGTTCTCCCCAAAATGTAAATTCTGTTGTTTTAAAGTAGCCTACATTGGCTTTCATTGTATAGACAACAGCTGATGCGTTCTTCTACTTCTATGATCAACAGAAGAAAGGAAGTTGTACAGGTTTGAAATGACATGAGGGTGGGTAAATGATGACAGATTTGTTTGGAGGGGTGAATTTTAAAACCCAAAGTATACTTTACTTTTAGATTTTTTTGTGTTATATGTTTGGGAATGCATACAGTGTGCGTGGCATAATTTCATCATCAGCGGAGTACGCGTTAATTGAGTTTCACCAACGTACCATTAAAGGGTTAATTTTCAAATGAAAATTATATCATTAATTACTCACCTTCGTGTCATTCCAAACCCGTAAGACCTTCGTTCATCTTCTGAACACAAATTAAGGTACGTTTGCTGAAATCCAAGAGCTTTCTGACCCTCACATAGGCAGCAACGTCATTGCGACTTTCAAGGCCCAGAAAGGTAGTAAAGACATTGTTAAAATATTCCATGTGACTGCAATGGTTCAATCTTAATGTTATGAAGCGACGAGAATACTTTTTGTGCGCAAAAAAAATAAAAATAACGACTTTATTCAACAATTTCTTCTCTTTCATGTCAGTCTCCTATGCTGTTCATGTAGTAAACACTGTGAAGTGCTTCTGGGTTCTATTGCAGAACGCCGGCTCACCATTGGCTGACGCTGTTCACGTAAGCACCATGACGCATGCGTGTGATGCTGACGCAGGAGCTAGCAAATAATGAGCCGGCGTTGTGCTGTAGAACCTGGAAGCGCTTCACAGTGTTTACTACATGAACTGCATAGGAGACTGACATGAAAGAGAAGACAGTGTTTTAAAAAAGTATTCTCGTTGCTTCATAACATTAAAGTTGAATCACTGGAGTCTAGACATGTGCCGGTATACGGTAACACGATATATCGCAATAATGAACATGTTCGATATTGTTATCGTGGGTACTTCAAAATACCGTGAATAATTATTTATTACGAATTATTCAGATTTTTAGAATGCATTTTAAGAATACTTTACCCATCAACTGTTTAAAATGAACAACACGTCAAAGAGGAATGCGCACTGATGTAAACAAACCCAACGTGCATGAGCAGCACATGACGGAACGAGTGAAGGAGACCCGCTGAATGAAAATGCACATTCACACTCTGACAGCAGAGGGCTCTGACGGAACAGCAGAAATGCAGCCGTTTCCCCGGGAATCCTCGTAAACAAAACACTTGCGAAATTAAAAACACAGCCATTCAGATTTCTGTATTCGCTACGGTGCTCATCACATAACCACTTAACACTTAAAGAACTTAATGCTATTCATTTTCAAACTTAAACATTTTATATTTGAATCTGGACTAAATTACATGCCCTAGATAGTTTGAATATATTCTGATTCTTAGTTGTTCAGTTACACACTTTACAATAAGGCTCTATTATTTAACATTATTCATTCATTAACGAACTTACAATGACAAATACTTCTAAAGCATTTATTCATCTTAGTTCAATGTAAATTTCATCATTTAATAACACATTAAAATCAAAAGTTGTAACTATTATTTAATGGACCTGAGCTAACACTATCTAACAGCTGCTTTTTTAAAAAACCCTTAACTGTCACCGTCCCACAGGTGGTACGCCTGGTGCTCTTTTTTTGATCGCCTTTTTTCGTATCATATATTTAAGTAATTATCATAAATTAGGAGCTTACAAACTCAAAATTCATCCTGTGAAAACCGTTTTGAAATCAGACATTGTGTTACCATGGAAATTGTACTCTAAATTATTCTAGCGGGCTCCTCCCCTAGTGGGCGGTGTCATGTTTCATATTACAACAATTATTTTAACTACTTTATAATTAAAATCTTTTCCAATCTTGACAAAATACATTGTCGGAAAGGTCTGAGTCTCAAGGGTCCATGACTGCTTTGTGATGGAAGTGATATTTGGACAGACGTTTACAGGAAAATGCATCAAAAAAACAATCAATGGAATTTGAATGACACCCGGTGGCTATTTTTGGTATAGCGCCTAAACAAAATCTCATGGGGACTTCAATTTTTGTGATATCAACTTCAAATTTGGAACACAACTTGGTTGTGGACATATGGCTTTGATTTAAGAGTAAAAAATGTTTTGTAAAATATATATTTTATATGAAATAAAAAATATTTAGAACAGTATTTGTCATTTACAGTAAATTTAAACTTCCATAACTTTTTCATACTTTCATATTTTGAATTGCTTTCACTTCATAATCTGCAGACTGTCAAACTTTGGTCTATATTCCAATGCATTCTTGAATTACAGCCCTTTAAGTTTGGATAGTGCATTTTGATGTGTGTTCTCAAAAAGGGGGGGTGACAGTTAAGGGTTAACTAACGTCATCAAAGAATAATAACTGTAAAAATGTAGCTCTTCGCTCTTTGTTAATGTTAATGCATTAACTAGTGAGACCTTATTGTAAAGTGTTCCCTGTTGTTCTTTTGCACTTTAATCGGTTTTAAATATTTGTTTACTTTAAACATTTTTGTGTATTGATTTATTGTATTTAAATGTTCAGTTCATGTTTTAAGAAATTTATTAAACCTGTTATAGTATGACAACACTTTATTTGCAACTTATTTCAATATCGTGATAATACAATATGCCGTGATAAAAGCTTCAGCAATTAATCGCAACATGAAAATTTGATACCGGCACATGCCTACTGGAGTCACATGGACTATTTTAACAATGTCTTTACTACTGTGTTGCAATGACGTTGCTGCCTATGGGAGGGTCAGAAAGCTCTCGGATTTTATTCAGAAATATCTTAATTTGTGTTCCGAAGATGAACAAATGTTTTACGGGTTTGGAACAACATGAGGGTGAGTAATTAATGACAGAATTTTCATTTTTGGGTGAATTAACCCTTTAAGACTAGGCAACCCATCAATTATTTAATTTTGAACATTAAGTTTAACACTAGCAATGATTTGGAACTATTTAGCACAGCTATGCGGTTGAGACTATTGCTAGTTAAGCTAGTAAAATAAATCTGGTGGGGACATCAAACCAGAATTTCAGGTAAAAAAAAAAAAAGATCTTTTCCTTACAAGAAAGTCCATAATTGATAACTGGAGTTTGGCGATTATGCATTTATCCAAAGCGACATATGCAAGCGTATTCATGGAATTTGACATAAAGTCAAGCTACCAATAGGATCAAGACTAAAGACAACGAGTTCATTCGAGTCTCAGCAAGGAAGTAGGGCAGCACAGCGGCACGCTGGAACAGAAGCGCTCAGCATAGCGGCACACAGCTGAACGCAGGCAGGGTGAATGACTCGTTTTCTGTGTGTGTTGGGCAGCAGGCCTCATTAGAGGCACATAGACACGTGGAGCCAGGGCGACAGAAGCCCTGCAGATGCAGCGAAGGCACCCCGGCCCTACTCTCAAAATCCGAAGCCCAGACAAAACCACATTGTGTGAGGATTTATGGGAAGGCTTATGGACTCCATGAAAACAAGGCGCCCTCTGAAAGACACACACTGAGTCGGTGTGATGACAGTCCCTCAATGGTTTGGGGAGAACAGTAAGCAGTGTGGGTCTGTGAGAGAGAGAGACGGATGAGGACTGTGAATCAAACTGGAGGAAGATGACACTTGAAGGGTTCTGGTGGTGGCAGGAGGGGGGCTCGCAACCAAACAGCTGCGTGACGGGAAAGCGCAAGAGGAAGCAATCTGTGAACATACTGTTTGATATCTGAATGGGAGCAGGGAAGCTAGAAGGGACCAGCTACATGCTAAAGACTCGGTCAAGAGTTATAGGAAATTACAAAGCGATTCACAGATGGGTCAATGATGTGATGCTCATTTTATATATTTTATATATATATATATAAACTTATAAAAAGATATATTCAAATATACAATAACTTGAGTATATGCCTCTTCTATGATTAGCATTTTTTTTCTCTCTTTTAAAATTAATTTTGAATTTGTGATTAGGCATAAAGTGTAAAAGGACAACTCTCCTAATATCATAGAATAAAATAGCCACATTAAACGAAAGTAAAAAGTTATTTTTTAAACAGAATAATTACATTAATTAACTGCTTGTTCATTTTTTTAAAAAACTTCTACAAAATTTAAGTCATGTGGTGCGACCAACATTCAGAATATATATAATATATATTTTCCAAGAGGACAATGACTCGAAACATTCTTCTAACTATTGCCGGAACTACCTGCGATGGAAGGAATCTGCTGGAACAGTGAAAATTATGGACTGGCCCCCTCAAAGTCCGGACCTCAACCCCATCAAGCACATTTGGGGGCGAGTTGGAAAATGAACTGGACAGATCTATTGTACAATCAAAGGAAAGCCTTTGGTTTCAGTTGTTTATCATGGACACGATATGTCACAGACCCAGATATCGATCCAAAAGAAGACAGAGATCTATAAAATGTTATATAATAAACCCCAGTAAGTGCTTTAACAGTAATTAATTTCAGGCAGCCCTCCCAAGTACTCCAAACAGATCCATTACCGCCACAACAAAGAAGGCATCCGCCCTTGCTCTGCAATCCTCCGACTAGCATGCAACTGTGCATGCGTATCGCTCTGACGGCAGGAGAAGGGGGTGTCGAGGTTAAGGCTGGAACCCTGCATGGTCTCAATGGTGTTCTTGTGTTCGGCACCACAGAGGTGACTAGCTATCAGGGCCCCGCTTTGCGCGCACAGCGCACGCTTTTTCCATTCTGTCAGCGCCGAGCAGCACACTGGTTCCTTCCAAACTCAGCGCCACTTCATTAAATGACTTCAGACTCTTGGCAGAGGCAGTGGGAAAAGTCTATATTAACTGTGTGTGAGATCCATGGGGCGGCCAACAAAGACTGTGGTTGTTCCCCCTGTAAGGGTTCGCTGTGCCGGGGAGGGGATTTGGGACCTTTAGGGGTACCTGCGGGTCCCGCAGTACACCATGACTTGCTTTAACAAGCTGAGGAGTATCAAGTACCCAAAACTGCGTGATGACATCATACTGAGTGATGCCTCTGATTGGCCTGTAGACATTGCTGGTAGTAACGGATTATATGTAATCTGAATTACGTAATCAGATTCTAAAAATTAAATACTTGTAATTAGATTATATTACATTTTCAAATACTCATAATCAGACTACAGTTGCTTTTTTACTTAATATTCACAAAATTTGTCCGAATTAATTTATTCTCCCTAATTCTTAATTTTAATCTTTCAAATGTTCCTTTGTAAAAATGTCTATTGCTTACAAAAGCTGTATAAATATTATATTATATATATACACACAGCTCCTTCCCAAACCCTAGTAATGTAATGTTAAATGCACTTCAAGTTGTTGATAACAAAAAAGGAATAATTTAATCTCTTTGTACTTTTTAAAGGGGTGGTAAAACACATTCTTTCGAAGGCTTGATTGTGTTTGTGGGGTACACTGTAACGTGTTCATGCTTCGTTTTTAAAAAATTGCATTATTTTGCATATATTTTACCATTATTCTACACTGCTCTGTCCCTCCTTGTAAAAACGGTCTGATGGTTTCCGGGTTGTATGAAGCCAGTCCCTCAGAAATATGCAATGGGCTCAGATTGGTTAGCTGGCCCAGTGTGTTGTGATTCGCTAACCGCCTAGTGCACGTTTGTTGGAAACGTCACGCCCCTTACCTTTACCGGTAGCCTGTGCTTTGGGTAGTACAATGGCGTCAATAAAACCATACCAATTTGAGCCCAAATCAGACCCAGACAATTTTTGTGAAGATGATCGAGCAGAACCTGTTCAGTCCTCAAGAGTAAAGACTGCGGATCTATAGTGATCGCTACTGAATGGCACTGTTACTTTTGTATTTTTAGAACGATTTGCCAAATATCTGTCGCAAGAACGAACACTAAACATTGGCTTTACTATAGTATCCAAATCAAACACAGAACCATGTTTAGCATGCCTGTAGATAAACAATACATAAAAGCTCTAATCAAAGAATAATTTACACTAATGCCAAGTTCGCTGTTGAGATTTTAAAAAGTTTGTAACGTTAGGTGTTTGTTGGATAACGTTAAGTATGAATGAGCATTTAACAAACTGGTTTGCAGAGCCAAATGAGCGGTCATCTGTTTACTTCCTTGCTACAACGTACAATTAACAATACGAACTATTACAGGAAAACACATAGACGAAAAATAAATCATACTTACAGGTTGTGGCCCGTAAACAGCTTCTGTTTTTAAATCCATCTTTCAGGACAAGCCGTTGTGGGAATCCTTCGTTGAACTCGTGAAGATTGTGGAAGCTTTCCTCCGTGAAATGTGCAGCGGGAGCCGCGCGCGCACGTCTCACACTGGTTTGTATCACGCAGCTGAATCGCGGCTCGTGTATTGCAAATACAGACGAATATTGTCCATTATGTCACATTTTCCGGTCTTCTCCTCCGACCCCTGTCTGTCTCGTGCTTTGATTTATGATGGGCATCATACAGTGAGGAAAATAAGTATTTGAACACCTGTCTATCAGCTAGAATTCTGACCCTCAAAGACCTGTTAGTCTGCCTTTAAAATGTCCACCTCCACTCCATTTATTATCCTAAATTAGATGCACCTGTTTGAGGTCATTAGCTGCATAAAGACACCTGTCCACCCCATACAATCAATAAGAATCCAACTACTAACATGGCCAAGACCAAAGAGCTGTCCAAAGACACTAGAGACAAAATTGTACACCTCCACAAGGCTGGAAAGGGCTACGGGAAAATTGCCAAGCAGCTTGGTGAAAAAAGGTCCACTTTTGGAGAAATCATTAGAAAATGGAAGACGCTAAACATGACTGTCAATCTCCCTCGGACTGGGGCTCCATGCAAGAGCTCACCTCGTGGGGTCTCAATGATCCTAAGAAAGGTGAGAAATCAGCCCAGAACTACACTGGAGGAGCTGGTCAATAACCTGAAAAGAGCTGGGACCACCGTTTCCAAGGTTACTGTTGGTAATACACTAAGACGTTATGGTTTGAAATCATGCATGGCACGGAAGGTTCCCCTGCTTAAACCAGCACATGTCAAGGCCCGTCTTAAGTTTGCCAATGACCATTTGGATGATCCAGAGGAGTCATGGGAGAAAGTCATGTGGTCAGATGAGACCAAAATAGAACTTTTTGGTCATAATTCCACTAAACGTGTTTGGAGGAAGAAGAATGATGAGTACCATCCCAAGAACACCATCCCTACTGTGAAGCATGGGGGTGGTAGCATCATGCTTTGGGGATGTTTTTCTGCACATGGGACAGGGCGACTGCACTGTATTAAGGAGAGGATGACTGGGGCTATGTATTGCGAGATTTTGGGGAACAACCTCCTTCCCTCAGTTAGAGCATTGAAGATGGGTCGAGGCTGGGTCTTCCAACATGACAATGACCTGAAGCACACAGCCAGGATAACCAAGGAGTGGCTCTGTAAGAAGCATATCAAGGTTCTGCCGTGGCCTAGCCAGTCTCCAGACCTAAACCCAATAGAGAATCTGTGTTTCTCAGCGACAGGCCAGAAACCTGACTGATCTAGAGAAGATCTGTGTGGAGGAGTGGGCCAAAATCCCTCCTGCAGTGTGTGCAACCTAGTGAAAAACTACAGGAAACATTTGACCTCTGTAATTGCAAACAAAGGCTACTGTACCAAATATTAACATTGATTTTCTCAGGTGTTCAAATACTTATTGGCAGCTGTATCATACAAATAAATAATAAAAAAATCATACATTGTGATTTCTGTATTTTTTTTTATAGATTATGTCTCTCACAGTGGACATGCACCTACGATGACAATTTCAGACCCCTCCATGATTTCTAAGTGGGAGAACTTGCAAAATAGCAGGGTGTTCAAATACTTATTTTCCTCACTGTATATCTGCTGCAAATGCGATCGTGTTCCCCTCTGTCTCATACACACATGCATATAACGTTGTATGTTAAACGCACTGCAACGCACCCCCGTCCCTAGGAAGGCTGAACAAAGTGGACCTGCAATCCGGATGAAAATAACAGCGTTTCGTCTGCATTGGCAACAGCACTCCAGCCTACTAACTAGCCTACCACAACAACTATTCCCCACGGCGATACAAAATGGCCTCACCCATAGTAGCAAATATCTCCCTTTGCTTTAAACTTTGAACGTTGTAACTTTGCAGATGTTGTTTATGCTCAAACAGCAACATTACACACTAGCTAAAGTTAGAAAAGTGAAATCATGGTTTACCATCCCTTTAATCATATGGTACAAGATTATAGTATAATCTTGTACCATATTGATTAAAAATCATATTGACCTGCAAATTAGGACAAAAGTAATCAAAAAGTAGTCAGATTATATTACATTATATGTGTAATGTAATAGATTACGTTACTAAATACAATTTGTATTCAGTAATGGGTTGAAATTGATAAGTCATCTACCCAACATTGTCTGTAAAGGACATACATGGGTGACACCAAAAAAACTCCTATTAGCTCTACCTGATTGATGAATCGCAGCATTTGTGCTTATTCATATCGTGAGGTCATTACTTTACATAACTGAAGTAAAGCTGACCGACAACATTGCCTTAACAGGCCTGTCCTTCAGAAACTAAGCTACAGCGATGGTGACGAACAAGCTGGCAGCACCCTTAAAACAGAAAACCACAGATGGAGATTTTCAAAACCAGCGGTTCAGTTTTGACTGAACAGTCGCTTGCGGTCCCCCTCACAGAGGGATCTATTGAGCGCCCTTGACAGAGGTATTTACACAACTTATTAAAAGGTCCCGTTCTTCGTGATCCCATTGTTTAAACTTTAGTTAGTGTGTAATGTTGCTGTTGGAGCATAAATAATACCTGTAAAATTATAAAGCTCAAAGTTCAATGCCAAGCGAGACATTTTATTTAACAGAAGTTCCCTTTCAAAGTCTACAGCGAACGGCCGGCTTGGACTACATCCTGGTACTTCCTTCTTTGATTACGTCAGTAGAACAGTAGAACAGACTAACCTCCACCCACAAGAATACGCGAAAAAGGGGGCGTGGTCTTGTTGCTCTCCCACGTGGAGAAGAGGAAGTGTTGAGTGGAGAAAAGGAAGTGTTGCGTTTGATTGTGTTTGTCGCCATGTGTCGTTGTTTGGCTTTCACAGTGACGCTGTACTTAGAGATCATTGAGCGCATACATCTCCCCGTTAAGAGGCGTGACCTTTCCGCGCAACGTGCGCTAAGCTGCTGTGGAATCACAACACAGGGACCGTGCAACGTACGCTAAGCTGCGGTCAAATCGCAACACGGGAACCGCTGGCACAATCAGAACTCGTTACGTATTTCTGAAGGAGGGACTTCATAGAACAAGGAACTCATCAGCCGTTTTCAGGACAGTGAATACAGCGGTATACAGATAAGTAAATTGTGTGAAAAATACTGTTTTTTTACACGCGAAACATGAACACATGTTATATTGCACACTGTAAACACAATCAAAGTTTCCAAAAAACACGAAGAACGGGACCTTTAAGTGTTAAAGGCCTATCGCCCATTCTCAGCTTTATTGACTATAGCTTTATTGAAGAAATAGACACTTTAAAACACTTGTTTTCAAAACTGGTTATGGCGAAAAAGTACAATTATACAGCCGGATACACTTTTTGCTCCCCAGACCAGTCCCGAGACCAATTCTCATTTAACAGTGAAAACGGGCAAAAACTATCACAGCAAGCCTATCGCAGAACAATAGCCGCCTTTAAGAGAACCGTGAATGTCACACACTGTTTGAGTCCTGTGGCAGAAACTGAGAGAAACAGTGATGTTAGGATTTACCGTTTGTTTTTGGGAGAGCTGGAATTAGAGTGAAATAAGGAGTGATGAGAGAGATGGGACAGTCTAGAAACAGCAGGATTGTGGGAGAGGGTCAGACATCCATCACGGCCATTCTCAGTCGGCGTGCCCTGAGGTTCCCACACAGTGGCGTACGCTGTACTCACTGCCTGCTGTGTAAGAACACATACAGACATTTATCCTGCTATCTTATACCATAAACTTAAAGCCATATAGTTACTACACGTTAATAACACAAACCAGAAACGCCATGGCCATTCACGTGCCACTTGAAAAATTTTAAATAAAAACCAATATGGACATACATGCATATAAACACATATAAATCCTTTTCTACCTTTGAGGATGTGCATAGATGGCCCAGACATGCACAATTATGAAGTCAACGCTCAATGATGTACTTTAGAAGCGAATACATGAGTGCTTTGATTCATAAACACACACTTTCTGAATGTGCCACAGATCTCTCTACCTTAGACTCCTCTGAAACCACACACATGTTGTGTTTTCATGTTTAATGGGGACTTTCCATAGACATAATGATATTTATACTGTACAAACTGTATATTCTGTGCCCTAACCCTACCCATCACAGAAAACGTTCTGCATATTACATTTTCAAAAAACAATCACTTAGTATGATTTAGAAGCCGTTTTCCTCATGGGGACCAAAAAATGTCCCCACAAGGTCAAGGATTTTGAATATTGTGGGGACATTTTGTCTTTATAACTTAGGGTTTACCTGAACCACACACACACACACACACACACACACACAACACACTCATTCCCTGGAGAAAACAGGCAGACCACAACAAGTTAAAAGAAACCTGTGAAGAAACGAAACAGCTTGGTCTTTCTAAAACTTTCTGAAGGAGGCTTGATAGTTAAGCACACCACCATCCAATTGGAGACAGAGTGATCTCCCAAAGAAATCAATTACAGTATTTGCGTCCTGTCGACAGGCACTCCTGTGGGATCACCACGACTCTGATTCATTTATTTGTTCTAATTAAGAGAGGCTATAGCCGGCCGGGTCTGATTAAGCTGTTGATACCGGGGCGAGCTAAAACAGCTAAAACACCTTCCTGCTTAAACAGGAAGGTGAGAAGGTCTACAGCAGAGTTTTCCTGCTGACCACCCGTTTTTACATATACAGTCCTCTCACTCTGAAGCACACTCTCTAGCCACATTTACATCCATAGCTTCTCATTTTCAGACACAAACCTCTCTCTATCTTGCACATACATCTAGCACTCTCAGCTGCGTCAGGTAGTACAGGATTAAATTCCCGCCAAATGTCACGGATCACTGTTTTCACACTGGCGGTTTAGTTCGAAACGGGGCACGGGTTCACATGAAACATTGGTAATGTGAAAGCTGTCATGACTCATGCGGACTGAGTGAGCTGAGCTCAGGGGTACTGAATTTGAGACTGCCTGAAGGAGGTGGTCTGAGTTTGTTTGCGCAACTTGCGATCGAACTGTGCCGCGATTCACGTGAATGTGAAAACAACACAGACTCGGGTGCACAAGAAAAGTAACCTACGCATGCGTTTTATCAGATGACGATGTATTTAGTTCAATAAAACACATGTAAGGGTCTAAGGGATGACAGTGGTGATGATTTACCTCGGATACAAGTGAGTGAGCCTGCAAGTGTATTTGCGCGTAGCACCGGCGGGAACAATCGTGCTCTGACGCGGACCACAACAAACGTGCCCAGTGTACAAACGCCCTGAGACTAAAACTCAAACAGGGGCATTTTTGCCTCATATCTTGAATTTTATGGACATTCTAACGGCATTCTATAGGATTCATCAAACAGTGAGTTGTTGCCCTGCATCATATTCTTCATCAATCAACTATAAGTAGGTCTGGGGCGTGGCAAATGCGGTAATTTTTACTGTAAAATTCATCTAATTTACGCATTAAATCGACAGCCCTAGTAAAATTATATTGCACAAAATGAAAATAATTATGCAAATATTATTATTATTATTATAAGCGTGAATCAAAAAATTAAAAGCGTATTTAAAAAAAATAAGCATTAATCAAAATTTTAAACATTAAAAATTATATTTGCACAAAACAAACTTAAAGGTCCCGTTCTTCGTGTTTTTTTGAAGCTTTGATTGCGTTTACAGTGTGCAATATAACATGTGTTCATGTTTCGCGTGTAAAAAAAACACAGTATTTTTAACACAATGTACTTATCTGTACACCGCTGTTTTCACTGTCCTAAAAACGGCTGATGACTTCCTTTATTCTATGAAGTCCCTCCTTCAGAAATACGTAACGAGTTCTGATTGTGCCAGCGCTTCCCGTGTTGTGATTGGACAGCAGCTTAGCGAACGTGGCACGGTTCCTGTGTTGTGATTCGACAGCAGCTTAGCGCACGTGGAAAGGTCACGCCTCTTAACGGGAGATAAATGCGCTTAATGCTCTCTACAGCGTCCCTGGGAAAGCCAAACAAAGGTGATTTGACTCCGGGATGAAAATAACAGCGTCTCGACGACATGGCGACAAACGCACTCAAACGCAACACTTCCTTTTCTCCACGCGACACGTCCTCTTCTCCACGTGGGACAGCAACAAGACCACGCCCCCTTTTTTCGCATAGTCTTGTGGGCGGAGGTTAGTCTGTTCTACTGACGTCATTTATGAAGGAAGTACCAGGATGTAGTCCAAGCCAGCCGTTCGCTGTAGGCTTTGAAAGGGAACTTCTGTTAAATAATCTCGCTTGGCATTGAACTTTGAGCTTTATAATTTTACAGGTATTATTTATGCTCTAACAGCAACATTACACACTAACTAAAATTTGAACAATGGGATCACGAAGAACGGACCTTTAAGTTATGTGTACTTAAAATGTATGTTTAACTTGGTTTTATTATTTTCATAGTCACATCGGAGTGAAGTCACGTCCCCTCTTCGATTGATTGGCTGGAGGAGGAGCTGTCAATCTAGAACTAGTGGACCAATGGTGACGTTTAAGCCCGCCCTAATTTACATGAAACTCGAACTGCAAGATTTGGAAAAACAAGCTCAGGAAGTGGAAAGAAGAGCAAAGAGAGAATAAAAAGAATAAAATATGAGCAAAAAAAATGTATGAGAACACAAAATAAAACCAAGGAAAAAATTATTTTTAGGTTTTGTGCAATATTTTTAAATGTCATACTTTGATTTATTTTTATTTATTTTTATTCAGACTTATAATAATAATATTTTGCATTATTTTTATTTTTTTATTTCATTTTGTGCAATATATTTTAACATGCTTTTTTACATTTTGAAATCATACGTATTCTTTTTTTGATCCGTGACTGCAGTACATTTGGCGGGAATTGAATCCCATACCCCATCAGTCCCACAAGCCCAAGTTTAGTGTGCAAGACGCCAGGGTCTCATTTCAAACGTTGAGCCACGCTAGGTCTTTCCCAATGTGCGTGCGTACAGTATGTCAATGAACTTTGGATCCTGTGTGTCAATAATTACTCTTTATTCATTATTTTTCAGTCGTGGACCACAAGCGGCTCCGGTTGCTCAGTAGGTAATATCCTGGCTGCTTCGTGTTAACGTGGCATATAAAAAGCTAGAATCCACAAGCGGTGAATATGACAGTGCCTCATACATTCTGCCAAAGGAAGCAGAGGATATCAAGTACTAAAGTTCACAATATTAGGGAAAATCCCTCTTTGAGAAGCATTAACCATCAGTTAAGTAGGTGTTTGCTGCCACCTACTGGAACACAAGTGGTAGGCTACTCAAGTTTTATTATTCTCATATTTCATTTGAGACGAATTAAAGCACCCTTTAATTCGTTAAGTCATTTTTGTAACGAAAATAAACATAGAAGTAAAATATTCATGAGAATAAAATCTATTATTTAAAAAAAAGGCCTATTGATTTATAGTGTTGTTATCAATAATTTAATTAAATATTAATATTAGTAGGTAGGACGTAGGAGATCGAGAAATGTTGCCCTGACAACTAACTGAAATAAATACTTTAAAGTTGATGTACTAAAATTACTAAATCAAAACCTAAATAAAAATAAGTTTTATTATGTTCATATTTCAAGAGATTTAAAATATTATTGTCATTGTTGCAACGAAAATAAACATAAGTAAAATATAATACATAAGAATAAAATCTGTTTTAAAAAAAGATGTATTGATTTAGTGTTGTAATTTAATGAAATATTAATAGGAAATCGAGAAATATTACTAAACCAAAAACTAAAATAAAAATAAAGCTAATATATATATATGAATTTTAAAAAGACCTATTGTTGTTGTGGTTTTCTGTAATTTAATAAAATTTTAATATTAGTAGGTAGGAGATCGAGCTTATGCTCACCAAGGCTGCATTTATTTTTTTTATTTTTTTTTTATGTAATATTGTGAAATATTATTCAAATGTAAAATAACAGTTTTCTATTTGAATATATTTTATGTATAATTTGAATGTAATTTATTTCTGTGATGTAAAGCTGAATTTACCAGCATCATTACTCCAGTCTTCAGTGTCACGTGTTAATTAATTCAGAAATCATACTAATATGCTGAGTTGATGCTCAAGAAACATTTATGATTATTATTGTTGAAAAAAGTTTTTTACTGTAAAGACATTTATAATAATCACAAACAATTATATTTAATATCTATGTTGTTCTTTTGAACTTTCTATTCATCAAAGAATCCAGGGGGAAAAAATGTTTTACACAACTTTATTTATAATTTCACAATATTACGTTTTTTTTTGTTGTATTTTTAATCAAATAAATGCAGCCTTGGTGAGCATAAGAGACTTCTTCTAAAAACATTAAAAATCATACTGATCAAAAACTTTTGAATGGCAGTGTATATAAAAAACTAACACAAATGACAAACACAAACTAAAATGAAAATAAAAACTGAAAATAAAAGTAAATATTAAAAATAAAATACAGGCAATACTAAAATAATACTGTTGATGTATAGGCTACATTATTCATATCCATTACAAGTTTAAATAATATAAACATTAATATACATATTATTCTTATACATATAAATAATATTAACATTTTAACAGATAACAATTAAAAATTAAGAAAAATAATAAAAAGAAAATAAATTAAATTAAATTAAGAAAAATACAATTGAGCATGACTTGTTCCAGAAGGTACTCAAGCCACATTCGCATATTGCACTTTAATAATTATTTAATCAACATCATCCTCAATAAACCCGTCTCCAGCGTGTTGCCTCCGGTCCTTTGAATATTCCGATCTATTATGACCTCCGACCTGTAAAGCAGCCAGAATAATAATAATAATAATAATAATAATAATAATACGTTGTTTGTAAATTGGCCAGAGGAGAACTGGCACCCCGACTGAGCCTGGTTTCTCCCAAGGTTTATTTTTCTCCATTAGGTCACCTAATGGGGTTTTGGTTTCCTTGCCACTGTTGCCTCTGGCTTGGCGTGCTCAGTTGGGGACACTATATTTTTCAACTAAACATCGAAATAAATCTAATTAATAAACTGGTTTGACCATGTAAACTAGATTACTGATCTAATTATTGATCTAAAGCCCACACTGTCACCGTATGGAAATTGGAATGAGCTGATGGCATCAAATGGCTGTACAGCTGAGTAGAATTAGGCTGCATTGTTTTGCTGTTTAATACTGTAAAGCTGCTTTGAAACAATCTACATTGTTAAAAGCGCTATATAAATAAAGTTGACTTGACTTGACTTGACATTATATGTTTAGAAGCAAATTATGACCCAATGTGGGATGTACAAAAAGGCTTTTTTATGTTCAATGTATACAAACAGAAAATGTGCTACCAAACTGTCTCTGGCCTTAATCTTCCATCCACTAGATGGCAGCATTTTCAAAGAAATGTATCATGTTCCCTTATTCCTTTGTGTTAAGTTCAGCTGTCACGTTCTTTGTTGAGCTTTAACACTCTGTTGTGCTAGGTAAACATCATTTCATAATGTTCAGTTATTTTTACAGCATCAACTCAGAGAGTGGTGAGTCAGACCAGTTTGAGGGACTTTACAAAAGGTCAAAAATTCCCATGTACAATTAAAGCTATGCTCTTCCTGTTTATAATGCAAACCATTTACCATAATGAATAACTCATACACAAGTCAGAGCTTTTATTGCCAAGCCACTTCCAAAGGGAAATTACTCATATATGTCTTACTAATATAAATATGATTCACCTCATGGTTCATTATCTAACCATCTTAACTTGTAAACTGCTTTAGTTTTGTGAAAAGCTCTATAAACGTCTAATTGAATTGGCTTGATTTACATAATATTTATTTTCACTTAAACAGAAGCCAACAATAGTAATTGTGTAACAACAACAGAAACAATCACAATAGTAACAGTGATAATTCCGCTTTAATATTTCTTTGTTTCCATTAGCATAGATGCCAGGAAACCATGACGTTGAGTCGACCCAGATGAGCCTTTCACTGTCATGTTATCAGTACCCACAAACAGCTGCTCAGAAGACAACTACCGTCACATCCGCTTCAGAAGCACAACAAACAAAACAAAGAAACGCACGGTGTGGGTGTAAGGATGCACACGTTGAGCGACAATTTTCACTACCACAATGAATTCACATTCTCTGTTGGTGGCTCAACACTTGTAATGATTTTTGTGTGTGTGAAATCACAGTGACATTATGGGATATTGTCTATATTTCTATTTCTAAAAAGCAACTTAATTACTTTTAGGCACACATCTACTCATATATATTATATATATATATATATATATATATATATATATATATATATATATATATATATATATATATATATATATATATATATATATATATTTATATTTATTATGATCACAGGTGAAGTGAATAACACTGATTATCTCTTCATCACAGCTCCTGTTAGTGGGTGGGATATATTAGGCAGTAAGTGAACACTTTGTCCTCAAAGTTGGATTTGGGTGAGTTTGACACGGGCCAAATTGTGATGGCTAGACGACTGGGTCAGAGCATCTCCAAAACTGCAGCTCTTGTGGGGTGCTCCCGGTCTGCACCTCAGAGCAATGGAAGAAGGTGAGCTGGTCTGGTGAATCACATTTTCTTTTACATCACGTGGATGGCCGGGTGCGTGTGCATTGCTTACCTGGGGAACACATGGCACCAGGATGCACTATGGGAAGAAGGCAAGCCAGCGGAGGCAGTGTGATGCTTTGGGCAATGTTCTGCTGGGAAACCCTGGGTCCTGCCATCCATGTGGATGTTACTTTGACACGTACCACCTACCTAAGCATAGTTGCAGACCATGTACACCCTTTCATTGAAACAGTATTCCCTGGTGACTGTGGCCTCTTTCAGCAGGATAATGCACCCTGCCACAAAGCAACAATGGTTCAGGAATGATTTGAGGAGCACACCAATGAGTTTGAGGTGTTGACTTGGACTCCAAATTCCCCAGATCTCAATCCAATCGAGCATCTGTGAACAAACAAGTCCGATCCATGGAGGCCCCACCTCGCAACTTACAGGACTTAAAGGATCTGCTGCTAAAATCTTGGTGCCAGATACCACAGCACACCTTCAGGAGTCTAGTGGAGTCCATGCCTCGACTGGTCAGGGCTATTTTGGCTGCAAAAGGGGGACCAACACAATACTAGGATGGTGGTTATATTGTTATGTCTGATTGGTGTATATATACAGTACATTTTAAAAATGTTTAATAAATTCAATTTTAAGAAAAATTGTGTGTGTGTGTGTGTGTGTGTGTGTGTGTGTGTGTGTGTGTGTGTGTGTGTGGATAGATCCCTTAATCCTACCCAATACTTAACAACTACCTTACTAACTATTTATAAGCAGTAATGAGGAGTTTGAGGCAAAAGTTGTAGTTAATGGATAGTTAATAGTGAGAATTGTAACCTAAACTAAAGTGTGGCCATATTCAGTCAGTCATTCTTCCAAACTGAAAAACTGATCTTGCGATTCAAAGTAAAAGAAAGTCAACACTGTCATTTCTCAGAAGCAAAGTCTCTTAAAAACCACAGCAGGTGACAGTATGCGTAGGAGATAAATCAACCATAACGGCCACGCGGAGAGATCTGCCATTTTGATTTTAAAGGGTGCTTTAACACTCTTGATGGAAACCTTGCATATCTTGATAATCCTTCGCAACGTCTCAATAAATCAATCAATCTGTCGTCCTGACAAATACTCAGCTGGGATACAATGTGAGGACCACTGAATGTTCAACCTGCTCTCTGAATGACACAGATCTGAGTGCCTCTGTCTCAGGAGTCAAAGAAGACACTGCGTTCCCGAACGAGCCCCCCGGCAGGAAGTGCCAATCCTCCGCACCCATCCTCCCCCTCCTCCTCTTCCTCAGGAGAGAGGTCTCTGGATGAGCGCTGCGAGTGCAGCACCGAGCCTCTGAAATGAAAGCTGTACCCACATCCTGTGTTCATGTTCAATGTCTTAAACAAGCACCTGCCTTGCCTTGCCCTGCCCCTCGCCTTCTGCAGTTACTCAAAAACTGAAACTGCTGAGGCATTTTCTGTTTTGTTTTTAAGGTTTTGCATTCTGAAAAGCATCTGCTGGGCAGATTTCTCTAAGGAAGCACCGCATACATCACTAAAAGTAAACAAACATTGTAAAAACATTGTGTTATTGAACGCCATATACCTTCCAGCAATAAGGATTTTGAAAACAGTTGAAATGGTGCACCTGAAACATTATTGTGTTATTAGAACATTACGCCGAACTCTAGATTTGATCACTTAGGTTCGATCAGTTTAGCAAAAGGTTTTTTATTTTTATTTTAATGGATTTTAAATTACAGCCAATGTATTCACTCCTGGGTCCCTTACAAAAAGTCACATATATGGGTAAAAGGATTATCGAAATGTGTGTGTGTGTGTTTTTTAATCTATTTTAAATAAATTGCGAAGTTCTTTGATATTTTGTTATCATGTTGGTATCATACATTTTTGAAAAATTCATAATACTTACTTAAAATGTATATATTTTTAATAATGGCTTTATTTAATAGTGTGCCCATACCATAAAAATAACTGAAATATTTTTTAAACCTTTAATAGATGTAAACAACTTCAATCCACACCCCAACCAGAAGCCTTCGCTCAGCAAAGGAACGACGGCTTGTGGTACCATCACAGAGGGGGACAAAATCCCTTTCCAGAACATTTTCATTCAACGTTCCCAGCTGGTGGAACGATCTTCCCAACGCCATCCGAAACTCAGAATCATTGACATCATTCAAAAGTCAACTTAAAACTCAGCTCTTCCGTGAACACTTAACCTCATAAAAAAATAAAAAAAAATCTTTCTTCTTCCCTCCCCTAGCCTGTACTACACTGAGCAATGTACACGGTCTCAGGATCTCAGGCTCTTATTGCGCTTCTCGACTCTTCATGACCTATCGCTTCATGTTCCCCCAAGTTGTAAGTCGCTTTGGATAAAAGCGTCTGCTAAATGCATAAATGTAAATGTAAATCACTGTCAAAAACATTTAAAAAAAAAAAAAAAAGTTTTAAACAACTGAATAATGAATAAAATGAATAATTAATATCAAAAGTAATGTAACAAAATATCTTGACCTTAGCAAAATGTGCATTTTCATAAAAATATCTAAATTATATTTTATTTTATTATCATGACAAAAAAGTTGGTTCTTCTGTATCGATCATGCCACACTGACTTGTTTTATTTAAAGTTTTCGAGATATACAGTAAATATTTAAAACAAAATTGCTTAATTTTTTTTTAAAATAACAAATTAATGTAATCAAATAACTTGATATCAACAAAATGTGCATTTTCATAAAAAGGTTAGTATGTGCTATATTTGAAAAAAGTCACATGACAACAAAATTAGGTTTTACATATTGGTTATGCCACACTGACTTGAATTTACAAGTTTTCCAAATATAAATATTTAAAACAAAATTGCTCCACTGCTTACTTTTTAATAGAAGACTTAATCGTTTTAAGAATGTGCTTTTTTGTTTACCATCTGTGGACAGTTACACCACCTACACATATTTGACGTCACACGTTATAATAATAAATAAAAAACCCATTTAAAATGACTTTTAATTCACACATTAAGACGTGTTAATAAAACAGTGTATTCAAAACATTCTTGTATGAATTGCATTTTGACGCATTTTGAGGGACTTCCGTACAAAACAAGCGTCACGTCACCGACCCATATACAAAATTACAATAAGCGTCCATATACATACAACTGAGAATATCTTTCACTTTTTTTTTAGCCATCCTCTCTCAGCGTTTGCGATACATACACCTATAAGAGTCATGAAAGTGTGGACAAAACATCTTGACCCCTGAACTTCACGGTATTAAAAAACAGTAAAAGTAAGCCGCCCACCGATGCTCCCCAGGGCTCAATTGCGCAAGAGTTTATCACTTACGATAAGGATCTCATTACGCTTCGTTCTTGTACAAAAGAAACGCGAAGAGAAAATAACCACCTAGTAAGAAAATTCCTTTAGCTGCCCATAAAGCTACTCGTCTTGTCACAACAAACAGATTTTGCCAAAGAAATACAGCAGCGTTCACTATTTTTCACCGACAAACGTCCCGGATGTCTGCCAACATCTTTAGTTGCGCTCGTTCTTTCAGAGATTCAGAGATGAGAAAAGTGCTCGTATCATCGACGTGAACAACATTTCAGCTCACACAACCTGTAGGAATTTGAAGCATGCCCCTTACCGAATGAAGTGATTTTTCTGGCAGTCTTCGGCACGCGACATCCTCTCGTAGTAAAGTTTTCATACAACGTGCAACTGTGTTGTTTACAAAGTATTGTAGCGGAATCCCGATTGGTCCGGGTCGACCCAAGGCGACGCCCCGAAGCTTAAATCCCATCTGACGCGACGCGACAAACTTGTAATCAACGCCTCCTCATTTCACCGCGTCGCAGACTCGTTAATTATAATGGACCCGTTCTATGTTGTCGCGTCGCTTGCAGTGTGTATACGGGTGTTTAGTAAGAGAGTTGCGCTTTTACCTCTACTGTAATTATCATATTTAGCACAAGGTGGTGCCATTGTCAATCTACTAGAAGTTTTAGGACTAGCAAACGGGCAGATTCACCATCCTTTTCCCCCCTTCTTTTTGCATAGTGACATGTTTATGACCAGTGGGCACCCCCATAATATTAGCATAGGCTAATATAATCAAACTAAAATAAATAATACTAGAATTATATTTTATTTAAATTGTAAAATATTTATTTAACATTTGTTGTACATGCTTTTTATTTATGCACATTTAAATTATTATTAAAAATGGGCGAGCATAATTGTCATAAAAAATAATTAACAATAACCAAAAATAGCAGTGGTCCTAAAATGTGACTTTTTTGTGTTATTTTATTTTATTTTTTTACATGATTCATGAATATAAAGAGTAACTAAATGTGCCTAAAAACGTGTTACTCAAAAGATGTTACTTTTTTATTTTTAAATACATGCGCAAAGTTCTTTGATCTTTTACAATCATGTTGGTATCAGACATTTTGCAAAATAATATTTACTAAAATGTATATATCTTTAATTGCTTAATTTAATGACAAATGTGTAGTATGCCCATAACATAACAAGTACTGAAATATTTTTTTTAAACCTTTAAAAGATGTAAACAACTTCAAAAATGATTTTTCCCAACCTTTTTTCCAGTTTTGAACAACTTTTAAAACTTTTTTTTGTTAAATATATAATTATATTAACTACATTAATCATAAAAATATCTAATTTATATTTTATTTTATTATCATGACAAAAATATTGATTATGTCACACTGACTTTGATTTTGCAGATAGTTTTGCAGATATACATAAAGAATTTTTTTTTTTTAATTGCCTCACTACACATTTAAACACAAAATAAGGAATTCATGTATAATAAAACCTTGTGCAAAATGTGCATTTTCATCAAAAAAATATTTAACTCTTTTTTCATGAATATAAAGAGTAACAAAATTTAATAAAACATATTAACAAAATGTGCCTTTTCAAAAAGGTCAAATATGTTACTTTTTTAAAAGTCACATGAAAACAAAATGACTATACATAGGCCTACAAGTTTTCTAAATATAAATAGTAATAAAAAAAAATTGCTTCACTTTTTGTTTTTTTTTAAATGTGAGTTTTACCAAATAAACCATATGATTGTTTCATTTATACACTGAGCCAAGTCTAAACATATTACCGCTATTTGCTGTTTTCTTATTCAAGATTATTGCTTTTGTATTCACCATCTTTATTCATTTGTCATGTATACAATTTTTATTTGTTTGTTTGTCTGCTTCCCATCATGCACGGTGGCAATTAAAGCATAAAGCAGTTACATTTTGCAGAAATATTTTAGCCTTCTTGTCTCTATGTTATCTTATATATAATCTTCCTAATTCGCCTGATAGATCAATATGAAATATGTTTGCATGTTTAAAATAGTAATCTGATGTACTCAAAGTAAGATTTAAAATTTACATTCATATTTCATATGTGTACAGAAATCCCGGCTTAGTAGGCTATTTGCAACTTCTTAAAATTTTGTTATACTGAAAATTGGAAACGTTACAATTTTTATAACTAAAATGCTTGTTTATTCTTTCATTTTTTAAAAATAATAATGACAGTAAAATATGATTTTTATAAACTATAGTTTATATGAACAAAAATAACAACTATTTGTTTTGGCTAAATGGACTTTAAAATCTTGGACTCAAAAATAAAATAAAATCTTGGATTCATAACTTGTTTGCCTCATCCAATGGTTTTTTTTTTATTTTTTTAAACACTTTCTTAAAGAATACAAAAGTGAAAAAATTAAAAAATGAAATAAATAAATGAGGAGATATTGATTAAACAGATCACATAAACATAACAATACTCCCCACAAGACATAAAATAATAATATTAAGTAAAGATTATACAAAAAGGGAGCATATATTAAAAGTTTAGTAGCCTTTTTGTAACAGGAGGTATAGATAAGGATTTCAAATAGATCTTAACATATTTTTGAAAGTGAGAAAGTGGGGGAAAAAACTTTCATATTTTACATTTATGGATAAAATATTAAAGTTGGAAAGAACATTTTTATACTGTTTCTCAAAAATGAAAAAAAGGAAAAGAAAAAAAAATCCTTGAAATAAAGTTCAAAGTCTTCTTGAAACAATTTTCTTTATGATCACAATGCCAAAAAAAGATGCAAGAGGGTCTCTGGTTGTGAATCACAGAAAGTAGCCTGAATCTATACTTCATTTATATTTTGATACAATAAAGTTTTCAATAAAGCAATATACTGAATAAAGCTTTATTCAGTAACAACAATTAAGTACAAAACAACAGCAATAATAACAGCAAGAAAATCAGTGAAAACAAATAATAAAATGCAAATAGTAATAAATAACACAAAGAAAATATATAAAATAGCTAAGCAACAACATAACAAAGATGAATAACTATACACACAGGGGTATTGAAATCAAATCCATAATTTCTAATTACAAAACAATGCTTTCTATTATCACCCAATTATCGTATTACGTAATGATGAAGTGACTTGGCGACCGTGTGTTGATGCCTGACGTCACGGCATGCGCGCGGCGCCCCTCCTCTCGCGCTCATCTCTGTGTTGTTTCCGCATAATTAGAAGGAATCTCCGCCCAACCCGATTCCAGCTTGGCTACGTTGTTTGGGGACAGTCCGAAGATGGCGACGGCCCAGCTGTATTGCGTCTGCCGGCAGCCGTACGATGTGAGCCGGTTTATGATAGAATGCGATATTTGTAAGGACTGGTTTCACGGCAGGTAAGAAATTCAACGTTTCTTCGTCATATGTTGTGTCGGAAAGGCAACAAAAACACCCCCGTATGAAATCCTGTGGCACTTCGTATGTCAGTAAGCCGTGCGTTGAGCTCGCTCGCTCGCACTGAGACGATTTCACGCGCTGCTTTGTCAATACTCCCAGGCGTTAATCGCACCCTTTGCCATTTTCATCATATAAACACTCGTGTTGCGCGTCTGTTCATTCTTCCCTAGCTTCGTTGTTGTTTTGCAGTAACATTTGGCTGTTTTTCCATGGCTTCTCAAAAATCCTGCGATCAGAGCAGCGAAAATGGGTTCACGAAGGGTTTTCTCAGTAGCTTTGTGGCTAGGATTTCTGGGGATCAGCTGACATGAACCACTCATGCAGTTTTGTGTCACATTATATAGGATTTAAATACATGTCAGCATTGACATGGATGTTGAAGTGCACGTGAGATTGTCAGACGTCAAGTGAAGGTTTATTAATATTGTGCATTTATTGCAGTTGGGTGCTGTACATGCCAGAAAGCTAACTATTAGAGTGAAATGAGAGAAAACAAAGTCGTAAAGTAGCATAGCCCTTATAATGAAAAAGAAAACGGTAAGAAAATGAATTGCTGTGGATGTGAGCTAATGCATGATCGATGTGGTGCTGAAACTTGCTCTCGAGTGAACTCGTGCATGCTGCTTTCACGAATTTAGTTTGTTATGGTTAAAATGATTAAAAGCAGTACTTAGTAGTTAATGCAGAGTTGTTAACAGAAAATCAAACGAGCATTTTAAGAGTTTTAGATTGTTTGAAATGCACTTTCACCATAATATTGGCCGAACAACAAATGGATATTTTTGACGACTCGTTTTTTAAGTTTTTTTATGCAGCCTATATTGAGACTTTTATTGCTCTTAGCTCGTGAATTAAATGTATTTGACATCCAGGTTATTTCTTTGTTGGGTTTTCTGCAGCAGTCAGTCTGTGAAGCGTGAAGAAACGTGGGGGGTTTCGATGAAAAGTTACACGGGGATGGGGGGGGGGGTGTAACTAAACAAAGACGTGTGGTTGAGTTTACGAGATCAGACTTTTGCTTATTTCTCTCGTTAAGTGCCTTAAATGTGCATTACAGATTGCTTGGAAAGTAGCTTCTAATTTCGGGGTTTGTTAGGTTTAATGGCAGTACTAAATGTAAAAGGGAAAGACACGTTTGTAAAGGAGCGCAGCCCCTAAAGGTTTCTGTGATTGTTTGGTCTTTTTGATTGACAGCAAGGGTCGGGCATTTAAATCCCCCAGTTTTACAAATATGGGCATATGGTTCCGCCTCTTAAAGGGGCAGGTACCGTTTGGCCTGTACAGCGCGCAGTTGAAGCTGTGTGAAATGCTCAGGATTGAAAAATGCCGGAAGGCATGCAAGAACGCCGTGCTGTTTGTTTATAAGTGTGATACAGCTGGCTGGCACATTTGTTTTTAGTTTACCTTAAAAACCTTTACACATTCATCTACTGGTCAAAAGTTTGACTTTAAGTTTTTGAAAGTCTCTCACCAAGATTGTATTCAAAATACAACAAAAACACTAATATTGTGAAGTACTATTACAATTTAAAAGAACTGTTTTCTATTGTAATATATTTGTGATGCATTCATGTGTGATTTCAGCATCATTTCCATCTCCAGTCTTCAGTTTCACATTATCCTTCAGAAATCATTTTAATATGCTAATTTGGTGCTCAATAAACAATTATCAGTGTTGAAAACCATTTTTACTGCATAATATTTTTGTGGAAAAGACTACCGTTTAAAAGTTTTGAGTAAGATTAAAAAAAAAAAAAAAAAGTATTATAGGTACTTATATTAAAGTATTAGTAAAGACATTTATAATGTTACAAAAATACAGTTCTTTTGTACTTTCTGTGTTTGAAAAAGTGTTGTTTTCTGCCCAAATATTAAACAGCAAAAACTATTTTCAACATTGATTATAATATGAAATATTATAAATCAGCACCAATAATTAGCCTGACAAGTCAGACCCACATCAAGATTTTGGGTCTGGAAACTCACCATTGACAGGGCTCAATCCGAGGGGCGGGATAAACGGTTGTCTTTCAAATTCTCGCAATTGGATAGCAATGAGCGCCACAGCCAACCAGAGCAAAGAAGAAGAAGCCGAGCTAACGTTAGTTGATAGATTTTTGCTGTATCCGGTCGGCAAAACTCAGAACACATCTTCTTTTCTTAAGCATGACTTCAGTACCGTTCTTTGTTCATTTCTCAAAGAAAAGCTTAACTCAAGTCTTCCAGAGTCGCGGCCAAAGCCGATTCAAAAGACCGCTGTTCGCCAGCTTTGTTTACAAGTAGCACGCGGAACCTCCGCAACTCTGACGTGCCGTCATTGTTAAGCCCGCCCATCGACTCTACACACGCTGTGATTGGCCTGACCAGAGTTTGGTTTTTCCAGCTCTCAGGCCTACCGAGAGTTGCTAGACTACACTCGCGGCAGCATAAATGTTCTGCCGCTAGGGTGCGTCTAGATTTCTAGGCTAACCAATAATAATAATAATTGATAAAAATGTAATACCAAATCAGTGTATTAGAATGACTTATGAAGGATCATGTGACACTAAAGACACTAAAATGATGCTGAAAATTAAGCTTTGCAATCACGGGGATAAATTGCATAATAAAATAAAATATATTTAAATAGAAAATGCTTAATTTCCTTCATAATATATGGTATATGTTGTATTCTTAATGTGTGACTGAATTCAGGTCTGGTATCTCTCTAACTACCGTCGTTTTAATGGCCTATCATAAACCAGTCACAACCAAAATTTTCCACCCTTATTATAGAATATAAATATTTACCATGGTTTTCAAGCATATTTGCATTATTAGGCCTGTGTGTTTAAATTGCCTGAGATGTTTAATTTTTCCAAGGGGCTTCTGTATCTTTGCATTACAACATTGTGGCGCCCACTGGCACTGTTGATAACGCAGGATAATCATATTTGTGGGATGCGTGGTTGATGCGTTTTGTTCAGTTACTCAAAAGGTTCCGTGTGTCACTGCTGCCTGCCACCAATGGGATTAAGCTGTCTAGCCGGTCGCCCGGGCCTGGCTGTTATCTGGCTCCGTGCACAGCCTGGTTTGGGAGACAGGAGCTGCTGGGGGCGATTGCCTCTGAGAATTACGAAACTCCTGATATTCATGCCTGATAGTGACAAGATGCCCAGACGTACAGTTTCAACTGCCCACACGCCAGGTGCAAACCAGTTTTGCAAGCTTTACAGTGACCTTGGAATGTTCCCTAATGACTTGTTTAGTTTATCCTAAACAAATCCTCCTAAACCAGTTCTGAGGTCTGTGATTCAGTGCGTCTCTGTCTTTTGAATAATCTGTGTATTTGCATGCTTGATGCACGGGCGTGGGTGTGCGTGGGTGTGCTTGTGTGTTGGTAGGAGGGAAAAGATTGATGGAGGAGGCCTCACTGCCCAGAGGCAAGTTCAAAGCCCCATTCATCAACGTCCCTCTGAGGTTGAAAACACTGAGGAGAGATAGATGACTTCTGTCTTGTCAGCCTAGGTTTTTAGTAGGATTGGCCCGGTCGAAAAGTCATGGGACATTAGGGATTCTTAATGATGACAAGATGATCATGTGCTGCTTCACTAGAATATCAATTAGGATCAAATTAAAAAAAAGAAAGAAAATGATTAGCATGCAGTTACTAAGTTATACAATTTCCTACATGAATATAAATGCATACTTCTTAACCCGATATCGGATTTCCATGGTCTTCAGTAACAATATTCTTTGAGCCGTTTGTCAGATGGATTTTTCACAGACTGGTTATGATGGAGGCCTATTGATTTCATGACCATTATCCACTTTATGAATAGACCAGATGATCTCACTGGTCATCTGTCACATTTGCCATAGCTAATAAGGGCTGTTATAGTATTTTAATGCTTTGAAAAGGGAAAGTGGTTTGAGCTGTGGGAATGTCGCCTCAAACCACAGGTTTGATTTCACTCGTCACAGAATACTAGACTCTATTGAATGTCGCAAGATACTCATTCGTTATGTGACATCATTGATTCAAAATGTACTATATTGTTTTACTGTTTATTTGTTTTTTTGTTGTTGTAGTGAAATGATTAGTAATCATTGTGACAAATCGAAAACAACAATAAATCTGACACTTGCAAATAATTAATTTGTATAAAATATATATAGTACCGTTCAAAAGTTTGTCGATTTTAAGATTTGAAAAAATGTTTTTGAAAGAAGTCTCACCCTGATTTATTTGATCAGAAATACCCTAAAAACTGTTATATTGTGAAAAATTATTACAATGTTATTTAATATATTTTATTAAAGGTCCCATGGCATGAAATTTTCATTTTATGAGGTATTTCAACATTAATATGAGTTCCCCTAGCCTGAATATTGTCCCCAAGTGGATAGAAATGTTGATCGGTGTAAACCCGAGTTCTGGCTGTCTCTCTCTGCCTTTGAGAAAATGAGAGCTCAGACGAGCCAATCCTAAAGTCTCCTGTTTTGACGTCCAAGCAGGAACGGTTACCTCCCTTTCCTCCGCCCAGAGAATCTGGCACGCCCATGCAAACGCTCGAGATCATTAACGTTACTTGTGAATGCTGGCAGTTTCTCAGTGTTTGGATGTACAAATGAAAACAGAAGTCTTTCTTCAGTTCCTCTGTGTAGCTAATTATTTATTATTCGTGCACACGCAGCGGCTTCTCTCTCTCCCGACAGAACGGTGTTTTCGTGTTTTCTATCTTGTGAGTCAGTGTTTTTGTACGTCCTCGTCGCGTCTATCTGTTCTAAAATGTGCATACAGTCTTTTCTGTTTAACATCAGCAGTCACATCTTTAGAGATAAACCTCACACACGCCGAAGCTCGGCCTCCAATATCCCCGACCCCCAGTACTGCATCTGGCCCACAGCGGAGGCACCAAACGCGGCGTGAGATTAAGCAGAAGGAGGGTAAGCGTGAGAACATCTGGGCTAGGCTAGCCAGCTTTCCCCACAATAAACTGGATTACATTTGATTACTGTTGTTGTGTCTTTGTTTGCGCTGTGTAACGTTACTCAATGCGCGTCACTGACGCTATTCATATGATTGGAACATATCTAGAAATAATGCTATACTCAACACTTACTAACTCGTTCATCTCGACAGCTGTAATGGTACATTGCATGTGTTACAAAGTTGGTAGAATAATGATGAAGACGGACTCGGCGTGACTGGGACTCGTGTTTATTCAGAACTCTCAGATACAAACACAATAAACTCGCGCTGACTGACAGCACTCTCATAACTCAGAAGTTACTATAAATAACTTTGTTAGCAATCGCTCCGTCTCCATGATGTCCGGTTCGCGAAAGAATCATTCTTTTGAATCGGTTCTTTTTAGTGAACCGAACCAGTTCACCAAATTGGACTGAATCGTTCTAAACCGTTCGCGTCTCGAGTCAGCGCTGATCCATAATTTACTAAAGTTACTAACTTTCTGACATGAGTGACAGTCCCTCCGACTAGAAATAAACTAATAACCTGAAGTATATGCTAGTAACTACAACAGTTCACCCTGAACTGAGACATGCTGAGAAAACTGATGAGAAGTGAACACAGGTCCATCCGTCTCTGGCAGACTCGTGCCTGCTCGTGCCTCGTTAAACCACGCCCCCTCCGCTCATTTAAAATGCAAAGATGTCAGCCAATCACAACAGTGGGCGTTTTTACTGAAGTCTCACAGCAGACACTCCTCTTGAAGCAGGGCATTCAGCCACAGGGCAAACAGCAGTATAGAAAAAATGCCTTTTATTTCTAAATTATGACATTTTATGATGTAAAAATCATACTAACAATATAAGTACACCTCAGGAAACACTATAAAATAATAGAAAAATGCCATGCCATGGGACCTTTAAGTAATTTATTCTTGTGATGGGAAAGCTGAATTTTCAGCATCAGTGTCACATGATCTTTCAGAAATCATTCTAATATGCTGATTTGCTGCTCAAGAAACATTTCTTATTATTATCAATGTTGAAAACAGTTGTGCTGCTTTAATATTAATATTTTTTCAAATTTCTTTGAATAGAAATTTCAACAGAGCAGCATTTATTTGAAATAGAAGTCTTTTAGTAACATTATAAATGTCTTTACTGACACTTTTGATCAAGTGAATGTGTCCTTGTGGAATTAAAGTATGAATTTTTTTTTTTTTTTTTAAACGCACTGACTCCAAACTTGATGGTAGTGGATCTCTAGTTTAAACTGTCAGGCTCTATGCTATTTTTAATGGCAGTTACAGTCTTGTTTGTGTTTTGATCTCCAAACAAAGGTGAGAGTTTGCAGCACAGTTGCGTCTGGAGGAAGTCCCCTGCTCTTATTGGGGTGATGGTCTTGGCCCAGCTTGTGGGTTTGAAGCAGTAAAGCCAAGTTTCCTATGCTAAATGCAGCTTCCTGTGCTCATTACTCTCAGGGGCTTGCCTGTGTTTAAGACAGACAGTCGGTTTCTTCACAAAGAGACATAAAGTAGGAGAGGGGAAGGCTTTAGTTTATCTTCCATTGCCCTCATTTTATGTTTTGTTTCCTGCTGCTTCACTGTCTGTTGGCTGAGGGTTTTTTTTGCACACAGTTTCCTCCCCGACTTCCCTCAGCCTGGCTTAATTTAGCAAATAAGTGCAGCCACACATCAAAACGGTGGTCTTTGCAATGAAGATCCGCTTTGCTAACACAAAGGGTATAGGTTCACCTCACAATCCTGCTCGGCCACTTTATCTTACTGTTCTATCATTATGCCCTGAGGCAAAGCACTTAACCCTTAGTTTATTTATTCCAGGGAGTCTTTGCAATTAGAGTGTTGTAGGTCGCACAGGATGAAAAGTGTCTGCTAAATGACGAGTAACTCAAGCTTGGGACTGATGGATGAGGGAGTTCATTGTCAGGTTCTGCTTTAGCACAGGGACCCTATAAATTAGTCAAGTGAATGAGCTAATTGTGACTTGTTTACCCAGGGCCATGTCATTCCAAATTGTATGACCTTTTGTTTCTTCCGTAGAACACACAAGGAGATGTTTAGCAGAGTGTTCATGCTTCCACCAAAATTACCCAGCACAATTTGTCCCTTGAGCTTTTTTTCCCCCCAGACCTGTTGCTGTCTGCCTTTCCATAGCCATCTAAAGTACCGTGAAAATTAGGCAAATTAGTCCGGTGAGGTAGGACTGCTGTCGACTTTCCAGTTCCTGCTAGATTTCGTGCTCCGCATATAAGCTTAAAGGTGCCCTAGAATGATTTGAAACAACATTTTAAATTGTTCTCTGGTATCTACATAGAGGGTATATGGCTTATTTAAGGTCAATAATTGTCCAGATACGGTTTTACAGGTCCATTTACAACTCTAGAAATCTTCCCCAGGATGAAATGGTCTGTTTTTGCCTTATTTGGAAGGGTCATGAATATTAATGCAGAGTTCTACTCTGATTGGCTGTTCCACTGCGGCTCAATGATACCAGGCACATCTATACTGACCGTCATGACGATGGAGAGATTAGGCATTCAACCTTATATGTTTGAGCCTGTTTCTGACGAAGATGCAGATTTTGAGGAACAACAACATGTTTTGAGATTGGAAATGAACGCTTCTGAATGGTAAGTTAAGTCTTTATTTTAATCAGGAACCTGCAAAATCATTACGTCCATACCAGAACTTCAAGCCTAAACGATAACTAGCATATAGCATTAAATATACACATCAGCAGTCACAACTTTTTTTAGCATTGTAAAAACATTTTAATTATTGTAATGTGTCCCTGTATGATTTTACAATGATAGCTGCTACACGTTGAATCACGAACTGAACTGGGTAGCGCTTAAATATGTTGTTTGTACAGTAACGTTTGATAGTAGAGTACTGATTTAAAAGTCGATTTATTTAGCCATTTAGTTATGTACTAAATGGGTTTATCATTTAATGGGTCTACTTGGATTATCCTATCGTTACTGTACTAGCATCTTGCGTTGGATCTAGACAACAACAGGGATATTATCGTTAATGTTATCTCTCTAAGAAACTTTCAATTTAATCAGAAATTGTTTAGACAGTCAAGAAGTGGATAAAATCACTTACTGCTTGCAGGTATATGGTTGGAATTGTCCCTTTCTTCAGTGTCGGATGCTGAGCAAAGCCTGTTTGATATTGTCCCAGGTTTGAAAAACTGTCCGTGGTGAAATGGGCTGAGCAAACTAACAACTTTGAATTAAATTGTTGCAGTATTCGATTATAAATAAACATCAACCATGCCTGTTGACATGTTTTATCTGTGGGAAGAGTATAAAACGTCTTCACATCCCCTGCACAGCCTGGAACATAACATTTGTTTCCATGATCTGCCATGTTTGCTATCCTCGCGTGACGCTTGTTTACCTGCAGAACTCCAGATGATATGGCTGCGCAGTTTCGCCTGACAGTGAACATATGCAAATGTTGGGGGCGTACATATTAATGATCCCGATGATTGCATCGTTCTCGTAGTTACGTTGAGATTCGCCTATTTTTCCGTGGTGTTTTTCACAAACGAGATTTACATATGAAGGAGGAGGCAATGGTGTTTGAGACTCTCTGTATGTGATTTACATGTACTGAACTCCTGTTATTTAACTATGGCAAGGTTAATTCAATTTTTCATTCTAGGGCACCTTTAATAAAGCCTGAACCTTGTCGCCAGCACATCAGCGTACCCATTTCATTTCGGCTTGTTTTCATTTCGGCTCGTCATCGTTCAAAAAAAAAAACCTATCCAAATAAATTGCCCCATCAGGATATAGTGAACTTGATTGTTGGTTGGATGAGAAGTATAAACATATACCATTCCGACACCCTATTGGTTTGTACGCAATCCATCGCACCTGCACATGACACAAATCACGTAATGCTCAGTAGTACACGTATATGGTTCTTTAATGTATTTGCATTGTACTAAAATGCGTTCATTTTCAATGGGAGTATATGCGGCTGAAACAGGTAGTCTAGTGCATCCCAAATTTTTCAACATTAACATTTTAATATAACATTATAGTCATTATGGCCTTTTAGAGATAATTTTTTTTTGAGGTGGTGGGGTAGTGCACTATAGGCCCCTGTGGCACGGCCTAAGCTTTTGTCCTTAATGGCATTTTTGTTCCTTACATTTTACTTTTATACTTCATATTTTCTAGTTATGAAACCAGTACTTTTACACTTTTACTTGAGTAAAAAGCTTGCGTTGATACTTCAACTTCTACAAAAGTCTTTTTAAACCCTAGTACCTATACTTCTACCTGGGTAATGAATGTGAATACTTTTGACACCTCTGACTCAATCAACCAATCAGCATGTTCAGCGCCCAAGTCCCACCCCCAAAAGTTCCTGAACTTTGAAAAAGTACTACCTCACGAGCAGGGACTTTCTGAGGTGGACCTTTTTTTTTTTTTTTTTACCCAGAACTTCATTTAAACCAGGGGTGGGGAACGTTGATCCTGGAGGGCCACTCTCTTGCAGAGTTTAGCTCCAACCCTGAAAAAGACACTCACCTGCCTGTAACTTTAGTAATCCTGAAGACCGCTTAGGGTTGGAGCTAATCTCTGCAAGAGAGTGGCTCTCCAGGATCAACGTTCCCCACCCCTGATTTAGACCCTGGTCCCTGCGGTCGAAATACACAGAGTACACACCCCAAAGTCCCTAGTTCCTAGGGAAAGTTCCTGCAGTGGAAATGTGGCTAAAGTAAATGTGACCTGGGGTTATCAAGCTCAAAAAGCTGTCTATAGGACTTGTGTGCTACTACGTAAACTTATGCAGTCGCATTTCTGCAGACGAAATGCAGTCATCTCAATAAGAATCTGTACGATCTGTAACTTCGTATGAGCCAAAACATTTTCCCATATAGATTTGGCATTGTGTTCAAGTTTGAACATGCTAACTCGCTGAATTTGATCATAAAAAGCTACTTCGCTTGGAAGTGACCTCTTAGTCATGTTGATATTGATGATGCACAGTGGACATTCTTTATTTAAAAAAATTATAAACATTTAGCCAATTTGATCACTCCTTTATGATAGCTTTAGTGACAAAAAGACCAAAATGTAAGTTATATTGTATAGAAAAAATCTCAGATATTATGCTATAAATAGTATTTGTGATTCACAGATTAAAGGAAATCAGCAATGGTTATGGATGAGACGGCGAAATAACTAGATGGAATAAATGTGTTCTGTTGAAATTTAAAGTGATTTAAATGAGACCTTTTTTTCTAAGATATATCTCTTTCTTTTGAAAATTATTAGTAGCATCAGTAATAGAATCATTAAAGGGATGGATCACACAAAATGAAAATTCTGTCTTCATTTACTTGCCCTCAAGTCTTTCCAAACCTGCGCAACTCTTTATGTGGAACAAACAAAAGAAGATATACAGAAGAGAGAAAGTCATACAGGTTTGGAACAACACGAGGGTGAGTAAATGATGACGCAATATTTATTGTGTTGACTATCCCTTTAAGAAGCATTAAGTGGAAAATTGGATAATTCTGAATAGTTAATCCTTTTGATTCCCATCCCTAATTCCTTAGTAGCACATATCAAGTGCTTATCAAACAGCTGTGATGGACTAAATAGACATGTTACTTAAAATTCTCCACATTTCCATGCATGCTTTAGTCAGCAAGGATGCCTCAGGCTCAAACCATAGTACAAAGTGGGATTCTGAGAGCATAATGGGATCTATGGCTTACATACTGTGAATTCTGCCTGTGAACTTGCCATCACTATGGAGACTCTTTTCATCTGCTTGCAGTCTAGGTGAACGATTGGTTAAGCCTTCAGGAGATCTCATTGGTTGTGTTGGGTTTATGCACTTATGATGGCTCCTTCAAAGGAGCCTTCAAGTATCTTCCAACATTCTTCTACTAAAACCCTTGCTAGGACCTACATTAGACCTGACAAGCCACACGAAACCAGCCCTCACCCATTATCTCAGGAGCCATCAGAAATGTATTGCCTTCTCATTGGGGGCCCTTGGGCACTTCTCCAAAAGCGTGCAGTTGAGAAAAATGGCCACATCCTCTTATTGTTTGCCTAGACTTGTTCCATCTCCTGATCGAGCCTACATTTCCGCTGAGTAATGACTATCTCCATTCAGGCTAAATGGCAGGTCATAAGCGCTCTGTGAGGAACGGCTGTTCTTCAACCATGGAAGAGGTTCTCACCCTTCACAGTCTTGATAAAGCCGTTCAATGTGCTCTCATGTCTTTTGAGGCCAAATCCCAACATCTTTTTAGGGCTTAAAGGCTCTTCCTTCCAGACACGGACAACCCAGATTTATGATACTAGTGGAATGGAGCCCAGAGTCTTGTTTGTGTTGTTATTTCTCAAGTCAATACACTTTTAGTCAAAGGATCATCCAGTATGGCCATCTTTCTAAATAGAGTACATTATCTCAATATTACTGTTGTTTTTGTTGTGACATGCGTCCCATTTAGACAAAAGATTTGGACCGATGCAATGACATTATGTTTCCCTTGAGGACCCTCCCCCCCTCAAAAACAACATGCAATACCAGTGCAACAGTGTAGGCCTAAGCAATGAGCACATGCAATGACATGGTAAGATTTAAATGAATAAAATATCACTGGAACAAACAAGGCCATTACTGCATCTCTCATACTTTAATGCTATTATTATCATATTTCACACTAAACCACCCACTGGAGGACGAAAAGTGCACGGTTTAGCAAGTCTCATGAGGTTCTGTGGAATTTGTTCGTGACGATGATATGGTTGTTGGCGAAACTCTAATAGTGAACTCTAACTCTGAGATATTTTCAAACCAGAATTAAAAGAAGAAAAAAAAACATATTAGCTTCATAGCAAGCGGCCTTCTAAGATCTCATATTTGACTGATTTGGTATGTAAATAGTTCAATGCGCACACAAATATTGGGTCAGTTTAGCATTTTTATTGAATTAATTTTAAATATTGAAAATAGTTGTTTTTTTGAGCTTGTTCTGCTGGACCCCTTTTCTAATTAGTTTCTATGTGGGTAAGTGCAATTTAGAATAGAAATAGTTTTTATTTTATTTTATTTTGGTTATAAATTACAATTGTTCATTGTAAAGTCATGTTCCATTTTTGTTTTTAGGTATAAAAATATAAATGGTAAGCTAGATTAATAAATGTTCATGATACCTAATGCAATAATTAATAGTAACGAATTTGAACCGTGTTGTAAAGTGTTACTATTTATGCATGCGTTGATTCCGATATATTTATATAATAAAAAAACAACAAGGATTAATAAAAAACAACACCATCATAAAATAATTTTGAATGCAAGTTAAAAATTAGTAAGAAATCAATTAGGCCTAGTTTTTATGTGAGTACTTGATAGCAACACTCGATTATTTCATCACCCTTATTTCATAATTTAACTCTCTATAGCAGAAACTAGCCAATAATATCGCACTTCATATTTTCTTTTCCAGTTGCATCATGCTCTCTTTCTGCCTGAATCTTCTTGTTACGCTAGCAACCCACCAGTCTCTCGTGATGTAAGCTCTCTTGTGGCCTGAACTCATTCAGATTCAGAACTCAAGCTGTCTTTTTTTTTTTTTCCTTCCACCCAGTGCTGTTCTTTTCACCCATCTTGCTTGGCAACAGAGGAATGTTTTATCATCTGTTATTGTGGCTCAAAAACTCCTGAGTCAAATCTGTTTTTAGTGACACAGTGTTCTTCACCACAGATTATTCAGATAGAGTAGGAGTCAACCGTTCTCTCAGATTTGAGGAGCGAGCTGGTGTGTCGTCCAACAGTAGGTCAAGAACTGAGGCAGTGTGATGTAATGATCTCCATGAGTCACTTCCTGCATGTCCTTTTTGGTTGTCTCTTCACTATCACAAGTGAGAGTCTGAAGGAAATGGAGAGAGGGAAAGTTCTTGGCCGGCATGTTGCAGCTAGCACAGATTGTTCTGGCTCCTTTTGAGGGGAAAAAACGTACATAGATAGATGTTGACGTGGTGCACTTGCTTCCAATTGGTCCCTCATTCCAATTTTTTTTTTAAAACGCTTTTTTGGATCATTCAAATGGTTTAGTCCCAGTCATGCCATTCCAAACCAAGCTGGTGAGCATCCCATTCAGTTAATCCAAATGTTATTGGTATTTGCATTACAAAATATTGTAAAGATGTGCTAATGGGAATTGATAGCTTTTTGTGCAGTGTAAACATTCTTCAAAATGTTTCCTTTCCTATTCCACAGAAAAAAATAAGGTTTGAAAAGATATGCGGGTGACTAAGGGCCCTATTTTAACGATCGATGGCACAGGTGCACTCAGGACGTGTCTGAATCCACTTTTGGTCGGAGCGCCAGGCGCATGGTCCAAAAGGGTTGTATCTTGTCTCTTAATGAGTCATGGGTGTGTTTTGTGTGTAACGTGCAATAAACCAATCAGAGTCTCACCTCCCATTCCCTTTAAAAGCCAGTTTTGCTTCCATGGCAGATTCGCTATTTACATGGCAGAATTTGAATGAAAAGACTGAACGCTTCTCCAGAGAGGAATCCTTTTATTTTTTATATTTCATAATGTGTGTGCTGCTGCGCATCCCTGTGTGTAATAAGAGGAGTATACGTGCGTTGTACACCCGCCTATAGGTGCATTCCTAACGCGCCCTTTAAATAACACAATAAATACTGCTTTAGAACAGGGTTTTTTGTAGTAATCTTAATTAGTGTAATCTTAAGGCACTTAACGATTCGATCCGATTCCCAAAACTATTCTTAACATACATTTTTGGTAACTAATTATCCTGCTGTGCAAATACGTGAACTTTGCATTTTAACCAAAATTGGAGCTAATATGTGTTTTGTTTTTAGTTAGAATATCTGTTTGACAGTATTGCCATATTAAAAATGATTATGAAGATTTCTTTCAATACTTTTATTTTATTAACAAAGTTATATTCAAGATTAACAAGCTCTGAAAACAATCATTAAGAATAAACAGTTCTCAATTTACAAATAAGTGTGACAATTTTTCAGTTTCTTTATAACATTTTAACAAAAAATGTTTTTAAAAGCAAAAAAAAAAGTTAACTGTGGTTGGGCACAAAAAAATCTTTAAAAACATAGGCTAATGCAGAAGAAAAACAAACAACTTTAGCGCTCCCTGAGAATCCAAATTCAGTGTGTGCGCATAACATCTCACATGAGAAGACTGTTGCAGCTCGGCAAGTTATGTTAGAGACATTTAACGAATCACTCACCAGAACAAAGTCTTTGTTCAGAATTTTCCATTTGTTTGAAACACTGTGCAGTAGTTCAGCAATATTCAATTAGTAATTCCAAAAATTATGCCACGGATGTTGGTAGGTTTATATCCTGGCCACCGCATCGGATATATAGGAGTGTTATTAAGCATTAATGGCAAGGAAAGCGCCTTATAGTCTACTTGAGCACCACTTCGTTATTTTGGCTCCGAATTTCGTTAGTTGGAAATATTAACTTAATTTATAAGTGCTTTTAAATTAAAAACTTTGCATTTAATAGGCAAAATACATTTTTGAAATGGGGAGGCAGCCGCTGCGAGCGCAGACAGAGCGACCAGAGAAACGGAGGAGCGACTGCTGTAAGGCGTTTGAGCAAAACTGCGGAAAAACTGCATAAAACGTGCAGGTGTTGAACCCTCTCACCGGGAAAAGTGTCTTAATAAACATATTTATAAATCAAACACAATCATTAGAATAAATCCAAACAGCGCTAAAGTGGCACATTTCCCTTAAATGCTGCATATGTGCTTCCATTCCCTAAAATAATGAACAAGGATACAATAACCACAAAGCCAAAAATCATGTTGCGCTAGAAGAGTAGAGTATTTCACAAATGAGTTTCTTAAAAAACAATCAGCTGACCCAAGTTTCTTCACCACATTAAATTATGCATAAACCATTTGGGGAAAATGTAAAAACCAAAAAAGCGCTGAAAATGTCATGTTTTAACAGGACCGTAACTTTGTTTTGTCTGGCAGCTAATGTTGTTAATAATGTATAAAAGAAAATAATAAAACCCAAATTTTCCCAGTAGGAAGGCTAATTTCAATGTTTTGATGTGGACACCAACATTGCCACTCAAATGCCACTGTTTCCCACAATGGTTTCCAAAATAAACACACTCCCCTCCCCCGTTTACCTCATGTCTCGTGCCCTGGAGCACAACCAAATGTAACCTCACATCTGGAGCTGTGGTTTAGCCGGGCCTGTCTGGGGTTAAACATAATCGACCGTAGATGACCCAGTCTGGAGTTACTCTTCGGTCAATGCAGAATCTGTTGAATCTTTGGGATTCATTGAGGTTGCTAATCGAGGCTACTAGGTTTTTTTTAAAAAGCCATGGTGCACCTCATGCATATCATTTGTTATATTGCAGTGTCAGACTACTTCAGGCTACTTCCAGCTAGTCAAGCGTTCTCCGCATGAAGCCCTCATTGTTTGGAGCACTTCACTCTGGGTAATGTAACACTCAAACCAAGGAGTTAGCGAAATTGCTTTCTTTGGCAACATCGAGCAAAACCTGAGCCAGAGAAGTGTGCAAGGCCTCATTACCTGTCTGGCTAATGAATCTCCACACAATGCCAGGAGCTAGCTTGTCATATGACTTCCTGTGAATCAACATGCCTTTAAGCTAATTGGAAGGTGTGGCTGGAAGTGGAAAAATTCAGAAGTGGGGCAAAGAGGCCTTGAGCGATAAGACGCTTGTTGGCAAAGCTACTGAACACTTCAGATGTGGGGAAATGTTTTAATAAGCTCCTTCTGCAGGTGTGAGCCAGTTTGCATATTGTTGTATAGCAAAAGTGCCATACAAGATCCTGTCCTCCTTCCTCAAAGTAATTCCACTGGGTAATCAGTGCGTGAATAGAAATAATGAAAATTCGCTAATGCTATAAAAGAAAGCTAAAAATGGCTTTCTGCCTTAGCACTAGCAGGTAAGAACAGCTTTTTTCGATTAGCTAGATATGATAACGTGCTACATGTCTTCATCTGTTTTCAACAATAATCATAAGAAATGTTGCTTGAGCAGCAAATCAGCATATTAGAATGATTTCTGAAGGATCATGTGACACTGAAGACTGAAAACTAAGCTTTGCATCACAGGAATAAATTACATTTTAAAATGTATAGTGATTAGGGTTGCAAATTAAATGTATATTAATTAGGGTTGCAAAGTTTCCAAGAATTTTTGGAAACTTCTGAAACTTTTCTGGACATGTTCAGCCACTTTGCAACCCTAATTAAAATAGTAAAAAAGTAATAAATAGTAATAGTAAAAAACTTATTTAAAGTTTATTTTTGCTTTTTTTTTTTTCCCCCTATATTTTGGTTCAAGTAAATACAGCCTATATAGAGACTAAAAAACAAAATATCGTTCTGACTCCAAACTTTAGAACTGACTCAAACTTTTCATTAGTAATGTAACATACCATTGTTTTCCTTATATATTGTTGGCTGGAAGTATCTGTTTGGAGGACTATGGCTGCATATTGACTTTGGCCTAACTTCCATCAAGGATTCATTAGTCATTGCACAAACAGTATCCCCAGAAAACTATTTTAAGCATTCACAGAATTAATTTGTTTATGTTTGTTGTCTTGCAGCTGTGTTGAGGTAGAAGAGCACCATGCTGTGGACATTGACGTTTACCACTGTCCCAACTGTGACATCCACCACGGACCCTCTTTGAGTATGTATCCTCTTTTTTGACTGTTAGACCCTATTGTTTCACCATTACCAGTACATTTAAATTAAGCTCCTCAGATTTTTCCTTATATGTTACCAACCTAATTATCTGATGAGATAGAAACTGGTTTAAGAGGATGCTGTACGTCTGGTCAGCTGAACCACTGTGATCAACAAGCAGTGGTGCACACAACAGATGTTACGGCATTGTGGTAGTATCGTAATGACTGCGATATTGTTCAGAGACCAAACGTATTGAATTCTCTCTGCCTGATTTTACAGTGAAGAAGCGAAGCAACTGGCACAGACACGACTACACTGAGCCAGATGACGGCAGTAAGCCAGTGCAGGCTGGCACCTCTGTGTTTGTGCGGGAACTGCAGGCCAGGACCTTCCCTAGGTATGTGTGCCAATTGTGGGAAACCAACACCGTCACGACAAAGCACTCCAGCGCTTGGTGCCGCCCATGATGCCACACGATTTACATGAGCACAGCTAATGCTCTTCTCTGAAAACCACTGGTCATTGTGGCAGTGGCTTGAAAGCTTTGATTATAGATTATAGTACAAGCACAAGTACAGCTAAAGTAGTGTTTCTCAACGGGGGCGTTCAAAGCACAACGGGGGGCGTTGGAAGCAAGGTTTCTGAAAGGGGGGCGTTCAGGTGTTCCTGGGTGGTGTTCACGAGTTTACAACAAAAATCGAGGCAAGACAAGATTAAACATGGTGGCTAATTACTTGCAAAATAATTGCCTACAACATTATAAAATCTGCCAGTTTAATGCGACATGTAAACTATGAATAGTTTTTTTTTTTTTTTGCAATGACTCAAGCCTCAACGGTGTAGAGTTTAGATCGGGCTCAAAAAATTAAGCCCAACCCTACCCGAGGCCCGGCCCGACACATTAACTGTAATTATGAGCCCGAGCCAGGTTAAAACCCAACCATTTTTTAATACTTGGGCGTTCTGACGAGAATATATAGCCTATATATTTAAAAAATAACATCATATTTTTTATATATCAATTTTTTATATATAATGTTTTATATATATATTTATAGCCAACAATATTTTCTTGACACATATATAATAATTTTTTTTTATTTTATTATTTTTTTTTTTTTATATAATGTTATTTTTTAATTTCATCTGATTATGAAAAGTGCAAAGATGCGAGTGGGTCAGAAATTATTTTGGTGATTTATATTTTGTTTAATATTAAATGTAATATTGTTTTGTAGAAAGCCTTTCTATAAAGTTAATTTTGTTTTGTATACATTGTATCTTAATTTTAATCAAGGTTTTGCCAGCCAATTGCCCGGAGTTAATAAATAAGAATCAAATAGACTTGCAGTCATGACGAAGGCGCGGGAGCGATCACTTTCATTGCACATGAACTGGAGCGTGTCTCATTAATAAACCCAAACTCAGCTTACCTCACAAACATGATAAATATGTGTAAAGCTTGAAACTTCCACTTATAAACGAAACAATTCGAAACGAAAAGAAAAGAAATAGGCTAGTTAAGCAAAGCGCAGTGCTCATGCAAGCAGCTCATGATGGCGTCTCAGCGGTCCTGCGCTCCATCACTGCATGTGCTGTGAGTTTAACGCACATTTTAGACTAATTCTGACTTGTGCTTTTGTACACATTTGTTTCTTAGTTGTAGTATTAGTTCTTACTTTGCTAAAAATATATATTATTCCTGATTATGGCATAGCTTTCTGCCCACCCAATTAGTCTAATAAAGTAATGATTAAAAAAATAACAAACGCTTGATCAAGGGCCCGTTGAAATCCATTTTTTTTCTCCCTAATTCCGTTTTTTTGGACTCCATTTTAAAGGTTAAATTATTATTTATTATTATTATTATTATTATTATTATTATTATTGTAATTAAAAGCATGTCTAATTAATTGAAATAATGAAACCAATTACAGCTTTAGGGCCCTATGAAATACGTTTTCCCCCATCCAATTCCGTTAATATTTCTTCTTTTTTTTTTCTTCTTTTTTTTTACCAAATTCTGTTTTCAAATCAAATGAAGAAATAAAATATTACTTTAATTTAACTTTTAATCATAAGAAATTAAACAAACTGTTTTGACAAACAACATGCTGCACTGAACTTTATTGATCAAATTAAAACATGAAAACGTGATTATTCCTTAAATTAAGTTTTAATAATATTGTATTATTATTAGTGTTATTATTACATTGTGTGTGTATATATATATATATATATATATATATATATATATATATATATATATATATCATACATACATTTTATATATATAATGTATGTATGAGAGAAATAGAGGCTATTTTTGGCTACTCCTCACTGATTGGATGTCAAATTTGTAACCATTGCATTTCATTAACACTGGCACTGATTTATAATTTCTATCTCAGACTACTTTTTTGCTCTCTAGGATTCTAATATTCCCGCGTTCTACTGCTTTACGGGGTCCGGGCTTTCCCTGTCCGTGCAATATGCACATCCTTGAATGAGCATGGATTTCTAGCATAGGCCTATTTACTTGAATTTCTTAGGTAATATATATGGGTTGACCCATTTCAGAGGCGGCTAAAATCCAAATTCGAATGGACTGTGAATAAATCTCTCTACGAACGTTACGTGCATGCGATGCCTCACTGACTGACATATGCGCAAGAATCAGTCACACAATCTCACGCACAGAGAAATATTGTAAGTTACATTTTTAACAAACAGAATAATACTGCATCATAAATTCAATATAGCCTACATTGTAGCTAATGTCTTTTAACTATTACTAGTATTTTGAAAGACTAAAACATGTGCTTTATCATGACATGAACCATTATTGGCTTTTACATTAAGTCAACTGTCACTTTACTTTGAGGCCCTGGTGAGGTGCAAGGCCCTGTGAGGTCGCACACTTGGCACAGCCCCTGCTTTCATAGGCGCAAGCGAGATGATTGACAGGACTATAGCAGAGGCACAAGCGCAAGATCACTTTTGTTAATTAAGTCAACAAATTAAGTTAACAAAAAACACAAACCACAAATTGAGGGTGTCCGTTTTACAGGGGAATTTCCAAAAATATTTTATTTGTTATAATTCGGGTATAGATTTTTTTTAAGTATAAGTTTTTTTTATTGTTATATTTTTATTAAATATAGGCTAATAACGAACAAAAAATTAAACCAGTATTCGTTTGAAAGTAATTAAAGAGGAAATTATGAGTTAAGCAATATCATACGAGCAAGAGTGCTATTTTCCAGAGTAGCCTATATCAGCACGATTGCAAAATGCGATATTAATTTTATACAACAGTTTTTTTTTTTTTACAGTCTTTCTCTATTTTTCCAACAAAAATAGCTTCAAACAAATTATAGGTTTCGTTCTTGCATAATTCAGTTTTTGAACAGTTGAATGATTCTAGAATCCATTACGCCGCCAACTATACTGGCAGTTTTATAGTTTCATAGGCCTTGAATAATTAAAATTTTCCCATTTCATATTTATATAATTAAAATACTATATTTAGAACATAAATCTAAAAATCTCATTAGCCTACATTATTTATGCAATTGTAATTACAGTGTAAGAGGATTTTTGATAAATGGTAAGATGGATTTTGTTGATATGATTTCATTTAATTCTTATAACAGCCTTGTATCGTGGTAAATAGTGTAATTACTTAAAAAGATGGTCAACAACATGTAACTTTACTTTATAAGAGGTGTGCCCTAAAAAGTGAGCATGCAATTTTGAGAACACCAATGCGCACGTTCTTTAGTCTGTTTGGATACTTCAAACACAAGTTTGCACTGCCTGTTTGGTTTACCTGTTTAGCCTACACGTTAGTAACATGCGTTTTGTCCGACTCATAGCGTGCGTCCTCAACGCGTGATTTACCATATAAGCGTTTTCCTTGACCCCAAAGCGCACGTTAAGAACGCGCGTTTTTGTGGTAAATCACGTGTCAAGGACGAGCGTTTTGCTGTCAAATCGCCGGCGCCTCGCCAGGCGTGCCCACTCGCGATATTACATTATTATCCAAAATTCTATTATGGAATCTTATGAGGGCGCGTTAAGGGACCTCGATAATGGATAGGGGGCGCTGGCCCAAAAAAGGTTGAGAACCACTGAGCTAAAGGAATAGCGAAGACTGAGCTGGTCGCTCTTTTCCATATAATTTAATGGCAAGCTTCACAGTTTGCAAAAGCACTATAAAAGTATACTACTGTTCAAAAGTCTCTTATGCGCATTATGTTTGCATTTATTTGATCAAAAATACAGTAAAAAACAGTAATATGGTGAAATGGATTAAAATAGAAATGTTACATTTTAATCATATTTTGTCATTTGTAAAATGTAATGTATTCCTGTGATGCAAAGCTGAATTTTGAAGCATCATTACCTCAGTTTTCAGTGTCATAATCCTTTAGAAATAATTGTAATATGCTGATTTGCTGCTCAAAAAACATTTATTATTATTATCAATGGGAAAAAAAACAGTTGTGCTGTTTTTTTGTAAAAATCATGATACGTTTTTTCAGGGTTTTTCTTTTTTTAATGTATAACAAGTTTAAAAGAACAGCATTTATTTGAAATGGAATTTTTTTTATTAATTCCTACAGTCACTTTTTTTATCAATGTAACTTGCTTCTTGTGGAATAAAAGTATTAATAAAAAAAAATAATAAAAAAGGCCCCAAACTTTTAACTGTCTTTCCACAGACCAGCGTATTAAACTATTTTTTTAACACATTTTTATATTATACTTCTCTTATACTTAAACTTTTTTTTTTATAATAAATCGTTTGGCCTAAATAGTTCATACTTTGTTACTCAGACCTGCTTTCTAATCAGTAAATATCCTGTGTTTTATTCTGCAGTGGAGATGAGATCTTGCAACAAATGCAGGGCGGTCAAGTCACCCAGAGGTATCTGGAGAGACATGGCTTCCGCTATCCCATCGCTGTACCCAAAATGGAAGGGCTTGGTCTCCGATTACCTCCACCGGATTTCTCTGTCAAGGATGTAGAACGCTACGTTGGTAAGGAGAGAGAGTGGAATGAGTTACTATCATCCTCTTCACCCTGTTTCTTCCACCTTTACCCATTGTGCTCCACATTATAGCCATTGAGCAGCAGCGCTTCATGGGTTTAAATATTAATTCCATTAAGAGTTGTCTTCATGTAATGGAGTTGCATTACAGTCCACCCACTGCAGAGATCAGATGTTAATCTTAGGTGAGTCAAATGGGTCTAACCTTTTAGCAAACATTAATTAACCCATAATGAAATAAGAGTGTAGATAAGTGGTGTACCTTACACCAGCCTAGCAGGCCTTATCTCATTGAGAGTCTGGTCCTTATAGTTTCCAATTACACATCTTCCCCACTGAGCTTTGTCCTCAAAGTTTAGGTTACTGCTCACTCCTCTACCTCTCACATTTGTTTTTATTAACATATTGTTATCATGATACACACAGTGATCAGCTGCTCCATTTGGGTCCTGGAGGGGGGCCTGTGACCCACTGGGAATGAAAGTGTGATTATATTGCACTTACAGTGAGGTGACAAAAGATTTGCTATTGCCACACTTTTATGGTGTCTGCGTGACTTCTGTTGGGGCACTGCTAATGTATTTAGCTTTTTAAGTTAGCAACCTGCTAAGTGTTTTTTCCCACTGATTTTCAGATGTTAGCCTCGTTTACTTCCAGTTCACACTGAAGAATATGATTTGTATTGTGTATGTGGTCAAAACTTCTAGGCATCTCCTCTGCAAACACATTAGCACAATGCTAATGTTAGCGCAAAATGTTATTTGTTTACATTTTCGCTCCTGTGTCTGCAACAGCATGTTAATTTTCTGGCAAAATGAGCTGTTGAGATGCATGACAGGGAATTTGTGTGAAAATATCAGAGATGCTCCTTTATTTGATGAGCTCTTCAACTTTTTCTAAGCAAAGAGATATGTGTGACTTTTTAGCAGTGACCGTCAATAGGTGCGACTTCCCATAGCAATTTTTTCAAGCTGATTTCTAAACAGCTGGCTGATGCCCAATTTTTTTGCAGAAACAAAAAACAAAGTTAACGTTCTACTTTGGAAATTAAATTAGGGCAGTTTTACTTTCTATGTTGTTCGGGGTGCTGTACACTCAAGTGATATAACCCAAAGTTATTCGGCTACTAGCTTGACAAATTTGACATTTTGCTACGCTAGCATTATTTTTGGCCACCGTGAAGTGCGTCAACACTGCTGACTTGTTGGCTATATCCAAAAGCTGAAAAATGCCTTCGAAGTATGCATTCTAAGGTAGGAAGGCATCAAGGCACGTCCAAATCGAATGTTAGCTTCTCTTGCTGTTGTTATTTGAAGGCAGCATAGATGTAGCCTTTGCTATCTATGATATCCCACAATCTTGTCTGACCATTGAGCTAAAAAAATAAATATGGTGTCTGAAAGTTATGGTTAGTGGTCAGTTTGTGTGTAAATGTATGTTTTTGACCTTTTTGATATTATTTCTTAGCGAGAAATTACTATTATAGTAATTAAATATTCACTTAGTTGTCACCAAAGCTCGCTCTATTCTATTGTAGAGAGTTAAACCATTACAATGCCTGTCTGAAATATGTTTTTCGTGAGGTGCCTTCATGCGCAAACGCTGCCTGTGAATTGCCTGATAAGGCTGCGAGGCAACAAGTCAGCAGCTTAAGCATTTGGACGCAGCCGTTGTAGCTTATCCATATTGGGTGCACAAAATAACACAGGTCACCGGATTAAGTGCTATTTTCCCCGTTTTACTCTGATTTCAGCCCTTCAAAACTCACAAAGAACACTTCCCACTGCTCATTTTGCAAGAGAGATGCTTTTTAGCATTCGTAGCGTAAAGCTAAAAACATTACATTTGTGACGTGTGCTACTTTGAATTTAAAATCTGTAGACTGACTATATGCCAGTCAAAAATGACCATGTACAAGTTGAATTGCTTGATGAATGTTGAAGTTAACTGCAGTGACGTTACGTCTGGGGCACGCACTAAAAGCTCTAGCTTTTGTGTTTAATGCACTTCTGTCTGCTAACTGCAGGATAGCTGCCCAGCTAATTCAGTTACTTCAGTGGCCAGCTTGCCTGCATGGCTCCCCAGCCAGCAAAATCGAACATTGTGGGTTTTTCCACATTGCCATTTGCTTATAACGACGAACCGCACTGCACTTCTTTTGTGAAAGCTGCTTTTGTCCCACATTGCTTTGGGAACATGCTTTTGAGATCATAAATTACGTTTTATAACTATAAAAATGTTTGTTGTTTCTGGACAAAAGGAGAAATGAATGGCATAAATGCTTTTATTTATGCATATGTAAACGCATATTGTAGTTTTAGAGTTTGAAGTGCCTGGAATCTTTTTAATCGAACCCGTATTTGTTGTTGTTGTTATAACACCATTGTGGATTTGGATCTATAAAGGATCCAATAGACATTTTTATTGGCAGGGTTGCAAGTCATGATCCCAGAACAGCAGTAAAGGATCTCTTTATGGTCTTCTTTGTGGGATGAGTGTCTTTCTGGCTAGGTACACTAGGGTGCTTTTTGTGTACACAAACACCAGCTGTCCTGCTCTGTGTTTGAGGTTTTTCCCAGCCGCTTTCTGATGGGGTTTGATGTTCTGCCTGCCAGTTGTCTCTCTCACAGTTATAAACATCAGCTGATTTCTTGTTAAGAAACATCAAATGAAGCAGATCTTTCAATGTAACTTCAGTGGAGAGATGGCCTCATTTGAGGACAATGGGAAACCTTTTTAGTGCCAAGAGTCTGGGCATTTGACATGATGTGCAATCTTTCTTTCATTTAAAATATGCTTTATGGCCATTTAATGATGTGGATTTTTGCAATTTATCCCTGTTGAGTTTGTTTGGGTAATAATATTTTGGTATTCTGTTTCTTTGATGCCCACACATGCACATCACTCAACTTGCTCCCTTTGCTTATAGGAGGTGACAAAGTGATTGATGTCATCGATGTGGCCAGGCAAGCAGACAGCAAGATTAAACTGAGAACGTTTGTGAAGTATTACTACAGTCCTCAGCGGCCGAAAGTCCTGAACGTCATCAGTCTGGAGTTTTCAGACACCAAGTGAGTATCGTTTGAAAGCGGCAGATTTGCAGTTGCTGACATTGAACATGAAGATGCCTTGTTTGTGTGCTGAGAAAATGTCACTTTGATGACAATTTAATGTCTTGTGCTCAGGATGTCAGAGCTGGTGGTGGTCCCTGATATCGCTCAGAAGATGTCTTGGGTGGAGAACTACTGGCCTGATGACTCTTACTTTCCCAAGCCATTTGTGCAGAAGTACTGTTTAATGGGTGTGAAGGACAGCTATACCGACTTCCATATTGATTTTGGAGGCACATCTGTGTGGTACCACGTCCTGTGGGTAAGTTTGTATCACAAACCTTTGATCTTTCTATTCAGTAGAGATTCCTGAAAAAATATATCACGGTTTCCACTAAAATAAATATTTCTCGAAAAGTAAATCAGCATATTAGAATGATTTCTGAAGGATGCCGTGATATGAAGACTGGAGTAATGATGCTGAAAATTCAGCTTTGCCATCATGGGAATTAATTTCTAATTAAACCATTAAAATAGGAAAGTTTTTATTTTATTTTTTTTATACAGTTTTTGATAGATACAGGGTGGGGGGAAAAAGAAAAGTTAATCTAAAATGAGGGATAATCACCGAGTTATAAATTGCCTCACCTGTAGGGGGAGAAGATTTTTTACTTGATAAAGCCAACCCCGGCCAATCTTGCACTATATGAGGAGTGGAGCTCGTCCCCGAACCAGAGCGAAGTGTTCTTTGGGGAGAAAGTGGACAAGTGCTACAAGTGTGTCGTGCGGCAGGGAACAACACTTCTGATTCCAACAGGTTAGCATTGTTTTTTATTTTTGGCCAAATCAGTGTATTTTATTTTATTATTTTATTTATAAAATTTAATTTCATATTTTCATTTCTTTTTTCATTTAATTAATTTAATTGTATTTTATTTTTATTATGATGCTATTCAAATAAAATATTATTTTATAATTATGCTCTGACATAAATTATAAATTATGACTAGCATTATTATAAAATGAAATGAATTGGCTTTTTTTTTTTACTGAGGTTCCAAAATAATATTATCTTTGAGGTGTATATTTTTTCATTTATTTATTATAATTAGGTCATCCTAAGGTACTTTAAAGGGGACCTATTATGCCCCTTTTTTTAGAAGATGTGTAATATAAGTCTCTGGTGTCCCCAGAATGTTTCTGTGAAGTTCCAGCTCAAAATACCCCACCGATCATTTATTATAGTTTGTCCAGTTTGCCCCTATTTGAAAGTGAGCAAAAACGCACTGTTTTCGTGTGTACCTTTTTAAATGCAAATGAGCTGCTGCTCCCAGCCCCCTTTCCAGAATAGGGCGGAGCCTTAAGAGCTCCTGCTTTGGATACTCTGCAACAACAAAACTGGAGAATCTCATGCAACTGAAATGTCAGAAATTGTTAGTAGTGGTGTTCAGCCTTATATGTTCAAACCAGAGTCAGACACAGATGGAGAGACTCAGGAAGAAGTTGCAACGTTTGTGAATGATTAGCTAAAGGTGCACTATGTAACTTTTCCGTCCGCTAGAGGTCGCCTGTTCAAAACAAAGGCGTAGTTTGATGACGCCACTTTTGAGCGCATAATCTTGGGACGTGGTCTCAGCCGGTGGAAATGAATCGGGATAGGACTCAGGCAGAAATCATGTTCATGCGATTATTAATGTTACTGTAGTATGAAGCAGAGCAGGACCGAGTGTTGTGGAGCTGAACAAGGCCGCTGGAAAGATTGTTAATAAGATGAAGGCAACACGCGCCTCGCGGGCAACGGGACTTTTATTATGACACAGTCGCCGGTGCCACTTCTGCTTTTCCGGTCATGAGTATGAGGTAACGCAGCTCTGTTTATCACGTTACTCTGTGCATACGCTCGGCGGCTGCTATGACACTTGTTGCACACTGCAGTAAGAGTAAAGCGTTTCTGCAAAATAAAACCGGAAACAGAGGGTAACACAGATATCTCACGTCCCGGTTCCTTGGTTAAAATGGCAATTTCTCACGATTTACAAATAGTTGGAAACATTTGGTATATTGTAAGTACTCAACTGAACAAAATATATAAGACTGGCCTAGTGGTTTTGGGATATTTTACTGAAAAAAAATTACATAGTGCACCTTTTAATTCATTTATGTAGTTGTTGTGGAGTTCAACTTATTGATTAGCATGTTCCGTCGTGATCATCTATAAATTGTTGTGGTGCTCATGTGGGATGTTGGTATAGACCCATCTTTCAGAATCAAATTTTGTGCAAATCCAGTGTTGAACTGGCCCTCGTTGGCCAAGCGATCTGGCGTTAAACGATTTGCACAGACATATAAGACTTTACCTAATTTCTTCAGCACATTTCCTTTATAAATGAATTTAATTCACTGTGTCCTCAGTGTCCTCAAATTATTTTGCTTTCTGTTGGTGCAAAAACTATACCCTTCACATTGAAGGAGAAAAACGTTATGTTTGTCTGAGGGTTTATACGGACACACGGATGTTGGAGCAAGAGGAACCGTTGAGGAACTGGTATTGTACTTGCTGTGGAGCAGCTGTCTTTTAATGGTGGTTCCACAGGAAGGCCAGGGCTGATTTGTGTTTTTCGTTTCAGGTTCAGACGTAGCTGGAATGAGCAGACAATCTTACCACCCAGAAAGCATCCAGTATATTGTTCATTAGTGAAGCTCCAAAGCCTTTTTTGAGTTACGATACAAACATCCAGAGTGTATTGTCATCATGACTTCATATTATATATTAAGTCATACAATAGGGTATATATGGGTGGTGTCATAAATCTGAACGTTTTATGAAACCTCACACTCAAAATGAACAGGTCGGGATGCATGGTCTTAAATGAATCTGGTTCCCAGCTGTGTTGATGGCACTAGCAGACTGGTTTCAAACGTTCACATCCTCCTGCTGCGAGACCGACTTCAAAAGACCTTCAAAAGCTACGATATGAAAGTTGCTCATTGTTGGGGCTCTGCCTCTGAATCTGATGTATATTTATGCTTTCCCACACTTCGCATGTGGCCTATATGTTGAAGCGTAGACAGGAAGTCATGGATGTAGTTGACAGACTGGTTGTTTGGTGGGCTCTGCAGTCTGCAGTGGTTTTGAAACACTCTGGGGGTTTGATTCCCCTCAGCAGATCTCAGTTAGCCGTATAATCATGGCCCACCCAGCAAACGTATGTGAACTTTTGCTTGCCATTTAAAGTCCCATGCATTTACCTAGTTTGTTGTAGGAGCATGTTTGTAAAGTTTGAAGGTGTTGGAGTGACATTTCTATGAACTCAAGGTCTGAATTGTCTAAAACCTTTCAGTCGATTTTGTGAAATTGGTCTCTTGGTCCAGCTTTGCCGCACACCGGATATGAATGGCTCACTGTTGGCTAGAAGGGGGGACAGCTGCAGTTCAGACCAGATGTCTGAATGTGTCTGCATCTGTCGGTCAGCTGTTGACACACTCTTGACCTCTCTTGCAGGATGGATCCATGCGGTTCTCACCTCTCAGGATTGCATGGCTTTCGGTGGGAACTTCCTCCACAACCTCAACATAGGCATGCAGCTCAGGTGAGCGAGTGCTTTGACTCTTCAGAAATCAGAAGCGGAATGCTGTGGCTTCTGTTAGCCTTAATGATGTCTTCTTAAAGGGTTGGTTCACCCAAAAATGAAATTTTATTACTCTCCCTCATGCCATTCCACACCCGTAAGACCTCCGTCCATCTTCGGAACACAAATTAAGATATTTTTGTTGTAATCTGAATGCTCAGTGAGGCCTGCATAGCCAGCAATGACATTTCCTCTCTCAAGATCCATTAATGTACTAAAAACATATTTAAATCATTTCATGTGAATACAGTGGTTCAATATTAATATTATAAAGCAACAAGAATATTTTTGGTGTGCCAAAAAAAACTAAATAACGACTTGTATAGTGATAACCGATTTCAAAACACTGCTTCATGAAGATTCGAACCGTTATGAATCAGCGAGTCGAATCAGCGGTTCCGATTGCGTGTCAAACTGCTGAAATCATGTGACTTTGATGCTCCTAACCGCTGATTCGATACACTGATTCATAACGCCCTGAAACTTCATGAAGCAGTGTTTTGAAATCAGCCATCACTTGAGAGAGGAAATGTCATTGCTAGCTATGCAGGCCTCACGAGCTCTCGGATTTCAACAAAAAAAAAATGTATTTGCGTTCTGAAGATGAACGAAGGTCTTACGGGTGTGGAACGGCATTAGGGTGAATAATATAAATTACATTATTTTCATTTTTGGGTGAACTAACCCTTTAAAGTTGACCATTACATTTTGTAGATATACAGGTGCTGGTCATATAATTAGAATATCATCAAAAAGTTGATTTATTTCCCGAATTCCATTCAAAAAGTGAAACTTGTATATTATATTCATTCATTACACACAGATTGATATATTTTAAATGTTTTTTTGTTTTGATGATTATAACAGACAACTAAGGAAAATCCCAAATTCAGTATCTCATAAAATGAGAATATTACTTAAGACCAATACAAAGAAAGGTTTTTTTGAAATCTTGGCCAACTGAAAAGTATGAACATGTGAAATAAATCAACATGAATGAATGAAAAAAACAGCAACACAAGCTAAAATAAAAGTAAAACAAAAAAAATATCAAGCATAGCCAACCAAATATTCCTCAAAAATCACTTTTGCTGTGTAATGTTTTTGTTTTTTATATCAGCATATTGGTTTCTGAGCTGTGTATGTGTTGTGGCTCAAGTGGAACCATTTATGTCCTCACATTAGGTGCTATGAGATGGAGCGGCGTCTGAAGACTCCAGACCTCTTTAAGTTTCCTTATTTTGAGGCCATTTGCTGGTATGTAGCAAAGAATCTGCTGGAGACTCTCAAAGGTACGTCATCTTAAATCAATCGGCATGTCAATACAGGGCACTTAAATCACTGGCGTGCTGCCACTCCGTTCCCTGGTGTCCCTCCTAATCGGCTGCTCATTGTCTGTCGTCAGAATCACGAGAAGATAACTGCCTGCCTCCAGATTACCTGATCAAGGGAGTGAAAGCTTTGATAACTGCACTGAGGAACTGGCTGAAAAGAGAGGTGAAAGAAATGGAGTCTTCTGTGATATAAGCAGCAAAGCGTACCCCAGACCACCCTTTTTATGCGGACTCTGGGTGCGGTTCGCTGGTGCGCATATGATGTTCGGAAAACAATGTTCACATATAAACGAACCGAACTCTTGACGTCAGTCAAGACGTCAGTCTCACTAGCAAAGTGCTAGTGTGAAAGCACCCTTAAAACAACTTAAATCTAAAACCACCTGCAGTCATCTCATTGTACATTGTAATCCCTGATGGAAATAATAAGGGCAAGGGGTATCCCAAATGGGTCGATATCTGGTGTCAGTGCTACTGGGTGCCTGAGGTTTGTTCTGTGACATAAAGCCCTTATTGTCTACCATGTGTGCCCATTTGCCCAGGTCACAGAGCCAGCCAGTGAGGTCCCTGACCATATCAGACCCAACCATCTCATTAAAATGCTCACCAAGGAAATCCAGTACCTTGAGGTAAGCCAGGCTGCTTGAAACCATGGCCATACCCAGGGTTTCAGAAATACAGTGGTCTAAAAAATGAGCTTTTAACATTTCTATCGTAACACAGTTAAAAACTTTCTGGCCATTCTGCTTTTTTTAATAAAGTAATGGTAAAGCACGGCTTGTTTGATTCGATTGGCCATCTTGACGTTGACAAGCGCTGTTAAAACACTGCACTGTTAAAAAAATGCAGAAGCCATGCTTGAAACATACTAGAACTTGGACAGCAGTCACATCTAAAATAATACATCTACAGGTTTAATGTTCTAGTTTGTTCACGTAAAAAAAAAAAAAAAAAAAAAGTTCTACGGAACGTCATAAAGATCAGAAAGCAAGGGCATTAAAAAAACACACCAGAAAAGTAAAATAAAATAATTTAAATAAATAAAACTGATTAAAAATGCAATGAGCAACAAAAAGAAAAAGTAATACGCAAACACAAGAATATTATTATTATTATTATTAGGGGCCAAGCACCGAAGGTGCGGAGCCCCTCTTGAAATCGTTAGATTTCTTATTATTATTCCGCAATGAAAGTCTATGGCAGCCCATAGAACCGTTTGCGGGAAAATTATGAAATTTACTGATAGAAGTCATTATCAATAGTAACCACACCAATTTTGGAGTCTCTAACTCAATCCCTCTAGCGCCACCACCTGTCCAAAGTTTGACTCATGTTTATTCTAATAACTTTTGAACCCTAAGGGATAGAAACAAAAATGTTCCTCTGATTCCTTGGCTCAAGCCGATTTGATTTCACCCTATGACGTCATTTCCGTCATGAAATTTGTCCCGCCATTTTTAATTAACCAAAAACAAACTTTTTCGAACTCCCCCGAGGCCGTTGGTCTGATTTACACGAACCTGATCATCTACAGACCATGCTGACAAAAAAAACATGGAATTCAAGTTGATTCGTCAAATCGTTTTTGATAAATGCGCAAACAAATTTTACGTAGCGGTTGCGAAAATACACTAAGACTATATCTCCGCAACGCTTTATCGTATCGTCATCACAAGCATGACCTGAGGCAACATGCTGTGTTTCAGCGCAGCGTCACCTACTGTTCCTGAGATACAAAAAATGGCTATTTTTGCTTATAACTTCTGAACCAAAAATCATAAAAGTTGTCTTGTAAGATTCAGGACGGCATGCCGAGTCGTCTGAGATCCAATTTTACCATATCAGCCATTTTGAATTGTGCTAAAATGCTGTATTTTATGAACGCATGAACGGATTGTTACAAAACTTGGTATGGGTCATCAGCACGATGCCCTGAAGTAGCCTGAGAAGTTTCGAAACGGCGCCACCTAGTGGATATTTTTTTTTTCAAACGCTTATAACTTTGGGTGGGGTTGATTTATTTTCATGGGACTAACTAACTTTTTTTTTGTGAATTCCTGAATCCTTGCCGAGTCCAACGATACCAGACTTGCCAGGTTTTGGCGTATGGTTTGTGCAGCGTGGTAATTTAGCACTTTAAAAACGTTAGCTGATATCTTTGAAACCGCTAGTCCGATCGAGACGAAACCAGCACCGGAAAATCGGAAACATAGGTCGATAGCTACATGTTAATACTTACTTGTCAAAATATTGATAGTAAGGGGTAGTAAAATCCAATCAAAGTCAGGTGTCAGTCATTTTTTACATGTTTTTTCATATAAATGTCTATAACTCCAAAACGAAATTAGATATTTTCAGCAAAATTGACACACACATGTATGGGCTCACTCCGATGACACATAAAAACAATTGTAGGATTGTGCCTCCTGGTGGCGGTATAATAGAACATGACATTGGCTCTATACAACTCAATGTTTTAATGTGGTGTTTTAACGTTTTTGCTTCAAATGTCTTCACTCATTTTTTCAGTTGGTCTGCGGCTATCTTCCTTGTTTGCTTCTGTTGCGCTTGGCCCCGTTAATGGCTGCTTGCAGCTATATTTATTATTATTATTATTATTGTTTATGCCCCATATTTGTATGATTGGATTATTTTTGCCATCAACTAACATTCACTTCTTTAAAAAAAACACGAAAACATTATTAATCAATATTTCCATCCACTTTCATGCCTAAATTCACCTGTAGTATTTAAAATTATTTACAATTTAGTTTAGTGTTTTATCATTTATTTAGAAGAAAACATACAATTGTAATGTCACCAATTTATCAGTTAGCCTCTCTTACATGAAAATAATTGACTAAATAAAAAAATAAATAGTTGCTTTTTAACTCACAATGCTGTTTTGATCACCCAAGGAGTATCAGAATGGGAATTGCGGAAGCAAGCCAATGAAATTTCAAGGAAGTTCTGCATGTCCTTCTACGAGGTCGGCACACGAGAGAGGGTCTCACGCGCGCAGGAATGCCAGACGCCTTCGTGAACACCACCACCACCATCATCACCATCATCATCATCATTCTCACAGCCCTAAAGTTCCTTCCAACCTTGACATCTTCGAACAGCACACACAAGAAGTCTTAAGAAGACTTGAGATGGGTCCTTATGAGGAGGTAAATTGGGATTTACAAATACTATAAACACCATTCAAGCTAATATATCTATAGGGAATAATTTTCCTGACCAATTGTCTTTCAGGATGCCTCCTTTAACCTGAAGGTCAATGGCAAGTTTAACAAGGTCTCCACGGCCTCAGCTGCAATGGCTGAGCGGAGTTTGGACACTAATCTGCGTCTGGTCCTGTGCAATGGACGTATAGTCAGGTAAACCAATGACGATTATCACACATTAGTCAGTAACTGCAATAATTATAGCACAAGTCACCACGTTGCCACATACAAATGACTCGTACTGGCCTTCATGATAGTGTTCAATTTAGAAGGATTATGTAAGGTAATAGTCATTTTAGCACTCTGCTTGCAGTTGCAATGTTTTTGCTTGTCCTTTTCTGGCTTTTTTGGCCATAAAATATTGGGAACACATTCAAGTCCTTTTTCCGCCTCCAATTTTCCACACAGAGATGACAGGCAGCATGTTGTTGAAAAAAGACCATGGATAAAGGAAGAGGAGGGCTTCAGAGATGTGAAGAGGGATTCTCTCAAGATTAAACTAGTACCTAAAGAGGAGGAACAGGAAGTGGATATTCAAATGAAAGCGGTGGATAAACATCATCATGAAGCCAGACAAGTGAATTCCTTTACAGGTACCCTCAAAAGTCTCACCATTGTATTCATGGATAACACAATTCTTAAATAATAAATAAATCTAATATTAATATTAATATTAAATAAATCTGTTCTATTTTTTTTTTATTTTTTTTTAGTTTTCATGTTAATTTTAGTTTAAATATATTTATTTTTTTCATACATTTCAATTTGGGTTAAATCTATTATTATTTCAGTTTTATTTTTTATTTTTTCCAGATAATAATTTTAGTGCTTCAACTGTAACTTCAGTTTATTGCCAAGGCAACTTTTCTTATTTTATTTTATTTAATTTTATTATTTATTTTATTTTAATCTTTCAGCTAGTGCATGAAATATCATTAAAAATTAATAAGAAGCAATTTCTTCCACAGAACAAGACAGTTCAGATCTCAGGAACAGAGAATCTGTACATTCAGACATCTCATCAGACTCCGAATCAGAAGCAGAGTTCACTTCAAGGGTATGTTGCCATTTCCCTTCATGCACAGGAAGAGCATAGGGCAATTCCGCGGAAAACTGTCACATCCATAACACCAACACAATGCCATGGTATTTAGTTGGCGTTATGGATGTGACATTTTTGAGTGGAATTGCCCCATAGAGTCCTAGTTTAAGTTTAATCTGCTCTTCTTATCCTTGCAGAAAAATAACTGCTCTGAGGACGAATCTGAAAGCTCATCCGAGGAAGAGGATGAAGAAAAGATGAGGAGTGGAGACGACCAAAATGAGGCCAAAAGTTGCTCCGGCTACATGATGAATACACATGAGTCCAGGCAAAGACTTGACCGTTTTGAAAAATGTCTTAAAAGGTGAGAGCTGATAGGGATTTTGGATGCCTGACATTGCCACATGATAACAAAATGCTGGGAAAGATTTTAGGGTTGTGTGTTAACTAGATCGTAAATCACTTTTGCAGTGAGTCTGCTGCCTCACCAAGCACAGAAGAGGATGCTATCCAGGGAATGCTGTCTATGGCAGGGCTGTTGTATTCTCACCAGTCAGAAGATCCCAGCAGTTCACAGGAATCCTGGTGGTCCCGAACCAACCATCCCTCCCCTGACTACAGTAAGAGTTCATGACAGATTTTTAGCGCTTAAAAGCTTCTCTTTTTTTTTTCATCTAACACATTATTTTGATGAATATTGCATTTGTTCTTTTTCAATTCTCAGGTAAAAAGGAGATTGCATCAGGAGAGGAGAACCAGGATTCGGACAGCAATTCTTCACAGGTAACATTTGAATATACAGTATGCCAGATTAAGATTTGGTTTACAGATGTAGAGTTCATCAGTCACGTTCCAGAAGTAAACACGTTCATTTTCTCTATAGGGAAATAGATTTTTAGTTGTGAGCTAGGGTTGTTAATCAATGGTGTATGCCTTTGTTGAAGCCATCTGTTTGCATAATTTCAAATAATCTTCAGTAAACTTAAAATGGTGTTTCTAATAGGTATAATCAAACATTTAAAGGTACAGTGTGTAGTATTTATGTGGATCTATTGACAGAAATGCAATATAAAATGGCATATCTCCGGGAAAAATGGCATTTGGGGGGTAAAATATGTGTTATTTTGGCTGGACTGCCTGCTAAATTTCGCATTCCTGGGTCTGTATATCACATAATTGGGGTCGCTTCAACCCGCGGACTTGGCAACACAGTGCAGTTGAGTTCTGTTGACATTTGACAACTAACGTTATGCGTTGCTCCGTTGCTCTGGTTGTAGGTCTATCCAATTGAGGTCTTTCCTGGTTCGGTTTAAACGCGCCCCATAATCACAGCCCAACGGAGCAGTATCAGACTCAAATTCTGACTAGAATTGAGTATGACGACGTCAGCCTAGCGGGTCCCCTTACAGTGAAATCGCCATTTTGCACTGTCATGTTTCTGCAGTAGCCCTAAACGGACAAACTTCTCTACAGAGCACTAGTCACTCTCTGCTGTTTCAGTCGACGGCATCTTTGTCGACATAGCTTCTCTATGTGCTCCGAAAGGGAGGGTTGAGCGTTGGGTGATGCAATTCACAACATCACTGCTAGATGCTGCTAAAATTCACACACTGCACCATTAAATGGATATTTCTATATTTGACCATAGTTTTATTTTGAGTGTCATTTGCAGGGCTTCATGGGATTTTATTGCTTTCCCTCACTAAAGCCTTTAGTTAACACAGACCTTACTTTTTAAAAGCCTTTATTCATCCCTATGGGAAAAATTATTTAAATGTAATTTAATACAAATTTATGCATGTATTCAAAATAGAGGGCCACCATTTCAATCTTTTTTTCTTTATTTCCCCATCCTTCAGGAGGGCTTTCGGGAGCGTGAGCATTCAGAAGGAGGATGTCACACCACACTCAACCATAGGATCCAGGAACACAAGAACTTCATGGACAGCCAGGGCAGTGGCAGCAACAGCAGCAGTGAGGCGTGGAGCAGTCGCACACACTCCCCAGCTCATGGGGAAAGTCCTACATTGGGCTACCAATACTGTGAGACATCCCTGTCACCACCCCTGCACCCGTCCAAGAGGCCTGCCTCAAATCCCCCACCAATCAGCAATCAGGCCACCAAAGGTACAACAATACAATTTTCTCTGCACATTAAACATTTTAACACAAAAGACCATGACGTCACATTTCATCATTAAGCAGCCGCGGCTCGTCTGTAAGGGCAGGTGCAGCAGTGCCCCACCAAATTTTTCTACAAATTCCTACACAAATTGTAATATTTTAAAACAACATTTGGTAAATACTACATTAAGTCAATTCTAAGATAGCGTTCTATGTGTGTGTCGTGTGTATTTAAAGTCGATCAACATTAGAGCGCCACCCTCAGGCTGAATAACGCAACATCTGCCAAAGTGTTCTGTGTGTTGAGCTATTACAACATAGAGCTTACAAAATGTTTTGGTCAAGAGCAACTACTGCCATTTTAAAGGGATAGTTCACCCAAAAATGAAAATTAGCCCCTGATTTACTCACCCTCAAGCCATCCTAGGTGTACACTCACCTAAAGGATTATTAGGAACACCTGTTCAATTTCTCATTAATGCAATTATCTAATCAACCAATCACATGGCAGTTGCTTCAATGCATTTAGAGGTGTGGTCCTGGTCAAGACAATCTCCTGAACTCCAAACTGAATGTCAGAATGGGAAAGAAAGGTGATTTAAGCAATTTTGAGCGTGGCATGGTTGTTGGTGACAGACGGGCCGGTCTGAGTATTTCACAATCTGCTCAGTTACTGGGATTTTCACGCACAACCATTTCTAGGGTTTACAAAGAATGGTGTGAAAAGGGAAAAACATCCAGTATGCGGCAGTCCTGTGGGTGAAAATGCCTTGTTGATGCTAGAGGTCAGAGGAGAATGGACCGACTGATTCAAGCTGATAGAAGAGCAACTTTGACTGAAATAAGCACTCGTTACAACCGCGGTATGCAGCAAAGCATTTGTGAAGCCACAACACGCACAACCTTGAGGCAGATGGGCTACAACAGCAGAAGACCCCACCGGGTACCACTCATCTCCACTACAAATAGGAAAAAGAGGCTACAATTGCACAAGCTCACCAAAATTGGACAGTTGAAGACTGGAAAAATGTTGCCTGGTCTGATGAGTCTCGATTTCTGTTGAGACATTCAGATGGTAGACAATGAGAACAGCATGAGAACATGGATCCATCATGCCTTGTTACCACTGTGTGGTGGTGGTGTAATGGTGTGGGGGATGTTTTCTTGGCACACTTTAGGCCCCTCAGTGCCAATTAGGCATCGTTTAAATGCCATGGCCTACCTGAGCATTGTTTCTGACCATTTCCATCCCTTTATGACCACCATGTACCCATCCTCTGATGGCAGGATAATGCGCCATGTCACAAAGCTCGAATAATTTCAAATTGGTTTCTTGAACATGACAATGAATTCACTGTACTAAAATGGCCCCCACAGTCACCAGATCTCAACCCAATAGAGCATCTTTGGGATGTGGTGGAACGGGAGCTTCGTGCCCTGGATGTGCATCCCACAAATCTCCATCAACTGCAAGATGCTATCCTGTCAATATGGGCCAACATTTCTAAAGAATGCTTTCAGCACCTTGTTGAATCAATGCCACGTAGAATTAAGGCAGTTCTGAAGGCGAAAGGGGGTCAAACACAGTATTAGTATGGTGTTCCTAATAATCCTTTAAGTGAGTGTATATGATGACATTATTCTTTCAGACGAACACAATCTGAGTTTTATATAAAAAAAAATGCCCTGGCTCTTCCAAGCTTTATAATGGCAATGAATGGCTGTTTCTGTTTTGAAGTCCATAAAAGTGCATCCATCCATCTAAAAAAGTAATCCATACAGCTCCGGGGGGGGGGGGGGCCTTCTGAAGTGAAGCTTTGTGTAAGAAAAATAACCATATTTAAAACTTTACAAACTAATCTCTAACTTCCGTTAACTGTCGTACGCACGTTCATGAGAGACTGGCGTTCCAGCGTATGACGTAGGATGGACGTGTAGTGTAAGTTCCAGTGACGAATGCGGAAGCACAGGATAGAGCAAAATAAAACTTGGTGCTCACGAGAACTAGCATATTCTCACCGGAGCATCCTACACCATATGCTGGAACGCCAGTCTCTCGTGAACGCGCGTACGACAATTAGAAGAAGTTGGAGATTATCGTTTGTATAGTTTTAAGTTTGAATATTTTCCTTACACAAACACATCGCTTCCCTTCAGAAGGCTTTTATTAACCCTCCAGAGCTGTGTGGGGCACTTTTATGACTGATAGATGCGCTTTTATGGACTTCAAAACCGAAACAGCCATTTATTTTGTTTGTTTATATTTATGATTTTGTTTTTATATTATTTTTTTATTTATTTGTTTTTTTTTTTGTTTTTTTTATTATATATTTTTATTTATTTATTGTTAAATTATAAAATAAGATAAAAATAAAATGTCTTTCTCTTTCTTGTAGGTAAACGTCCTAAGAAAGGCATGGCTACAGCTAAGCAGCGACTGGGCAAGATCCTCAAATTGAGCAGACACAAACCATTCTTTGTGTAGTAGCAGTGATGGCAAATTTGGGATGCTGTGTGTGCATGGTAAAGGTGACAGGGTATAAAGTGTGTTTGGTTCAACACATTTAGTCATAAGCATTTTATTGGGCTACCAATCAACTCGAAGATTCGGAATGATCTGAAAAGCGCTTCGCCCAACATGGTTTCCTAGTTTTGCTAGTATGCATCCAAAGGACCATGGTGACTGAAAGGAAATAAGACTGAAAACATTGCTTTTTAAGGCTTAACAATTGGATCAGGTTGAAAGCTAAAGACTAGCTGCTTCCCACAGCTAAAAACGCATCACTTCGTTGATGTACGTGTGAAATGAGGAGGGAAATGAGTGATTAACTGATTTCGTAAAGGTGCTTGACTTTTTTTTTTTTTTTTCTCATTTTGTGATTTTGCAACCAACTTTTCCTAGCCGATTACTCCAGTGAAGAAAATTTGCATTACTGCCTCAAAATTCACCAAGGCTGACGACTTGAACTACCTGTCAATCAAAATGTTCCCATTTTAAGAGAAATGAAAGGAAAAATTGTATTTTGTATTCATATTGGCATATTTTATATTGCAAGCTAAGTAGAGTGGGCTAGTTTAACTATATTTGATCCCGTGCTGCCACCTAGTGGGCATCCAGAGACTGACTTTTAAAAGATGTTTGAAGGTATCATTCAAATGGTTTGTGACAACACATTTTCCCTTAATTTATTCCTTTTTTTTAAATTTGTTGGTGCTCTTTTTTTTTTTTTTTTTTCCTATACTGTTATTAAATGACATATTTATTACTGATGGAAGAACAATTTATTTCATTGAGCATTTAGGGAGGGTTGCTGTTCTTTAGGGTCTTAATGTGCATCTGTTTTGAAACATGTTTAGATATTTGTAGCCGTACAAATATTTGTGCACAGGCTCAGCCATTTTTCACAATTTAATCTGTATTTGTATTGCATTGTGGGTAAGAACAAAATGTGTTTTGTAATAAGAAGCCAATATTTAATCCAAAAACCTGCCCAATGTAGTCCCCTTACCTTAAAGTCACGATGTTTGAAAGAAAAAGAGAAAAAATTACTGAGCCAGTAATGTCACCTCCTGTCATTTGGCTGGTTTTTTACTGTTATTCTACGTGGTTTCAAACACGTGTCGTCATTTCCATAAGTATAAAGTTCAGCTGCCTCATCGATTTCTAAAGCATTGAAACACTGTTTGAACTGGTGCTGTGTATAGTGAGAAAACGAGACGTTTAAGATGGCCATAGAGCGTGGGAGAATGTTTACCTTTTTTACGTTGAAATGCATTTGGCTACACGTCTTTTTACAAAGAAACAAAAAGAGTATTTATTTTTGTAAAATAAGTCTTAACAGAGAGAATTTTTGGAAATTGTACCAACAACGTGTATCGAAATATGGCGTTTTGTAAGATATGTGTGTGGAAATCAGTTTTTTTTTTTTCTCTCTCTCTCGAGGTAGTTTACTCTGGTTTTGTGTGAAAGACCTCAGGTAATTGTTCACACTCAAGGTTTTGGATTCCCTTTGATGAATGCCAAATAATGAAATTATAAAAGTCAGGTCTTGCTTTCAATTGTGGTGACCTGACGGCAAGAAGACTTGTTTTGTCTATAATCTTATATGAACATTTCTCGACAAGTGTCCCCATGAAAGAAAATCTCATTCTTTTGTATTCCCATTTTGTTTAAAACATTTACAGCAACTTCAAAGCTCTTCGGGCAATAACGCACATTCCATAAGCTTCCAGGAACTTTGATGGATTTCATTGACTTGCTGAGGTACATGTACAGCAGCTCAGGGCTCACACATGGACTGTTTTTCTGACGAACAGCTTTGATACAAATTATTCTAAGGGCTTCAGTCAACCCAAAGGTGGATCGAATTGAACAGGCGATTACAACCAGCACAGTATTGCTACTGTATGTCATCTTCCAAGGTTTTTATGATGGTTTATTGTGGACTTTGACACTCAAGCATTGTGTTTTGATCCGTTTCGAAGATAAAACCACAATGCCATTAATGTAGCACCTGCTGTTTTTCCCCTTGATAAGATCCTAGTTTGTTATGGTGCTATTTGTCTGACCAGGATTTTGGCCGAAGTGCACATGTACTGCAGTCAGAACCGTTTTGTTGTTTGGGGGATCAGAGGAGCTTCTGTGTCTATCAAAAAATGCCGCACTGCACTAACCATGTCCTGCATTAGCTATGTTACACTACACTGAGTTTTTTTCCCCCTTATTATTACTGTTTTCTTAAACACAATGACTATCTAAATGTGCTTAATAATAGTCAAAAACATTGCTGGCCTGCAGGCAGGGTTTGTACCATGCAGTACTTGTACAGTATTTATTTGGCATTCTCGTTTTCCATTTTTCTGGTCTTGCAATCAATTACTTGTTTGTTTATGGTGTGTCCTTTCTGATTTTCAATGCATTCAACTGTTTGAACATTTTTATATGGTTGTATAATTTTGATCAATATTTTGTGACACTGTTATCCACAGCTAAGGCTCTTGAAATTGGGATTTTCAGTTGTACAATGTGGCCTGTACATATTAAAAGTTTTACGAGTGAATAATGCGTTTCTGTGTGTTTTGTTAACATTGATTCAAGCTCATATTGCTAACCAGCTGCATGATACTATTCAAAACACAATATTGATTGCGTTATTTGGACCCTTAAAATAGACCATGAGAACTGATTAGAACTGTAAAGGTTTTCTTTTATAATTATTTTTTTGTATTTTTCTCTATTATATTTACAAATGTGTATATGTATGGGCACCCTAACTGGTCAATGGCTATGCAGCCCCATACTCAACAAACTGCGATGCGCTGTGTATTCTGACACCTTTCTATCAGAACCAGCATTAACTTCTTGAGCAATTTGAGCTACATTAGCTCGTCTGTTTGATCAGACCACACGGGCCAGTCTTCGCTCCCCACGTGCATCAATAAGCCTTGGCCGCCCATGATCCTGTCGCCGGTTCACCACTGTTCCTTCCTTGGACCTCTTGATAGATGCTGACCACTGCAGAACGGGAACACCCCACAAGAGCTGCAGTTTTGGAGATGCTCTGACCCAGGCATCTAGCCATCACAATTTAGGTCAGATCTGTTTTGGCAGCAAAAAGGGACCCAACACAATAATGTTATGCCTGATCAGTGTATATACATTACAGGGAGTGCAGAATTATTAGGCAAATGAGTATTTTGACCACATCATCCTCGTTATGCATGTTGTCTTACTCCAAGCTGTATAGGCTGGAAAGCCTACTACCAATTAAGCATATTAGGTGATGTGCATCTCTGTAATGAGAAGGGGTGTGGTCTAATGACATCAACACCCTATATCAGGTGTGCATAATTATTAGGCAACTTCCTTTCCTTTGGCAAAATGGGTCAAAAGAATGACTTGACAGGCTCAGAAAAGTCAAAAATAGTGAGATATATTGCAGAGGGATGCAGCAGTCTTAAAATAGCCAAGCTTCTGAAGCGTGATCATCGAACAATCAAGCGTTTCATTCAAAATAGTCAACAGGGTCGCAAGAAGCGTGTGGAAAAACCAAGGCGCAAAATAACTGCCCGTGAACTGAGAAAAGTCAAGCGTGCAGCTGCCAAGATGCCACTTGCCACCAGTTTGGCCATATTTCAGAGCTGCAACATCACTGGAGTGCCCAAAAGCACAAGGTGTGCAATACTCAGAGACATGGCCAAGGTAAGAAAGGCAGAAAGTCGACCACCACTGAACAAGACACACAAGCTGAAACGTCAAGACTGGGCCAAGAAATATCTCAAGACTGATTTGTCTAAGGTTTTATGGACTGATGAAATGAGAGTGAGTCTTGATGGGCCAGATGGATGGGCCCGTGGCTGGATTGGTAAAGGGCAGAGAGCTCCAGTCCGACTCAGACGCCAGCAAGGTGGAGGTGGAGTACTGGTTTGGGCTGGTATCATCAAAGATGAGCTTGTGGGGCCTTTTCGGGTTGAGGATGGAGTCAAGCTCAACTCCCAGTCCTACTGCCAGTTTCTGGAAGACACCTTCTTCAAGCAGTGGTACAGGAAGAGGTCTGCATCCTTCAAGAAAAACATGATTTTCATGCAGGACAATGCTCCATCACACGCGTCCAAGTACTCCACAGCGTGGCTGGCAAGAAAGGGTATAAAAGAAGAAAATCTAATGATATGGCCTCCTTGTTCACCTGATCTGAACCCCATTGAGAACCTGTGGTCCATCATCAAATGTGCGATTTACAAGGAGGGAAAACAGTACACCTCTCTGAACAGTGTCTGGGAGGCTGTGGTTGCTGCTGCACGCAATGTTGATGGTGAACAGATCAAAACACTGACAGAATCCATGGATGACAGGCTTTTGAGTGTCCTTGCAAAGAAAGGTGGCTATATTAGTCACTGATTTGTTTTTGTTTGGTTTTTGAATGTCAGAAATGTATATTTGTGAATGTTGAGATGTTATATTGGTTTCACTGGTAAAAATAAATAATTGAAATGGGTATAAATTCGTTTTTTGTTAAGTTGCCTAATAATTATGCACAGTAATAGTCACCTGCACACACAGATATCCCCCTAAAATAGCTAAAACTAAAAACCACTTCCAAAAATATTCAGCTTTGATATTAATGAGTTTTTTGTGTTCATTGACAACATGGTTGTTGTTTAATTATTAATGTTGTAAAATTAATCCTCAAAAATACAACTTGCCTAATAATTCTGCACTCCCTGTATAACCATCGAGGCATGGACTCCACTTGACCACCAAAGGTGTTCTGTGGTATCTGGCAGCAAGATGTTAGCAGCAGATCCTTTAAATCCTGTAAGTTGCGAGGTGGGACCTCCATGGATCAGATGTGTTTGTTCAGCACATCCCACAGATGCTCGATTGGATTGAGATCTGGGGGATTTGGAGGCCAAGTCAACACCTCAAACTCGTTGTTGTGCTCCTCAAATCATTCCTGAACCATTGTTGCTTTGTGGCGGGCGCATTATCCTGCTGAAAGAGGCCACAGCCACCAGGGAATACCGTTTCCATGAAAGGGTAATCAAAGTAACATCCACATGGATGGCAGGACCCAAGGTTTCCCAGCAGAACATTGCCCAAAGCATCACACTGCCTCCGCCGGCGTGCCTTCTTCCCATAGTGCATCCTGGTGCCATGTGTTCCCCAGGTAAGTGACACGCATGCACCCAGCCATCCACGTGATGTAAAAGAAAACGTGATTCAACAGACCAGGCCACCTTCTTCCATTGCTCTGTGGTCCAGTTCTGATGTTCACATGTCCACTGTTGGCACTTTCGGCTGTGGACAGGGGTCAGCATGTGCATCCTGACTGGTCTATGGCTATGCAGCCCCATACGCAACAAATTGTGATGCACTGTGTATTCTGACACCTTTCTACCAAAACCATTAACTTGAGAAATTTGAGCTACAGTAGCTCGTCTGTTTGATAGGACCACACGGAGGGCCAGCCTTCGCTCCTCACGTGCATCAATGAGCCTTGGCCACCCATGACCCTGTCGCCGGTTCATTCACTTCACCTGTCATAATGTTATGCCTGATAGATCGGTGTGTGTGCATATATGTGTATGTGTAGGCTACACATATGTACATGTATTTGTGTAATAAAATATATATATAAAATAAGATATTTTACAGCTGAGCATAACTAGAAAGCATTTCTTTAACTATAAATGTTATTTTTCTTACAAAATCACAGTTTTAATCACAGAATTACTCCAAAATGTATGAACTGTGCTGAAACATTGTATTCACTGTAATAGTTCACATTATTGTTCACATATATTTTTGTAGAACAATCATAAACGGATGTTTTCAGAGTTAAAACATTCTTATTTAGAAAAAAAAAATGAAACTACATTCTTGCAAAAACCCAGAAGAGATCCAATCTATTCGTAATTGGCAATCCATTCACACAGCAACAGGTGTGTGTTTGCATCTGCGCGAAGCCTCCATCACTTTGCACCATTTGTGCGCATGGGGGGGTGTCAGTGCGCGTCATTTAATATGTTGCGTAGTCTCGAGCTCGTGCGTCGTGCGCGAGCTCAATAAGCACCGCACGCGATATTTTTTTTCCCAGGATGGTAGGGGAAGGTACCGCCTTTTTCGTCTATAATTGGCTAGAAGGGCTCTCCTCCGATTGGTTATTTGATTTGATCGTGAAACGTCATATATCTCACGTTCGTGGCAGGCTGTCAGCTAGTCTGTTTTGATCGTCTTTACAACAGAAGTAAACGAAGTCAATCCAACATAGCCTACTAAGAAAAGCGCTATATGTGCGTGTCTTCATTTTTATATTTCAAGTTCACAATTTCATAGCCTGTTTAGATCGTGTTTAGATTAGTCTTAGCTGTTTGGGGTAATTTTGTGACGAATGTGAACTTGGGAGTACAAATCTGACCAGCCTACGTTTCGTAGACTCGCCGTGGCTCTCAAGTACTGAACAGTTAGAGTACATAAGCATATTTAGGCCTATTCATTGCCTTGGTTAGATGTATGCAATACAATAAAACAGCACTATTTTGCCCAGCTGTGTGCAGTGCAGTGCACTATTCTAGTTAATGAAAATTAGTGATGCATCATCAAGCTCAGCTTTGACTTAAGGTCCATTAAATAATACAAAATTATTACCAAAAAAGTAAGTAAAAGCACATATAAAAGGCACAAACAATTGGTACCAGCTGGTGCTGCTGATCAGAAACCACGCTCCCACACACACACACACCATAGGCAAGACGAGAGACAGTGGATTCATGAACCGTGACAATCACAGATGAATGAAGCCGCAGTCAGCCAATTGTAGAAGAGACACCACAGTATGATTCAAATATGACAGATTTTATTTATTGTGAACCTAACATTGCATAAGTGCTAGTAATAGACAAGTTTAGTGCATGTTAAACATACTAATAATTGGCCATACATGGCTAATAATTGTGTGTGTGTGTGTGTGTTTGTCAGAGTGAGTATGTTTATTTCTAACATTTGTTAGCCATTTCAAGGTAAGGATTACACAATATTAGTGCATCAACATTAACTGTATGTTAACATTACTAGTAATTATTGTGTGTGTGTGTGTGTGTGTGTGTGTGTGTGTGTGTGTGTGTGTGTGTGTATAGCCATGAAAGTTAAGTGTCGCTGGTGTCATATTTGTGCAAAGGTAAATGGCAGTGCCCCTCAGGCAGAAGTTGCTGTTTAAATTAAATCAACCATATTATTATAAAAGGCAAACTTACAATTATCTCTTTACTTGCATTGTAGTAGAAAAAAGTACAGGTCACAGATCATTTGTAGAGATTAGAACCTATCAACACAACAAACCCTTACTGTAAGCCTAACCTAAACCATTCAATCCCTCTCAATACCTGCGCCAAAACCATTTATTACTGGAGCTGTTCTCCCTGTCCATTGACTTATACCTAATCCTAACCTCAAGATGATCCGGTATGATGTTCTCCAAGTTCTCCTTTGCACAAATATGACACCAGCGACACTTAACTTTCATGGCTACACACACACACACACACACACACACACACACACACACACACACACACACACACACACACACACACACAATAATTACTAGTAATGCTAACATACAGTTAATGTTGATGCACTAATATTGTGTAATCCTTACCTTGAAATGGCTAACAAATGTTATTTGTTTTGGAAAGAGTCAGCACATTAGCATGACACAAAATTAACGTGAGATGACGTTTCACGATCAAATCAAATAACCAATCGGAGGAGAGCCCTTCTAGCTAATCATAGACGAAAAAGGCGGTACCTTCCCCTACCATCCTGGGAAAAAAAATATCGCGCACCGCACTAGGTGCGCGCGCGTGCCGTGACAGTCGCCATTTTATTTTGAAAAATCCAAATCGAACCGAGGGAGAAAGCGACCTTTTATCAGTCAAGATCAGAACGAAGAAATACGACGAAAATGATCATCCGCTCGTAATTTTTCCAGGATCGAGGTAACACGTCCTCTCGCCGCAATGGGTTTTTTGCCAAAATCTTACAAATAGCTGAAGATATGAATTGCTTATGTTTTCTGCTCGGCTAATTTAACGTTAGCTCGTTACTTAGCGTGTAGCTTACCTTGTTGGTTTTAACGGCAATAAAGTCTTAAAATCCCAAACGACTCTGCGCGTACTGGTACGATCACAGTACACGGTCTGTAGTAGTTCGGTGGATGTGAGGATTTGTATGGACTTTTGAAAGCATAAAGATCAGTAACGTTAAGGCTCTTGTGAGCGCTGTAGCTACATGGTCACTGGAGTGATTTAGACAGCGAGTTTGTTGCCTTGCTCGGTTTCTCAACCATATAAATGTTGAGCGAGGCCTTGGCGACAGCAGTGTAACCGTATGCAAACCATGCGTGACTGCTTATGTTCACTTGCACTGATTTACATTATCTTACATGTATACTGAATTGTTTTTACTCAACTATCAGTGCATTTAATACGCCTTTATACAAAAGTAAGACGTTTGGTGACCAGATTTGAGCAATATTGATGCTAGAACTGTATGCTATGGAAGTGTTTACCAGTATTTAACTCTTGTCTGTTGTACATGTCTAACATTTAATGCCCAAAACAGACTAGCAGACTGGTCCTGTCAGCTAAGTGTAGACCTCGACGAGCATGTTGGGAACAGGCTAGTGCTCGTCACCGTTCGAAACAATGAGGTTTAGGCTGTTAGCTTAGCTGTTAGCCAGCTCTGGATTAGCATGACTGCTGTTGAATCTGACAGAACTGGTCGTTAAAAAGCTATCGGGTGTTCATTTCGTGATAATTTAGTTGAGTAGGTGATAACGCTACAAGAAGAGGCGTTTCATGGCAAAGTTATGTAGATATTGAAGATGAGTTAGCACTAGGAATGCTAACGGTGTTTTCCACAGCCAGGCTGGGAGTGTTTGATCGTTTGATGTCGAGTTGTTGTTAGGAGCGGTTTCGTGAAAACAACACGAGTTACCTATTTGTAAGGCAGGTTAATTTCTATTTAAATAATTTAACGTTTTCACCAGTCATTTGTGTTGTTTTACATGACTCGTGTTTGAAACTGAAATTATAATGTATTATTGCTTAACTGCCTTAAATAATCATTTTAGTTATTTCTATTGTATTTGGTTTACACTCAAGCCTTCAAGAAAAGTGCTTCAGCAGTTAAATGAGTTTAGAAAACACGGCTTTGTGTTGTGGGAATCAGTTTTGCTTGTTTAAGGTTTCAAAACGTCACGCTTCATACATCTCTTTTATCATAAATATGCCTGCAAGCTCTTGGCAGCTTGAATGTATCAGGAACCGAACGTACTAAAGGTTTATTTACTCTGTTTTGTGCGACCCTTCAACTTTAGTCAAGGCCTGTGAGAGTCTGTGTATGACTTCCGGTTTTGCAGCTGCACCGTTCAGTTCCTCTAAGCGCGTTAAAAATATAACAGAAAGTGATATTTTTTTATTTAAAATGGTTCAATTTACTGGTACATTGTAAGGTTTTAATGAATTAAGTTTTAAAAGGGACAGTTCACCCAAAAATGAAAATTATTTGCTCACCCTTATGGCGTTTCAAACCTGCATCCTAATTTGTATCCTTATGTACTATTCTATACCATTTTGTTAGGGGTGTAACAATATATTGTGTTGCAATACAAAAATGCAACAGTATGTATCGTGTATAGTGGCAATATGTATTGTGAATAGTTAATTTAAAGGTCCCGTTCTTCGTGATCCCATTGTTCAAACTTTAGTTAGTGTGTAATGTTGCAGTTAAATCATAAATAATACCTGTAAAATTATAAAGCTCAAAGTTCAATGCCAAGCGAGATTATTTAACAGAAGTCCCCTTTCAAAGCCTACAGCGAACGGCCGATTAGGACTACATCCCTCTACTTCCTTCTTTAATAACGTCACTCGAACACTGAGCGCATGCATCTCTGGTAAGAGGCGTGACCTTACCGGGCAACGTGTGCTAAGCTGCTGTCGAATCCCAACAACGAGAATCGCTGGCACAATCAGAACTCGTTACGTTTTCTGAAGGAGGGACTTCATAGAATAAAGGAAGTCATCAGCCGTTTTTAGGACAGTGAAAACAGCGGTATACAGATAAGTAAATTGTGTGAAATATACTGTTTTTTTACACGCGAAACATGAACACATGTTATATTGCACACTGTAAACACAATCAAAGCTTCAAAAAAACAGGAAAAACAGGACCTTTGAAAGGAAAATTACTATGTGATGGGAAAATTCAAGTTTACAGAGATTTTGTGCCAGTGCTACATTATACATATTCAACATTATATAGTAGTTTAATGTATATTGCAATGGGGGAATATGTGTGGGTCCTCCTGATGCCAAATGTCTTATGTTACCAGTAAACCAGTGTCCTACATTAATTTAAATATCTTGTCAGTGACAGCGAGCAAGCATAATTCAGTGTTTTCAGCCTCAGAATCATGAATATTTTTATTCTGGTGTCACCATTGTCATATGCATTGGGTTACCAGCACCAAGTCCAAGCCTATTCATTTCCACCCCCAATGTAATACCAAATTTAGCATTTTAATCAACAGTAAAATATTTTTTGTTAACCTTTTTACCATATGTCTTAGTGTATCGCAATATCATTGTAACCTGAGTTCATGATATGTATCAAATCGTGACCTGAGGTTATCGTTACACCACTACCATTTTGTGTTCATTTTGTGTTGTTTATAGTGTTCAATCTTCACTCAACTCGATTCGTTGGTGCCTTTGCGTCCACTTTACGCAATCTCAAACGCCCATTATAGAAAACAAAACATGGTCAATATATTGTTTTTTATTAATTTGTTGCTATTATGCAATGCAAAGTAAACAACACCTGGGTTTAATCATCAACACTATCATCCCTTGCATGTTTTATTTAAATAAAATACATTGTCATCAGTTAAAAGGCATGCACAGGTTACTTTTCTTCCTGAACATGTGCGTGCCCGAGTCTGTTGCTTTCACATTCACGTGAATCGCGCCATAGTTTGAGTGCAATTTAACTCAGACCAACTCTTTCAGCTAGTCTAGGCTTCGCTACCCCTGTGCGCTCCTGGGTTCGCATGACCGTTTTCACACTAGAAATGTTTCATTGCAAACTGCCCACTAGAGGTCGACCGATAGTGGATTTTACTGATAACTAGGTTGGACCGCACTTGCCGATAACCGATTAATCGACCGATAGTTTTTAAATTGGATACTGGATTTAAAAAAAAACAATTAAAACAGTGCTGAACTTTGAAAATGTGCTAAATTAAAAACATAAATATGAATATTAAAATTACAAGTTCTAACAAATTCTTCAGAAAATAATTTAAACATTAAAATATTACAGGTCAAATTTGTTTCTTTACCTATAATCTAGAAACATGCATGTACATTTCATAGGTAACTCGATGCGAGTCCCTATGCAACAAGGATGTATTAGCTTACATGAACTATAAGCATTATGCATACATTTTTACAGCATGTATTAATATGAGCAATACAATTGTACCTTGATCATTCATGTTGTTCATAGTGCATTAACCAAAGTTAACAGATACAAATTTAAACAATTTAATGTTAAAATGAACATACTAATGATGTACAATACTTCCACAGCATTTATTAACCTTAGTCAATGTTACAAATGGAATCTTATTGTAGTGTTACCATTTCATACAAATCCAAACAAATCAGCTTTTTTAGAAGCCGATTGTCTAATTAAAACGCGTTTCTGCTTTGTTTGTTTTTGTCGGCAGCATGACAATAGTTTGCTTTCTCACATCACTAATTTTATATATGCAACATTTGGGTCGGACTTGCGTGTGTTTTTATCACATTGTCTTATCTGCTTGAGGTACTGCTAATGTTAGCGTCCTCTTAGCTTGGTGACAAACATACACACCGCTGTTCTTTTCCTGTTAATGCAGCATCTAGTCAAGAAATGAATTACTTTATAATGATTTGGCAACAAGTACTGTAGTGTTCTGTATTCATACCGTTTTGCTGGCATTTTAAACATCTGATGTGTCAGCGCTATCTGTGCAGCGTGTGCTCTCCGTTCAGCGCGCAGCCTCACATGGTAATGTGAACAACACACGTGAGTTTTTTTTTCTTCTCGCCTCTAGAGGCCGCTCTCGTGCTATATCATGCCAACAGACCCATCTCAGAGCTCTTGTACTGTGTAATAACAGCGCACCCATCGTCTCAGCCGCTCCAGCAACGGACGCAACACGGGAAAACTATCGGTGAGGATTTTTGCCGATAACCGATTGTTCCACCAATCAACTATCGGTGGCGATTAATCGGCAAAACCGATGAATCGGTCGACCTCTAGAAAGCACCCTTAATTTACCAGGGGGAAATGTGGGACACTTCATACAGTCGACTGTCGCAGCTTTCCTTATATAGTGCAGGGGCAATCAGACTGATGTTGCATGATAAAATAATCTTATAAGACTAATACATTAGACCAGGGGTCTACAACCTATGCCACACTTGCCATCAATCAAAGCACTCACCGCGCTCTCCAAGCTAATTGGATGTTAAGACCTATGTATCAGTAGATAAAACTGCAAAAGGGTGAAAGAGATGTATATATTTATTTAAATAAAAGCCCTCGAACTTGCATATGGATGTACTAGGGATGTAACGATTCACTCAACTCAACTGATTCATGATACTAATTTCACGATACGATTTTCTCACGATTTTTTATAACAATGAGATTTAAGACAAATTATAAAATATAAGTGTCCTTTTATTTCTCAGACATATTTCTGCATATTTCTTTGTAAATTTAAATGTATATTTTATGTCAAATAACTTGATGGAAATCCTCAGTCCCTTCAAGGAGATCTTCCAATGGCGTTTTCCTCCTTCACCCTCGTCCTGCATTGAGGAATAGCAGAAATTTAAGTACAACATTCACATTGTTATAAAGGCAAGATTTTAATTATAATTTGTATCATTACACTTGCAAGAGTTAGAAAAACAGAACCCATTTAGATAAAAATGCTATAATCAACAAATTATTGGGGGGAAAAATCCATGTACACATTTAGAGAGAGAGAGATAGTAAAGATTTCTCCTTCAGTCTGTGGAATACATCCTCGTGCTGGTCTTTTTCTTGATGAGGAAGAGCCTGGAATCCATTTACTATGTCAGAAAACAGCCTTGTATCTTTCGTTGTGAAAAACACTCATTGTGATCTCCGTGGGAATCGCCCTTGACTCCGGGAGTGGGGCTGCAAATCCGCTGGTCAGTGTAGTTTGGCCTATTATCTTTTTACATGCAGACAGAGGTGACTGGAGCCTCTCACTGTGGTGATTATTAGTTTTCGGACAGTGAAAATGCCGCCACACCTCCGATTTGAATGAGTCAACGTAAACTATGTGCTTGCCGCGTGCACACAGGTGCGCTCGCTCTTAACTCTTAACTGAAAACATTCACTGAGTTCGCTCTTCTTCGCACCAGTGTGCATGCACAGTCCGTAACACTAGCTACATCTTGCTCGTTGCCATCGTGCCTGTAAAGCAAGGTCACAGTATATGGTTTCACTTCCCTGCTGTTTAAAATGTGTGTCGTGATTCGTTTAACATCTCAACCGACTTCAATCGTCACACGTTTGTATCGATTTTCAGCTGGCTCCAGCTGAAGCGTTACATGTACATTTTTAGGTAATCAACCCTCATAGTGTCACACAGCCTGTTTTCTTAAGTTAGGTGCTATAAATACAATTAAAGTATTATATTTTTCTTCTGTGCTAGCATACAGATCTGATAAACCCTTCGGTTGCACTTCAGTGATTATCCCTCCCCATGCCTTAAAGGTCCCGTTCTTCGTGTTTTTTTGAAGTTTTGATTGTGTTTACAGTGTGCAATATAACACGTTCATGTTTTGCGTGTAAAAAAACTGTATTTTTAACACAATTTACTTATCTGTGTACCGCTGTTTTCACTGTCCTAAAACCGGCTGATGACTTCCTTTATTCTATGAAGTCCCTCCTTCAGAAATACGTAACGAGTTCTGATTGTGCCAGTGGTTCCCGTGTTGTGATTTGACCGCAGCTTAGCGCGCGTTGCACGGTTCCTGTGTTGTGATTCGACAGCAGCTTAGCGCACGTGGAAAGGGCACGCCTCTTAACAATGATCTCTACAGCGTCCCTGGGAAAGCCTAACAAAAGTGATTTGACTCCGGGATGAAAATAACAACATCTCGACGACATGGCGACAAACACACTCAAACGCAACACTTCCTTTTCTCCACGCGACACGTCCTCTTCTCCACGTGGGACAGCAACAAGACCACGCCCCCTTTTTTCGCATAGTCTTGTGGGCGGAGGTTAGTCTGTTCTACTGTTCTTGAAGTACCAGGATGTAGTCCAAGCCAGCCGTTCGCTGTAGGCTTTGAAAGGGAACTTCTGTTAAATAAAATATCTCGCTTGGCATTGAACTTTGAGCTTTATAATTTTACAGGTATTATTTATGCTCTAACAGCAACATTACACACTAACTAAAGTTTGAACAATGGGATCACGAAGAACGGGACCTTTAAGGTTGCTGACCGCTGCATAGGGCTGCCACAACTAATCGATGATAATTGATAATGAAAATCATTGGCATTGATTCTCATTATCAATTAGTCGGGTCTGCCCTCTGTGCATAGAAAACTTCCACCAAACGCTGGAAATGTACACGATCCATGCTGCCCAAAACATGAGAATTCTTTATTTTTAGCTTCAAGCTAATGCATTAGCATTTAACATACCCTGTCATGCGCTTTGACAGATGCGTGTGCGTCCTCAGTGCAAAATGTTCATTTTGCAGGTTGTATCGGTAAATGTTACAAGTATTTGCATGAAGCCGCATCCTCAGTCACTGAATGAGCATTGGCACAGTGTGCGCATGTGCATCAAACATACAGAGCGCAGTCGAGGGGGAGACAATTAATATTCAGTGCAAAAACATTGATTTAGCTGTAATATCTGCTGTTGGACGCTAAATTTAGGTTTAAAAGTCAACATGTAATTCATGTTTTTTATGATAATAGTAACTGTAGTAAGTAGTAAGACGCTTCTTATAGCCTATTTACAGGATAAAGAAATGACAGTAACAGGTTACTTTGTCCGTAGCGAATGTGTGTTCCTGCAGAACATTCCTCTTATCTGGTTACACTGAGTGGTTGTTGTTTTCTTTTTTTAATGTAGGTATTTAAACTGTCCTTTTGTTTAGTAATTTTTTTGCACATTAATGTATAGCACAAATATACCCTTATGACGGTTAACCATGGTTTTATTACAGGATGTGGAATAGTGCTTTGTCAATTAAAAAAAAAAAGAAATTGGGCTATCCGATTTATTGATAAAGCGGGAAAATAATCGATTATCAAAATAATCGTTAGTTGCAGCCCTAGTGTAATGCATTGTATGTGAAGCACAAGTTATAAGGCATGTCCCAAAATAATATATTTAGATGAATGTTATATGGACCACAAACAACACATTTCTTAATGTCATCTTTTGCATTCTATAAAAGGAAGAAAGTCACACAGGTTTGGAACAAGTAAATGACCATTTGTTTTTTAAGTGAACTGTGCCTTTATCGTGTTATGGAAATATTGTTGAATGTTTTATGCAGCAACTGAAGATCTACTGTGCTCTTATTCTAATTTGTCCATTCTAATTGCTTTTTATTTATCATTTTGTCCAGATGTTACACTAAGAACTGCACTGAAGGACATTACTTGGAATCAGCATCCACCCAGACACTCTGCTTGTTGGACACCAGACACTTTTCACACCTTTTGGGGGGGGGGGACCGACAGAAGTAACCTATCACTGAAGTGACTAAAGGGGAATAATGGTGATTTTGCGCCGGGCTCGGCCGCCTGCTTCCGCCCCAACCAGCAATGAATCTTGACTCGCTCTCGCTGGCTTTGTCTCAAATCAGCTACCTGGTGGACAATTTAACTAAGAAAAACTACAGAGCCAGCCAGCAGGAAATACAACATGTGAGTGCATTAGTGGTTGATGTCCTAAATACACTTAGGCTATGTTCAGACTGCAGGCAAATTGGATTTTTTTTGCTCAAATCAGATCTTTTCAGGCAGCCCGTCCACATTATTAATTACAAGTGATCAAATGAGATTTGTGTGTCCAGACATACCCAACCTATCTGCATGGGTTGCTTTGGTAAATACGTAGGCATACCTATGTATGAGACGAGGCTTTCAAAACGGTGCAGGAAAAATGGAAGTGCATCATCTTGCTCCCCAAATAAGCGCCCTGTCGAGTTGAGGTGCAGAACTCCTCTGTCACACAGAGAAATGACAAAATCTTTGAACATACCATTTGAATACCAGAATTTCCATCACCAGTTTTGATTTTTTCGTTGTGTGTCACGTTAAATTTGAGCATCTATAAAACGCATCTATAAAAATCTGATTGGAATCCTATTTCAAACCACCTCCATATGTTGGTTTGAATCATATTTGAAAATCTGACTTCATGTGGGGTTTTTATTTGCTGTCCAGACTTTAAAAAACCCATTTGGATTAGGGCTGTAAAATCGATTAATTGTGATCAATCGCATCTAGCAAGTGTTTGTTAAATTAGTCAATTTTACACATTATTTAAACAAAGTTACAAATTTAAATGTATATATTCCTGTGCGTCTGTGTATATATGCATATACACATGCATGTAAATGTGTGTGTGTATATACAGATGTGTATGTATAAATGTAGTAATAGCCTATGAATGCACACACACACATTACGTAAACAGACTTTTATGTTAGATGCGATTTAATTGATTTTACAGCCCTCAAATGTATTTTTGCTGGCAGTCTGAACATGGCAGTTTTTAACCTGGAATATAAAGTGAACATTGTTAGTTCCATCAGCGAACTAAAGGTACTGACAATTTGATGCGTCGCTTTTTCTCAGATTGTGAATCGTCACGGCCCTGAGGCAGACCGGCATTTATTTCGCTGTCTCTTTTCCCATGTGGATTTCAGTGGCGATGGTAAAAGCAGTGGCAAAGATTTCCACCAGGTAATATATGTAGCTTCTGTTTTGAAAGTGGAGACAGTTTATCAAAAATAAAAGCATATTAGTTTCAGTATTTGTTTTACATGTTATTTCACATCTCTTATTTGCTTCAGACACAGTTTCTGATCCAGGAGTGTGTGTCTCTTATTACGAAACCAAATTTTATTTCAACGCTTTGCTACGCCATTGACAATCCCCTGCACTATCAAAAGGTTTGTTCATCTGCCTTTCAAATGTAACCTTTTATATTCAATGCCAAGTGATTTAAGTGGTTGTTTTAGAATACATTCAGTTCATTGGTTGTATGTCTGCTCCTTTGTAGAGTTTGAAACCATCACCTCATTTGTTTACTCAGCTGAGTAAAGTTCTCAAGCTTAGCAAGGTTCAAGAGGTAGGCCAATGTATTTCACAATAGTCAAAAATAGTAGTTTTCATCAAATGAATGTAAGGACTAAATCTATCGCTTTCGCCAGGTCATTTTTGGCCTTGCTCTGCTGAACTCCAGCAGCGCAGACCTTCGAGGGTTTGGTAAGTGTTAACTTCCTGAGTTATTTGTGTTTCAGTTTCACTTCTGCGGCATTGGATGCTTTGCTAACTTTTTCGGCGCAACAAACCCTGGTTGCTTTCTTTCACAGCTGCTCAATTTGTGAAGCAGAAGCTCCCTGACCTTCTCCGATCGTACGTGGACGCGGACCTCGGCGGGAATCAGGAAGGTGGCTTCCAGGACATTGCCATAGAGGTTCTGCATCTGCTCCTCTCCCATCTTCTGTTCGGTCAGAAGGGCACGAGCGGAGTCGGGCAAGAGCAGATTGACGCGTTCCTCAAAACACTGTGCAGAGGTTGGTGGAAAAATCTACTAGATCGCTTCTTGCATGTTATATTTGGCTGGTTCTCCAGATTGGAATCGGTTCTCATGCTGTGCACCAGAGTCATTTAGTCCTATGTTTTTGTTTGTGTCCCAGATTTCCCGCAGGAGCGCTGTCCTGTGGTGCTCGCACCACTGCTGTACCCTGACAAACGGGACATTCTCATGGACAGGATCCTGCCAGACTCTGGAGATTTAAACAAGACCATGATGGAGAGTTCCCTTGCTGACTTCATGCAAGAAGTTGGCTATGGCTTTTGTGCAAGGTATTAACCATTTAATTAGAGAAAAAAAAATTGCACACCCTCATGTTATTCCAAAGGATTTTGGCATGCACTATTGCCAAGAATATGGTTAATATATAGTAGGGCTGTCAAAAAAAAATAGAATTTTGAATATTCGTTGAATTTACAAAAAAAATGCACATTCGAATGCAAAAACTGTGCATTGTAATTTTTGGTAGAGGCACGCGAGACATGACGTAACTGACGTGGTTTGTTTATCCAGTACAGCGTGGTGCGGCTGTAAAAAGGCGTAAAAAATGGGCAACCTGTTCAACGGCGTATTCATTCAGACACAGAGCAGTGCAGACGACAATCAGGGCTTTGGAGCATGAGATGGATATAAAAAAATATAAAAAGATACGCTTCCTACTGACAAAAATCCTCTCAGTTGGTGGCAAAGTCATGCGGTATAACGTTATGTATACACATATTGCGCAGCTGGCAAAGATACTTGATCATACCTCAGCAAAAAACGCTCAGCACTCGCTGCAGGCCAAGTTGACTGTTTGGAGTTTTTCACCAACAATATCTAGAAGTTTAGTGAGTGGAAATGGATTGTTTCTGAATGTCCGTTTGCTATTTTGTGTCTACATTACGTTGCCTGTTGAAGCGTGTTTTCTCAGGTCACTGATTCACTTGCAGTTTTATGCACTTTTGTTACCTAATTTTCCTTACATGCTCATTAATTAAATTATATTTTGTTTAATAACAATTGTTTAAAATATGCGATGCTTGATTTGGTTTACAATTTCTTGTTGTGCCCTCTTGTGGCCATAGGAGACCATACAGTACTTTTTCCCTCTAACATTTAAATATTGCCTTTAGAATTCGAATATAATTAATTTTTACTAGTATTTAAGAAAGAATTTTGAATTTAGCTTTTCAGACATTTTGACAGCCCTAATGTATAGAAAAAGGTTTTGTGTATTTGGTATAAAGGTTTAGTTACTTGGAAAAACACCAAAAATGTTCTATTGATGTTTAAAGGGATCCCATGTATTGATTGATTTATGTTTCCCCAGTCTTGAAGAGTGCAGGAATATAATCCTGCAGTATGGGGTGCGAGAGGTCACAGCCAGTCAGGTGGCCAGAGTGCTGGGCATGATGGCCCGCACTCACTCCGGGCTGTCCGACGGCATTGGCCTACAGGTACGTTCCCTGTCTGGGCCTGTTTTTGGTTCTGTTGGAATTCTATTGTAACAAAGCTTGATTAAACAAAGGAGTGTGAGCAGGTTTGAGTAACTGGTTTCTCTATTTGTAGTCCATTTCCAATCCAGTGGGCGGAGGGATCTGGAGTGATGGGAAGGACAAGAGTGATGGCTCTCAGGCTCACACCTGGAATGTTGAAGTTCTGATTGATGTGGTCAAAGAAGTGGTAAGATTCTCATTATATTAGGTGGGACTGCACAGTTTGGGGGGGGAAATAATTGATTTGCCCCCTGATGAAGATTGCAAGTTAAAATGTTACACTTAAAAAATAAAGAAAAGCTCCATGTTTGCTGTGCTTGTGTGTAGGGCAACATAATTTGGCAAAAATGGATATGTTGGTAGAAAACCCATTTGATACCAGTTTATAAACGCTTCTCGTTACCATTTTGGCAACATGTTGATTTCCTAAATGCACGTTATAAGCAACAAAAATCAGAGCTGAGTGTATATATACAATATAGATTGTAAATATTAGTCTTTACAATTGGATATTCACACTTAAGCCATATTATGATTTTTATTTTATTTTAATTATGCAGCTCTAATTTTAAATGCTTTACCAGGTCAAATGTCAGTTATTAGGCAGGCAGTTAAATCGTCCCATATTTTTTCCTGTATTTGACTCTGCTTGTTTTCCTCAGAACCCCAATCTGAATTTTAAAGAGGTGACCTATGAGCTCGATCACCCAGGCTTTCTGATCCGGGACAGTAAGGGCCTTCAGATAGTGGTCTATGGGGTCCAAAGGGGTCTGGGAATGGAGGTGTTCCCAGTGGATCTCATCTACAGACCCTGGAAGCATGCAGAAGGACAGGTAAAAAATTGTTTATTAGTTATTGTCGCCTAAGCAATCATATTAAATTACTTGTCCAGAACTTTCCATAGGAAATTAAGTAGCATATTGAATCCCTGCTGTTCTGTTCTCCAGTTATCGTTCATTCAGCACTCCCTGATGAGTCCTGAAGTGTTCTGCTTCGCTGATTACCCCTGTCATACGGTTGCCATTGACATCCTGAAGGCCCCACCTGAGGATGACAACAGAGAAATAGCCACATGGTTAGTACTCAGCCGTTTAAGACAATCTAGTCTTTCCAAAAAATGGACTGTTTGTTCTATTTGTATATTTAATGTCTTCTCCTTTCACTTTGGTTAACAGGAAGAGCTTGGACCTAGTGGAGAGCCTATTGCGCCTCTCTGAAGTTGGGCATTATGAACAGGTGAAGCAGCTCTTCAGCTTCCCCATCAAGCACTGCCCGGACATGCTGGTGCTGGCGCTGCTGCAGATCAGCACCTCCTGGCACACCCTGCGTCATGAGCTCATCTCCACTCTCATGCCCATCTTCCTGGGCAACCACCCCAACTCCGCCATCATTTTGCACTACGCCTGGCATGGACAGGTGGGTGGATTTGACATCTGTTTGAAGGGGCACAAAGTTTCTTTATGGTGTCACTGCTTACTAATATGTGCATGTGTTATGTTTCCAGGGCCAGTCCCCCTCCATCCGCCAGTTGATCATGCACTCTATGGCCGAGTGGTACATGAGAGGAGAGCAATATGACCAGGCCAAGCTATCTCGCATCCTGGATGTGGCTCAGGACTTGAAGGTACCAATCTCCTCAGCTCCTGCACCTTCTGTCATGAGTACAAGATAATAGGTTTGGGAACTGAGAAACAGTTCTTATGCAAAACTGGTTCTGAAACATGTTTTTAAATTCTGTCCATTGCAGTCTCTTTCGATGCTGCTGAATGGTACTCCATTTGCCTTTGTTATTGACCTTGCTGCACTTGCCTCTCGCCGTGAATACCTCAAACTTGACAAATGGCTCACTGACAAAATACGAGAGCACGGGGTATGTGAGCGTTCATATTTACACTACTGTTCAAAAGTTTGGGGTCGGTAAGAATAAAAAAACATTATGCTCACCATGGCTGCACTTATTTGATAAATGCGTTGAAAGCAGTAATTTAGTTTTTGCAGTTTAAAATAACTTTGCCATCACAAGGAAAAAATTACATTTTAAAATATTAAAATAGCAAAGCAAAATTTTCAGCAGCCTTTACTCCAGTCTTTATTGTCACACGGTCTGATATGCTGGTTTGGTGTTCTGGTTTGGTTTTCAATGTTGAAAAGAGTCATGCTGCTTAGTATTTATAATACAAATTTTGTAATAAAATCTGTTGTAACATTTGTAACTGCCTTTTACTATAATTTTTAATAAATGTTATATATCCTTACTGAAAAAATTATTCATTTCCAAAAACTAAAAATCTTACGGACCCCAAAACTGGCAGTGTATTTGAATTCTAAGCAAATGTACATGAAAAACGTATGTGTTCTGTCTTCCATCAGGAACCGTTCATCCAGGCGTGCGTCACGTTCCTGAAGAGACGATGTCCCTCTATCATGGGTGGTTTGGCCCCAGAGAAAGACCAACCGAAGAGTGCTCAACTTCCTCCTGAAACACTGGCTACAATGCTTGCATGTCTGCAGTCTTGTGCTGGGTGCGTATGAAGCCTTGCAAATGTTTCTAAGTATTTCAAGAAAATGCTTGGGTTGGAGTAAAACACTTGTTTTTTTGGCTTCTTTGAGCAGGAATGTGTCCCAAGAGCTATCAGAGACAATCTTGACCATGGTGGCCAACTGTAGCAATGTGATGAACAAGGCCCGGCAGCCGCCACCAGGAGTCCTGCCAAAGGGACGAGCTCCCAGCACCAGCAGCTTAGATGCTATCTCACCTGTTCAAGTAACTGAGACCTTCCTTACTGATTGAAGATGGCTATAAGTGTCATTTTTATTGTTGTACTTAAATCTGTTCTGTTGTATTCCAGATGGACCCGCTCTCTGCAATGAGCTCTTTGAGTCTAGGTGTCTCGTCCACCTCTCATACCCCGAGCATGCAAGGATTCCCCAGCCTGCAGGGTTCTGCCTTTAGTAACCCCCAGTCCCCAGCCAAAGCCTTCTCAAACCTACCAAACCCAAACCCCAGCACCGCTTTCCCAGGGATCAACCCCCTTTCTTCGCAGCTCCAAGGTACCATGTGAATTTATACACTCTGGTCCACATGGTTTATTTTCAATTACAAATGCATTCGAATTTCAACATTTCTTGACTTTCTCAAGGTCCTTTGAGCACAAGCTTGACTGGGATCGGCTCAGGTTTGGGCATGCCCGCTGTCAGCAGCGACCCCTTTGGCACCAGGAAGATGAGCACACCAGGGCTAAACCCGCCCACATTTCAGCAGAGTAAGATGAAGGCCTATAAAGGCCAATTTATACTTCTGCGTGGAGTGTACGCCGTAGCTGTGTGATGCGCGCGTACCCTACGTCGTACCCTGACGCGCACCTCTCCAAAAATGTAACAACGCGTCAATTTCATGCGGACCGTAAGTGCCGTGATTGGTCTGCCAGAACCTCTCCCTCAGGTCAATAAATAAATAAACAAAATCTGTGAAAGGAGTGTGTGTCCAGAAATGAAATAGTTTAATCCTTACATCTGCTATATAACACAATATTTTGTAGTGCAGATTGTTTATGTTAGTGAATAAATACAGAGTCTGTGTATAGTTTGTTTATTTTCTCATTAAAACCAAAGATGTTAATCAGTGATTGTATATCAAGAACAGGGACACATTAGGGTGCATTTCGTTTTGTGATTTCAACGGAATGAATAGTCTGCGCAACAGCAATCGATTGAAGCGCTCGTCTGCATGAACCAACGATACTGAACAGCGCCACGAGCTCGGCATGATTTCAAAAACGCATTCCAGTGCCAGATCGCCTCTTATTTAACTCTATTAATCAACTAGAGATGCTTAATTTGTATTACATACAACAACTCAAGCTGCAAGAAAAGCCGCTATCTGTCGCCATGACGGCTGCTGATACTCCGTCAATGTAAACATGCTTCTTCTTCGGCTTTTGCCTTAATAGTGTGGGTTACCATCAACATGCCCATGGACAGTGCCTCCTAGGGGTCTGCATGTGGAATTGCACATTGACGCAGACAACAACGCAGAAGTATAAATTAAAACCAACACGTAACTTGTGCCGTAGAGGATACAGCGTAGGTCCGACGCAAAAGTATAAATTGGCCTTAAGTGGTGGTGTGGCTGAGAGAGTGCCAGGTGCCTCAAGCTGTATTTCCTCTCAAAACTGGCCCTCAGTTTCTCACAAAAGTCCTTTTTGACATGCATTTCAAAGTGTCTCTGGGCCAAAAAAAAGTATCATTAGAATCTAAGAGGAAATACAGGTCAGTCTACATTACTGCAAGATGTTCTTGGCAACTAGTTTGGATCCGTGAGAAAATATAATCAGTTTTCTTCCATTAGTCCTATGAAGGAAAACAAGCTGTTTGCCAGGAACTTCTGGGTTTTTTTTTTCTTTACTGAATTTGCACTTTGGTCAATCTTTTTACAAATTAAGTTGTTTTTAAATGCATAAAGTGTTGTAACAGGGTTTTCTATGTTGTAGCTGACCTTTCTCAGGTGTGGCCCGAGGCAAACCAGCACTTTAGCAAGGAGATTGACGATGAGGCAAACAGCTATTTCCAACGCATCTACAACCATCCGCCACACCCCACAATGTCTGTGGATGAGGTGAGATTAGCAAAAGGAACTGACTTCTCGACTCTAATTTCCCAGGTTCAGCTTTCACATTCATAGTTATTCTTTCAATGTAGGTGCTGGAAATGCTGCAGAGATTTAAGGACTCGAACATCAAGCGGGAACGGGAAGTTTTTAACTGCATGCTGAGGAATCTGTTTGAGGAGTACCGATTCTTCCCTCAGTATCCAGACAAAGAGCTCCACATCACCGCATGCCTCTTCGGGGGAATCATTGAGAAGGGCCTGGTCACGTACATGGCGCTGGGCTTGGCCTTACGATACGTCCTGGAAGCCTTACGCAAACCTTTCGGATCAAAGATGTATTACTTTGGGATTGCTGCACTAGATAGATTTAAAAATAGGTACTGCCACTAGTTTGTTTCCCAGCCATCATACAATAAAGATCTTGTTTGGAACGTATCTTGATATACGGAGTTGTGCATTTGTTTTAAATCTGAGCCACTCTCTTCCTCAGATTGAAGGACTATCCCCAGTACTGTCAGCACTTGGCATCAATAGCCCATTTCCTGCAGTTCCCGCACCATTTACAAGAGGTAACCTAGTTTTTAATTTTATTTTGGTATATGCCCACAGCATCTTCCCATAATTTCTCACTCTGCACTAGATGGTTACATTTCCAACTGAACAAGTCCCCTGTTGTATGTTGTCCATTTTCTGTGTGCAGTATATAGAGTATGGCCAGCAGTCCAGAGACCCTCCTGTGAAGATGCAAGGCTCCATTACCACCCCAGGCAGCTTGGCTTTAGCCCAGGCTCAAGCTCAGTCTCAGACCCCTAAAGCCCCCCAACCTGGCCAAGCCATCACCTTAGTGACCACAGCCACCACGACCACAACTGCTGCCAAAACCACCACCATCACGAGACCTACAGCTGTTGGACCGAAGAAGGATGTGCCAGTAAGTGAACGTAGTCACTGTTTCGTAAATGTCATCCGAATGTTTTGCATAAACAAAACTGTTATTTGATGTTTTCATTTCTTCCACAGCCATCCATCAACACCACAAACATTGACACCTTGTTGGTGGCCACGGACCAGACTGAAAGGATCGTTGAGCCCCCAGAGAACGTTCAGGAGAAGATTGCGTTCATCTTCAACAACTTGTCCCAATCAAACATGACCCAAAAGGTGTTTGTTTTTACAATTTATATAATTGGCATGACATTTTATACCAGACGTTTGTGCTTTTAACTCCTGAACCATCTCTTGCTGTTTGTTTGAAGGTGGAGGAGCTGAAAGAGACTGTGAAAGAAGAATTCATGCCCTGGGTCTCTCAGTACCTGGTCATGAAGCGTGTCAGCATTGAGCCCAACTTCCACAGCCTGTATTCTAATTTCCTGGACACACTGAAAAACCCAGAGTTTGTTAAGATGGTTCTCAATGAGACTTACAGAAACATCAAGGTAAAACTTTTTTTGAAATGTATCAAGTTTAAGGACGTAAAACCTGAGGTATAGCCATGTTATGATGACTTCATGTTGTCCGTTTTTGTTTCTCAGGTCCTTCTTACCTCTGATAAGGCAGCTGCTAACTTCTCAGATCGATCCCTGCTGAAGAATTTGGGTCACTGGCTTGGAATGATCACCCTAGCTAAAAACAAACCTATCCTGTACACAGTGAGTTCATTTTTGTCAATCACCTGTTCTTGAAACATTTTATAGATGTTTTAAAAAACAAATCCAATTAGTTTTTATTAAGGGTGCTCTGATCAGGATTCTTGGGGTTGACTACAGATTGCCGACCTCTGAAACGATCACAGATACTAATAATACTTAATTCTTAACAACAATGTATTTTAAGTATTAAAAAAATGTAAGAGATGAGAGGATCATGAATTGACAACTCTCGATTCATATTAATGAAACGGTGACAGCAGCCTAATATTCCTGCTGTCATTCAAGACCGAATGCAAGGATCCAATATACTGATACCATGCAACTTATTTCCAACTGTTTGTTACTTAAGACATAACTGACTATTTAAGCAAATACTCACCGAGCTGGGCATTTTGACATATTTCTGTGTGTATTTGACCATTTAGGCATGAACTCGAAGCTCGATGTTCACTTTGGTGTTTTTGAGTTTTCATCTGTCTTGGAGCCAGCGCACATAGAAAGCCGCTTGGGGAATAGTATAATTTTCGTTAGCACTTTTTATTATCGAGCCCGTTCTGCAGTTTAGCAACAGTAGACTGTATTTTACGACAATCACTGATCTAGCTGATTCGCAGACATTGAGTTTGGGCTTTTAGGGAGGAATGAAACCGCACCACTGTGAAGGAAATAAAAACTAAAATTGCACAGCCCTAGTTTCTTGCTGTCATTACTGTAGGGTTGCTGTCGTTGCAATATCTTCTCTCTCCTTGAAGATATTGTAAATTTATTGTCCTTTTCAGATACCTGGGAGAACTGCCAGACCGGTTAATGTAGTCAAGCATTTTTAGCTGCGCGTGGAAAAATTGTCCACCGAGTTTTGTCATCTGATCAGCCTTTTTGGAGACCACCGATCAAACTATACAAAGCTATTATCTGCCGATCATTTGGAGCACCCTTCGTTTTTATACCTGCAGTGTGACCGCATTTCTTTGCACTCTTCTGTAGGATCTGGAGCTGAAGTCTCTCTTGCTGGAGGCTTATGTGAAAGGTCAGCAGGAGTTACTGTACGTTGTCCCCTTTGTGGCCAAAGTCTTGGAATCAAGTTTGCGGAGTGTGGTAATCATGCAATTTTCTCTCCTCTCTTTTATCTTGCTGTCGGGTAACTGAGTGGGCCAATTTTGCAAATACCTGGACATAACCTCTTAACAATTGGTGTTTTGTAGATCTTCAGACCGCAGAACCCTTGGACCATGGGCATCATGAATGTACTGGCTGAGCTCCACCAAGAACATGACTTAAAGGTCAGTCACTTCTCATTGACGCTTAAGTTATGCTACATGAGCGTCTAGTGTAGTTTTCACTCAGCCCCACACTTTTTGTTATAGCTTAACCTCAAGTTTGAGATCGAGGTGCTCTGCAAGAATCTGTCTCTGGACATCAGTGAGCTGAAGCCAGGAAACCTGCTGAGAGACAAAGAGAAGCTGAAGAACTTGGAAGAGCAGCTCTCTGCACCAAAGAAAGAGACAAAGCCTCCTGAAGAGTTGCTGCCTATAGTTACTACAGGTATAACACTAAAACAGGCACATTGTAAGTTGTGTACTTTTTATATATTTTTTTGATTTCCTGTTTAACCATCAGTAGACTCAGTTTCCTTTACAGCTGCTCCCTCGACTCCGGCCACCACCACAGCCTGTACGGCCACAGGGCCACCCACGCCACAGTTCAGCTACCATGACATCAATGTGTATGCCCTGGCTGGCCTTGCTCCACACATCAACATCAATATTAACGTTAGTCTAACACTATAAAGCCAGTTTAATTTCAATTCAACTGTATTTTTGTAACTTATAAATTGTACACTAAAATTGTACTAAAACTAAATTGTTTCTTCACTGTTTTTTTGTTTGTTTTTTTTATAGATCCCATTGCTGCAGGCCCACCCTCAGCTGAAGCAGTGTGTGAGACCAGCAATTGAGCGTGCCGTACAGGAGCTTGTGCACCCAGTGGTGGACAGATCAATCAAGATCGCCATGACCACCTGCGAGCAGATAGTCCGGAAGGACTTTGCGCTAGACTCAGAGGAGTCTCACATGCGTGTGGCTGCTCACCACATGATGCGCAATCTGACCGCTGGCATGGCCATGATAACCTGCAGAGAGCCACTGCTCATGAGCATCGCCACCAACCTGAAGAACAGCTTTGCAGCAGCTCTTAGGGTTGGGAATAATTTTGTTTGTTCTCTCGTTCAAAATTGACACCCTTCCTAGTCACTTTAAGAATTTTGACTGGATGAACATGCATTTCAGGCTCCCACACCCCAGCAGAGAGAGATGATGGAAGAGGCAGCTGCTCGCATCGCACAGGACAACTGTGAGCTTGCGTGTTGCTTTATTCAAAAGACAGCAGTGGAGAAAGCTGGACCTGAGATGGACAAGAGACTGGCAACTGTAAGTCCCTGCACACGGTCCTAATTGTTACACCAGTCGAGCACTTGTCACGTCTAGTGTAATCTGTTTAATCTAATTTATTTATCTTGCAGGAATTTGAGCTGAGGAAGCACGCTCGCCAAGAAGGCCGCCGTTACTGTGACCCCATGGTACTCACCTATCAGGCTGAGCGAATGCCAGAGCAGATCAGACTGAAGGTGAGAGCTCTTCACAAGCTTCTCAAAGGTCATTGAGGTGATATACTTGTTCTCTGACAGTGTTAAATTCTGCCTTGCTCCTCTCCAGGTCGGTGGAGTGGATCCTAAACAGCTGGCTGTTTATGAAGAGTTCGCCCGAAACGTTCCTGGTTTCCTACCCAGTAATGACCTGTCTCAGCCCACTGGTTTCCTTGCCCAACCAATGAAGGTACAGCCCATGTCATTCTTGAAGAGATTTTGTTTGGTTGTCACATTGGGAAAGTAACTTGCATGTGGTTCTTCTGTATTGCAGCAACAAGCATGGCCCACTGATGACGTAGCTCACATCTACGATAAGTGCATTTCGGACCTGGAGCAGCACCTCCACGCTATTCCACCTGCACTGGCCATGAACCCACAGACCCAGGCCATACGCAGCCTCCTGGAGGCAGTTGTCATGGCTAGGAACTCCCGTGATGGCATTGCTGCCTTGGCCCTTTTGCAAAAGGTTAGATAAACTCTGGGGGGCAAACTTGTGGAACGACCCTATACAGCAGTGTTGTCCAATCCTGCTCCTGGAGGGCCACTGTTCTGCAGAGTTTAGCTCTAGTCCTAATTAAACACCTGGAATGTCTTCAGGATCACCAGAAACTTCCAGGCTAATGTGTTGGCGATAAACTCTGCAGGAATATTGGCCCTCCGGGAGCAGGACTGGACACCCCTGCTATACGGTCTCCGCTTAAATCTAACATCTCTTTTGCTCACTTGCTCTCAGGCTGTGGAGGGTCTGCTGGATGCCACCAGTGGTGCTGATCCTGATCTGTTGCTAAGCTACAGGGAGTGCCACCTGCTGGTGCTGAAAGCCCTACAGGACGGTCGTGCCTACGGCCCACAGTGGTGCAACAAACAAATCACCAGGTCAGTACTACAACTGTGACGTAAACTTGTTTGTCTCAGGCATAGATGGGTCTCAAAGGTCCTAACCTTTTCTTCTATGCCCCCGGCAGATGCCTGATCGAGTGCAGAGATGAATACAAGTACAACGTTGAGGCCGTAGAGCTCCTCATCAGAAACCACCTGGTCAATATGCAGCAGTACGACTTGCATCTGGCTCAGGTGAGGATAGTGTCTCTAGGACATCAAAGTAAACCATAGTAAATGAGCTAGGGCTGTCAATCGTTAAATTTTTAATTGTGATTAATCACACTCCTGTTTTGTGATTAAGCGTGATTAATCGCACACTTATCGTAAAATTAAGCATATACTATTTATCTCATTAAACGCATTAATTTTGTCGTCATTTGCTATATCCAGCAAAGTAAACAATCAGAATTGTATGTTCTGCAAGCTTCAAGGATCATTGGAGAATCCAAAAGGACACAAAGTAACCGAATATAAGGAGTTTGTATAATTCTATTATAAAATAAATGTATACACCTAAAATGTACAGAAAAAAGTTACAGAATCCACAGTGTATAGTATGTGTACAGAGCAATAATAGCTAGATTGTTTTCATTTTAGACAAGTCAAGCTGCGATACCGAACAAGACCACACGGAGACGCCAAACTCCGAAATCAACTGCTTTGACTGCATAAACCAATTACTAATCACAACAATGTACACATGACAAATCAAACATTATCCTTACTGTGTGTCTATACATGAATGCAGTGTGCGATCAGTGATATAGGGCGCACATACACGGTTTGTTCTTTGTGCATTAATATAACAGACTCTCAGGCGCTTATTGTCTGACACCTTAATTGCGCTCTTCAGAAACAATCGCAGAATACAACAAGCTTGTGTTTTTAAAGCAAAGCACACACTGGAATGAATGATTCACTTAAACAGATTTTCTTACTCTTCTGTGTTTTCAGTCCATGGAAAATGGGCTGAACTACATGGCCGTGGCGTTTGCCATGCAGCTAGTGAAGCTACTGCTAGTTGACGAACGCAGCGTAAGCCACATCACGGAAGCCGATCTCTTCCACACAATCGAGACGCTGATGAGGACCAGTGCCCACTCCAGAGCCAACGCTCCTGAAGGGTAAGATACCGCATATGCTACTGGTTGAACTGAATGTTCATTTTGTTTCTGAACATTTAAGTAACCTGAACAACTTCTGTGTAACCACTAGTTTGCCCCAGCTGATGGATGTTGTCCGCTCCAACTATGAGGCCATGATCGATCGTCACCATGGTGGGCCGAACTTCATGATGCACTCTGGGATTTCTCAAGCCTCTGAGTATGATGACCCACCAGGTCTTCGAGAGAAGGCAGAGTACCTGCTGAGAGAATGGGTCAACCTGTACCACTCAGCAGCTGCAGGAAGGGACAGCACTAAGGCCTTCTCTGCATTTGTTGGACAGGTTAGTCAGGTTAAAGAGCACTCAAAATACAAAAGTCCCAAGAGTGAAGCCAATTCTAGTCTTGAGAAACCATTCACACTTGCATTGGTCTTTCACAGATGCACCAGCAGGGCATCCTGAAGACAGATGATCTCATCACTCGCTTCTTCCGGCTGTGCACAGAGATGTGCGTGGAGATCAGTTACCGCGCTCAAGCCGAACAGCAGCACCCGACCACCAGCCCTGCCATCATCAGGGCCAAGTGCTACCATAACCTGGATGCTTTTGTTCGGCTCATCGCCCTTCTGGTCAAACACTCCGGAGAGGCAACCAACACAGTCACCAAAATCAACCTGCTCAACAAGGTTGGAATGCTTACAGCGGTTTGATGTGGCTCAATGTTGACTTGTTTTTTTGGAGGTCTTGATTTAATGCTGCATTTCTTGTCATGGTGCAGGTTCTGGGCATTGTGGTGGGTGTGTTGATCCAGGATCATGATGTGAGGCAGACTGAGTTCCAGCAACTTCCATACCACCGAATATTCATTATGCTCCTGCTGGAGCTTAATGCACCAGAGCATGTGCTGGAGACCATCAACTTCCAGACCCTAACTGCCTTCTGGTAAGCACACGGTTTTAGACTTAAGATCCGGTCAGATTTATCATCATTCGGCCAATTATCATGGGCAAAATCCAGTCATTTCAAAAGGAATCCATGTAGTTGGGAATTTCATGTGGGTGAAATATTTTTCCCATGCAAATTTGGCAACGGTATGTTAGTAACATGGATTTATCGCATTTACCAACATGCTTGCTGTGAAAGTGACTTCTGCGTGAGCTTGACTTCATACGTCTCTACGCTGTTGGCAATAGATAATGGACCTTTTTTGAGAGGTTTTGCTAGTGTGACCTCACTTTTACTGTTTTGATCAGTCTTTGAGTATTAAAGGACATTGTCTCTTTCAGCAACACCTTCCACATCCTGAGGCCGACTAAAGCACCTGGCTTTGTGTATGCTTGGCTGGAGCTCATCTCTCACCGCATTTTCATTGCCAGGATGCTTGCGCACACACCACAACAAAAGGTCTGTACCTGCTGTATGATATATGTCAGGAGTGTTCAATCCTGCTCCAAGAGGACCACTTTCCTGCAAAGTTTCTCAGACTGTAAGCACACCTGAAACGGCTAATCATGGGCTTCTGGATAACTCCAAAGCTTAAGTGGAGCTGAACTTTGCAGAAGAGTGGCCTTTCAGGAACTGGATTGGGCACCTCTGATGGTGCTCCACATCCCATATTCATGCACAGTCAATCGCTGACTACCTCCTTTGCATTAAACGTCTCTTTCCTCTCATGCAGGGTTGGCCAATGTATGCCCAGCTGCTGATAGACTTGTTCAAGTATCTTGCACCCTTCCTAAGGAATGTTGAACTCAACAAACCTATGCAAATTCTCTACAAGGTATTAACACAGTCTTGCCTCGAAGTCCGTCTGGTGGATCACTAGGTCAGTTTGTGACCATGCGTCGTTTTTCTCTCTATTCTCCAAGGGAACACTTCGTGTACTGCTTGTCCTGCTCCATGACTTTCCGGAATTCCTGTGCGACTACCATTATGGCTTTTGTGATGTCATCCCGCCCAACTGCATCCAGCTGAGGAACCTGATCTTGAGTGCCTTCCCCCGCAACATGAGGCTTCCAGACCCCTTCACACCTAATCTGAAGGTAGAGAGTTGCACACAACATTTGACATCATATGTGATGCTTTTTGGTTTAGTATTGTGGTGTGTATAATGATCGGTGTGTGTCCAACAGGTGGATATGCTGAGTGAAATTAATATTGCTCCTCGCATCCTCACCAACTTCACCGGTGTGATGCCATCCCAGTTTAAGAAGGATCTTGACTCCTACCTCAAGACCCGCTCTCCTGTCACCTTCCTCTCTGAGCTGCGCAGCAACCTGCAGGTAGACGGTGCCACTCTGAATCACAAAACCGTTCACAACAGACCCGTAAGTTAATCTTTTGTGGCATTATTTGGCTCTTGACAGTAAGACATTAGTTCTCATTAGTTCTCATAAAAACTGTCCAAAGAGGCTAATTCAATTATTTTCTTGAGTCTAAACACAAACTTGACTCCACAACCTTCAATTTTAGGTGTCCAACGAGCCTGGAAACCGCTACAATATCCAGCTGATCAACGCTCTTGTGCTGTACGTTGGAACCCAGGCCATTGCTCACATCCACAACAAGGGCAGCACTCCCTCCATGAGCACCATCACGCACTCAGCACACATGGACATCTTCCAGAACCTCGCAGTCGATCTAGACACTGAAGGTGAGATGCAAAAAAATGTTTGGTTTTTTTTGTTCCCCCTCTCTCTAGTTTTAGTTTAAATTTACTTATTTTCCTCCTCCCAGGCCGCTATCTGTTCCTGAATGCGATAGCCAATCAGCTACGTTATCCAAACAGCCACACACACTACTTTAGCTGTACCATGCTGTATCTGTTTGCCGAGGCCAACGCTGAAGCCATTCAAGAGCAGATCACCAGGTATGTCATTTATTTTTTGACAAATGATTACGGTTTAAACTCATTAAAAATGGTCATGAATTGAGAAATCAATTTTTGATATTTGACGTATAATGGTGCGTTCACACCGGACGCGATTCGCGCGAGTGATTTACATGTTAAGTCAATGCAGAGAAGCGAAATGGCATTCTTCGGCACGATTTGCGTGAATGAGTTACCGTGTTAACCAATCAGGAGCTTGTTCTAGTAGTGACAACAATGACTAGAAAATCTGTATATTAATATCTGGTTCAGACAATATGATTATCACGGTGATAACATTAAATGACTTGAAACACAACCCAGTCTCTTTTTGTTAAATGCAAGTTTATGTATGATCAATAATACAAAAGTATAATTAAAAGGTATAAGCTATACATGAAATAAAGCAAACAATTCAGTCAAACATTCAAAGTCAGTGCTAGTCGGCTACAGTTGTAACGTTAAATAGCCTAAAAATAAAAAAATTAATGAAACTTCACTTTGCCCTCAGCCTAAACGATTTGCCAGGGAACAAATTATAGATCCATGAGACCAAAGATCGCCCGTTACAAGACGAATTATAGCTCGAGACACACCACAGCGACATCAGAGCCAGCGGCAGACGCAGGGCTTAAAGTATTCCAGCACGGTGCCAGATCTTCGGCGTTTGGCTGCGGAGAAAAATTCTATAAATGAAAAAAACTATCACGTTCGAGTTCATGAGTTTGCCTACCAATGGTTTGAGAGTAACACGCAGAGTCATCTGGCATTGGTGTGGACGTCGCCAACGACCACACACTTCCAGCCAATCAGCGATCAGCAGGCAGACGCGCTCATTCATGATTGAAGGGATTTTAGCACGATATCTTGTAGCTGTATATTGAAGTGATCGCAATGCTAAAGTGGCATAAATGTACAGTTGTATCTGCATAAAGAAGTTGTATCTGTATTAGAGTAAAGAGTGGGCGAGTGATCCAGCGTGGATTACACCTCTTTATAAACATAACCAACTCTGAGAGCAGAGTTGAATGGCTTTAATTGAATGACGAATAAGTGACTCCTGTCCATCATCGTGTGCACACTGACCAGGACATCTGCAAGTTTTAAACCGCTGTACTCATCCCCCACAGCTGCTGAAAGAGGTTTGAATTAACGATTATTTAGTTTTGACTGATCAATGCATGACGCATTTTGGCAGTGGTGTGTGAATTAACGTGTGTGAAACAGTGGCTTAGCCATAATTTTATTTTTGAAGGGTCCCACATATATATAAATATAAATAATGTTTTTACTTTGCTTAACTTATTTGTCAACTCACCCAGCCTCCAACCCCACTGAAAAAAAAAAGTTCAGGCGCAGGATTTTTTTTTGCTTTAACCCCTGCAGACGACAGAAGGACTGGCCGAGGAAAGGTTGCTCTCGCCGGCGTTGACGTGCGCTGAGCGCCGCTGATCTACTTGAGCTCACAACTCCGAAAACGCCAGATAAAATGTTCAAATAGGCACTCTTTATATAAATAAACCACAGATTTGAGCTTTAAACAACTACATTATTGACTGAAAAAGTCTTAAAACTACGTTTTGTCACACATTAACATTAATTAGTAGATTTTAACAAAAAATGACGTGTAAACACAGCCCATGTCAGCCATTTCTCAACGAGACGAGCCGGCTGGCAGAAGCCCCTCCCATGACGCGAATTCGCGTTTGTTGTGCAGTGAATGTCACGCTTGAATGAAGCGAGTAAACTCAATGTTCAAGCGTCCACCTTCGCATTCGCGTCAATCGCGTCCTGTGTGAACGCCACATAAGAGGTCATTATACTATAAAGATATCCTGATAGTTTCAGAACTGAACTTCCTTGTTAGTCCAAAAACAGCTTTTATTGAATCCAAAGCTTAGTGTGACGAAACACCACCTCTGCAGAAGAAAATCAACGCCTACTTCCACACCATTGTCTCTTTAGCCCCAGCCACTGATTTGCGCATGTCATGTTGTAGTAAATACGAGACGGACTCAAACACAGGAATACTCCAGCAACAAAACGATAGAGATGCCTCTGAGGATTACAAGATGTTTTAAAGTGCCAAGTTATGGAAAAACAGTCTTTGCATTCCAGTCAGATTTTGTCAGTAAGACATTGTTCATTCGTTCGCTTGCATAATTTTACTATTTGTTTTTAAACATGCCAAGAACCATTTCAGAAAAGATGCAGTGCCAACTACATCGTATCTGACAGTAGTCACAACACACAAGTGTTTTACCACATGTCACTATTGCGTCGCCTGATACAGATTGTTTGATATATATAGTGCGTCTTTATAATCACTAGTGTTGCTGTCAAACTGAATAGCAGTTCTTTCCTTTGCTTCAGCATTTATGAGGTAAATGCATTTGATTATCGAATGCAGAAGAGAGAATGCTGCTTTTTATTGTTTTGATCGAAGCCATTCCCTGTAATCCTGAATAAAAGCTTCAGGAAGAGACCTCTTCGGTTTTGACATCAGTAAGACATTATAACACGTTTCGTTTTATTTAAAACACAATGCTACACTTTATTTGCCACAATCAAGTAGGGCTGCCACTAACGACTATTTTTATATCGATTAATCTGTCGACTAATTTATCACAATTTTCAACAGTTTTACTTTAAAACATTTAATTTAACTTGCAACGTTGGCCTTCAGTAGTGTATAAATGTAAACAAGCCCTTGACAAAATGTAAAACTAAGAGTAAAAAGGTACAAATTTGTAAACCAACATGACAAAAAAAGAATATCAGCAAATACTTTTTATATAGAATAGTGTTTTCACGATACCAAAATGATGACTACGATACCAGACTAAAATACCTCAATACCGATACTGAATCGATACCATGGCAAAAAAAAACAGTAAAAGTAATTGAATAATATGACAGAATTTACTAATCATTGTTTTAGGGTAAACCCCCTAAAACACATAGACGAAAAATAAATCATACTTGCAGGTTGTGGCCCGTAAACAGCTTCTGTTTTTAAATCCATCTTTCAGGACAAGCCGTTGTGCGACTCCTTCATTGAACTCGTGAAGATTGTGGAAGCTTTTCTCCGTGAAATGTGCAGTGGGAGCCACGCGCGCCCGTCTCACACTGCCAGTGTTTGTCTCGCGCAGCTGAATCGCGGCGCGTGTATTGCAAATACAGACGACTATTGTCCATTATGTCACATTTTCCGGTCTTCTCCTCCGACCCCTGTCTGTCTCGTGCTTTGATTTATGATGGGCAGCATATATCTGTTGCAAATGCGACCGTGTTCCCCTCTGTCTCATACACACATGCATATAACGGCATTGGCAACAACACTCCAGCCTACTAACTAGCCTACCACAGCAACTATTCCCTGCGGCGATACAAAATGGCCTCGCCCCCCCCTTATTTCATATTCTCGGAGGAGGGGTTTATGTAAATATTGGGGCTGGTGATGTCAGCAACCCTGGAGGAATGTGTAGTAGTCCCTAACGGCCGTTTGCTGTAGTCCTTAGAAATTGATTTCTTTAAAAGTATCTCCCTTTGCTTTAATTTTCAAAGTTACAACGTTCAAAGTTTAAAGTTGAAAATTAATTTTAATATGCAAAACTGTTACCCAATCATAGCAGTGGGCGTCTAGTGTCCGAAAGAGAGGGTCAAAAACAGGATAGAAAACAGCTTATTACTTCTATATTAGGATGTTTTAGATTTAGTAAAAATCTTGACAACATAAGTGGACCTCAAAGAACATTATAAAATAAAACGTAGTTGTCATGTCAGTTTAGTTCATTACATGTTAAAATGCAACTTATTTTAATAATGTATTAGTAAATGTTGAAATTAAGATTAATAAATGCTTTAGAATTAATCTTCATTAACTAATTTGATAAAAATGTTACACTTTGCATAAAGCGTTACCAAGAATTCGAATAAATGAAAAGATACAATAATAAGTGAAGTTAACTGAGATGGTGGTCCAGTGGGTTAAACCATGGAGCCAAGAAGGTTGCTGGTTTTATCCCAGAAGTCACCACCAGTGTGTCCTTGAGCAAGGCACTTTACTCCATGTTGCTCCAGGGGGATTGTGCCTGTAATAAGCAAATGTAAGTCGCTTTGGATAAAAGCGTCTGCCAAATGCATAAATGTAAATGAAGTGATTGTCGTGCAGGGTCCTGCTGGAGAGGCTGATTGTGAATAGGCCACACCCATGGGGTCTGCTCATCACCTTCATAGAGCTGATCAAGAACCCTGCATTTAAGTTCTGGAGCCATGATTTCGTGCACTGCGCCCCAGAGATTGAGAAGTAAGCTGGTCAACAAGACACAATCCCATCTTTGTTTTTTTACAACAGAGAAAACATTGCAGATCTTCTGTCTCTGCAGGTTGTTCCAGTCGGTGGCTCAGTGCTGCATGGGGCAAAAGCAGGCCCAGCAGGTGATGGAGGGAACAGGTGCCAGTTAGGCTGCAGGAACTGCTCCTGTGCCCAGAGAGAGAGAGAGAGAGAGAGAGAGAGAGCTCTCCCTTCTCCCCAACCCTTCATTTGCCCCACCAACACCCTGCACATCTGATCGACACAGCCGGCACTGGACTACCGCTCTCCTTCCACCGGGCGGCATCTGACCTGAGGAGTTTCTTATTTGGTTCTTTTTTTTCTCCCTCAACAATTTAAAATGTTCAATGTAAATATTAAAAAGGGACATTTAAGAGCAGATTTTGAGTATTTCTTTGTCAAAGGTGAGGCACACGCTTGAGCACATTTCACTCCTTGTTCTTTGTGGCTCCCCCAAACTCTCCATAAATTATTTTTTGCCTTCAAGATGGATTGACTTTTTTTGGAAGCTTGGTAGTGGCTAAGGAAGCTGTCTTGTTTCATTTCTTTTTTTTTTTGGAAGTTTGGTTTTTAATGGGAGAGCTATCGGTGTGGTGAGCTGATCGGACAGATGTCCTGGACTGCAGGGGGAGGGGGGGGGGGGTCACTAGTTTTGCACCTGTGAGGAAACAAATCTTGGGTTGGAGGTTCTCCCTGGCACTTGTACAATTGTGGAAATATTCAGAAATTTGTTGGTAAATTGGATCTTCGGAATTTGTACAAAGATTCAACTTGCAGAACAAAAAAGGACCAATACAGCTCATTTTGTAAGGATTTCGAATGTTTTGTAAATGTATTGGTCCGCGTGTTGTATTTTGTAGTACTTTGTAGTTGCCTTTAGTTCCGCTACTTATTTCCTGTATGTATGCATTCTGTAGTTACTGTATTAAACACTTGAACTGCACATGGTTGCATTTGTTTTTGGTTGAAATATTTTGTTGAAGTTGTCATATGGTTAAATACTTTAATTTCTGTTCTTCTATCGTTCAAGTGTCTTTAATCTGAGTTAATTATAAATTCCATATGTTGTTTGGAATTTAATGCAGTTTATCTTGCTGTAAATAGATTTAAGTCCAAGTAAACTGCATTCAAGTCCTTTTGGGAAGTTATTATATTTAGGATGTGCATACAAGTGATTTTGGCTTGAGTAACTGAATTTCGATGGACAACATTTATTTGTTTTTTCATGTACTGACAAATGGAAGGCCATTTCAGCAGTTGGTGAAAACGATAGTTTAAAAATGGAGATTGATTGAATTTAGAATTATTTTGACACACCTGATTTGAAGTCAGGCTTCAAATCCTCACTGGAAGGATATTGAAGTAGCTTTGATTCCATTCATTCCGTTTTTATGCACATTTTGGGATATACCATTAAAAAAACCACTAGATGTAAATGCCAAGATGTGCATACGTTTTCAAAATACACATTTAAAAAAACGTGTGCACTCAATTGTGACGCTGGACCACAAAACCAGTCATAAGGGTACATTTATTTATTTTTTAATTGAGATTTATACAGCAACTGAAAGCTTTCCTTTGATGTATGGTTTGTTAGGACAATATTTGAAAATCTGGAATCTGAGGGTGCAAAAAAATCTAAATATTGAGAAAATCGCCTTTTAAAGTTGTCCAAATGAAGTTCTTAGCAATGCATATTACTAATAATAACTTTACTAATAATAGGCAATTTACAAAATATCCTCATGGAACACTTAAGTAATATCTCTACTTAATATCCAAATGAATTTTGGCATAAAAGAAAAATCTATAATTTTGACCCATACAATGCATTGTGGATATTGACACATACTAATGCGACTTATAACTGTTTTTGTGGTCCAGGGTCACAAATGTGTGTGGAAGATCCTTTTTTTTTGTCAATTAAATTTTTATTCAATCAAATACCTTGAAATAAATATGTTTTCCAGGAGTTATTTTCTTATTTACAATAACAAAAACTACTTGTTGAATACAATCAGGTGATATTAATACACAACACTTCGATTAACTTAACTGCGTTAAGGATCAACAGTGTGTGGCAGATCTTTATCCGTTAAGAAAACATGTAGATAAACTACTTGCCTCAACAGAGGATGTGATTGGATGCCTGTGGACCAATTTCATCATCACAGTATTTCAAATGTTGGTTTGCTCATTCTTTGGTTTAATTCAGTCTCACATGATTGCATTCCCAAACATCATACGATTGCAAGGCATAACATCATTTATTGAGAAACTTAAGTAATTTTTGATGTAGGAAAAAGAGCCACAGGGACTTCCATTTTTGTTAGATATTTCGCGGGAATTTGCCAGGAAGTGGATACGCTGCCTTATTTACAAATGTTTTATGCGATATTACAATTTTGCGCACAAGTTAAAATCGCAACGTTGGATGGAGCCCGACCGACCGACATTAGGGAGTAAAAAAAAGTATGTCGATATATCGCCCGATATTCATTATGTGTATATAGGCCATGGGCGTCGGAAGCAAAAAAAAATGTGAGTGGGTCCTCAGAATTTTTTTTTACTGGAGATTATGTCAATTACATTAAGTACAAATATACCGCTTTGCTTGCTAAACGTATAGTTCGGAAAGACAAAATTACGGAAATCGCCATATCATTGAGAGCGGCAGTAGTGTAGGGGTAAGACGCACGGCATCTAGTTTGACATAAATCGACCCGCGGTTCTAGTCCGCCTTTTGCTGAGCTCAATCTTCTCCCTTTTCCCATCACATATCAGATCGGAAAACCATTTATTTTCAATAAAAATGAAGAAAATATTAGAAAAGTGGAAATAAAGTGTCTAACGTGTTTAATAATAAGTGTTTATCCATTAGGGGTAGGTAAACAGACGTGTGCTGAATGTTAGAGACGATAAAAGTGAGTGGGTCCAATATCATTGATCGTAAAAAGTGGGTGGGTCTTGTCCCACCCACATACAATGGTTCCGACGCCCATGATATAGGCCTATATATAGCGCATCACGCGCTGCGCGTAGTGCACCAAGTGCTCAGGAGGGCACCACAAGAAAATGCTCCCCCCACCCCCGGGGGCATCATAAAGTGATCGCGCATAGGGCATCAAAACGGCCAGCGGCGGTACTGGATCTACTTCATGTGTTCTGATCATCATTCTGAATCCCATCTGTGTATGTTACTCATAGACAAAAGTACGGTTTTCTCAGCTGTTTTTTTCTCAAAAAGTTGCATGAAGCTACAATAAAACAGAGGGGCTGTTCTTTCTTTTGATATATTACATGTTCAGATATTCATACAAGATAATTGTGGGCCATGAAACTTGTGGAAATGACCGAAAACTCTGGCGGTGACTGGCAAATTTCATGTTTACGTTCACTAAGGACATAACCGACTATGTTTACGATGATTCTCGACAAGACAGGTATTTTGACATAATTTTATGTGAATATTCGCTGTGAGACACTTGGGCGTGTGTTCATATTGGCCGATAAATCGGTCAGGCTCTAATGGAAACATAGCTAACGTCATTCATATTCAATGTTCTTCTAAATGCGATATCTGATGTGACTGCAGACACTAGCCATACCAAGGTTATAGGTTAAATTCCCAGGGAATACATGAGCTGATTAAAAAAACACAAATGTAAAATGGGCTTGAACTCACCAAAAGTCACACTAAACAAGCCATCTTTATAGCTCAGAATCAAAACACTTTTTCTGAAAGGGGAAAAGTACAGCACAAAACGAATAACCTACAAACTATACAGAGTGCAAATTCAGTTACACCATGTCGCCTGAGGACTTTTCTTGTTTTGACAACTAGAGTGTTTCCCAGAATGCAGTGTCATCACTGAATAAGAGATTTAAGAATGTTTGTGGAATCCGCGCATTAAGCCGTAGGTTTGGTGAGTTGTTGCAAGCGCTGTAGGATGCTCTTCTGACCGTAACGCACATGCAGAGCTCGCTTCTCTCTGCTGCGGAGTTCAGCCAGAGCTCCCTGATCCTCCAGACGCCTCCTGTCCGTCTCTACATCCTCAGAATAAGAGTCCAGCGTCAAAGCAGCTGCTGTGTGCAGGAGACACTTCCACTCCGCTGACAACCCTGTCAGGACACTGAAACTCAGAGCCTGCTCCATTCCATCATCATCCTCTTCGTCTTCCTCCCAGCCTTCGTTTTCACAGAACTCCTCGAACACTTGCACCGTCATGCAAAGGACCTACTCGAGAAAAAAAAATGGTTTAAAATGTAAAAATCTGAAATCATCGAGATTTTTTGGGGTTTAAAATCAGTCCATTATGCTCACAGAGGCTGCAATTATTGAATCAAAAATACAGTAAAAATAGTAATATTGTGAAATATTACCATTTATCATCTTTTCAAATGTAATTTATTAAGGTGTTGGTAAGGCTGAATTGTCAGCATCATGTTTTCAAGATTGAAAAAATATATGAACAATTTATTATATAACTTAATATTTTCATGGAAACCATTTGTTTTTCAGGAATCTTTGATGAATGGAAAGTTCAAAAGAACAGCATTTGATAGAAATCTTTTGCAACATTATGTCTTTCAGGGTTTCTGCAGGTTTTATGAAGATAAATGTAAGAATTTCTAAACACCTTTTTAAGACCAATTAAAGAAAAAACCAAAGGGAAAACAATCCGTCAATATGTTCTCTTAATGTAAATGTCAAAGTAGCAACACAATGAGTTTGTCAGCAAAAAGTGATGTTCTTTCCTTAGTATTTTTAAGCTGTTTTCCAGTGCAAATGTCTAAAGATTCTTAAATCAAGAAGCATTTACTGGAGATACAAAATTAAATAAAATATGAAGTCTTGTTTTCTGTGAAAATTTGTTTTTTTCAGCTTCTTATCAGATTTTTTTTACAACAATACAATAGAAGAAGAAAAAAGGGGGTGCTGCCAATCACTCAATGTAATCTACAGTTTACACAATAAAAAATACAGAAATGAATACCGAAAATATAAAGCCTTAAATGCCTTATTAATTCTAGTATATAGCATATGTCTAAATTTTAAAAACATAAATTATATATAATCTAACAAAATTATGTGAGTTTATGATCGAAACAAGAACAAATATAGCTGCAAGCGGCAATACTGAGGCCAAGCGCAACAGTAGCAAACAAGGAAGCTAGCAGCAGACCAACTGAAAAAATGAGTGAAGACAATTTTAAGCAAAAATGTTAAAACCCCACATTAAAACATTGAGTTGTATAGAGCCAATGTCATATTTCGTTTAATTATAGCGCCACCAAGAGGCACAATTATAAAAAAAAAGTGAGTGAAAAAAAGTCCTCGGAGTGAGTCCATACATGTGTGTCAATTTTGGTGAAAATATCTCATTTCATTTTAGAGTTATAAACATTTATATGAAAACACTCGTAAAAAATGACTGACACCTGGCTTTGATTAGATTTTACTACCCCTTACTATCATTATTTTGACATTTAGGCATTAGTATAAAGCTATCGACCTATGTTTCTGAACTTCTGGCGCTGGTTTCGTCTCGATCGGACGAGCGGTTTCTTAGATATCTGATAATGTTTTTAAAGCGCTAAATTACAACGCTGCACAAACCATATGCCGAAACCTAGCAAGTCCGGTATCGTTGGACTCGGCAAGGTTTCAGGAGACAAAAAAAGTTACTCCCAAAAGATATAAGCATTTGAAAAAAAAAATTCTCAACTAGGTGGCGCTGTTTCAAAACGTATTGGGCTCCTTCAGGGCATTATTCTGATGACCCATACCGAGTTCCGTAACAATCCGTTCATGAGATCATAAAATACAGCATTTTAGCACATAATTCAAAATGGCCGACAGCCAAAATGGCCGATATGGTACAATTGGATATCAGTCGACTCTGCATGACATCCCGAGGAGATCACTTTTATGATTTTTGGACAAACAGTTCAGAAGTTATAAGTCTCCGGACCAGTAGGTGGCACTGCGCCAAAACATTGCATGTTGCCTCAGATCATGATTGGGATGACATTTACCAAGTTTGGTTTGAATACGATAAAACGTTGCGGAGATATAGACTTAAAATGTGTTTGCGCGTTTATCCAAAACGATTTGACGAATCAACTTGAATTCCATAACTTTTTGTTGGCACTGCCTGACGATGATCTGGTTAAATTTTCATGCAAATCGGATGAATCGTCTAGGACGAGTTTGCAAAAGTAGGTTTATCGGAAAATTCTAAATGATGGGAAAATTTAAGTGACGGAAAATGACGTCATATAGTGTCAAATTTTGTTTCTAGCCCTTATGGTTCAAAAGTTATTAGCATAAACATGAGTGCAACTTTGGACAGGTGGTGGCGCTAGAGGGATTGAGTTAGAGACTCAAAATTTGCTATAGTGACAGTTGGGACTGTCCTCTATCTGTGTGCCAAATATCTGATTTAAAAAAATCGAATTCAAAGGGAAGTTTTCAAAATTTATTGACAGATATTTGTTCTTGTTTTAAGCATAAACACTTAATTCTGTTCAATTTTTTAAAGGTCCCGTTCTTCGTGTTCTTTTGAAGCTTTGATTGTGTTTACAGTGTGCAATATAACATGTGTTCATGTTTCGCGTGTAAAAAAACACAGTATTTTTCACACAATGTACTTATCTGTGTACCGCTGTTTTCACTTTACTAAAAACGGCTGATGACTTCCTTGTTCTATGAAGTCCCTCCTTCAGAAATACGTAACGAGTTCTGATTGTGCCAGCGGTTCCTGTGTTGTGATTGGACAGCAGCGTAGCGCAAGTTGTACGGAAAGGTCACGCCTCTTAACGGGAGATGTATGCGATCAATGATCTCTACAGCGTCCCTGGGAAAGCCAAACAAAGGTGATTTGACTCCGGGATGAAAATAACAGCGTCTCGACGACATGGCGACAAACACACTCAAACGCAGCACTTCCTTTTCTCCACGCGACACATCCTCTTCTCCACGTGGGACAGCAACAAGACCACGCCCCCTTTTTCGCATATTCTTGTGGGCAGAGGTTAGTCTGTTCTACTGACGTCATTTATGAAGGAAGTACCAGGATGTAGTCCAAGCCGGCCGTTCGCTGTAGGCTTTGAAAGGGAACTTCTGTTAAATAAAATATCTCGCTTGGCATTGAACTTTGAGCTTTATAATTTTACAGGTATTATTTATGCTCTAACAGCAACATTACACACTAACTAAAGTTTGAACAATGGGATCACGAAGAACGGGACCTTTAAGACTTCATTTTGCATTTGTATCTCAAGTAAATGTATCTTGATTTAAAGATGTTTCGATATTTGTATTGGTAACAGGGCAAAGATACTGAGGAAGATATTATTTTGTTGCCATGCATGCAATATCTAATGCCATGACTTCATAAATGTAGGCCTTCATTTTTGTAAGGGGGTATTAAGACTTTTTAAGACCCCCAGAAACCCGCACCTTTAATCCGGTGTCCTTGCTTAATAAAAGTACTTATTACTTTTAAAATATATTGTTGACTTTTTGTCATGTTGATCAAATGGTTACCTTCAGAGTAGTGTAGAGCTCATTGTAAGTGAGACAGCCTAATTCTCCGAAGATAAAGACTCCTTTCTCCACCACAATCTCCATCTCGCACAACATGTTCCATTTGTCCACTAAGAGCCGTTTATCTGCTTCACTTTGTGTCACTGTAAATGCAATAAAGTGTATTACAAAGTGTATTAGAAATTTTAAGTTAAATAAGTTCCTCTATTTATAAACATCTATAAAGCCCCACCTTGCACAGCTGCTTTGTACACACTGGACATCTGTATATCTACGGTGTCATTGCTATTCGTAGGAAACGGCTCTGCAAAGCCATACATGTGGAGGAGCTGCCAGTTTGCCATCTGTCCGTAGGTGTTAAAGACCTCCTCGCCCTTTTCAATGTGCCGTACGGACACCATCTTCAGGCACTCCTGTGCGAGGGAACAAGTGAGCTGTGAGATCTAAAAGCATCCGGCATAAACAATCAAAAAAAAGCAATGCATCTGCAGCACATACAGGTGTATATTCCAGATTGGCATTGTGCTTGGAAACGTGATTCAGCATGTCAGCCATGGGCACCATCATTGGAGGGTTAGGCTGTTTTTCTTCTTCATCATCCTCATCCTCTACAGGCTCTTGAAAACTGAGAAAAGGACAAATTGAGAAAATACATAGGGGAAAAATTATGCTTTGGTAAATTATAATTATGACATAAAAAGCCATTATTATGACATACCAAGTCAGAATTATGACATACTAAATCATAAATATAATTTAAAAGTGACGAAGTATAAAAGTCAAAATTATGGCATACATAATTATGACAGTCATAATTATGAAATTAAATCACTATTATAAAGTAAAAAGTACTTTCTGTCGCAATTATGACTTTTTGTCAATTTCATCTTTTTATATCATCATTTTGACATGGCCATAATTTGGATGCTTTATGTAAGAATTTACATTTTAAGTAATGTGTCATAATTTTGACTTTTTATGTCATCATTATGACTTAGAAAAGCATGATTTTTTCTTATGTGGTGGAAACGTACTTCCATAGAAACAAAAAATAAAATTAGGGATGCATTATTCATCCATTATTAACATTCTGGCCGATATGATAAGCAGATATTTTCATGTTATGACCAATAACCGATAAATGGCCTATATTAAAATTCTACTATATTGCCTAAATAATTCAAACTAAAAGAAATCGTAACAACCTACAAGTCATTTTAGGCATCACAGCATATGTACAGTATGAAAAAAAAGTTGATATTTGTTAAAGATTACATTTATTAGTATTATTTATTAGTCACTTTTTAGTGAGCATTAGATAATGGGAAAGCATGCACAATTAAATATCCAATTTGATCTATATCGATCAATTTAAATATTGCAAACAACCATTGTGGTATTTATTGTGCATCGCTAAATAGAATCCTAATAATATTCCAAATTTAATTTAATTAAATAGTTCATAGATATCTCACCTATAGGCCATTACAAATGCTACCAGGCTCTTGTAGAGCTCCAGGTTGTGCTTCTCGGGATCCCACAGGTCAGGATGGGACTTCATGAAAGGAAGGACAATGTCATTGTACTCATCCTGGAGTTTTTTCAGATCAGTGTTGACAGCCTCGGGAATTCCTGTGCCTTTCAGGAGTTTATCACGCTCCTTCTCGGACCTTCAAAACAGAGACATCCTGACCACGAAGAACTGAAGGATCCTTGAAGGATATCTTACAAAAATGAACAGCAAAACTTACCAGAACATGGGCTGATCCAGTGTCCTAAAGTCTGGCCAGAGAGACAAATATGGTTTCCAATGGGATTGTGAACATGTGTACTCGTATAGAAGACCCAGAAGAAGAGGAACCCAGCCTGATGCGCTCTCCAAAGTTTTCTTCCCTAAACAACGACCATAAATTCAAGATATGGTGATTACAAGCCAGCGGGTGGAATGGTTACAGAAGGTGGAATTGCAGTAAACCTGAATGTTTTCATACCTTCTTCAAGCACTTTTTTGACTTTAGTGGTGCCGTGATGCAGGAGTGTCTCTCTGGGAATGGAGAACAAGATGTGCCCCTCTTCAATGTCCTCTTTGGCAAGCATGCCATATTCGGCTACTGTACCCTCTTTACTTAAGTACACCTAAAGAAATTAATATCAACTGTGATGGATATCAAAGTCCCTTTAAAGCCACAATATGTACATTTTCGCTGTTAGAGGTTGCTTATTCAAAACAAAGGCGTAGCTTGATGACGCATTGATTTTGCAGAGCTTTTATTATGCCGCAGATGACCCCTCATGCGTATGTGGGGTAACGCAGCGCTGTTTTATCATATTAGATACATTATTTGAGTGTGTTGAAAGTTATGTTTTAATGCTGCTCTGTGCGTTTGCTTGGCGGCTACTATAAGACACGTGTTGCACACTGACTGCAGTAAGCTAGATCAATATTAGGCATGGTAAAACATGGTACTCGTGGTAAAACATAGAAAACGAGATCAACTGTGTTGAGCTATATAACAATGATTTGTTTTCTGTCCATGAATGTATCCAAACAGTTGCTCATCGGTCTAATAAAACACATAATATATTAAAGCTTCCATGGTTTCTACAAAATAAAACTGGAAATCGAGGGTATCGTGGGTATGGTGTCATTGATAGGCGACGAACAGACACAGTCCATTTCCTGATTAAAATTGCTTATTTCTCTGGATTTAAAAGTTCTTGGAAACATTTGGGATCATGTTAGTACACAAGTCAACAAAATATATAACACTGTTCTAGTGGTTTTTGGATATTTTAATTCAAAAATCTTACATATTGTGCCTGTAAGGCAAGTCTCAGGCCACTTGGCGACCATCTTTGAAACGCCTTTCGGGCAGCTATTTCAGTCATAGCCTACAAGTACAGCTCCTATCTCTTTTAATTGGGAAATTCTCCAAAACTGATCACCAAGCTTACGATTAAATTTCATATTTCATGAATTTTGTTTCTAAATGCTCAAATCATGACAAAAAAAACAAACTGCATTTTTAGGGCTGGATGCATTGTCTGAGAACACTGACTGTTTCTATAGCAAACAGAGATTCTAAAGGTGATTGGCTCTTAAATTTAAAAGGCGGGGCTTATTCCACCATATTGCATGTTGAACGTCCTCCCATTTGTAGTAATACGAGTCTTTGTATATCTAAAGACATTGGTAAATATCTCCAAGGGTTTTATCGTCATGAAAACAATTTCTATAATCGTGTATTTGTATTTAAAAATGTCACAGAGCTCACTGAAATTTAAAAAAAAAATATTAGATGGACATGAAAAAACTTAAGTCAAAAATGTATTAAAAAATGTTGACAACTAACTGAAGATATGTATAAATTGAAGTGCTAAAATTACAACAACAAAAACTAAAAACATGACAAATGCACAGCGCAAATATTAACACTTAAGATAAAATTAAAACTGAAATATAAATATAAAACCTAATTCAAAATATTGTGCAGGAAATGAGTGTATGAACAATAATATAACCCTGATTATTAGTATATAAACACACATAGGCCTACACACTTATTATTACTATACATATATTAAAATTAGATATATTCATATTGCATTAACTATATATTACATATGATATAACAAGTTACCTTATCGCTGAGCGTCAGCTTCACACTATCACACCACAGCAAGAAGTTGTTCAGGGGGTCCAGCACACAGTTCTCCTCATCATCTATCTGAAACCACACATGATGCTATGCTGAAGGATCTTCATGATAAGCTGTAAAACATCTGCGTTTCAAGCTAAAGGCAATATTTGAATCTAAATTATGAATTAACCTGCGAACTGTCACTAGTAATAACGTGAGAAAACGTTGTTTTTACCTTTGGTCTTTTTGTGTCTGTCGCCATTTCATTAAAATGCAAGCTCGTCGGTGAGATATTAAAATATATATTGTTTTATGGCGACTACTATCCATGTGAGGAACTTCGGTCACTTCTTCTTCTTCCAGTTCGTCTGCAGAAAGTAACACAATCATGTACAATGGCGCCACCTACGATTTTGCCGAGTGAATGACAGAATAAAGAATATAGAGATAATGTAATCTTATACATATAAATACAATGTTATCTTATGATATACATATAATTAATACATATTTATACATACAAATATTTTTTGCATAGTCAGTCCAAACACAGGGTTGAAGTCATGCATCCTCAGGCCAGATAAACATTAAAGCTAGATCCTCACTGAGACAAGTGTGAGGAAATGGAAATAGATTTATTATGCAATATTCATGTGTCTTAAAGAATTCACTAAGCAAACAGACATACATTTACTATGACAATAAAATGAAGCAAATAAACAGAGACAATGTTATCTTTATCTGGCATAAAGGCCTCAGGTTTCTCGGGGCGGCTCTGCTCATTCATTGAGGAATTGTCCACTTGTCCTTCTCAAACGGCACAGACTCAGCTAACAGGGAACATTCTCAGAACTATTGTTCTGGCAAGGTTCTCTCATAAATATGAACAAATGTTCGTCCAGTAACATTAACAAAACATTTGTGTCTGGTATTTAATAATGCTCTCAAAACATTAGCACAAAAACATTATTTATACATTTTTCACGGAACGTTCTTTCTGTAAAATTTTAGTTGGACATCTGTTTTTTTTATGTTAAACTTGTCACTTTTGAATGTTCCCGTTGTTACAGTATTGAAATGTTGTACAGTATTGAACATACTGTAACTTTTCAAACATTGAGAAAACAGTCAAAAATAACTTTTTTTATATAATTTTTTTCTAGGAGAAGTTGGGAATGATGAGAGTTACCTGTAATTTTCCATAATATTCAATTAGGATTTCACAAGCATTGCATAAACACTTCACTGATTCTATCATATCATAGTTTTGATGAATCTTGACTGGTAGTTTATTGTGTATATACAGTGCATAAGGATAATGATTTACAGAGGATAAGTGGTTTGGAGAAAGGAGGGATGGATGGATTTCCCCAGTCCACCCCAGGGTAGGGGGCACAGCATTATGTTCAGAGCTGATATTTCACTTATATGCTAATCATTCTCATGTAATTAGTTAACTTAAGACTTTAAATGTGAGATGTTTTTGCATTGCATTATTTCAGATTTTAGCCATTCACATATATACCTATATTTCAACATGAACAACTCAGCAGTGCAAAGGGAAGATTTATACAAATAGTTTATTTCACAGAACTGGGATATTTGCTAGGGATGTCTCAAAAACAAACCCAAAGGCCACATATAACAACTTTGAATATACATTTGTTATGGCATATATAATAGACATATAATGAAAATGAATGCAACAATCTATAGGGCACAACAAATACCACCCACTTTTTCAGCCTTGGTTCCAAAAATATTTTTCTTATTCATTTTCTCCATAGGGATTTAAATCGCAACATTACAAATTTATATTTGACGCAAAATGCATAAAAACAAATAAACTTTTGACTTGTAACTTTAGAAATGTATTCTAAAAAAATATGTATACTCTATATAGTAGCTTAATCTGACTTGATAACATCATTTGCAGTGGGGCAGTCACTGTTGAGCTTTTTATTGCGTTTCCAAATTTTCCATTCCACTTTGGGAGGTAGTGTAGATGAACATGAATTCAGCTATTAAAAACAGGCATTTCAGTCAGGCCCACTTAAGTCAAAGACACCATTTAGTAAACTTTTAGTAAACTTTTTATTGCATATTTTGCAAACATGTAGTAAACTTTTTATTGCATATTTTGCAAAGATTTACATTTGGCGGTATGGCTCTGTTCTAAATTCCCCATCCTTTTCATGAGCTCCATGAAAAGCCAAGACAGGGAACAGCAGCTGATTCAGAGGACAACCTCCCATTTAAACTGTGAGGGCAGAGCAAATCCCCCATTTAGAACAGAGTATGCATCAATGACAACAAAATGACATTAAGTTAAGCAGTTTAAGGAGGAGCTGGGGAGGAGGTAGGTTGCAAAGCAGCGTGCAGCAGAAGCGTCCAAGCAGGCAGATTGAAGTGAAGCTATGCTTAAGTAAGAGAGAAGCCAATTGAGTGCATAGGATCAGCTGAATCGGATCAGCCGAAAGGGGCGGATTTAGAATTTCCCAATCAGCTGATAGCGGAGCTTGACTACGTGGCCTGCCAGAACTAACGCTGTATGCTTGATAATATATCATCACTTCAACAACCTTGAAGCTCATGGTATGTCCATTTTGAAAAGATTAATACATTATTGTTAAACATCAGTATGGAGAAAATGAATTAAATTTTTACTTCCAGAATGTGACTGTTGCACTCGATTACCTGCAACTTTATATGCAGTATCCCAAAGTTTCTGTAGATAATGCTACAATTAATATTAGACATTTAAAGATAATTTGTTTATCAAATTATACCCTGTACAGGGTGGGAATATATTTGGCATTGTGATTTACTGTTTGTCTGTCTGTCTGCACTTGATGTGCATTCTGTAGGGTTTAGGCATCATGGTGACTCCATACACCGGGGTGTAATCTGGTTCCCCGGCATCATCGGGCCACACAAACTGGAAACGGCGCAACAGAGTGACCATGACCAGGAAGAGCTCCATACGTGCAAGACTCTCACCGAGACACACGCGGGGACCTGTAAAACACATATGATGATGATCACAGAACAAGACGAGATAAAACATACATACATTTGTGAATGGTTACCTGTAGAGAAGGGTATAAAAGCCTCAGGCTTCTCAAACTGGCCCTGCTCGTTCAGGAAGTTGTCTGGGTTGAATTCATGAGGAAACTTCCACTGGCCTTCTTCTTTTAGCACAGAAGTGAGGTTGGGAATGATTACAGTTCCCTGACCAAGGAGAAACAGTTTAAATTTGTTTTGAAGTATGAAACAGTTTTTTCATACTTTAAACTTCCTAGGCAAGTTTCCTCACCTTTGGGATGTTGTAGCCCATCAGCTCAGTGTCTTTGGTGGTGCAGTGTAACACACTTAGCGGTACAGTGTTAGCGACACGCTGGACTTCATGAATCACAGCCTGTGTGTACGGCATATCATGTCTGTCTTCATACGATGCGTGAGCTTTATCCTCCAGAATATCATCAATCTCTTGCTGACATTTTGCTGGTGAGAAAACAAGGCTAAAAGAGTTAGCTTTGCTTATATGCTAACATACACCTGAATGTTTACAATATCCAGTTAATAGGCAAATTAGCAATACAATTCACAACAATATCACATATTTAGCTTCTTTAGTTCAATTCACACTTAAAAACTGTAATGCCTGTTCTAGCATCACGAGTCAAAAAAGTGATTAGCCTTCCATTATACAGCTGCCATATGGAGCATTATGATTTCTTCCACTTGTTTTTCTATTAGTAGTCCATCTCCTCCTGCTCTACGGTCTCTGGTTTAACCTAAACCTTTTTTTAAATAAGAAAAAATCTATGTGTGTGTGTGTGTGTGTGTTTTTTTAACACCTTGAACCTCTGGGTGGGTCATGAGGTAAAGAAAAGCAGTGAGGAGGGTGTTGGAAGTGGTATCAGTCCCTGCAAAGTGCAAATCCAGAATGTACATGATGAGCTGGTCTTCAGAAAAGGTGGAACCATCATTTTGTCTCTGGGGAGCATAAGATGTCATTCACTTGAGTCTCAAACTGTGGTGCATTTGTTCAAGAATAACGTGGGGACCAAAAGTCTAAGACCACCAGTGCAAACCAAACGCTTCTATTTTTAAATAAGTACAGTTTTTATTATCAGTATAATTTGTGAGTGAAAATATTCCTAGATTTAAATTAGATTAGATTATAAACCTCATTTTGGTCTCAGAAGTTTGGACTTGGAAGTTAATGTATGTCAGAGACTCACACCTTATCAAGCTCATCCAGATAGCAGTCAATGAAATCTCTCGGCTCTCCTGGGACTCTTGTGCTCTTGTGTTCAGCGATCAGCCTTATATTTATATCTTTTATCTTCTTCGTGTTATCAAAGGCTTTTATAAAAGGCAAGAAGAAGATTCTCAATAAAGGAAGTGTGTCATATATCTGTTAGGAAAGAACATACAGTCTTATACAATTACCCTAAAATGCAAGCTATTTATCAAATTTGAATGTCAATCACATTCAGTGAAATCAAAATAGTATAAATATTATTTAATTAAAATATGTAACAAAAAAACTCTAAATGTTGACAAACATATTTTTTTGCAGTTATACAGGTTTATATTTAACAGAAAAGACCAATTATATATCCATGACTCATCCTGCACTACAGATTTTTGTCCAATCAGATGCTCTCTAGAATAAGAATGTCCCGCCCCCTAATAGCCTACTGTACCTCCTTCCTCTGATTAGTAGCATGTAACATAGTTTAATCATTGGCTATTACAAAAAGAAACTAAATAGAGAAAATGGCAACTTTCAAGCAATTTCACTGGTGTTTCGATCTGAAATCTCACCATGTTCCATGGTCCATTGAGGATCTTTGAAATCTCTGTAACGAGCTGGACGTAGCTCTTTAGGAATTCATTGTTGTAATCAAAACGGGATCCGAACAGAACCAAGCCGATAACATTTGACGCAGCATTGTGGAACATAGTCTGAGGATTCACAGTTCCTCCTGTACAAATGTAAATCAATTAAAAAGATTGACATTTTCCTTGTCAGCCAAGGCATAAAAAACATTGTCTCCATCTTGTCGATCAATCCAAAGTAAAATAAAAAAAAATAAAAAAATCAAATACCAGCGTTTTTGTCGAAATAAGCAACAATATGTGAAATCTCTCCCAGAATTCTCTCCTCCATGGACTGCTTCCCCAGGCCAAAATTCCTCAAGGTCATCAAAGCAAAGCGTCGATGATCCTTCCAACGGGGCCCATAGTCAGCCAATATGACACCTTTAGTAAAATTATGATGTTAGTTAAGTTGTAGGGTTTCTCGTAGTTAACATTTTCCAAAAGATTATATTTACCAGCATAACACAATACACGCTTTCACAGACTAGGCTTAAATTAGTCCCAGTCATTTAGTCATTTTCATTGCATGGTTTATACCCTTACGAATATTAACCATGGTTTTATTGTAGTAAAAATGTAGTAACCATGTTTTTTTGGCTAATTGAATACCATTTATATAACTACAGTTTTACCACAAATACCATGGTTAAACTGTGGTTAGAGAAGCAAAACCATGGTTAATTTGCAGTTACCATGGTTTTACTACAATAACCATGGTTTTTTGGTTTTATTTGTAGTAAAACCATGGTTTATTTTCGTAAGGGTAAACACCCATCAGTTTGAAAACACCCACAAATTTAGAAACGCCCATTTTCCCTCAAATCATTCACGGTGTACAAGACAAGTTGGAAAGAGACCTGAGCAGAAGGTGGACAAGGGAAGTATACTTTCGGCTTTACACCAGTAGGTGGCGACAATTTACTGTCATGAATCATGCACGCGGCCAATTCGTTAGAAATTCAGGAACGACAACTTACTGAACTTGGAACTATTTTTCGGTGGCGGAGCAAAAGAGGCAAGAAAAGGTCTAATTCATAACTCTATTGAACTGTTGTATAAAAGCAGTTTCACACTTAAGCCTACTAGATTGTGACTACTTAGTTGATATACAGCTTGTTGTAGGAGTTACCTTTATTTTCCGAGAGATGACTGATCATTAAGTCTTGAGGCCGTCCTGAGAAGTCTTGAGCCTTCGTAACTAGAGCTTCCTTAATAACCTCAAAACTATTCAGAAAAACTATTGGTCTTGATCCAGTATACAGACTGAAAATGTTCCCATATCGTTCTGCAAACTTTAAACAAATGGAAAATTATTTTACAAACAAGAAAAAAAGAAAAATGTTTAAACTTAAGATGACAACCAAAAAAAATAAAGCCATACTCTTTCAAAGTCCTTCAAAGGATTGGTGATGTTCACATGAAGCAGATTCCCAAATATTGGCAGAGGACGAGGTCCTGGAGGAAAATTCTTTGGCCTCTGGATCCGGACTAGGAGGAAGACGAAGAAGATGCATATCCACACGAGAACCAAAGAGCCCAGCATGCTGACTGATGTCCAGCTGTTGTCTCGCTGCAGTTTCACTCAAGCTTGTGAACTCAAACCACTCAGTCTCTTGGGACATCGCCGCCTATCTGAACACATATTTTGGCCGTGTTCCAGAAAGATAAAATGGGCCCAGGCAAACAAACACTGCTCAGCATTCTGCTTTTCTGTATTCAAAGACCAATTACAAAGCCATATCAATTTTATAGCTACAGGGTAAACAAGGTTATGTCGTTTTGATTTATTTACTTGATCAGTTTATACTTTATTAAGTGTTTAATAGTTGTCTAGTATTGTCTAGTGTTATCAAGTTGTATGTTCATGTTTAAAGTGAACAACAAAAGTTTGGGGCCTTTGAAAGTTTTTTATTCTGAAAAGAAGGATACATTAAATTGATCAAAAATGTCAATGGCCAACAATACATTGTATGGGTTAAAATTGTCGATTTTTCTACATGTTCCATGAAGATATTTTGTATATTTCCTACCGTAAATATATCAACAATATATTATTAGTAGTAATATTGTTAAGGACTTCATTTGGACAACTTTAAAGACGATTTTCTCTCTCTCTCTCTCTCTCTCTCTCTCTCTCTCTCTCTCTCTCTCTCTCTCTCTCTCTCTCTCTCTCTCTCTCTCTCTCTCTCTCTCTCTATATATATATATATATATATATATATATATATATATATATATATATTGCACCCTCAAGATTCCAAATGTTCAAATAGTTGTATCTCGGCCAAATATTGTCCTAACAAACCATACATCAATTGAAAGCTTATTTATTCAGCTTTTAGATTATGTATAAATCTCAATTAAAAAAAAAAAAAAAACCTTATGACTGGTTTTGTGGTACAGTGTCACATTTATTTTACAGCCTGGTTTCAAAAACAGGGCTTAGATTAAGGCTTTAGTTCAATTAGGACATTTAAAAAGTTTTTTTATAAATGTGCCTTAGACAAAAAAAACATTACTAATGTGTATCTTGAGACAAAACAATGGCATTGACATATTTTAAGATATGCCAGTGCTAGTTGCTTTCGGTTCAAACATCCATTTTAGTCTGGGACTAGCTTAAACCTTGTTTGTGAAACCATGGGTACAAAAGATTTCTATTTTAAATAAATGCTGTTCTTTTGACCCTAATTTATCAAAGAATCCTGAACAAATTTATCACGAAAAATGTGATGCCGCAAATCTGTTTTCAACATTTATTATAATAAGAAATGTGCATATTAGAATGGTTTCTGAAGTATCATGTGACACTGAATCAATAATGATAACAATTCTACTAGTGAACACAATGAAACCACACTGACATACAATTCAGACAATATGACGAAAGCTTTTTATTTAAGGACTGTCTTCATGATGCAATACGATTCTTTTTATGACCTTTTTATAATATATATGACCAGTCTTAATACATACGGTTATTAAAATAATAATAACATATCATCTTTTGCAACAGAAATATGACACCATCATAATTTGACTGTCTGTCTGCACTTGATGTGCATTCTGTAGGGTTTGGGGGTGAGTGTGACTCCATACACCGGGGTGTAATCTGGTTCCCCGGCATCATCGGGCCACACAAACTGGAAACGGCGCAACAGAGTGACCATGACCAGGAAGAGCTCCATACGCGCAAGACCCTCACCGAGACACACGCGGGGACCTGTACACCATATATGTGTGTATACGATTTACAAAATGCACTCAAACAACTCAAAACTATACCTGCATCTGATTCTGAATCCGTTACCTGCAGAAAAAGGCATAAAGGCCTCAGGTCTCTCAAACTGGCCCTGCTCGTTCAGGAAGTTGTCTGGGTTGAATTCATGAGGAAACTTCCACTGGCCTTCTTCTTTTAGCACAGAAGTGAGGTTAGGAATAACAAAAGTTCCCTAGAGAAGAAAAAGAAACAAAGTCATGATTTTAAAGGGTTAAAACTCCCTTTATATAGAAGTTTCCTCACCTTTGGGATGTTGTAGCCCATCAGCTCAGTGTCTTTGGTGGTGCAGTGAAACACACTTAGCGGTACAGTGTTAGCGACACGCTGGACTTCATGAATCACAGCCTGTGTGTACGGCATATCATGTCTGTCTTCATACGATGCGTGATCTTTATCCTCCAGAATATCATCAATCTCTTGCTGACATTTTGCTGGTGAAATAAAAAGTTATGTTTAAGTCGTATCACTTTAGTATGGGGAACACATATTCACTATTAACTACGACTTTTGCCTCAATAAACTCCTAATTTACTGCTGATTACTAGTTAGTAAGGTAGTTTTTGTAGCGTTTAAGTTTAGGTATTGGGTAGGATTAAGGGATGTAGAATAGGATCATGCAGAATAAGGCATTAACATGTGCTTTATAAGTACTAATAAACAGCCAATATACTTGTAATATGCATGCTAATAAGCAACTAGTTCATAGCGAGAACTTAACCCTAAAATAAAGTGTTAACGTTTAAGCTAAAGCATTAATCAAATGAATTCAAATGCATTTATAAATCAAAACACAAACCTTGAACCTCTGGGTGGGTCATGAGGTAGAGAAATCCAGTGAGGAGGGTGTTTGATGTGGTATCAGTCCCTGCAAAGTGCAAATCCAGTATGTACAGGATAAGTTGAGCTTCAGTGAACGAGGAACCATCGTTTCCTCTCTGGTGAAATTAAAATAACCACTGATTAGAGATTAATAAGGAAAACTTTCTCATTCAGGTAAAATAGAGATGCACTTTCATTAAAATTCTGACCGATGCTGACAAACCGATAATTTTCATATTATGGACTATAACCAATGAATGGTGGAAATTAAAAGTGAATTTAGGCATCACAACATTATAATGTACAGTATGAAAAATCCATAAACTTTTTTTAATTTCAAGATTACATTTAACAGTGTAATTAAATTATTAGAGTTTTTGAAGACATTGGGTACATTTACATGACAACAATGTACTAAAAACATTCATTTTTCTTTGCGTCGTTCATGTACAGACGAAAACGTTGTCAAAACAATCCCCATTTACACTGATCCGCGAAAATGGCTAAAGACGCTGTATTCTGCTGCTAAGCAAGTAGTTGGTGATGTCACATTGTACAGAAACACTACGCGCCTATAGTCGCATGTGCATGATGTCACCGTTTTCACAAATTTGCATTTTGTAGTTTACAAATTGCACTTTGAAACATTTTAAGGCCCCCAAAACGCAGTTGTCATTTCACAAGTTTACTGTTACAAATATTCAGATAGAATCAAATGCGTATTTGGCGTGCTGTCTGAGGGGAGGGCTCCAAGCTGGGAACTTTGGCCCGAACCCAGAGTACTTCCCCCGTATCTTTGGTTAGGCTAGTAACTAGGCAAGTGTAAGGAGATGGGGTGGTGGTTGCATGCTTCCCTACTATACAGGTGCTGGTCATATAATTATAATATCATCAAAAAGTTGATTTATTTCCCTAATTCCATTAAAAAAGTGAAACTTGTTGATTATATTCATTCATTACACACAGACTGATATATTTCAGATGTTTACTTCTTTTAATTTTGATGATTATAACTGACAACTAAGGAAAATCTCAAATTCAGTATCTCAGAAAATTTGAATATTGTGAAAAGGTTCAATATTGAAGACACCTGGTGCCACTCTAATCAGCTAATGAACTCAAAACACCTGCAAAGGCCTTTAATGGTCTCTCAGTCTAGTTCTGTAGGCTATACAATCATGGGGAAGACTGCTGACTTGACAGTTGTCCAAAAGACGACCATTGACACCTTGCACAAGGAGGGCAAGACACAAAAGGTCATTGCAAAAAAGGCTGGCTGTTCACAGAGCTCTGTGTCCAAGCACATTAATAGAGAGGCGAAGGGAAGGAAAAGATGTGGTAGAAAAAAAGTGTACAAGCAATAGGGATAACCGCACTCTGGAGAGGATTGTGAAACAAAACCCATTAAAAAATGTGGGGGAGATTCACAAAGAGTGGACTGGAGCTGGAGTCAGTGCTTCTAGAACCACTACGCACAGACGTATGCAAGACATGGGTTTCAGCTGTCGCATTCCTTGCGTCAAGCCACTCTTGAACAACAGACAGCGTCAGTAGCATCTCACCTGTGCTAAAGACAAAAAGGACTTAAAAGGGCTCTTATTTGGCCAGCAAACTCGCCTGACCTTAACCCCATAGAAAATCTATGGGGTATTGTGAAGAGGAAGATGCGATATGCCAGACCCAACAATGCAGAAGAGCTGAAGGCCACTATCAGAGCAACTTGGGCTCTCATAACACCTGAGCAGTGCCACAGACTGATCAACTCCATGCCACGCCGCATTGCTGCAGTAATTCAGGCAAAAGGAGCCCCAACTAAGTATTGAGTGATGTACATGCTCATACTTTTCATGTTCATACTTTCTTTGTATTGGTCTTAAGTAATATTCAAATTTTCTGAGATACTGAATTTGGGATTTCCCTTAGTTGTCAGTTATAATCATCAAAATTAAAAGAAATAAACATTTGAAATATATCAGTCTGTGTGTAATGAATGAATATAATCAACAAGTTTCACTTTTTGAACGGAATTAGTGAAATAAATCAACTTTTTGATGATATTATATGACCAGCACCTGTATAGTAGGCAAAAATCAGTATGTGAAAAAAAGATGTCTGAATTCACAGTACTCACAGTAAGAGTAGGCAAAAACCATCCGGATGACCTACTACTTCCGACGAGATCCTGAAGTGTGCATACACTTTAGGCCCTGTCCCAAATGGCACTCTAAACCCTCACGGTCTTCGTCTAAGTCCGCACTTTCACAACGTAATGCCGCTTTGACTGTCGGGAAGAAGTCCGTTACGTAGTTCGCACCAGTGCGGGCTCGGCTGAAGTGTGCATCGAGGGATCATATCGACCTCAAAGGGGGCGCTCGCGAGCACCCTTCTGAGACCTAAAATGACAAATGGGACACCCTGCGGTCTCGTGGACTAACGGACACGCGACCGAAAGTCCACAAGACCGAAAGTGCACATGAGGTGTGCCATTTGGGACAGGGCCTTTCTATCCCATGAGGCCACAGGACAGGATTTGTGAATGGCAGCGAAGCGACCCAACAGGTACTGGTAGCCAGGTCACATGATAATGACAACATGGCGAATGTAGTCCATACATTCATGCTACACATACTCATACTATATAGAATATACTCTTTTATAGGGACTGTGAAGTAATTACTTATTCAAAATAAGTACATACTCAACAGAGTATGCGGTTTCGGATGCAGCCGAAGTCTACATTGATCCAGATACATTTGAAAACTGCGATTTTGTTTCAAAAAGTTTCTCATCCACACTGAAACATTTAAATAATCTAATTCTGCATTCACATGGGGCGTCAACGCTTCTAAATGACTTTGAATGGGTGACGTCATGCATGCCGAACTGGATTGTGGGTTCAGTTGTGTAGCGTCACTTGCGTTGCTTGCGGCAGAAGTTGAAAAGTTTTCAACTTTTCAAGCGCCAACGCAGGCGTCAGCCAATCAGATCGCCTACGCAAATACCCAAGCGCAGATGCTAGCCAATTGCGTTCATGCAACACCGTAAAAGAACTATGATTGGCTGTTGTCATTATGATGGTCGTGTCAGCACAAAGCTTCAGACACACCCACAATTGACGCCAACGTCCCGTGTGGGGGTGTTCGATTTCAGGTTTTTTTGAGTCTTGGAGTCGACTCCATTTACTTTACATCAAAACATGGTAAGAAATAAGACAAAATTGCAGTTGTTACACACTTAATTTATTTCCCCCCGACACAAAGCCTTAAAATACCCTTATTAAAACATAACACTTTTAGCGTGACCGTCCAAATTAGTCCAATTTAGAAATCAACGTTGCTACCTAGATGTTGCCGATACCTAATTTTACAGAGGAACAGCTGTTCACGAGTGTTAGCACTAAATGCACATGGTCATTGTCTTAAAAGGTGAGTTAAAGATACTAAATACTAAAATACATACAATAATCTACACTTATTGATGTGTTTATTCTTGATGTGAGTTTCTTATGATTTATGGTTAGTTTAATGATTATGAACACAAGGTTAACCATGGAAAACCAAATCTATAGGCTACCTATTTATTGCTTTAATATACCATCAATTAAACTAAAGCTAGCACGAAGGAAGCCTATGTATAATTACAAACTAAAGTCACTATGACTGTTATCTATTTCTATAGTAAGCTACAGTACATAGCGTAGGATAAATATGTGTGACAAAGTTTCTGAGACAGCTCTCTGACGCGGTGTACTACATCAGTGTCCGATTTCCTCGCTTCATTTCATTTTCTTCTTGCTTATATAGTGCACTCAACTGCCATGAACTATATTAGAGAGTCAGTTAACAAGTGAGCGATTTCGGACACAGCAACAGAATTGACACCGAGAGTCTACCCGTTTTATTATGTGTGTGCGTCAGTCTTCCGTGAGGAGGCTGACGTTTTTACTTTCTGCTTGTTTATTTGTTTATTAAAGTCTTTTGAACGTTCGCCAGTTCCCGCCTCCTTCTTCCCATAGCAACATACCGTATTACATTGGTGCCGAAACCCGGGAAGAAGGAGGCGGGAACCGGCGAACGCTCAACCAACTTTAATCAAAAATAAACACAAACTGAAAGTCCTCATGGACGGCTGCCACACACACATAATAAAACAAACAAAACACAACGTAAAATCCAGGCCTGGTTCTCTCTCGTCCTTCACTGTCGTCGCTCCTCCTTTTATGGTTCTGAGCTCCTCCGTGAGACACAAGACCGGTGCGGCACACAACTGGCACTCATTGTCACTCATGCCACATATATATATATTCCTAAAAAAAAAACATCACAGATGCACACACACCTTATCAAGCTCATCCAGATAGCAGTCAATGAAGTCTCTTGGCTCTCCTGGGACTCTTGTATTTTTGTGTTCATTGACCAGTTTTGCAGACAATTCTCTGGCCTTGCTGGCATTTTTGAAGGCCTTCTTGAATGGCAGGGGCAGAAATCTCACCATAGGAAATGTATCGTATATCTGCAATAAAATAGACAACATTTTTCATAAAAAGTCCAAAGGACAATTACAGAAAATATTTTAATTTAAAATTTCTTTTTTGATCATTAGATAAACCTGAAACTTTTATTTAAACAATAAAAAAATTAATAATTACAATATAGCTTAGCATATGTGTATTTTATTAGCTGCGGTGTGAATATATGAAGTGATAAAACGCCTCACCATGGCCCACGGTCCATTGGCAATCTTTGCATTCTCCGTATAAAGGTGAACAAAAAGTTTGAGGAATTGATCTTCATAATCATAACGGGATCCAAACAGAACAATGCAAATGATATTTGATGCAGCATTGTGGAACATAGTCTGAGGGTCAAAGGAGTTCCCTGCACAGACAAAAAAAAAAAAAAACACATCACACTGAATGTCAAGTCAAGCTCTTGTGTGAGTTTGCTTTGAGATACTGAAAATAAGATAACAAAAATAAGCACATTATTACCAACAATTTTTTCCAATTTGGCAACAACATGGGAAACCTCCCCCAGAATTCTCTCCTCCATTGACTGCTTCCCCAGGCCAAAGTTTCTCAGGGTCATCAAAGCGAAGCGTCTGTGTTCTTTCCAACTGGGGCCATAGTCAGACAAAATTACACCTGCGATAATATGTAAATATTATCAATGATACCACGTGTGATATCAGATAAGGCTGCAAATGGCTCTTTGTACTCAAGGTGAACAACCTAAAAAACATTGATTAACCATAGTCTGTACACAGGTATAAGAGTGAAGGTTGATTTGCAAGTATATTTACCGCTTCCTTTTGTAATACGGTTGACCAGGAGGTCCTGGGGGCGTCCTGCAAAATCCACAGCCTTAGTAACAAGAGCTTCCTTCAAAACCTCAAAACCATTAAGTACCACCCAAGGTTTTGCTCCAAGGTACAGACTGTAAACTTTTCCATAGCGATCTGCCAGCTAAAAGGTTTTTAGACATCACACAGCAATACATTACCAGATATTTTAAACAGATAACTCTTGTTGGTGGTATGGTTATTCTTAATTTATTTATTTCTATTTAAAACTAAGGAAGTGTTCAAATAATGTAGTACTGTACCCTTTCGAAATCTTTCAAAGGATTATTGATGTTCAGCTCTAGCAAATTCCCAAATAATGGCAGAGGACGAGGTCCTGGAGGAAAGTTCTTTGGCCTCGGGATCTGGATGAAGAGGAACACGAGGAAGAGGCATATCCACAACACTATCAGAAAGCCCAGCATGCTGACTGATGTCCAGCTGTGAACTGCTCACGTTTCACGTTTAAACTCAAGATACTACGCACCACCAACCCCTCCCACTTCAAATACTGAACATTCCTATCGAGCACGTTGTCTGTAGGCTCACAATTAATATACTTATAATAACCAATCCAAGACAGATTGATTCACAATATAACAATGAAAGAGTTAATGTCCCTGTTATTTTGCACCAAAAAAATGTTGTGCATTTGTTTTATAGGAGCATTTTCCACCTTCTCACTAAACTGGCTTTTTTTTGCTACTGTACCTTTAAGACTTTGATATGTAAATAGCCTCTTTTATGATTGATGTAATATTGTAGCTAACACTGTCATTTATCATGATGAGTCTTTAAAGGGTACATAAAACACACAGTTTCTGCCAATCTCATGTTAATCTTGAGTACCTATTGAGTAGTATTGCATCCTTCATATCTCTGAAGAGTATTTAGTTTGATCATATTTATAAAAGACAAATACACTGACTGTACCAATTCTTTCCGAAAACATCCAAACTTGTGGAGGTGTGCAGTGGGCGGAGCTAAAGATTAATGAGCACACACACACACACACAATACATAATGGCATATCCCTGGGGCCTATACCATGAAGGTAGTTGAACAAATTCAGGGTTACAGGATTGGTTTTGAGTTGACAAAACCAAACCGATGCAATCAGGCTTTATTGGTACCATGACGCAGCTCATCAACTTTCTCTGTCAACTCAGGCTTTGATCTTAAGCTATGATTACTTCACGCGCGCAAGAGTGACGTCGGCACTAAACAACCAATCGCGTTCGATATGGATAGAGCGAGAGCCATATATTTTTCCGTGGAGGAGCAAGAGCTAATACTTCACAAATATGAAGAATATAAAAGTGTATTTCAAGCACGCAGTAACACGGCCTCTGCTGCCAAAGCAAGAGAAGAATGTTGGAGGAAAATTGCTGATTGCATTAATGCGTAAGTAAAAAATAAAATTATATTAAAAAAAACATTCTAGGCTTTAGGTCATTCATGTACAATTATGTGTATATACACTGCAAAAAAATGCTCTTCTTACTTAGTAATTTTGTCTTGTTTCTAGTCTAAATATCTAAAAATTCTTAAATCAAGATGCATTTACTAGATAATTACATGACATAAGATGTTTTCTAGAAAATTTCTGTTTTGTCCCAAACAGAAATAAGATTATTTTCCTCACCCCATTGGCAGATAATTTTGCTTGTTTTAAGCAAAAACTCACTTTATTTTGATTTTATTTTTAATAAAACAAATAAATCCTATGTCACTTAATTAACTAGTAAATGCGTCTTGATTTAATAATTTTGGAAACAAGAAAAAATACTAAATAAGAAGAGCATTTTTTTGCAGTGTAATGCAGCCTATAATATATATATATATATATATATATATATATATATATATATATATATATATATATATATATATATATATATATATATATATATATATATATATGTGTATGTGTATGTGCTCTAAGTAAAATCTGCCTTTTGGAAAGAAAAAAAGAACCTGAATGTGAACGGTTAAATTGTTCATACGTCACCCTATCAATATATCTTACCGGCAATTTTATAAAAGCCCTCTTTTATGGACATGGTCGATAAATGTCCTGGGAACACAATGAAGCCATTTATGTACCCCTGCAGTGCAAGGACCACCTTGCGAATGGTTCGACAAACCGTGTTTTTCCCAAGGTTCTCTGCATCACCGACCGCGTACAAGTATGTACCACTTGCAAAAAAACGCAACGCAATGCATACCATTTGCGGTACAGTAAGGGCATGGCTTCGACGAGTCACATTTATGTGCGGCTCAAGAAGTTCGCAAATATAACCGATTCCTTCTACGGAAAATCTGTACCTTTCATACAAGTACGTATCAGGAAAGTCAAGGGGATTTTGTCTGTCCCTAAAAACTCTTTCTCTACGAAGTGCTCTTCTAACAATTTGCGCGGAGCTGTCCACAGGATTTGGTAGAAAAGGTGAAGCCATTGCAAAAGACGCTGGGAATTAGTTACGTCATCTATATATATATTTTTTTGCTCACAGCTGATTGGTCAAACTTAAATCTCAGATCTCGAATCCAGAACATAACCTGCCCCGGAGCAGGTTAGCCGTGCAGCGTAAGATACCATGGCAACTAACACCGATTAAAGCCGAGCTACTTTCATAGTACCTAAAACCCAGGATTGGCACAAACTAAGCTTAAACATATCTGGCTAGCCAGCTAAGCCAGCTTCATGGTATAGGCCCCTGGATAACTTTTGATTCACTATACGTTCGTGTTGCTTACATTATATGCACTACCATATTGCCAACAAAACACAGGCATATGATGCAGTTTCACTCACTCTTGCTGCTGCTCCGGAAAGACAAACTGCATCCACAGTTTCCTTAACGCTGGGTTATTTGGAAGCTGAACAAGGTTATTTTTTCCCTCAAAACAAGAAACACACTTCTTTAGGGACATTATTGATTTTGTGGTCTAAAAACAAAATGACAGCTGCCAACGGCTTATGTAACCTGGGCAAAGCTCGTTGATGGCCATGCTCTTGCTCTGGTTGATGTGCAGGCACTCATCCGGGAGAAGTGCCCATACAAGGAATTCCACCATTTCTGGCATCATACAGGGCCACACCAGCAAAAAAACTTTCCGAAACTTGTTGAGTGTATTTGGCACAGAAATACTCATACGTCCAACTCATTTAAAAAAAAAAAAAAAAAAACATTGGTCATGTTTAGCATGAGAATCCCAACTCTTTAACAGTGTAAATAATTCAGAATGCATGAAATAGCATTACACACACACACACACACACACACACACACACACACACACACACACACACACACACACACACTTTAGAACTAAATAGGTGTAGATATGCAGCATTGTGTTAAATCTCAATAACCTCTTAAAAACAAGGAAAATTCTGCTGTCCATGATATAGTCAACGTGAACTCTATCTATCTATCTATCTATCTATCTATTGCAAGTCAGAAAGCCTAAAAAAGTTAACCAACGCCTAATGATAAAACGATTCAAATTATGATGCAACAAGTGAAAAAACAGCAAGCACTGATGATTTACAGCTTTAAAATGTTTAATAATTTAGTCACATAAAAACATAAAAGCATTTTTCAGTTCAGCTCATGACAAAGACACGGTATCTGTGGCCCCCACATGGCCGCTTCAGATCAATGTGCTGTTCTTATCGCCCCCTACAGGCCTTTCGACAGAGCCTTCCATTTTTTATCAGGTCATCCCATGATGCACCGCGCCATCAACGGCTTCAGTCATTCAAGCAGCTCAGCTCCGGTGCTTGTGAGAGCGCCTGTTCTTGTTAGGCCATCTGGGTTCGGGTAACCTGTGTCCTGAACCGGACCAGACCCTGAACGGGGGCTTAACTCTCTCATTTCGAGGTGAACTTTCCCGTCCATGCTCTAGGAATCACCAGTCGTTGACGGGAAGCGAGCGTTTGGGCGGCAGAAGCGGTGCTGTCACCGATATAACAGGAGAAAGCGATCAATATACAAACACAAACCGACCTGTGGGGATTTATCAATACTTTAAAAGCCACTTGATGGATTTAGAGACCGGAAGAAACGAACTGGGGGCGATGGGAGAGTCGCTGCAGCCGCAGACCCCCAGTCGCCACGAGAAAAGTCTCGGGCTGCTCACGACTAAATTTGTGACTCTGCTGCAGGAAGCGAAGGACGGAGTGCTGGATTTGAAAGCTGTAAGCACCATCATCATCACCACCACCATCACCGTCACGAGCCATATGTTTTCAGTATCGCACGCGCGATGCCCAAGACGGACAGCGCCTGCTGCAAATGCATCGTTTATAACGTTTGCATGCAAACAGATGCTCTCCAGGTCGTATAACAGCACAGAAAAGTTGATAAAGTTTCTTTGGTAAGGGAGGAGGGGGTCGCGTGCATGGACAACCCCTCTCTCAACTACCCGACAGCTCGGCTTAAATAAAGTAGTTCCTCCACTAAACCAGGCGAGCCAGCTAACAGGTTGCAAATGTAATGTCACCACTGCCGCTCCGTTTGTTATTGTGTCCCGGAGGTTTCTTGCGATTAAGAAGCGGATCCCATCCGGACTGAAAACTGAAACAAAAGCCTTCAAAACAAGCACGTGCTCTCGAGTTTGGGATAGTTAAGGCCTGTGCGACCGGGGGCTGCGTTTCTTCGCATCTATTGGGGTTTAAACACGATATTACGCGTCTAAAATGTATTAAAATACTAATTTGGTTATTTTAATGATATTGGGTTGTGTATTCAAAGTATTGAAGTCGTTTAAAAATGAGCAGGACCTAATGGAACTTGAGTGCATCATGTTGTCAACTTTTCTGGGCTGTTTTGATGGTCAATACGTCTTAAAGGGACAGTTCATAGAAACATGAGAATTTACTCACCCTCATTTTCTTCCAAACCCATATGACGTGCCTTTCTTAAGTGGGAACACACAAGGAGATGGTAGGCTGTATGACATCCTTAGTCACCATTCACTTTCATTGCATGGAATAAAGATGCGATGCAAGAGACTGGTGACCAATGCTGTCAGTCTCTCCCATTCTACTTAATACATTTCCCACAGAAGAAATGGTCACAACCGAGTAAATTAGTTTATTTTTCAGTGCACCGTTCTTAAAGGCTTTGTACGCGAAACATTTGCAATGTGCAAAACACTTGTTTTGTGTAATGAGAAGAATCCATAATCTGGTTTGCTTTGTGTGAATGTGATTTTAGGCTGCAGATACTTTGGCTGTAAGGCAGAAACGGCGCATCTACGACATCACCAATGTTTTGGAAGGCATTGGACTCATTGAAAAGAAATCCAAAAACAGCATCCAGTGGAAGTAAGGCAATCATGCGGATGCTTTCTGGTGTCTTTTTAATGTAGAAATATACTCCTTATTGCTATTTTGAGGGTCACTGCATTATTAATGTTTTGCATCAACACATGATTTTAGGCAGGCATCTTGTGAATCAAATTAGAATGATGTAATTCTAATGTTAATTATGCAAATATATGCTACTAAGCAAGAGTGCATATAAGAGTAATAAGTAAAAAAAATATTGCATAGGTAAAGCAACTTAAAAAAAAAATATAAATGTAATGTATTGTATATATGCTATCATTCAAAAGTCTGGGGTCAGTAAGGTTTTTTGAAATAGTTTTATTTAGCAATGATGTATTATATTGATCAAAATGCCAGTAAAGACATTGTTACTAAATAAATAAAATGTTATATTATATGTAATATACAAATACATTCAGTTCAACACTGTACAAAAATATTAAGCCGCCCAACTGTTTTCAACACTGATAATAAATGTTTCTTGAGCAGCAAATCATCATAATAGAATGATTTCTGTAGGATCATGTGACACTGAAGACTGGAGTAATGATGCTGAAAATTCAGCTTTGCCATCAAAGAAATTAATTACGTAAAAAATATATTAAGATAGAAACAGTTAATAATATTTCACAATATTAATGTTTACTGTATTCTTGTTCAAATAAATGCAGTCATGGTGACTTCTTCCAAAAACATTTAAAAAGTCTTACCAACCCCAAACTTTTAAACGATAGATATACTATGAATTTGAAACGATTCATAGTAAGTGCCAGTGAGCACATTAAAACAGACCTAATGCAGCTAATTGCTCTTCCGAGACAACTGTATAAATGATTAAGCTGTGGCTATTTATGTTTTCAAGAGCTGTCTGTTCAAATGTCAACAAAATTCACTTGATCTAAATGTCTGTTTCTATTTTCGTTCATTTGTAGGGGTGTTGGTCCTGGTTGCAACACGCGTGAAATTGCAGACAAGCTGATAGATCTCAAGTTGGAATTGGAGGATCTTGACAGGAGGGAACATGAACTGGACCAGCAGAGAGTTTGGGTTCAGCAGAGCATCAAGAACGTGACAGACGACTCACTAAATAGCCCATATCCTTCTAGCTACACTTAAGACCACTGTTTTCACTCTACATGCTCTTACATTATTTAAATTGAGTTTTTATATGGACTCTGGACTCCATAGCAACTTTCATTGGACTAGGACAGCCCAGAGGCCCTCTGATTGACATGTAAAGCAATAGGGGTGGGAGAAAAGGTTGATGCATCGCGATTCGTTATCCAACGATTCAGAGTCGATTCTCAAAAATTCAGAATAGATTCTGTGTTCAATTCAAATGGGCACTTCACCACTGTGTGTGCACGCGGTCACCGGCCAAACAGAACAACCCATTGATAGGCGAACGTTCGTATGCTGGTGAATTGGCTTCGTTTAAGATAAAATGGACAAACTACGACCTGCTCAGGGGGGTCGCACCCGTGCACGGTTTATGCAATTTTTCCGCAGCACAAACGCCTTACAGCAGTCGCTCCTCCGTTTCTCTGGCCGTTTTCGTGATTCGTTTCCCGTCTCGGTAACACTTTATAATAACTACACGTTATGAAGCATTAGTAAATAGTTAATTCATCATTTATAAAGCATTAATAGACATTACTAAGCAGTTTATAAATACAGCTATAAATGCTTTATTCTTGATTTATAAGCATATCTATACTGTGTTTAATAATTGTATTTTCATACTTTATGAATGATCAATTTATAATTTCTAAATGAAGTATTACATTATTTACAAACCAGTTATTAAGGAGTTGTCAGTGGTTCATCAGATCATTTAGAAAGTGTAAGTAAATTATTAATAAACTATTTAAATATACATTAATACATCTTATTATTTATACATATAGTAATAGTTACTCAGTGTGTTAATAAATGCTTTATTAACATGTATTTCCACTGCAATTCATGATTAATTTAGGTAGTTATAAAACATTTAGTAGTTGTCAGTTAACTATTTTTGTGAGCTCATCTAAAGTGAGGACTATTTATGCCTCATAAAGCTTTTACAAAGGAGATTTAAAGGCTCAGTTCTCTTCTGAACTGCTGTTCTCTGGTACTGTTTTGACACTGCAAAATATCACCAAAAAATTGTTAACTGACAACTACTAAATGTTTTATAACTACCTGAATTAATCATGAATTACAGTAGGAATACATGTTAATAAAGTATTTATTAACACACTGAGCAACTATTACTATATGTCTAAATAATAAGATGTATTAATGTACATTTAGATTAATCCTTTACTTACACTTTATAAATGATCTGATAAACCAGCACTGACAACTCCTAAATAGCTGGTTTGTAAATAATGTAATACTTCATTTAGAAATGATAAATTGATCATTTATAAAGTATGAAAATACAATTATTAAACACATTATAGATATGCTTATAAATCAAGAATAAAAACATTTATAGCTGTATTTATAAACTGCCTATTAATGTATATTAATGCTTTATAAATGACGAATGAACTATTTACTAATGCTTCATAGTGTGTAGTTATTCTAAAGTGTTACCAATGTCTCTAACATGACTTGCAGCTCGGCAAGTTCTCTCATGCGAGATGTTATGCGCGCACACTGAATTTGGCTTCTCAGCGAGCGCTATTGTTTTTCCTCTGCATTAGCCTGTGTTCTAAAGATTTGGTTGTGGCTCTAACCAAAGTAAACTTTTTTTTGCTTTAAAGACATTTTTTGTTAAAATGTTCTAAAGAAACTGAGAAATTGTCACACTTAGTTGTAAATTGAGAACTGTTTATTCTTAATGATAGTTCTTTGCAATTGTATGGCTTACTATGTTTCATTAGAGCTTGTTAATCTTGAATATAACTTTGTTAATAAAATAAAAATAAATCTTCATAATCATTTTTAATATGGCAATACTGTCAAACAGATTTTCTAACTTAAAAACAAAACACATATTAGCTTCAATTTTGGTTAAAATGTAAAGTTCATGTATTTGCACAGCAGGATAATTAGTTACCAAAAATGTATGTTAAGAATCGTTTTGGGAATCAGATTGTTAATCCCAGAATCGGATCGAATCGTTAAGTGCCTTAAGATTCCCACCCCTATAAAGCAACCAATCTTGGTTTGTTTTGTTCAGCGTCATGTTTAGGGGTGTGAAAATGTAATGTCAATGTCCCTACAATAGACCAGACTGGCATGTAAAACTCTTGGGATGTATTTTAAAGAGTATATGTTGAAAACTTCAAATACTTTTTAAATTCATTTGATCCTGATAAGCTTGCATCGTCACAGTTGTAAACGCGGCAACTTTCTTCATCCATGAGGGGGTTTGGTGTCACGGCAGGTTTGTTTCCAGGTGGACCATTAAAAAACGCAACATGAGTCTCCTGGAAATCCTGTAGAATTCAATAAGATGACTAGTATACTACTTTTACCATATTTTTCTATAGCATAAGTAGTAAACTAGGAAATAGTATGCGGTTCCGAATTCAGCATTTGTTGCCGTTTTGTCCTTAACTTGACACACTCTGGCATATGTAACGCATCAAGACCTCTGCAATTGCTTCAAAGGTTGGTTTTTCCCATCAGACACCTAACAAAGCAGCAGTGTCACTGCAACAACAAATATTACCGGTCATAAAGCTGCAAATGTCTACCCATATTTATGTTTTCTTATTGAAGGTTAACTCTATGTATGTTTATCTGCCACTAGGTGACACTCTTTTAGCAATCAGAGCTCCCTCAGGAACACAGCTGGAGGTCCCTGTGCCTGAATCTGTAAGTGATGCTTGTATGTATGTATGTATATGCATACATACATACGTGTGTGTGTGTGTGTGTGTGTGTGTGTGTATGTATATATATATATATATATATATATATATATATATATATATATATATATATATATATATATATATATATATATTAGTATAAAACCTGTAGTCAATTAAACGCCGGGCCTCTGATAGTGGCCGGGGGCGTGACCAGCACGAACAAATTAAGGCCGGGGAAAAATGATTTCCTTTCATTTCATGTGCATTCAAGTTCAGCGTAATGTACAGTAGGGTTGTGCCGTAGGAGCGAAACCATCGTGGCCATCGTCCCCCGCTGGGAGTCTTGCGAGTGCGACGCACACTAATCCTGGTCTCTTTTATACTTAACCTAAACACTTTGCAGGGATTGCTCTGTAAATTAAATTGAGAATATAACTGATGCATATCTGCTATTTTAAATACTGTAGTCTATGAGAGATGTGACGTGTGTTAGTCTGTGAAAATACATCAGTCAGGCAGGCTACACAAATATTGATCTTGACAATCTCTTAGCCTCTTGTCTTTTTTACACATCTTACTCTGCATTTAACTTAAACTATTTTATTTTGTACAAGAAAACATCATAGGCTTCAAAATAAATTATGTTATTGAAATATTGTAAAGTGGTCATTTGAACTACTCGAACGAACATTTAAAAAACAATATGCAAAATCAAAATTGAATAGCTCCATAACGGATTGAGAAAAGTGCGCGCATTAGTTGGGTTAGAAAAATAACGAAATTATAGTTTTTTTTTTTAAGTAGAAAATAATATTTATGTAAAGAGATATATATTAAAATAAAAAGTGCTTAAAGGAACACAACTCTTCTTAAGTGGAAGGAAGCTTTTTCCCTCACGTGGAATATAGAAAGCACATAAGTTGGGTTGAGTCTATAAAACTTTATTTAAAATGAATTTTGTTTTGTATAAATTGTATCTTAATTTTAATCTATCTTTTATCAACCAAATTGCCCGGATTTAATAAATAACAAGCAAATAGCCTATAACAGACAATGACTGGGAGGCTGAGGCGCAGCGCGATCAAAGGCTTAAATGAACAACTACTAGAAAAGGTCAAAAAAACTTTAGTCAGGGACAGCCCTTACTATTTATTTCTGATAGGCCTATATTTGATCCAGCATGTCACAAAGGGAGTTCTGGGTTGAGCGCGCAGTGCTGAGCGGAATCTCCAGAAAGGCGCTTGATCTCCACTGGAGGAAATATTACCGCTCTTTCAACGCATACACCGCAACAGTCACAATATGACCTCATGTATGTTTTAAAAACACAATTCAACTTATAAATAATACTTTTTAATGGGCCACTTAAAATGTTTATGACAAATAAATTAGTAATTCTAAAAATGAAAAAAAAATTGCATTGCATTTGCAATCCTTTGAAACCACCCCACTTCCCGCGCCCCTGATGATATCTGTCCTCTGGAGCGCTATCGCTTTTCATTTAAAACGGGTTTATTTAAAACAATTATTTTTGGAATGGAATTCGAAATACAGGCCTGCCCCTAATAAAAGCCTGCTTCAAATAAAAGCCGGTGACCTTCTGCAGTTCAGGTAAATAAAGGCCCCGGCTTTTATTTGAGGAAATACGGTGTGTGTGTGTGTGTGTGTATATATATATATATATATATATATATATATATATATATATATATACACACACATACATACATACACACACACACACACACTATGTACATGTGTGTATATATATATATATATATATGTATGTGTGTATATATATATATATATATATATATATATATATATGTATGTGTGTGTGTGTGTGTGTGTGTGTGTGTGTGTATGTATGTGTATATATACATACACACACACACACACACACACACACACGTACGTCACCATGGTGCCCAAAATCTACATATAGCAGCTAAAAATACATTTTAGCACTGTTTTATTAGTGTTATGTCTCTTTCATATAATTTATGCTCCTTTAGAAAAACACCAACACAATCCAGAAGCTAAATACACATACTTTTTTTGCAGCATGTCAATGGACAAAAGAAGTACCAGATTCACCTGAAGAGCTCTGCAGGTCCCATAGAGGTCCTCCTGGTGAATAAGGACCCCTCTAGTTCTTCTCCTGTGGTGCTGCCCGTACCCCCGCCAGATGACATGCTTCAGAGCCTGTCCACCCCTGCTTCAACTACCTCTGCTGCTGTTGCACCCACCAAACCAGCAGCCAACAGTACGCCATCGCCCGCCTCCACCTGCCAGAGTCCTACCACCTCTTCCACCACCGTCCCGCCAAACACAACCACTGTCTCTGCTGCTAGAGCAGCCTCAGGTTGGGTGAAATGTCTGAAAACGCTTGTTTTTTCCTTTATTATATGGGTCATTCCTGTTATACAGTGACTTTTCTGTCCCTATGGTTTACTTACTCATATATTTTATAAAATGAGTCACATATTTATAAGGAATGGCTTAAATTATAAATGTAGGTCTTCTTTATCACTTAAACAGATATAATAGACATTAAAAATACTATTTTGTATTTTACACACCTTTTTATTGATATATGCATTCAATTGTATCATGTCCTAAATATTTTTAGATTGTTATAGAATAGGCTAAACTGCCTCTAATCATAAACATAAATCATGTTAAACTTTAGTTATTTTTTGTACAATTTTCTTAATTAACCGTGTCTCTGAAGTCATCTTCCACCCTGTTAGGATGTATTTCTCGACTTCCAAAAAAGACCACAATTCCATTTAGACCATTTTCAGGAAATTACATCATTTATTTTTCCTGCTGGAATTCAACCGTACAAAATTAAGTAAGCTTCAACTCTCACCTCTACCTTTTTTTTTATTCTAATAGAATAAATTGTATTTAGTGTATATTGCAAATTATATATACATATGTGTATATATAAATACTATATATATAAAACAATATTATATAGGTGCAGTTCAAATCATGCAGGACAATGACGGAAAACTCATCCACTGTTATGGTGTTCCACCCTGTTATACTTGGTTCCACCCTGTTAGGCGGGTCATTTTTAAATAATAATTTGACAGCAACGTTAAATGTTTTGCATACTTATGTCTTATTTTGAGAGGTGAGGAGCATTAACAGCATATACAGTATATCCTTTTTAACAAATTGTTTTATTATGTACCATCCTGTTGGCAAAAATGGGTACAAAAAGTACCTGTTCTTAATAATCAAGACATTCTATTCATAAATAATAGTTGTTATTATTTCAAGAATAAAAAACAATACCATGATGGCATAAGGGACATATACTATCCAAGAAAAGCTCATTATTGTTTAACATTTACATTATTAACATTTTGTGATTAACTATCTGAATGTCCCTAACAGGGTGGAACACCTTCACTGCCAGTGTCTGAACAATGAATCTACCCATAATTATTATTTTTTAATTCCCTGAGCTTGACCAATGTGTATTCCTGATAGTTAAACGTGTCACTATTTTGGTAGGATGCTAAAAACATGAAAATCATGTACTTTTTTCCCCCAACATTTATGAAGCCAAAATGTTACCGCATACCAGGAATGACCTATAATGTACTATGATTTTCATCTTTACTCCTTTGCTAGTGAAGGCTTGTATATAATATTAATATATACTATATTGCTAGAAGTATTGGGACTCCCCTCCAAATCATTGAATTCAGGTGTTCCAATTACTTCCATTGGCACAGGTGTATAAAATCAAGCACCTAGGCATGCAGACGCTTCTACAAACATTTGTGAAAGAATGGGTCACTCTCAGGAGCTCAGTGAATTCAAGCGTGGTACCGTGATAGGTTGCCACCTGTGTAATAAGTCCATTCATGACATTTCCTCACTGCTAAATATTCCAAGGTCAACTGTTAGGGGTGTTATAACAAAGTGGAAGCAATTAGGAATAACAGCAACTTGTAAAAAGTGGTAAAGTTGCCGACTTTCTGCAGAGTCAATAGCTACAGACCTCCAAACTTTGTGTGGCCTTCAGATTAGCTCAAGAACAGTGTAGAGAGCTTCATGGAATGGGTTTCCATGGCCGAGCAGCTGCATACATTGAAATGCAAATGTCAGATGCAGTGGTGTAAAGCACACCACCACTGGACTCTATAGCAGTGGAGACGTTATCTTGAGTAACAAATCACAGTTCTCTGTCTGGCAATCCGATGGACGAGTCTGGGTTTGGCGGTTGCCATGCGAATGGTACTTCACCAACTGCATTGTGCCTAGTGTAAAGTTTGGTGGAGACGGGATTATGATGTGGGGTTATTTTTCAGGTGTTGGGTTTTGCCCCTTAATTCCAGTGAAAGGAATTCTTAATGCTTCAGCATACCAAGACATTTTGGACAATTTCATGCTCCTAAATTTGTGGGAACAAGTTTGGGGATGGCCTCTTCCTGTTCCAACATGACTGCACACCAGTGCACAAAGCAAGGTCCACAAAGACATGGATGAACGAGTTTGGTGTGGAGGAACTTGACTGGCCTGCACAGAGTCCTGACTTCAACCCAATAGAACACCTTTGGGATGAATTAGAGCGGAGACTGCGAGCCAGGCCTTTTTGTCCAACATCAGTGCCTGACCTCACAACGCGCTTCTAGAAGAATGTTCAAAACTTCCCATAAACCCACTCCTAATCCTTGTGGAAAGCCTTCCCAGAAGAGTTGAAGCTGTTATAGCTGCAAATGGTGGGCCAACTCCATATTAAACCCTACTGATTAAGAATGGGATGTAATTAAAGTTCATGTAGTTCATGCAGGCGTCTCAACTTTTGGCAATATAGTGGCTGAGAAAATACCCCTCAAAATAATTTTTTTTGTCATTGTGTTAGATGAGAAAATCATTAAATACTCATTACAAAAAGTAGCTTTAGAAATAAATATTTTGATTCAACACAAACTTTTAAGGATACAATGTGGCCATGTTTGAGCTTTGTGCACTGATGTTAAAGATGGTTTATTGCTTTACTACCGCGTTTTATTAACTTATCCAAAGGCTTCCTATATGATAAATCAGATGTGTATATACACAAAATAAACATCATAATAATATTACAACTTTCAATTGTACAAAAGCAAAATTGACCGTGCTTGCTCGTCAATTTACTTATTGGGTTGATAACATTAAAATGAATAATGAACATATATCAGCATATACTGATTTTTGTTTTTCATCATTAAATATAATATCTTGTTTCCCCTCTGGGTTTGTAGATATTTCAACCACATCCCCCTCCGATACAACAGCCATTCTGGCATCTTCAGCGGCCACCCAGCAGCTGCAGTCATCTGCTTCATTGGACAGCTCTTCACTTCCTGATTCATCAACAGTTTTTGAACCAATCAAAACAGACCCGTCAGATTGTAAGTGCCCATGCGTTTGAAAATGAGATCACCGTCTTAATTTGAGATAATTTTCTTCTTTTACCAGTTGTCATAATATAGAGCGTGTTTGCGCTGACACTGTGGTGCTTGTTTGGGAGATGTGAGATTGAATCTGGCTGCTTTAAACAATTGTGACTCAGTTGTCCCTCTCTTTTTCTCAGTACTGGACTTCCCCAAAGAACTTTCAGAAATGTTTGACCCTAAAGGTGAGGACCAGTTTAACATGCTTGAGCTTTGCTGCTCATTGTTGATTTTATCACAGTCTACTGCTAATGTGCTTGACTGAACCAGTGAAGTAACACAAGGAAGAAGGTTGTTCATATTTGTCATATTTCCTTCTTCCTCCATACAGAAATTATGAGTACAGATTTGCTTGAGGAGCTGATGTCATCAGAAGGTAAAGCCGATCATGAGTCAGCCCGCCTGTACATAGTCTATTACTAAACATGAAATGTGGATGTGTGTGTACATAAAAAAAATCCAATGTCACATGAACTATGTATTATATCATGTTTATGTAATCAATAAAACTAATTTAAAATTGACCATCAACGTGATGATCATGATGGGTGTGAAAATGAGCAGCTGTTAGACGCGGTTTCATATGGTTACACAAAAATGGCCACAGTATCACTCTTCTCTTTCTCTTTCTCTTTCATAGTTTTCTCTCCGCTCCTTCGTCTATCCCCTCCTCCGGGTGACCATGACTACATCTATAACCTGGATGAAACAGAGGGCCTTTGTGACCTTTTTGATGTTCCCATTGCCAACCTTTGACCTCCAAACACACCGTACAACAAGAGTAGTGTACTTTAAAGAACTTTTTTTGTTTTTTTGCCTTTTTCAAAGGAGAGAAAAGAAAGTGTGGCTCTGTGTCAGATCCACATGTATGATAAGCTGATTCTGTGTGTGTATATAAAGCTTTTTTTATAGGTGTATATTTACTCCAACTCCAAAATGGCTGACTGAAAATGAACTTTCCCTGCTAAATTCAACTGCTCCGATTGGATGAAGATATCGGACGTCCATGCAAACCATTTTTGTTAATCAATTAGTCCCAAACTCCTTTTAAGGCCATTGTTTTTATACTACTTTTGTATAGATACAAGGGGAAATTCATGTTCATCACAAAATAGACTAAATTCACCAGCAATGGTTAATGGTTCAATGAAAATACCAGCTGGATGTGTCGTTTTGAATGGTCTTCCTGTTCTTAAGTAGCACGTTTTCTCCCTCTCATTTTTATCACCGTGCATTTACTGGACGCAACTAGTATACAGATTATTCATGGAAAAAGTGTATTGCTTGTCTTCCGTAATTATGCTTTTGAAAAATGCATAGTGATTCAGCCAATAAGAAACAAGCACGTTTGTTCTCATCTCTACCGCAAATGCCAGCTCTCGGAAAACACAATGCGAAAGTAATTAAGTTACACTAATAAAAAGGCAGCGATCGTAGCGGGGAAGCCTATATTGTGTGGGATCTTTACAGTTTGGTGCTAACAAAGCAAAATATATTTATCATAGCATATACCCTCAGAAAAAGTGAAGGAACGTACTTAAAGTGTTGGATGAACCATTCCTACTTTGTCTGTTTCAGTTGTGTATTGTTAATACTTTTGTGTCTGACTCACAATATGAATTTAAACTTTGAAATATTTAATGAAATAACTGCTGTGGAAAGTCATGCATAAAGCCCTGTACAAATGTTAAATTAGATGCCAATTGCTATTTTTGTATTTTAAAACAGTCCCTCCCTGTGTTTTCAGTCCATACAGTACATTTGTCCGTAATCCGTTTATATACATGTATAGATACTTTTGAAAGCAAGTGATGTCTGTAAATGAGAAGAACTGTCTAAAGAAGGATGTGGGTTTATTGGGGAAGTAAAGAGAAAGTCACAATATAACAAATAAGAGTATCAACATGCTGTGTAATGAGCAAAAGAATGTCATTATGTGGGCTCCTGAGTCCTGACTGTTGGTACTAATGGTTTGCCCCACAAAAAAAAAAACATTTTCTTATTTCTACCTGCTAAATAATATTTTTATGCTTGTACACAGTAAGCATTTACCATTTATTTTTGTACTGGATAGATTTCCAACTGATCTGTTTTTCTGTAGATAAATAGTGTGCAAGTCTCGACAGAGGAAACAATCTCCACATTGCACTTTAAAGCAGTTTTTTTCACACCGGTAACTTCCAGCCCTATGCATTGAATGGGTTGGTTGGTTCAGTTTTACAATATACAGGGAATTTGAGCAGTTTTCAATTCGTCACTGTGTCATGCAAAATACCAGAATCGTGGTTCTTTACTGGAATCGTCCTCCCCATGAAATAAAAGATGTTTTTGTATTTGTGATGAATTTGTCTATGATTTTAAGGTATTTGCTTCCCACTTTTTCTTCACTTAATTCCTTAGGAGTCTGTCATACTGCTTCTAGGTGATTGAGTCATATCCTGCAGATCCAGGCATTTCTGTTCAAGTTTCACTTGAATAGGCCTATTGTAGTGTAGTGGTTAAAAACTTGGGTTGGCAAGAGTTTGAATGCTTGAATCCCTCAAGGACTGATCCAATGGGTTTACCATTCTGCTTTGATAAAGGCACCAACTGTAGGTGTTTAGTTGCTAAAATGAATACGTGAAATCTTGAAATTGTTTAGCTATTTTATAAGGAAGTCTAAAACTAAAAGTTGAGGGGAAAAAAGGGTTTTCAGTTTAGCACAAAAGATAAAGCAATATACAAAACACTATTATCATTACTTCGTTAGGTTTACATCATATCACAAAAATGTCAGCGTTTTGTTTAAAATGTATTTAAGATACTTATATTTTACTTTGCATTGTCTGTTTTAGTTGTGGGAAAATAAACAATTGTTAAAAAGACCCAGAAGAGCTTATCATTTTAGTAATAAAATGTATTTTTTTTAATTGTTTTTAACAAATCATTTAACTTATGTTGTTGTTCAATATGTTATATATATATATATATTAAACCGATACATTAGACGTAATGTTTTGATGTTAAATCCACTATTGTTTCATATAAATTGTTCTTTAGTCTTTATTGAAATTACATCAGACGTAACTGTTATTAAAATACAGAAAATTACTTTACTCTTTTATTAAATCCCAGTTATCAATGACTTAGTAATGCAACTGGTTCATTATATCTGGAGCGTACTGTAAAGTTTCTGGTCTCCTCTCCCAGTCCCTCAAAGAAAATCCCATAAAGTTTTTGGAGCGCCGAGTCTCCGCTCCCTCCTCCAGGGGGCGGGAGGGACACCATTCAACCCGGAACTGTGTATGTGATCAATTAGAACTCTCCGAAAACTTTCAACGAAATGTAACACTCAAGCTATCGTAAAGAATCAAAGCGTTATCGCTGTGTTTCGCGCGAACAAAGCGCAAATGTGTATCCGCTTCGCTACTCCGCGACCTCGCAGAGTGTGATTTTTTTTTGTCTTCTCCCGCTTCCAACAGGTAAGACGAAACAAAATAACTTGTGTTACTTCTCTCTAACGTTAAACAAGCCAGAACAGATTTAAAAGTGTAAATGTTTACATTCCACCCCTTCGTTTTGTATTGGAACCAGAATTATTTTTCTGAATAGATCAACGACGCTTCAGAGATGCTTCAAGACTGTAAAACAGCGTTTATAAACAACTGGTTTATATGCAAAGAAGTTTGAATTTCACGTAAATATCTCCCTATACATCTTTTATTCCAGACGTCAGTTATTACTGGATAATATGCACAGCCACGCGCACAAAGTCTTCAAACATGCGACTAATAATCTTTCTAGAACTTTTTGGATTTAATGAAGGAGGGTGTGATTGAGAAAACGGAATAAAACCTGTCAGAAAAAGTGTGTGATGTTTGATTTGGAGGTTGGTGGTCTGTCAGAGGGTGGCACGGATGAAATTCCAGGCAGCTTGATTTTTTTTTCTTCCATACACTCCCACTGGAGATCAGACATGCACATGGTTCACAGGGCAAGGATCAGTTGGGAATGCTGTCAGCAGAGCCTAAAGTAGCCCATTTTGTTAATTTCTTTCGTGTTGCAGCCATTTCTCAACCCCAAAAAATACTGTCGGGAGTTCTGTGCTGTCACAACTTCTCTCTGAGCGTGCTGGGGCATGCTGGGAATGGAGTCTGGGAACACTAACTCAGACTCAGCAGTTCTTATCCAAAGCCTAGACGGAAGGCCTTGTCTTACAATTAGTTTGATCCACTTCGAAGAGCTCATTAATGTGTGGAGGTTCTCAGTCAGGTGGTTTAGATTAGTATCAAACTGATTTAACTAGTGGTCTTTCAAATCCTGGAGATATGCTAGAAGTTACAGCTGTTATGTTGTTTTGGGTCTGTTTTAGTGTCTTTCACTCAACCTGGCTTCCCCTTCCAGTGGGAAGACTTCTGAGGACACATATGGAAGTACTTGATTCTGTTTTACAATTCAGCAGAGGATCTTTAATAAAGCAGCCATGTACATCTCAGCCTCAGATGTCGCTTTCACCAGCCGCCCACGCTCTGTTCGCTGACTATCTGATGCATGTTATATGCAAAAAATAGCAAGAGCTGGCTGAAATCACAAGCTTCATACTGATTGGCTGGCTTTAAAGGGATAGCTCACTAGAAACAAGCGAGCATCTGAACACTGCTGCTCCCAAGAATCGATTTAGTAAAATTTTGACCCATGTTTTGACCCAAAGGTAGGCTATTCGTCAGTCAAACCTAAAGGATATGTATACTTGCCACAAAATGAAAATGTTGCGATCATTTACTCACTTGTCTCATGTTGCACCAAACCTGTGGCTTTCTTTTTTCTTTGAAAAAACAAGTTATTTAGAAAAGTATCTTGGTGTTGAACAATGAAAATCATTGTTTTGGACCCCATTGCCTTTCATTATATGGACAGTAGTAACAGTAAACATTCTTGAAAATATGCTTTTGTGTTCTAAGAAGAAAGTCGTATATGTTTGGAATGACATGAGGGTGTGTAAATGATCACAACATTTACATTTTTTGGTCTTAAAGGGATGGTTCACGCAAAAATGAAAACATTTACTCACCCTCAAGTTGTTCCAAACCTGTATGAGTTTCTTTCTTCTGCTGAACACAAAAGAAGGTATTTTGAAGAATATGGGTAGCCAAACAGTTGCCCCGTTGACTTTTCCATACTATGGAAGTCAATGGAGCCCATCAACTGTTTTGTTGCACTGGGCTGCTACTATAAATCTTTGAGAAAGCAGAATTTACAAGGTTATAATTGACGTCAAATCCTTGAAAGATATTCAGAGAGAGATCTTGAATAGGGCCGTTCACACCAAGGACTAAAACTATTACAATACAAATGTAATACTCATTGTTGTGGACTTCACTATTCTCATAGAATTAGAATAAGGACAACACAGAATATTTTTTTTCCAGATGATGCAATGAGTTGCCATTCTGCTTTAAAGAGCTTGAGTATTTAAAGTGGAAGACTTATAATTAATAAACAGAACGTTATATTGCCTTTGTATGGGCGCAAATACAGTTATCGTTCTTGGTGTAAACAAACCTTTAAAGTCTGTAAAAGCCTTTAAAGCCTCACATTGTGTAAATTATTTATTGTTTATTGTAGAGTTTACTGTGCTGTGAGTAATTGTGTGCGCATCAGATGTGTAATCTGATGTTGCTTTAAATGTTGTATATGTCATGTCATGACTGCTATGTTGCTCGGAACTGCACCTAAGAATTTCACCTGCTGTTGCACTGGTGTATATGGTTGAGTGACAATAAAGTGATTTGATTTGATTTTGATTTGTGGAATAAACAGTATTTACATTTTTGGATGGACTTGGGATGGCTCGATACCACAATTTTGGCTTCGGCACGGTACCACAATCTAATACCGAAGTACCGATATTAAAGGGATAGTTCGCCCAAAAACGAAATTTTGTTTATCTGCTTACCCCCAGGGCATCCAAGATGTAGGTGTCTTTGTTTCTTCAGTAGAACACAAATGAAGATTTTTAACTCCAACCATTGCAGTGTGATAGTTGTATAATGCATGTCAATGGGGATATTTTAGAGTATGAGAGCAACGAGAGTAAAAACACATAGACATACGAATCCATATTAAACCATGCGGCTCGTAGCGCATTGATGTCTTAAGACAGGAAAGGATCGGTTTCTTCGAGACCCGAACAGTATTAATGTAATGTTTTTTACATCTTATCAGACGAATGTCATCTAGTTTTCCCAGCGCCATAACTTCCGGCGAATAAGGTCAAAATATTAGAGCGATCAAAGATGTATATATATATATGTAGATGCCTCATTCGACCGATCCGCACAGGCACTAATGAGGAATCTATGTATATATCTGGATTATATATATAATCTAGATATTCGCGCCGGTATTTTGCATGTATTTTGACCTTATTTCGCCGGAAGTGATGGCGCGGGGACGGCTGATGCAGAGCCATATAAAAAAATGAAATACATTTTTAAATATGGATATTTTTCTTACACAAACTCATCGATTCGCTTCAGAAGGCCTTTATTAACGCCCCGGAGCCGCGTGGAGCACGTTATTTGACGGACAGATGCATTTTTTATGGACTTCAAAAACAGAGCAACTATTACTCTATTATAATGCTTAGCCAGAACATTTTTAATATAACTCAGATTTTATTTGTCTGAAAGAAGAATGTCATATACACCTCGGGTGACTTGAGGGTGAGTAAATCATGGGCTAATTTTCATTTTTGGGTGAATTATCCCTTTAAATCGATACTATACAGGGTCTGAATTTTGCTGCATAATTTTATTCACTCTCGCAAGTTTGGGGTTTATGAACCGGGAAAATACCCAAAATGTTTATTATTAAATTAATCAACAAAGTTTATCACATCAAATCAGGCATTTGGAAACTTTCTTGTGAGAAGTAATTTCAGCAATACTGCGCGTCTCCCTTCTCTAGCTCTCAAAATTAGCAAATTGCTTCTGGCTTCAAAAGATCGCATCTGCACTATAAAAACAATCTGCGCACTGCGTTACAACACTTTCGCTGTTGTTTCGGGAGAGCTGACGGAAATCACTTGCCCACGTCTTTTTAAACCTTGCCGATTTGAACATACAAGCGATTTTATAGCATTTTGTAATACATGGTATGGGAGCTCTTTAAGAGAGAGTTTTCTTTGTGCTCATACCAACAACAAACACACAAGCCTAAAGAGCTCGCGCATTCCAAATTAAGTGTTTTTTCCTTAGTCAAATACACACAAAATTATGTCAAAAATGTCCATCTTTAGTGAGTAGTCACATAAACGCAGTTGGTTATGTCTTTTGTGAATGTAAATAGTGCAATAGTATGCGTGCAAATATTATGAAATCTAAACGTCACTGAAATCGAATGCTGGAGATTTCATTACATTTAAACAATACGATCTTATGTATGTGCGTTGATCAGTTAAAATAAAATAAATATCTAAATTAGATTGTTTTAATTATGCACTCACATGTCAATCTCTTAATGTCTTGTACAAGACTGGGCAAGTTTCCAATGCTTGGCAAGGTTTCATGGTTCTTCAGCAGTTTTATAAGCACAGTAATTCCAAATTTCGCATCTATTAAATAGTTTTGGGCATGTTGAGTGAGATTCAACTGCTGTATTCATTTTGTTCTATGTTGCCACATTTGCCGGTTTCATGTCGGTTTGGGTAGCGTAACTTCGGAACAGCAGCATATACTGAAATGAGCAAAATCATGATATTGTATAGTACCTGTATACCGTGCATCCCTAGGATGGACAGAAATTCTGATCACAAAGTCTAAGAAGACTCTTGTGGGACGGTGTGTAAAACGGACAGTTCTGGACCAGGATTATCTGCATAGTGGACTGTAACGTAGTTTGTGGGAAGAAGGAGACGGGAACCGGCGAACATTAAAAGACTTTAATCAAATAATAAACACAAAATGAAAGTAAAAGCATACGCATAACAAAACCTAAAATCCAGGCCTGGTCCTCTCTCGTCTTGCACTGTCGCCGCTCCCCCTTTTATGCTCCCATCACTCTGTCGTGAGACGAGACCAATATGTCGCGCAACTGATGCTCATTATCACTCGCCACCGGCTCGCTCTCACGGTCCCTCGCCTCGCTGCTTGCCACATGGCCTAGACTTATACCCCTGGTTTCACAGAAAAGGCTTACGCCTAATCCCAGATTAAAATGCATGTTTGAGCAGTTTTAACTGAAAACAACATGCACTGCCATATCTAAAAATATGTCAGTGCCATTACACACCAGTAATGTTTGTTTTCTGAGGCACGTTTATAAAAGCTACTTAAATGCGCTAATTTAACTAAACCTGGCTTAATCTAAGCCCTGTCTGTGAAACCGGGCCATAGTCTTATAGTCTGCTGATATAGGACTGACTTAAAAACGAGAGCACGTAGTACACCATTAATCCCAGTATGCTGAGTTAAAGCAACATAAATCACAAAGTGAGAGACACACACAAGTTCTCCTTTCAAAGAGGAAGAACACAGAACACCCAGTCAACCTGAAAATAGAATCGGTGACACATTCAGCGTCCTATAGGGCCTGGCTGTTCACCTCAGTGGCATTTTGGCATGTTTTGAAATGTGTCAGTATACTTGTTAGGTTGAAACAAATTATATTATATGATTAAACCACCCAGCACTGCACAGAATGCGTTTGAATTGTGTTTAGTGGTTATTTCCTGTATTTTTCTCCTGTATCTCTTTTTCAGGGTTGTAGACGCTTATCGCTCAAAATGCCGCAGCAAAAGGATATAGTGAAGATTGCCATTCAGATGCCGGGTGCATACCCGCAGCTCATTCAGCTAGACCAGGTGAGTGTCACGCACTTCCCGTCATAAAAGGGATGTTGACCCACGTGCATGCAAAAGTCAGAAACTCGTCGCTAGTCAGCATTTGAGGAATAACAGCACTGTTCATTCAGTGTCATACTAAAGTTCACAGATAAATTACAAAAAGACCAAGGGTTTTATGCAAATGAGGAAGTTATATGTATAAGTACTGTATGTTTCGATTTTGAGAAACAGATTTTGTGCTTACAAGTGCAATATATGTGGAAAGTGTTACAATAGCAAGTTTAAGTTTTGTAATGGCAACTTTCACTTTGAATTTAATTGGAATTTGAATGCAGAGATGATCACTAGATTGTAGGGGTGTAAAAATACCCTCATGTCACGATTAGATACATATCACAATACTGAACTCACGATACGATATTATTGTGATACTCAAAGACGTGGTAAAAAGTTAACAAAAAATGTACTGTTGGTTTAAAATGCTAAATTTGTTATGAGTTATAAGTAAAGATAATGTACCATGAAGATATTGTAAATTTTCTACTGTAAATATATAAAATATGTATTATTATTAGTAGGGATGCCACAATTCTCAATATAATATTGAACCGTTCGGTGTGGCATTCACGGTTCAATACGCGCCTGTGAATTGTGATTTTTGCATTTAATTAATAATTTTTCTACACATTCTATCATTTGCCTCCATCCCAATATACTGAACAACGCGTTGTCAATCTCCGAGGGCCCTTTCCAGCCTTGTGGAGGTGTACAATTTTGTCTCTAGATTAGATTAGATTAGATTAGATTCAACTTTATTGTCATTACACAAGTACAAGTACAAGGCAACGAAATGCAGTTTAGGTCTAACCAGAAGTGCAATAGCAGCAAGTGCAGGATATACAATGGTTGCGTAAGTGCAGGACATGGACTCTAGTGTCTTTGGACAGCTCTTTGGTCTTGGCCATGTTAGTAGTTGGATTCTTACTGATTGTATGGGGTGGACACGTGTCTTTATGCAGCTAACGACCTCAAACAGGTGCATCTAATTTAGGATAATAAATGGAGTGGAGGTGGACATTTTAAAGGCAGACTAACAGGTCTTTGAGGGTCAGAATTCTAGCTGATAGACAGGTGTTCAAATACTTATTTGCAGCTGTATCATACAAATAAATAGTTAAAAAATCATACATTGTGATTTCTGGATTTTTCTGCGATTCTCTCACAGTGGACATGCAGCTACGATGACAATTTCAGACCCCTCCATGACTTCTAAGTGGGAGAACTTGCAAAATAGCAGGGTGTTCAAATACTTATTTTCCTCACTGTACATTCACATCACACAGTGGTAGAGTGGTAGAGTTATACTCACGGAACACTATAGTTATTCACAATCACGAAAGTTCATTATTTGAATGCGTTTGAAAGCCTTGCCGGTTAAACATTTCATCCGCGTGCTTATGCGCCATTTTAACATGCGCTTTTCTGAGCGCGAGCACTAAACGCCTGTCAAACACGTGATTACTGGACTAAGTAGTCGTCTTACTGCGCTAATACTGTCACACACAAGGTTAACATAAACACAGTCGGTTATGTCTAAAGTGAAAGTAAAATCGCCGTGTCTGTTTATTAGATGCATGCAGGTCTTAAATTGACAGCAGCGCAGCCTAGTGAACATGCTGTCCTTAAAGGGACAGTTCACCTCTAAAATGATGTCATTATTTACTCACTCTAATATTGTTCCAAACCTGTATTAATTTCTCCTGTTGAACACAGACAGTTGAATACCAGACAGCTGATGGTAGCCATTGACTTATATTTCCTATATTATTATTTCCTACAACGGGGACCAGCAACTGTTTGGTTTTCAACATTCTTCAAAATATATTTTATGTCCAACAGAAGAAAGAACTTTATTCAGGTTTAGAACAGCGCCAGTAATTGGTGACAGAATTTTCATTTTTGAGTGAACTATCTCTTTAATGTTAATACAACAACAAAAGACAAAGAGAAAATCACTCACTGCTCTTGACTGAAAAACTTTAATACAGTAGCTTTAATAGGAATCAAAGTATATTTTATAGATTATTGCAATTAAATTTTTTTTTTTTCTCCTTAACCTCTTGCTGTTCCTATCGCTTAAGAATAGAATAGTGAAAATCTGAAGTGACAAGCCATCAGAACCGAACCGAACCAAAAACAGTGGTTAAAAACCGAGGTATGTATTGAACTGTGGACTAACTGTATTGTTGCATCCCTAATTATTAGTAATATGCATTGCTAAGGACTTCATTTGGACAATATTTAGATTTATTTTGCACACTCAGATTCCAGATTTTCAAATAGTTGCATCTTGGCCAAATATTGTCCTATCCTAACAACTTATTTATTCAGCTTTCAAATGATGCATAAATCTCAAATAAATAAATAAAAACCCTTATGACTAGTTTTGTGGTCCACGGTCACATTTATGTTCAAATTTTGCATAATAGGTCCCCTTGAAAAGAGCATGGAAGCCTATATATAGCCAATAAAATATATTTTATAAATTATTTAATTGTGTGTGTGTGTGTGTGTGTGTATATATATATGCAATATCAGAGTCAGCTCTGGATAATTTGTATTTGACATTGTATGGGAAGCAAAAACTCAATTAGGCTGCGTTCACACTGCAGGCTGAAACGACCCAATTCTGAACGACACAGATCCGATCTTTTCAAATGCGACCCAGGCCACTTGGGTATGTGGTCCAAATCCGATACATATCCGATCTTTTGAAATGCGTCTTCAGTCTGAACTGCCAGGTCACATGTATCCGACCCGCACGTCGTTGATACGCGACAAACGTCATCATTGTACGTTGAAGTAGGCGCTCACAAACATAATTGAAGGTGGATCTGGTCATTCTGAAGTTACTGACGAATTCGGTATCAGTAAAGCCACTCACATCAGTATCCCACCACTCCTGGCTGCGACTCCGCACCCACACGTTTCTCTGTACCGACGTTGCTACCACTGCTCCACAAAACGCCATGGCCAAAAACCTTGCTCTCCTCTTTTTTAATTTTCTTCTTAACATGAGAAGGTTGTAATGGTGCTGGCTCCATTGTGAAAATAACTTTAATAAAGCTAAACGAACTCCAATGCTGACACCCATATTTGGCTACTTCCGTAAACAACAAGTGACGTCGTTGACCGTTGAGTACTCTTCTGCGCATGCGGGTCACTTCTGGGTCATTTCACGTTCACACAGGAGATCACAAAAGGTCGCATTTAATTGGAAATGTGAACGGCCTTGCAAAAAAATCGCATTTTTTTAAAAAAATCGGAATTGAGCATTAAGCCCTGCAGTGTGAACGCAGCCTTAGTGACAAAATGGAAGCATGTTTTATTATAAACTCTTATTTAATTTTCTTTTTAATGTTCCTTACAAAAAAGATGCAAAGTATCTTGTAACGCATTTGTAACTGCAATTGATTTGGTCTATATGATCAAGGGCTTCCTGTTTCTTACAAATCATAACCAATTAGTTCATCCTCAATTGTTTTGAATCAGCTATTATTGCCGCCTACCCGGTCAAAACATTGGGTGGACAAATGCTGCGCATATTCAGTATCTTCAGAGGCTTTGATCCCATTGTTTAGGACGTCCTAACAGAATGTGTTGTTGTCTTGAGAGTCCAGCCATTGTCAGAGAAGCTCTCTCCGTTTGGGTTTTCTAAAAAACTAGGTTGAAATATGAATGAACCGTTGTGTGACTCTGATGGGTACTTAAGGATTAGAAAGAGCCTCAAACCCCCAATGACCTTCCCTTCTGCACTTCCTCGCCATTCCCAGCACTTCCACTCGCTGCCAGCTCGCTCACCACAAATTACAGGCCACCGATTGGTCTACCACCAACACCAAAATTTCTAATCGGTGAGCCACAGGAGCTGCCACATATGATGAGATGTTGCAGTTGTTGACTTTGGAGAAGCTTTGTTGTTGTTTTAGTACTTTTATTTCAGTCAAGGCAGTGTTTTAGATCCAGACAAAAAGAGCATCACCTAATTGACCCTTGCTCACATTTTGTCTTGCTATGTAGTGTACAGTAAATAAACATATTTTTCTATCTTGTTTCAGAAAAAGCCCCTCACTGCCGTCATAAAAGAGGTTTGCGACAAGTAAGTCATTTAGTGCGTGTTTTTCCATAGCTGAAATGTCCATGATGGAAAATACCTGTTTTTGTAAAGGGTGTCATATTATTTTTGAAGGTGGAATCTTCCGGGTCCTGACAACTATGCTCTCCAGTATGCAGATGGGATCCAGACATACATCACTGAATCTGTAGGTCATTTCCATCATCTCCAGTGTATAACTACATCTGTGTGTGTGGACTTGAATCCGATAATGTCAGTTGTTCTGGTGTGATTCTCTTTATCTGACGGCCTGTATTTGTTGTTGATCTTGGGTGGGGTCAGACACTTCATGCACTTCATGTTGTGTTTGCTCTGTTTCTGTCTGTCTGTATGGATGTGACTCTAGAGCTGATGATGGTGGGTTTTAATGTTCTGTGATTCATTTGTGTCATCGTGTGTGTGTGTGTGTGTGTGTGTGTGTGTGTGTGTGTGTGTGTGTGTGTGTGTGTGTGTGTGTGTGTGTGTGTGTGTGTGTGTGTGTGTGTGTAAAGTGAGAGTGTGGAGACTGTGAATTCCCAGACAAGTTGAGGCAAAGGCTTGAATTACAGTTGTGCACATAAACCAGCCTTGTGTTGTGCTGCGGTCCAGCTGTACTTTTGTAAACACTAAGTAGACGGCAGCATCTGTAGCAGAGAATACTGGAATAATGATACAATACTATAAGCAAAACACAACATGACGTTTCTCCTGGCATATTCAAACACACTGTATTCTTTCTTTCTTTCTTTCTTTCTTTCTTTCTTTCTTTCTTTCTTTCTTTCTTTCTTTCTTTCTTTCTTTCTTTCTTTCTATTTCTGTCTGTCTGTCTGTCTCTTTCTTTCTTTCTTTCTTTCTTTCTTTCTATTTCTGTCTGTCAGTGAGTGTCTTTCTTTCTTTCTTTCTTTCTTTCTCTCTCTCTCTCTTTCTCTCTCTCTTTCTTTCTATTTCTGTCTGTCAGTGAGTGTCTTTCTTTCTTTCTTTCTCTCTCTCTCTCTCTCTCTCTCTCTCTCTCTCTCTCTCTTTCTTTCTATTTCTGTATGTCTTTCTTTCTCTGTTTCTTTCTTTCTATTTCTGTCTGTCTGTCTGTCTGTCTGTCTCTTTCTTTCTTTCTTTCTTTCTTTCTTTCTTTCTTTCTTTCTTTCTTTCTTTCTATTTCTGTCTGTCAGTGAGTGTCTTTCTTTCTTTCTTTCTTTCTTTCTTTCTTCCTTCTGTCTGTCTTTCTATCATCTATCTCCATCTGTATGTCTTTCTATGATTTTTTTTTAGATTCTTGCTATCAATCCATCTTTTCATTATCCATTCTTTATTTTTCTTTCTTTCTTTCTTTCTTTCTTTCTTTCTTTCTTTCTTTCTTTCTTTCTTTCTCTCTTTCTCTCTTTCTCTCTGTCTCTCTTTCTTTCTTTCTTTTTCTGTCTATCATCTATCTCCATCTGTATCTCTTTCCATGGTCATTGTTTTTTAGTTTCTTGCTATCAATCCATTCTTTCTCTTTCTCTCTGTCTTTCTCTCTCTTTCTCTCTGTCTTTCTTTCTCTCTGTCTTTTTTCTCTCTCTCTCTCTCTCTCTCTCTCTCTCTCTCTCTCTCTCTCTCTCTCTCTCTCTCTCTCTCTTTCTCTTTCTTTCTTTCTTTCTTTCTATTTCTCTCTTTCTTTCTTTCTTTCTTTCTTTCTTTCTGTCTTTCTTTCTATTTCTGTCTTTCTTTCTCTTTCTGTCTGTCTTTCTATCATCTATCTCCATCTGTATGTCTTTCTATGATCATTGTTCTTTTAGTTTCTTGCTATCAATCCATCTTTTCATCATCCATTCTTTATTTTTTTTCTGTCTGTCTTTCTTTCTCTTTTCTTTCTTTCTTTCTCTCTGTCTTTCTTTCTTTTTTCTGTCTATCATCTACAGTATCTCCATCTGTATCTCTTTCTGTGGTCATTGTTTTTTAGTTTCTTGCTATCAATCCATTCTTTCTCTCCATTTTTCTTTCTCTTTGTCTTTCTTTCTTTCTTTCTTTCTTTCTTTCTTTCTTTCTATTTTTCTTTCTATCTTTCTATCATCCATCTCCATCTGTATCTCTTTCTATGGTCATTGTTTTTTTTAGTTTCTTGCTATATCCATCTTTTCATCATCAATTTCTCTCTTTTTTTCTTTCTCTTTCTGTCTGTCTGTCTGTCTGTCTGTCTGTCTGTCTTTCTTTCTCTCTTTCAATCTGTCTTTCTTTCTCTTTCTGTCTGTCTTTCTATCATCTATCTTCATCTGTATGTCTTTCTATGGCCATTGTTTTTTTTTAGATTCTTGCTATCAATCCATCTTTTCATCATCCATTCTTTCTCTCTCTTTTTCTTTCTTTCTCTTTCTGTCTGTCTTTCTATCATCTATTTTCCTCTGTTTCTCTTTCTATCATCGTTTTTTTTTGTTTCTTGCTGTCTCTATACTACACACATACTATATGTGCAAGTGGTAATAAAGTCTAATAATATCACTTCCTGTACACTGACTGTTGGCTGCTTTATGACTTTTGTTCTAGAACCGCCTGGACATCAAAAATGGCAGCATCCTGCGTTTAACCAAAGCACCAGTGAGTGTGTTTGTGAGATTTTGACAGCGATAGTACTTAACTTAATCTTAGTGTATCTAAAACACATCTGTTCACGCAATTTTGATACAGTTTTTGATATAATCAAAATGTACACAACCACAGTGCCATGTAATAGCCATGTTTGCTTGCTCGAGGATTTATAACACTGTGTTTGTTAGGGCCGTTGTGCTGAAGATCTGTATAAAGGCATTCAAAGTTCAGACTCTGGCGTGCGCTGTGACTCTCTGAAGCTGCTGGCCACCGTCTCCACCGACATCACGTTTGCCCAAGAGTTTATCAGTCGTGATGGACACTCCCTGCTCGTCAAGATAGTGGAGGACGCTCATGAGTCAGTTTCCTGCCTGTCTTTGCCCCATTTCTCCAACTTTGAGTGTTTTATTGCTGCCCAATATAAATATCAAACAGGTGAAAGTGTTATTTGTCTTTCTCCAGGGCCCATCTGATAATTACACACACTCTCACTGCCTTCATGGAGCTCATGGATCATGGCATTGTGTCCTGGGAGAATCTGTCCAGTGTCTTTATCAAAAAGGTACTAAGCAATACACCCTTCACATCCATAATGCAGTATGGACACTGTTATTACACAGCTTTCTAAATGTTGGATTCTGATTGGATTAGACCCCCCTCCCCCTTTAAGTGTTTTTCGCCTCCCATAGTTACTTTTTTTATGTTGTGTTGCTGTTCATTTTTGTCTTAATTGGTTACCTTCTCTGTTGTTGCCTATTCAGTCATGTTTGTTTTTCAGATCGCCAGTTTTGTGAATGCAAAGGCGATGGACACGTCTATCCAGCAGGTGTCACTGGCTATCCTGGAGAGCATGGTGCTCAGCAGCAGTAGTCTGTTCAATGAGGTCAAACTAGAAGTCACCCTCGAGAGACTCCTCTCACATCTCCAGGTGTAAGTACAGAAGGGTGCTGGATTATTTGGCTGTTTAAACTTTTTGCAGTATTGCAAGGTTTACTTTATGGGTGTGACTGTGAAGACTGAAGACTGAAATGCACCACATAAATGAAAGTAGATGACAACGATGATTCTATATTGAGGTACATTTAAATTAAACCTGAAAACAGTGACTAACAGTTTCAATTAGTGAATGTTTAACAATTCTTCTCAGTGCTTTCAGTAACAGATTATATAAATTAGATATAATAATTATGACTACAATAATAATAATGGTAAGTTTTGTATATAGGTAGGTAATCATTTCACAAAATATTATTATTAATGTTTTGTATTGTTGTATAACTGGACAAAACTTTAATAATAATAATAACAACAACAGCATTATTACTATTATTCATGTCTTGTATTGTTTATTACCACACAACTTATAATAACAACAACATTAATATATTACTTTTTTTAGTTAACAAGATTTCAATAGTAGATGTTTAATAACTTCTCAATGATTTCAATAACAGATTATTTCAATTATATTAACAGTAAATTGAAAAATAATTATGACAAAAACAAATTTATGAATAATACATTTTTGTATAGTAATGAATTTCACAAAATATTATTGTTTTGTATTATATTGTTCATTAATACCAAACTTTACTAATAACAATAACATTATTATTTTGTATTGGTTATTTTTTTGGGGCTTTTTTTTAAATAATAATAAATCTGTTACTTCCTTTGTCATGCAAGTTTCTTCCTCATTTAGAAAATATATTTTGGTGTAGTTCATCATGTAGATATTTATCATGTTCAATATTAACATGTGTTGGATATTTAAAGATGCACCATGTAACTTTTGTCCCTCTAGTGGTGTAATTTTTTTTGGCGGAAGAATATTAACATTAAAACCAGTAACACCAACTACCGCAGCAAGCCTGTTTTGAACAAAAAGTAACATGGTGTACTTTTTAAATCAGCATTCTAACATGAATGATTCTAATTTTCCCTCCTTTTTTCTTATGTCCAAATGTACTGTAGAACAAACCAGCAGCTGCAGACTAAAGCCATGGCTCTGCTGATGGCAATGTTACAGGCTGGTAGAGAGTCAGACAGACAGGTGAGAGGTTGACCAGTTGTGTTCTGTCTCTCTGACATCTTGCTTTTGCTGTCCGTGTCTGTTGGGATTATAATAGTGTAAGCAAAATAAACAACCTTGTTGTAGTTAAAGGCTGATTATTGGTGTCTGAGAACTATTTTGCTAGCGGAAGCTCTTTTATAAGAAAGTCTGATTCAACTTTGGAATCACAGGAATAAATTATTTGCTATTTTAAATGGTAATATTTCACAATTGTATTGTTTTTTACTCTATATTTTTTAAATAAATCAGCCTTGGTGAGCATGAGAGACTTGTTTTAAAAAATCTAGTGTATATTAAAGAGTTGTGTATATTGTTGTGGCTGATTATAAAACATTTATAGCTGGAACATTTTCTCAATTTGCTCTTCATGGGCAGGTGGTTGATTTTTGAACTTAGATTTTTAGATTCAGAAAATGCAAAAACTGGCACTGATTGTTGTAATAAACCTGATATAGTACTTGTATAAAATGGCCATTGCACTCTAAAAAAAAGTTTCTGATTTTAAATGTTAAATTATTTCAGGAGCTCTTTGAATTTCTTGAGAAGAGGAACCTAAGACAGTATATTCACAAGGTGAGAAAGTTTTGAAGCTCTCGTCCATTTATATGATACGTACTATTTTGAAAAGTCCTGTCACAAACATTTTCCATTGCATCACAATCTGTACATGACTTTTAAAAACATATAACTGTTAAAATGCCTCTGTTATGCTATTTTAAAGGTTCCTAATTTTGCTCCTACAATATTTTTTACATGTATCCAAGGTCAAAAACACTTACATTTCCTCATATGCATTGCAGCATCACATTTTTTTCTCAGTGTCTGAAACGGTTCAATAAAAGATTCGTCTTTCTAAACCCCTCCTTTCTGAGAACCTACTTTGCTCTGATTGGTCAGATGGCCCAGTCTGTTTTCAATGGTCTACGTTTAGTCAGAAACTAAACGTCCATTACCATATCTGAATTTCAGCTCTGGATTTTCCTCAGCACTTGATACACAGTGATATGAACAGTAATGATGGCGTTGGTTTTACCGCATCAATTCAAGCTTGTGTCCTTATCCTTTGGGAGTGCATGCAAAGTGGATTTGCTTTTGCAGCACATAAAATAGTATCTTCTCGACATGTCAACTTCACAAATTAAACTCTTTGTTCGCTGACAGCCAATGAAAATCATAGGCAGGCATTATGCAAATTTGATACAAACCTATGTAGGTCCCTGCAGAAAGTAAGACTGGAATTACTGATGACTCTCTTCAGGCAGTTCAGAATCGGTTCATTCTTTTAAGAGACAATTACAAGGATTACAATTACTCTATGGCACTTTGATCTTTGAAACTTGCAGACCTTTTACTTTCTCAAACCGCTATATTACACACTACATGAAAGGTAACATCGGAAAAAGTATAATAGCAAATACGATGTAACAACTGTTGCTGTTTGCAGAACATCATCCACAGCTCTAGTTCAGTAGGAGATGAGATGGCCCACTACCTCTATGTGCTGCAGACGGTCCGTCTAAACCACCTGGAGCCCCGTATGAGGACGCCTCTGGACTCCTACAGCCAGGTTTACTTTTATTCTGCATCTTCATCAGGGTCACTCAGGGCACTTTTCTCACACGCACCTTTCTCCCATATCCTTCAGGATCAGAGGGACATGCTCCACGGGCTGCGGCAGGCTGCGTTTGAGACCGAAAGCGAGAGCGGTCTGAGTAATGAACGTAGACGTTCACTCTGCGCTAAAGAGTTTAAGAAACTCGGCTTCTCTGTGAGTGTCAAAAAAACTAATTAGAAGTGTCAATACCGCACAACAACAAACCTCAAGGGCTAATTTTTAGTATGTTTTATGTTTTCTTTGTGTGTCAGAATAACAGTAATCCTGGTCAGGACTTGAGCCGGTGTCCTCCGGGTCTCCTGGCGTTGGACACCATGGCGTATTTTGCCTCCCGTTACCCTGACGCTTACAGCAGGGTGAGTGAGCACACATGGATATTTTTGTTATATAATGCAGACACTTTTTGGGGACAGTATACATCACTATAAAAGTATGCATTGACCCATAAGTCTCTGTCTCACTGTCTCAGTTTGTGCTGGAGAACAGCAGCAGAGAGGACAAACACGAGTGTCCATTTGCCCGCAGCAGCATCCAGCTCACGCTCATATTGTGTGAGATCTTGCGCATCGGAGAACCCCGTGAGTGAACTGACACAACACTGGAGATATCTCGGTGGCAATGATCAGATGAGGATTTTATAGCTCAGGCTATGTCCTGATAGAAAACAAAAATGGTTTTGAGAGCCACTGGAACACTCGTACACTGGAAATTTATTGTAAAGCATATTTTCCTACCAACACTCAGATACACAACTTGCAGACTGTATCTCTTAAAACCATTTTATTTGCCTCAATTTAAAAATGTCTACATAGGCTTGTTCCGAGAGGGTATTTTCAGATGTGTTATTAAATTTTTTTAATCATCATTTATATTTATATATAAAATATAAATAATAAATGAATCTATATTTTGTTTATATATATATATATATATATATATATATATATATATATATATATATATATATATATATATATATATATATATATATATATATATATATATATATATATATATTTATATATATATATATATATTTTATTTCTATTTTTAACGCTTATTTTCTCTTATGTTCTCATACTCATCTCATTTATGTTACATTTACATTTATGCATTTAGCAGACGCTTTTATCCAAAGCGACTTACAACTGAGGAGTACAGGAAGTGATCCATCATGAGGTGGCAGCAAAACACAGAAAGTGCCTGAAGTACTAAGTTTTGTACATCGCACAGAGCATCACACACTAGGGCAGGGAAGAAGTAGAGAAAAAGAAAAGTTTTTTAGAATTTTTTTTTTTATATAAGGTTAAGTGCTCGTGGAAGAGGTGAGTTTTCAGCTGTCGTTTGAATGCTGTCAGTGATTCTGCAATTCGGATGGAGGTGGGAAGAACGTTCCACCAGCAGGGAACGGTGAATGTGAACGTTCTGGAGAGGGATTTTCTGCCTCTCTGTGATGGTACCACAAGCCGTTGCTCCTTAGCTGAGCGAAGGCTTCTGGTGGGGGTGTAGACTTGTAGGAGCGAGTCAAAGTATGCAGGAGCAGAGCTCGTGGTGGATCTGTAAGCGAGCGTAAGCGCCTTGAACTTGATGCGAGCGGTAGCCAGTGCAGAGAGATGAAGAGTGGTGTGACGTGGGCCCTTTTGGGTTCGTTGAAGATAAGACGTGCTGCTGCATTCTGGATCATTTGGAGCGTTTATTTATATATGTTTATTTATAACTGTATTATATTTAAAATATAAAAATAATAGAAGACCTCATTTAATATCTATACATTTTATATAACAAAGTGTTTATATTTAAATGAAATATTAAAGACTTATGCTCACCAAGGCTGCATTTATTTGATGAAATATTACAATTAAAAAATAAATAAAATGTATTTTAATTTTGAAATGTAATTAATGGAGATGAAGAATCGCAGAGATTAGTTGAGTCTTGGGGTCAGAAAGCCAAAAACAAAAATCAAACAACCCTAACATCACCACAAGTTGTTTGGGAGGGTTTCAAGAAAAATCCTTCTTGCTCATCCAGAAACTAATTCCAGCATATTCAGTTGTCAGACACGATTTTGAAAATTAAAAAGGGACCTGGTTCTGTGGTCAGATGAAACTATAAAAAGAGCTTCTTTTTTTTTTTGGAGCATCTTGTTGGAGCATCTTGTGGTATTCTAGCAAATACCAACAGATAAAAAAATCAAAACCTGATGACCTTATAATGGCCCTGGTTGTATCTTCCATCAGGACAACGATCCAAAACAAACATAAAAATCAACACACAAATGCGTCACTGACCACAAAATAAAGCTTCTGCCATGACCATCCCAGTTCCCTGACCTGAACCCTATAGAGAATGAGTGGGATGAACTGAAGAAGCACCAACATGGAGCTGGGAATCTGAAGGATCTGGAGAGTTTCTGTTTGGAGGAAGGGTCTCTGATCTCTTATTTTAGAAAAAAGTTGCAAAATAATTTACTATAGTATTATATCTAATAAAAGGGTGCCAATAATTATGGCCAACGTGTTTTGGAGAAAAGCATTTCATAATGTGATTTACCCCGCACGTTTAATTATTTTACTTCAATGAAAGTTAGATTTTTGTGAATTTTTTTAAATGAAAGATAAAAAGGATAAATGATGCAGATTCATTTTTACAGCCATCTTTGATCATATTTACCAGGGATGTCAGTAATTCTGACCACAACTCTCTGTGTGTGTGTGTGTGTGTATATATATATATATATATATATATATATATATATATATATATATATACACACACACACAGTGAGGAAAATAAGTATTTGAACACCCTGCTATTTTGCAAGTTCTCCCACTTAGAAATCATGGAGGGGTCTGAAATTGTCATCGTAGGTGCATGTCCACTGTGAGAGACATAATCTAAAAAAAATATCCAGAAATTACAATGTATGATTTTTTAAACTATTTATTTGTATGATACAGCTGCAAATAAGTATTTGAACACCTGAGAAAATCAATGTTAATATTTGGTACAGTAGCCTTTGTTTGCAATTACAGAGGTCAAACGTTTCCTGTAGTTTATCACCAGGTTTGCACACACTGCAGGAGGGATTTTTGGGCCACTCCTCCACACAGATCTTCTCTAGATCAGTCAGGTTTCTGGCCTGTCACTGAGAAACATGGAGTTTGAGCTCCCTCCAAATATTATCTATTGGGTTTAGGTCTGGAGACTGGCTAGGCCACGGCAGACCTTGATATGCTTCTTACAGAGCCACTCCTTGGTTATCCTGGCAGTGTGCTTCGGGTCATTGTCATGTTGGAAGACCCAGCCTCAACCCATCTCTAACTGAGGGAAGGAGGTTGTTCCCCAAAATCTCACAATACATGGCCCCGGTCATCCTCTCCTTAATACAGTGCAGTCGCCCTGTCTCATGTGCAGAAAAACACCCCCAAAGCATGATGCTACCACCCCCATGCTTCACAGTAGGGATGGTGTTCATGGGATGGTACTCATCATTCTTCTTCCTCCAAACACATTTAGTGGAATTATGACCAAAAAGTTCTATTTTGGTCTCATCTGACCACATGACTTTCTCCCATGACTCCTCTGGATCATCCAAATGGTCATTGGCAAACTTAAGATGGGCCTTGACATGTGCTGATTTCAAACCATGACGTCTTAGTGTATTACCAACAGTAACCTTGGAAACGGTGGTCCCAGCTCTTTTCAGGTCATTTACCAGTTCCTCCCGTGCTCCAACAGTGGACCTTTTTTCACCAAGCTGCTTGGCAATTTCCCCGTAGCCCTTTCCAGCCTTGTGGAGGTGTACAATTTTGTCTCTAATGTTAGTAGTTGGATTCTTACTGATTGTATGGAGTGGACAGGAGTCTTTATGCAGCTAACGACCTCAAACAGGTGCATCTAATTTAGGATAATAAATGGAGTGGAGGTGGACATTTTAAAGGCAGACTAACAGGTCTTTGAGGGTCAGAATTCTAGCTGATAGACAGGTGTTCAAATACTTATTTGTAGCTGTATCATACAAATAATAGTTAAAAAATCATATATTGTGATTATGTCTCTCACAGTGGATATGCACCTATGATGACAATTTCAGACCCCTCCATGATTTCTAAGTGGGAGAACTTGCAAAATAGCAGGGTGTTCAAATACTTATTTTCCTCACTGTATGTGTATATGTGACTTGTTGTCATAAGTTCTCATATACTCTTTCTCATGTCTTTCCCAGCCTCTGAGACCGGCTCAGACTATCACCCCATCTTCTTCGCTCAGGACCGACTGCTGGAGGAGCTTTTCTGCATTTGCATTCAGCTCCTCAACAAGACATGGAAGGAGATGAGAGCCACGCAGGAGGACTTTGACAAGGTAGATCATCACATTTTCAATCTCTGTGCTTATAGGGACTTTTTCCACATCCTCTTTCGTTTCAACATGTAAAAGTGTTGGTCTGCTGTTACTGAAACTAGCGTATTTTGCGAGGGAGAGAAAAAAGGATGCACAAAAATGTTTCACATATTTTTTTTATAGAAGCATTTTCCATCTTCTCACTAAACCGTCTTTTTTGCTGACTTTGATATGTAAATAGCCTCTTTTATGATTCATGTAAACTGTAGCTAACACTGTCATTTATCATGATGGGTCAAGTTTTTAAAAACTGAATATGTGTAGATATGCAAACGTGGGGATTGTGTTAAATCTGAATAACCTCTTAATAACCTGTATTTTCCGGAAAATATTTCAAAATAGCAAAAAAGATTCTGCTGTCCGTGATATATTTAAGTCAACATTTTTTTTAAATATTATATATATATATATATATATATATATCATTAATTGAGTTACATTTATGTAAGTAAAATAGTCTGTGAACACTGTCTGACACTGGTCTGTTTCACGTGACCTTTAAAGAACCAAAATCGTGAGAAAACTAGTGCATTTTTAAGGTATTATTGCCATATCATTTTAAGATCAAAGTGTATTTTTGAAAGCTTTATAAGAGTCACAATTATCTACACAATAGACCTATCTGAGTAGTGACCAGCTGCAGTAGTGATTTATAGTTTATAGAACAAATGGATATTGATCAGTTCATATGGATGGTCTGAGAAACGTCAAGCTGTTGGAATGACAAGCATGCTGCTCTTAAACCGAAGAGACAGACTCCTTCTTTAAGTGCCTTTGTGTATATCAACATTCCCTAAATTGTTACGTCTCCTTTTCTGATGGTAAAGAAAGTGACCTTCCTTCCAGCCCAAACTATTCAGCAGTGCAACAAAACAGACCTCCATTTAATAAACGCTTTCAGGCCGTAAACCTTGTGACTCTCGTGACCTTTGGGATAGAGCGAGTGTCCAGCTGACCGGCCTGTCTTTTTGTTTTCACTGACCGTCGCCCCCGCCACACCGACCTCATGGGCACACTTTATAAAGGGGTATTAGAAGAACAAAAGGAATCCCGCTCCCTAGCAGAAATACAGATCAACAGTAAATCACATCCCAAAAATAGCTTGGTGTTTTAATGTCTAAATTGCATTTTTAGTGTAAAACCTGCCATTTTTGTCATTGTCCTGTAAGTAGTTTTTTTTTATTTTTTAAGTTAATGTTAGAAACAAGTGGCTCTTATTTAACTGTTTTCTTGATGTCAAAAATGAGAAAAGTAGCCAAAGTTGTGCTCTTATTTTGCCTCTAAGGGGATATTACTCACCCCGTGTGTGTTTTCTCATATAACTTATTCACTTCACTGCTTTTTTCCCTCTCTACACACCCTGACTGTGCTGTTTCTCTTTAACGACAGTTAATTGTTGCTGGCATAGTGCTATGAACTTGTTGGCTGAGGCCTGTTTGTGTGTGTTTTAGATTGTGTTTTAGATGGTGTTTAGTGTGTGTGTGTGTGTGTGTGTGTGTGTGTGTGTGTGTGTGTGTGTGTGTGTGTGTGTGTGTGTGTGTGTGTGTGTGTGTGTGTGTGTGTGTGTGTGTGTGTGTGTGTGTGTGTGTGTGTGTGTGTGTGTGTGTGTGTGTGTGTGTGTGTGTGTGTGTGTGTGTGTGTGTGTGTGTGTGTGTGTGTGTGTGTGTGTGTGTGTGTGTGTGTGTGTTTGTTTCGATGGTGTTTTCGAGGGATGTGAGAGTTTATTGGGGGGCATCTAGAGGGAGGGACCATACACACTCTCTCTAACACATACACACACCCAAACACTAATACATACACACAGTGTCGCTGTGGTTGTGAAGGGACCACAGCTGCTGCTTTCACTAAGGCTGAGGTAGGATGAGGGTTTTGTCTGTGTTGTAGGACTAGTTACAGAATAAAAATGTTCTTCTTTTATTTCAGTAACCAAGATATTGAGGAAGACATAAATGATGCGAGGTGCTATCAGTATCTTGTGCTTATATGTACAAGTTGTAATGTCGTTTATAATATTGAACTTTCTATTGCATTGTTGATGACAATCAATTATTCTTTACATTGTAAACATGTTATGCATATTAGATGGAAATTAAATGGTTAATAGTGAAGGGATAACTTTAAATTTAAAAGCATTTTAAACCCTTTTTCACACATAGTCGCACAAATTTAACACAAATAAACACGCATTATACAATATTACTTATAACCAACCAAAAACGATCAAATAGTCATGTTATTTAACCAGGTGTTATTTGGCGATTCACTAATCTGAAAATGATCTGATTACTCAATATATATATCACATACACCACTGGTCAAAATTGAGAACATTTGATACATTTTTACTTTTATTCAGAACTTTAATACTTTTTATTATTGTTTTTACCAGATGGGGGCATACAATCTGATATTTTAAACTCAGTCATTTGCAGGACCAGAGATAATCAGTTTCTTTTCTTTAATTATTATTTTATTTTTTACATTTTCTGCACAAATATTTTACCAAATTCTGCAGAATTAGACTGGTAATAAATACATTTTAAGTATTTGTATGTTACTGCCTTTTTCTAAAACATCAATACTTGAATCTTTTAAACATTAGAAGTTTTTTTATCATATTGTTTTGTATCTCTCAGGACCATAACATGTAAAAGATATGAACATTTACATCAAAGTCTAAAGTGAGCAGTGTTGTTGTTGTCAGCTAACGTTCCCTCTCTTCGGTTGGCCGAGCGTGTCATTGCAGTTCTGTCTGTCACAGCTGGACGCTCGCTTCAAGAGAGACCCATATTTTCATTGTTCGCTTCTCCTCCCCTGCTGTTTTATTTGAGTTTCCTCCATCTCCCCTTTTCCGTTCCCCTTCATTTCTCTTGACCTGAACCCCCACAGACGTGTTGTTCGGGGCGGGGGTGAGTGAGGTCAAGCGTCCGGTGTGTGAGGAGTCATTAAGGTTTACTGGAGGAGATGGGACACACTTTTTCAGACAATCACGCACATTGCAAATATAATATCCGATTTTTTTCTCTAAAGGTGATGCAGGTTGTCCGGGAGCAGATCACCAGGACTCTGTCCAGTAAACCCACGTCTCTGGAGCTCTTCAAGAATAAGGTGAACGTATTGAACTACAGTGAGATTCTCAAACTCAGACAGACGGAGAGACTCCACCAGGAGGAGACGCTCGCTCCACCTGTGCTGTAAGTAGAGATGGGAGAAACAAAGCTTTGAATTAAATGAGCCAATTGCTTCGCAGCTTTGAAGTGACATCTAGTGACGCCTGCTGGTCTAAACAGTGCAAACTCAGCCCAAACACACAAAAAACACCCTTTACAAACCAATTGAGAATTAAATGAACAGATTGCACTTTCAACAAAACAATTTAAAAGCTCAAATACCATTTAAATATAAAGTGTTTGTATAATTGTTATCTGATCAATTTTTAGGGCTTTTTTTGTTTTATGAAGAGCATCTAATAAGAGACTATTAACTTACTTTTTATTATAAAAAAATGTGTCACTTAAAAATGTTTACTGATCCAAGATCAGGTAAAGCCATATAGACACTGGTTCAACGGTTTCAAAACAGTTATAACACCACAAAGCCTCTTTTGCTGAAACTTTGGCAGTTTGATACGGATGGAAGCTTGTTTCCACCACGAAGTGAAAAAAAAAACGTTAGACCCTTTTTCTCAGTTATCAAAATTCAGAATGTTTTTCTTCAGAATTGCGAGAGAAACTTTACATTCCCAGTGAGAATTGTGAGATAAAATGTAGCAATAGCCTTTTTTTATTTTGTGTTCCGTAGAAAAAAAGCAGAATTGCGAGATTGAGGTAAATTTACAGTTCGCAATTCTGAGGAAAAAATTCAGGATTGTAAGATGAAAACTCACAATTACGTGTTTATACCATGCAATTGTGACAAAAACAAGTCTCAATTATGAGATATAAACACAATTGTGAGGGGGGGGGAGGCAGAATTGGGAGACAAAGATTTACAAATAAAGGATTAGATCACTTCAAAATGAACATTTCCTGATCATTTACTCACCCCCATCTCATCCAAGATGTTCATGTCTTTCTTTCTTCAGTCGAAAAGAAATTACGTTTTTTGAGGAAAACATTCCAGGATTTTTCTCCACATCATAGACTTCCATGGCAACCAAAATGTTGAAGGTCCAAATCAATGCAGCTTCGAAGGGCTTCAGAGGCTCTGCACAATCCCAGATGAGGAATATAGGGTCTTATCTAGTGAAATGATCGGCCATTTTAAAATAAAAATAAAAACGTATATTCTTTTTAACCTAAATTGCTCATCTTGCGCTCTGCGACGTGCCAAGGACTGCGTAATCGCGTCGGAAAGGTCACGCTAGACGTAGGAGGAAGTACCGCCCCCGTGTTTACGAAGTGCACATGCGAAGACTAATACAAACATCCTTTAGCAAAAAAAAAGGTAAAACAACGATGTCGGATGATTGTTGAAGTTGAAGATGGAGTGTTTTTTGGTTTTTTGGTAAAGGGTGTTTGTATTAGTCCTCGCATGTTCGCTTGGGGCGGTTCTTCCGCCTGCCTAGGTCTAGCGTGACCTTTCCGACGTGATTATGCAGTCCCTGGCACGTCGCAGAGCAGTGCAAGATGAGCAATTTAGGTTAAAATGTATATACATTTTTGTTATAAAATGACAGATTGTTTTGCTAGATAAGACCCAATTCCTCATCTGGGATCGTGCAGAGCCTCTGAAGCCCTTCAAAGCTGCATTGATTTGGACCTTCAACATTTTGGTTGTAATGGAAGTATGATGTGGAGAAAAATCCTGGAATGTTTTCCTCAAAAAACGTAATTTCTTTCCGACTGAAGAAAGACGTGAACATCTTGGATGAGATGGTGGCGAGTAAAATATCAGGAAATTTTAATTTAGAAGTGAGCTAATCCTTTAACTTTATATTTAATTTAATTGTGTTATTCTGTGGTGGAATCAAGCTTCCATAGATTCGCTCTCTAAACAACATGAAGCTTCACTAACGTGGGCATCACTAGCTGTAAGTCATCAACGTGATTGCACAATCGCTCCATCACTTGTGTTTTCTCGCTGTCTTTGCATCCAGTGAGCTGAAGGAACGTCTGAAGCCGGAGCTTCTGGAGCTTATCAGACAGCAGAGACTAAACCGTCTGTGTCACGGAACGCTCTTCCGGAAGATCAGCAGCCGACGGAGGCAAGGTGAGACCCTCTGAGGAAGACGCCAGAAAATTATTATTAGGACCGTCCTTCTGTCTGGAGGAAGTATTGTTGTTTTTTTCTTTCTTTCAGACAAGCTGTGGTATTGTCGGCTCTCTCCTAATCACAAAGTCCTGCACTATGGAGATGTGGACGAGGATGCGGAAATGCCCTCCATCGAGGCTCTTCAGGAAAAGAGTAAGTGCACTTCCTCTAGAATGAGCACAAGACTCTTTTTGAGTAAATGATATATTCATTTCATTTGAATATCCCTTCAGTTCCTGTTGCAGATATCAAAAGTGTGGTGACTGGCAAAGACTGTCCTCATATGAAGGAGAACAAGGGAAAACAAACCAAGGTTCGATGCTAATAGTTTCTATTCATTCTGAAAGTCAATAATCAAATAAATATGAATTCAGGCATCACAACATTATACAAAAATGGATATTCATTTTGAAGTTTGCTAAAGATTGCATTAACAGTTTTATTATATTAGAGATGTGTTTAAGTGAGTGTTAGATGATGCAAAGATCATGTCAATTTAAAAATGAAATGTCTGATATCGACTGATTAAAGATAAAATCTCAAATGTCGTCTGATAACCAATATATTACCGATATATTGTGCATATTTATGTTCTTATTGTACATTCATGGTTTATTTAAAAACAAAATGTAATATCGCATTATGGAAGTAAAATGGACTGTGAATTTTGACCATAATGGGTTGAATTTTGACTTTTAATGCTGAATTAAGATTTATTCCTTTCATAGCCAGATGTTTTTTAGTTTCTTCAGATTGTTCTAGTTTCTTTAGTTTTTTTGCAGGTTAACTTGTTTAATTAGATAAAAATGGAAGCTTGTTTCCGCCACAGAATAAAAAAAAAAGAAGGTAATTGTGACTTTTTTTCTTGCAAATGCGAGTTTACATCTTACAACTTTTTTTCTCAGAATTGAGAAAATTGCAATTGTGAGTTATATAGTCAGAATTGCGAGTTATAAAGTCAGAATTGCGTGATATAAAGTCACACTTGCGAGTCTGGCTTTTTTTTCTAAAAAAATGCGAGTTTATATCTTGATATTCTGACTTCATAACTCACAATTGCAAGTTTATATCTCACAATTCGGAGAAAATAAGTCAGAATTGCGTGATATATACTCGCAATTACAAGAAAAAAAGTTTATATCACAATTCTGACTTTCTAACTCAGAATTGCGAGTTTATATCTTTTATTGATCTTATCGTATACCTTTTATCTTTTAAAATGTTTTATTTTGTGGCGGAAACAAGCTTCCATAGATAGCAAAACTTTACTGTAAGTCCTGGGTTGTGGTTGGTTTTGCAGGAGGTGTTGGACTTGGCTTTCAGCATCACGTATGACGTTGAGGAGTATAGCTTGAATTTCATCGCCTCTTCCAGAACAGATGTGAGTTTAATGTGTTTTTCCACTACTGAACTGCTTAAAGCTTTCCGTTATTGTAATGTTAAATCACTTCTACTGGTATTCATTGAATAGACTTCAGTTGGGGGTAAAGTCGAGTATTATTTGTCCTGTTTTTTGTCTGACAGTTCTGTCTGTGGACGGACGGGCTTAACGTGCTTCTGGGGAAAGAGATGAGCAGCGAGAGCATGCGCAGTGAACTAGAGATCCTCCTCTCTATGGAAATCAAGCTCCGCCTCCTGGACCTGGAAAATGTCCCAATCCCAGACACGGCCCCGCCAATCCCCAAACCGCCCAGCAACTTCAACTTCTGCTACGACTTTAGCCAAGCTGAACAATAACACGAGACCCACAAGCGTGTGGTCAGTAGCGGTTACTGCACTGCCAAAAAACGGGAAACAACTTGAGGCTGAATATGGCCACGCGGTGGCAGCAGAAATGCAGGTTCTCAGATTGGGAGACATTGAATTCAAATTTCAGGGCTTTATATGAAAGAGCACTTTGAACAATCATAGTGAGGTTGCAGAGCCTGTTCGTCTGTGGTGCTGTGCTATAATAGAAGTGCCTGCGGTGAATATGATGTATCTAACATGCCCTTTTTTTTTTTTTTTTTGTCAACTCGTACCGGTTCGAAATTCTTAACGCACACTTTTTGTCTCCTTTTATCCTTTTACATGTTTAGCTTCTACCAAAATTATACTAAAAGGCATTAAATGACATCGAGCAGCTTATTAGAGAGGGAAAAAAGATTAAAATATATATGTTATAAAGATATGTGCTTTAATAATACTGTTGACGTCCTCATTGATTTCCTTCATAAAGGCCTTGATACTCACAATGGTACTCAGCTGGTACGATATTATAGAGCTTAACTTTTAAAACAATCGTTGATTAGGAGTTCATCATTGATGTACCTGGAACATTTTATGTTTATGTTCCTTTGTAGATTGAACGGCGTAATATGTAGGTACATATGCAGATACGCACAATGTGCAACTCACTTATACTGATGCATGATCGGCATTATTGCAATGCAATGTGATGTATATTTATGTTTTCATACAGGCTGCATTATTAGGTGCACATAAAAGGTCAAGTGTGCTGGATTCAATCGGTGACAGGATTTGGTACTGAAGTGGGATTAAGCTGGTTTGTGTGTTGTTAGTGGAGTAGTTTGACCAAGCGTGGTTTGAAAACACAGCACGAGTATATTGGCGTGATTTGCTACTTTCAGCCTTGTCACATAATCATGTTTTCAACTTACACTTGATGTACGTAACCTCGCATTGTATTTTTGGTTTAACGACTTCGTTTTGATATAGCCTTTTTCCCCATCGGTTCAAAATACAGTTATCCCTGTAGGATTTTGCATCAGTAGCTCGTGTGGGAGATAATCATATTTCCATTTAATCCACAGACTGTTTTGGCTAAAGATCTAAATGTAGTTTTTCTTTACATAACAAGCACTTCATTGTATGTTGATTTAAAGTACATACGTTTCAAGATAAAAAATATATAATTCAAATGTGTAATGGATTAATGGAGCTGACAACTTTAATGTGTGGAAAAACAACACTTGTGTCATCCACTGATTTTGTGGTAGTCACAAATCTAATGTCATTGATCTAGCAAAAAAACAATCCATGTACTGTATTTGCTGTTTTGTATATAGCTTTCCTTGTTCAACTTCTGGTGTTGTGTAACATCTTGATCAATGATGTGGCCGTATTAATTCAAGATTTGTTTATTCTTTGTATGGAATAAAAGAATATCTATTATCATAATAGCCTTAATGTCTTTTATTGTGTGTATTCATTGATTTATTACAAATCTGTTGCAAATGTGTATTTTTAGCGATATGGACAGTCTTTCAGTAGCCTAGTGATGATGGAATTCAGTTTCAGCGAACAATTCGTTATGGTGATTTAAACCTGTAACTCGTCGTTTTGAACAATTCATTAAAAGAAACGGCTCAACAAGAGTCGCTCATGTTTTTGATTCACAAGAAGAATCAGCGTTTGTTTGTAAATGCCGGTGTCATGACAAATCGGGCCCTCCCTCGAAATCGGGTCTCCCCAAATTCAGTTAATGATTATTCTAAGTAGCTATACGAATAATGTTCATTTAAATTACGCATAGGTAACTATAATGCGTACGAAAACGCATTATAGTGCAATTGAATGTAATTTCTTACACTTGATTAACTGTTAATTAAATAATAATAGTGTCACAGGGTAAGCCTGTGACTATGCATGGACTACACACACACACATGCATGTTACGCATACACACCGGCATCATGTATTACAGTCTGTTAGCCAACATATATTTATGTATGCATGGACCTGGGTAACATTCAATGTCACTGTGTTGTAAACTTGTATGATGTCCTGTATGTACAGGGAGTGCAGAATTATTAGGCAAGTTGTATTTTTGAGGATTAATTTTACAACATTAATAATTAAACAACAACCATGTTGTCAATGAACACAAACTCATTAATATCAAAGCTGAATATTTTTGGAAGTGGTTTTTAGTTTTAGCTATTTTAGGGGGATATCTGTGTGTGCAGGTGACTATTACTGTGCATAATTATTAGGCAACTTAACAAAAAACAAATTTATACCCATTTCAATTATTTATTTTTACCAGTGAAACCAATATAACATCTCAACATTCACAAATATACATTTCTGACATTCAAAAACCAAACAAAAACAAATCAGTGACCAATATAGCCACCTTTCTTTGCAAGGACACTCAAAAGCCTGCCATCCATGGATTCTGTCAGTGTTTTGATCTGTTCACCATCAACATTGCGTGCAGCAGCAACCACAGCCTCCCAGACACTGTTCAGAGAGGTGTACTGTTTTCCCTGCTTGTAAATCGCACATTTGATGATGGACCACAGGTTCTCAATGGGGTTCAGATCAGGTGAACAAGGAGGCCATATCATTAGATTTTCTTCTTTTATACCCTTTCTTGCCAGCCACGCTGTGGAGTACTTGGACGCGTGTGATGGAGCATTGTCCTGCATGAAAATCATGTTTTTCTTGAAGGATGCAGACTTCTTCCTGTACCACTGCTTGAAGAAGGTGTCTTCCAGAAACTGGGAGTTGAGCTTGACTCCATCCTCAACCCGAAAAGGCCCCACAAGCTCATCTTTGATGATACCAGCCCAAACCAGTACTCCACCTCCACCTTGCTGGCGTCTGAGTCGGACTGGAGCTCTCTGCCCTTTACCAATCCAGCCACGGGCCCATCCATCTGGCCCATCAAGACTCACTCTCATTTCATCAGTCCATAAAACCTTAGAAAAATCAGTCTTGAGATATTTCTTGGCCCAGTCTTGACGTTTCAGCTTGTGTGTCTTGTTCAGTGGTGGTCGACTTTCTGCCTTTCTTACCTTGGCCATGTCTCTGAGTATTGCACACCTTGTGCTTTTGGGCACTCCAGTGATGTTGCAGCTCTGAAATATGGCCAAACTGGTGGCAAGTGGCATCTTGGCAGCTGCACGCTTGACTTTTCTCAGTTCACGGGCAGTTATTTTGCGCCTTGGTTTTTCCACACGCTACTTGCGACCCTGTTGACTATTTTGAATGAAACGCTTGATTGTTCGATGATCACGCTTCAGAAGCTTGGCTATTTTAAGACTGCTGCATCCCTCTGCAATATATCTCACTATTTTTGACTTTTCTGAGCCTGTCAAGTCCTTCTTTTGACCCATTTTGCCAAAGGAAAGGAAGTTGCCTAATAATTATGCACACCTGATATAGGGTGTTGATGTCATTAGACCACACCCCTTCTCATTACAGAGATGCACATCACCTAATATGCTTAATTGGTAGTAGGCTTTCCAGCCTATACAGCTTGGAGTAAGACAACATGCATAACGAGGATGATGTGGTCAAAATACTAATTTGCCTAATAATTCTGCACTCCCTGTAGTTTTACCTGAGTTATGAGAACTAGTAACCATAACAGGAGTGCATATGATAACATGATAGAATTGTCTTTTCTCATATACAGAAATAAATCACCGCCACAAGTATTTGATTTACATAGTTTATTGAATACAGTGTAAGAGATACAGATTATGCTTACCACATTTGAAGAGTCATTTGCCAAACCTGTTCAGTTAGACGGTCTATTTATAGGTCTTTGTCACCACCATCTTGTTCATGTGGGTGATGTCACCGGAGAGTCCATTCGCATAGCTGTAAGGGAGAAAGGTTTCTCAAGTTATTTATTTCCTTTGAATATGTATACTTGCAGATATGTCTTGCATGTATGTTTATTTGTATGTATTGTTTTTGTTATTTTCATTATGTATTCCTGTGATGTATGTGAAACGTGTTACCTTTCATGTTGTATGTTCCAGAGTAGGAGGAGTCAGGCCTATAAAATGGCTTCAGAAAGTTAGTTGGATAGTTCAGAGATAGGAGGTGAGGAGAGGTCTAGGCAGACCATGTACAGTCTGAGGCTGTGACTGGAGACTGTGAGAGTCTCTGAGAAAGTGCTGCTTATGTAGTACAGTTGCACATACAGGTCAGGTTATGTTTTATTGATATAGATTGTTTTGACCTTGTGTTTTGTTCAGTTCATATTCTGTTGCATCTGAGTTTTGATTTTCTTCCCACCAATTCGGAGTGACTGTCACTGTGCACCATAATAAAAGCACTGTTAACCATGACAACTGTTTCCGCTGTCAATTGGAGCCTCCAACCGGTCAAGGCGTTCGTAACAAATAGCATATTCAGTGAATAAAAACAAAATTAATTTGTTTTATATATAACTGAAATATCTGGATATTTAACACTTAATTTAACACAAGTGAGTGTTAAGCAGTGACTTTTCTGTCTGATTTATTTATATTTTCTATAAATTATACATGTAGGTCTTTATCACTTAAACAGATATAGCTAATAGACATTAAAAATACTATTTTGTATTTTACACACCTTTTTATTGATATATGCATTCAATTTTATCATGTCCTCAGTGCAAAGTAATCAACTTCCACAAGAACTATAGCCATAAAATGGTAAAAACCTCAAAATATTTTAAAATTATGTTATAGAATAGGATAAACTGCCTCTAATCAAATAAATCGTGTGAAACTATATATATATATATATATATATATATATATATATATATATATATATATATATATATATATATATATATATATATATATATATATATACATATATATACACACACACACACACACACACACACACACAGGTGCTGGTCATATCATCAAAAAGTTGATTTATTTCACTAATTCCATTCAAAAAGCGAAACTTGTATATTATATTCATTACACACAGACTGATATATTTCAAATGTTTATTTCTTTTAATTTTGATGATTATAACTGACAACTAAGGAAAATCCCAAATTCAGTATCTCAGAAAATTTTAATATTGTGAAAAGGTTCAATATTGAAGACACCTGGTGCCACACTCTAATCAGCTAATGAACTCAAAACACATGCAAAGGCCTTTAATGGTCTCTCAGTCTAGTTCTGTAGGCTACACAATCATGGGGAAGACTGATGACTTGACAGTTGTCCAAAAGACAACCATTGACACCTTGCACAAGGAGGGCAAGACACAAAAGGTCATTGCAAAAAAGGCTGGCTGTTCACAGAGCAGAGTGTCCAAGCACATTAATAGAGAGGCGAAGGGAAGGAAAAGATGTGGTAGAAAAAAAGTGTACAAGCAATAGGGATAACCGCACCCTGGAGAGGATTGTGAAACAAAACCCATTAAAAAATGTGGGGGAGATTCACAAAGAGTGGACTGGAGCTGGAGTCAGTGCTTCTAGAACCACTACGCACAGACGAAGGGCTTAAAGTATTCCGGCACCGTGCTGGATCGTTCGAGTTCATGAGTTCGCCTACCAATGGTTTGAGAGTAACATGCAGAGTCATCTGGCATTGGTGTGGACGTCGCCGACGAGCACACACTTCCAGCCAATCAGCGATCAGCAGGCAGACGCGCTCATTCGTGACTGAAGGGATTTTAGCACGATATCTTGTAGCTGTATATTGAAGTGATCTCAATGCTAAAGTGGCATATATATACAGTTGTATCTGCATAAAGAAGTTATATCTGTATTAGAGTAAAGAGTGGGCGAGTGATCCAGCGTGGGATTATTTTGCTAGCCTGATGTCGTCATACTCAATTCTAGTCAGAATTTGAGTCTGATACTGCTCCGTTGGGCTGTGATTATGGGGCATGTTTAAACCGAACCAGGAAAGACCTCAATTGGATAGACCTACAACCAATCAGAGCAACGGAGCGACGCATAACGTTAGTTGTCAAATGTCAACAGAACTCAACTGCACTGTGTTGCCAAGTCCGCGGGTTGAAGCGACCCCAATTATGTGATATACAGACACAGGAATGCGAAATTTAGCAGGCAGTCCAGCCAAAATAACACATATTTTACCCCCCAAATGCCATTTTTCCCGGAGAACCAAGGGGATTTTTATTTTTATAAAATAAAATATTTCACAATCCACGTTGCTTGAGGTCCAGTGTAAAGTTTCCACAGTCAGTGATGGTTTGGGGTGCCATGTCATCTGCTGGTGTTGGTCCACTGTTTTCTGAGGTCCAAGGTCAACGCAGCCGTATACCAGGAAGTTTTAGAGCACTTCATGTTTCCTGCTGCTGACCAACTTTATGGAGATGCAGATTTCATTTTCCAACAGGACAGTGCCAAAGCAATGGCCTGGTTTAAGGACCATGGTATCCCTGTTCTTAATTGGCCAGCAAACTCGCCTGACCTTAACACCATAGAAAATCTATGGGGTATTGTGAAGAGGAAGATGCAATATGCCAGACCCAACAATGCAGAAGAGCTAAAGCAGGCCACTATCAGCACAACCTGGGCTCTCATAACACCTGAGCATTGCCACAGACTGATCGACTCCATGCCACGCTGTAATTCAGGCAAAAGGAGCCCCAACTAAGTATTGAGTGCTGTACATGTTCATACTTTTCATGTTCATACTTTTCAGTTGGCCAAGATTTCTAAAAGTCCTTTTTATGTATTGGTCTTAAGTAATATTCTAATTTTCTGAGATACTGAATTTGGGATTTTTCTTAGTTGTCAGTTATAATCATCAAAATTAAAAGAAATAAACATTTGAAATATATCAGTCTGTGTGTAATGGATGAATATAATATACAGGTTTCACTTTTTGAATGGAATTACAGTGAACTACCCTAACCTTTTCCACTGGTGGCACTTGCGCTACTAACTTTTTCCAACCTGGTCTCACAGAATTCCGTGAAATGAACACGGGCCCCTTAACACAAAATCCGTGGCAGTTTCACGGAATCGCCGAAAATTCCGTGATGGGTCCACGGAAGCGATTCCTATGCAAGTCAATGACAGTAAAAAGCAGACATGATTTTATGAATATTTATAGGCTACTTTTATATTTTGGAGCAACTAACTCCACTCCTACCCTAAACCTACCCACTCTCAACAATATAAAACACATAACAGGCAAATACAAGTACAGTCACAGGTATTTATTGCAAAAACTGACCAAAAACAGCATAAAAGTATCAACTCATGTTGCATTCCAAGTCTTCTGAAGTCACTCGATGTCTTCATGTAAAGAACAGAGTTGATTTTAATGTTTTAATTGCTAAAATGATGATCCCGCCGCGCCGTGAGCACACTCATTCATATCCCATTCAAATAATACACGCGACTCTTTAGCGTGACGCAATCTGTCACGAGACACACGAGAGCCAATGGCATTTTACAATCAAAGCCGACGTAATGACGCAATTGGTCACGAGACATACGACAGCCAATGCTGTCAAAGCTGACGTAACGTTTCTTCCGGCGGTAAAATTTGAAATGTGTTTAGGATCTTTGGCGGATGGACTCGACGCTGCTGATCGCTTTTGAGGATTTTCTTCACACAAATCAATCGTTTGGCCTCGGAACACTTGGAATATTTGTACTTTTTGAATAAATTGTGCCTGCAGTCGTATCTGCCTGTTATATCCTGTTTTTTTATAATACACAAATGGTTATGTTTAGGGAAGGGATTGGGTTACGTGTTCAAAACGTGTCTAAATACTGTAAATAAATAAAAATAATTATAAATAAAATTTATGCTGGCTGATTAAATCGAGAATCACACTCCATGTCATAATGGCAAAAAAAAATCATAGTTTCATGATGAAAACAATGCCCAACGCGTCTGTATACTGTCATTGACTTGCATAGGAATCGAATTCCGTGGACCCATCACGGAATTTTCGGCGATTCCGTGAAACTGCCACGGATTTTGAGTTAAGGGTCCCGTGTTCATTTCACGGAATTCTGTGAGATCAGGTTGGCGCAAAACATGATTTGGTCACACATATTATTTATAGTAAAAGCGACTTACATTGCATTCAGTTCTTGCTTTCCCTGGGAATCGAACCCATGACCTTGGCATTGCTAGCACCATGCCCTACTGTTTGAGCCACAGGAAAGCCTAATACTAAAAATGAACTGCACTTCTAAAGCATTTATTTATCTTTGTTAATGTTAATTTCGACATTTACTAATGATTTATTAAAATCTTGTTAACATAAATTAATGCACTGTGAACTAACATGAACAAACCATCAACTAACGTTAACAAAGATTAACTAATGCTGAACAGAGGTGTTGTTCATGGTTAGTTCATGTTACTTAATACATTAACTAATGCTAACTAATACAACCTGATTGTAAAGTGTTACCAATCAATGTATATGAGTAATGAAAATTACCTTTTGCATGGGCATGTTGAACCTCAATATGGCCAATGAGGATGTTGGAAGTCTTCCCTTTTCAATGACTCGAGCATAAACAATTTCTAACTCTTTCGTGGAGACGTCGGTATCGCCGTCCATCATGAATGACAAGTACTGGGTCGAAGAAATTTTGGCACAGGTCTTTTGCTTGAGTGTCTGAGATTACTCCAATAAATTCAGCACATGATTTGTGGTTAGCGTATGTTGGATTAATGGCCACCCGTTCTTCTTCAAAATAATAATTTGCGATTTAAATTTGGTGAAAGGCATTTCCTCTTTGGCTATATTATAAGCTACATTGAACTTAATTATCAATTCAGATTCCTCACTTGCTCGGTTTGCTCAATCTTGACGCCGAAATGCAGTGGGGAGTGCTGCTGCGTCACGGGATATGTACCTGTCTCTACACTTCGCATGCTCAGTGTCATTGTGAAGCTTCAATGATTCGTGTTTGAATTGTTTTGACGCAATTACAAATTTGGACAGTCCTGCAATTGAAGGCCCACAGAATTTACAGTACACACAGTGCATTGCTCTGTCTTGGTACCTTAACCACTGGTATAGACCTTTCTCACAAAAACCGGAAATACGTAATCGTTGCGGAACCGGAGTTCCTATCAGTAGTTAGTATACTATACCAAATGTCAAAATTTGATTGATTGACAGGTGGGCGGGGCTTCCGGTATAGGGGGCGGGACTTCCGGTGTAGGCGGGACTTCCGGTGTAGGCGGGACTTCCTGTATAGGCGGGACTTCCGGTGTAGGCGGGACTTCCGGTGTAGGCGGGACTTCCTGTATAGGCGGGACTTCCGGTGTAGGCGGGACTTCCTGTATAGGCGGGACTTCCTGTATAGGCGGGACTTCCTGTTTAATAAATCATGTGATTGACATTAGGTTTTGACAGTTGGTTTTTGACCTATTGTCATAATAAATCATATGATTGACAGTTGGTTTTGATGGTTTTTTGACAGTTGGTTTTTGACCTATTGTCATAATAAATCATATGATTGACAGTTGGTTTTGATGGTTTTTTGACAGTTGGTTTTTGACCTATTGTCATAATAAATCATATGATTGACAGTTGGTTTTGATGGTTTTTTGACAGTTGGTTTTTGACCTATTGTCATAATAAATCATATGATTGACAGTTGGTTTTGATGGTTTTTTGACATTAGGTTTTTTGTTTTGATTAATTTGACAGTTGGTTTTTTGTTTTTGAATGCGGTATAAGCGGGACTTCCTGTTTAATAAATCATGTGATTGACATTAGGTTTTGACAGTTGGTTTTTGACCTATTGTCATAATAAATCATATAATTGACAGTTGGTTTTGATGGTTTTTTGACATTAGGTTTTTTGTTTTGATTAATTTGACAGTTGGTTTTTTGTTTTTGAATGCGGTATAATAAATCATGTTATTGACAGAAGGTTTTATCTTTTGAAGTCGCTGTTATCAGAAAATTCCCCTCCCACCCTGCCACATCCCAGAGCAGCGTATATATATATAAATGGGGCCAGTGTGTTCTACAGCTATCAGCAAAAAGAGAAACATGAGCTACATGAGCATGGACGGATTATCAGCTCCTGAAACCCCAGATGCGGGGTTGCGCAGCAGGACGTTCGACAGTCTGATGACCAGTCTACCTATGGCGCCGAGAAAACCTTATGGGCACGTCCGTTTGACAAGCTTTCTCCATGAACTTTCGGAATGGACTAAAGGAGAATTTATGATGAACAGCAAGCGTGTAATCGGGTACAGATTTCATAAAACAACTCAAGTTGTTATACTCTACACCACCGACAGCGCGGGCGAGTTTCACCCCGGGGAAGACGCATGTCTTGTATTTCCTAAAAAAGACTGGGCATTATTTTACAATTTTGTGTGGAAGGATCTGAAGAGCGGCGGTCAAGAACCTCTGTACGTTGGAGAGTGGGACGGGGTCACCCCGAATGTCCGGTACCGCGTGGTAGGTGACCACACTAAAAAGAACCCGGATGATTCTGTCTACATATTCTGCTGTGATGACAAGACAAAGCTCACCGAAGATCGGTCAGGGGTCGTCCTGCCTAACGAGCATAACAATCTGTATGAAATGCAATTTTTGTTCAAGTGGCAAGATCTGAGTCAGCTGGATATTATGTTTTCAATCATAAACAAGCTGTTCAAATGGTGCGAGCTGCACGACGGCTACAACAAAATTAAAGTGCAGCTGTTCCACCCTGAGAGATGTCCGCGCAGCAGTACATACGCGGGGTATTCACCCCCCATTCACTACAGACATCCGGGACCTCGACGGTCAGCCCCTCCCAGACGTCGTTTATAAACCACAGCTGAACCGCCACAACGTCCCCGCCCCTTTACTGCATCTGACATAAAGTCAGCGGCCAAACCCTCTCAAGCAACATTTATAAACCATGGCTGAAGACGGCGCTTCAGAACCCGCTCATGTGTGCAGCTGCGGCATCTCTTTCGGCAGCATTCTCGACCCTCCTGACGACAACGCAAGCAACTATTGTCTGACTTACCCCCTTGGATCATCGGACCTTCACAAAGACTGGCAATCGCCCCTCCAAATCGACTGGGACCCGTTAATCGAATGCGACTGCGGCCACGGTCCTGCTAAAACTATCAAACGCTCCAAAGACTGGCTGGACAAATTAGGCTCGGACCTCGGATCACACAACCTGACTTACCTCCCCAGTGCTAAAGCCGGTCACGACGCTACAGACGGGTGTTTCAGCGACGTCGGATTCAAAATCGTAAAAGCAGCAACCGTGGTGCTGCTGGAACATCTCATCGGTGATAAGCTGAAGGCCGACTGCGAGGGGTGTGCGATTGACCACCCCAGCCAGCTGCAACATTCCTGCCTGTTTGACCCTCCCAACTTCTACTTCGACACACACTTTGACGAGCTGTCAGGCAAGCTGTTTAAGCCCTTTTTCCATTCCATCATCGGCATTCTCCTAAACCGCTGCGGGCTAAAATCTCACCCCCAGCGTATTCAAGGGACAGTCGGGGGTATTCTGCACGAATTAAAAGACGAACCATTCATCATTGCCAAGCTAGAAGAAATCAGGTTGAAACTTCTGGACAAACCCTGCAAGGAAATAGTCTACGACGTCGTTGATCTCTGGCAAGGTCTCTCAATTGTGAATGGAGAGTGACCAACCCCCCTCCGCGATGGGTGTAGTCTGTAGTCTAAGGAGCTGTTTGGAACTCGTGTTTAAAGACCATTTCAAACATCAGATGACCGAGCTACTGGATAAGATTATTGCGGACGCTGCCCACCCTGATATCCCAGTTGGTCATGACACTACGCGTCAGGCAAATCTCAAGAAGAATATGCCGATAATGAGAGGGATGGCTAATGCATGGGACGATTTGATTGAAAAATGTGTTGATGGTCTCGATCCACCCGATGTAATGATAGAAGCTATTCTAGAAATGATGTGTGAATCACGCGCTGAGATCACAATCTCAGACGTGTTGTGTACTTGTACCTACGTGGCAGATGTATGTACCGAGTTGATAAAGAAAAAGGGTGATGATGACGACTCTGCCAAAATTACCGAAATGTATATCGATTTCATCCTAGACAAAAACATGAAGGCCTGTCGCGACTTTCTTTTCTGGTTAGACAGTCAGTAATGTCATTATCACTAACCATTTACTACATTATTATTTTTTTACTAACCATTTTTTAGCTTACTCTGTTGTATTATATCCATTTTAGCCACTGTCTATCCTGTAATGTTGTATTATATCCATTTTAGCTACTATGTATCCTGTAATGTTATTTTCCATTTTGTTTTTTACTTACTGCTACTTATTATATCCATTTTTAGTTAGATTGTGTTATATTAACATCATTATATCCTTTTTGTACTTACTGTGTATCCTGTAATGTCGTTATATCCATTTTTTTTTTTTTACTCTACCTGTATTATTTCCATTTTTACTTAGATCTTGCATGTATCCTGTAACGGATTTTTTTAAATAAAAGATTGATTCAAAATACTTGTACGCGTTATTCTTTTGCGGCGGTTGAAACGACAGCATGTCGGAGCTCATGAAAAAGGCTTATTATACACCGTCCAACCCCGGCTCTCTAGGGGGTAAAAAACGATTAAAAGACGCCGTCTTAAAAGATACCGGCGTCCGTCTAAGCGATAAAGAGGTTTCAGATTGGTTGGCGGGTGAGGATGCTTACACATTACACAAAACAGCACCTATAAAATACAAACGAAATAGAGTGGTTGTGTATGGGATCGATACACAGTTCCAGGCTGATCTTGTCGACATGACTGCCTACGCCAAGGATAATGACGGTCATAAATACCTACTGACATGCATAGATGTATTTAGCAAGTTCTCATGGGTCAGAGTTTTGAAGAATAAGAGTGGCATTGAGGTCACTAAAGCGTTCCAGTCTATACTCGAAGAGGGTCGTGTACCTCAGAAATTGCAGACGGATAAGGGAAAGGAATTTTTTAACAAACATTTTCAAGATGTGATGAAAAAGCACGACATCAACCACTTCGCCACCGCTACCGATTTGAAAGCCAGCGTCGTAGAACGATTTAATAGAACATTAAAAAGCCGCATGTGGAGATTTTTAACGGCTACAAATTCCCGCCGATACATTGATGTTTTACAAGACATTATTCAAGGATACAACAGCAGTTATCACCGAAGTATCAGAATGAGACCCGTGGACGTCGACAAAGCAAATGAGGGTCAAGTGTTTGAAAATTTGTACGGCGATATAAAGAAGAAGAAGAAGACCGTATTTAATTTCAAAGTCGGCGACGTTGTCAGGATTTCTAAAGTGAGAGGACCGTTCGCCAAAGGTTATGAGCAGAACTACACGGAAGAATTTTTCACAGTATCCTCATGTATTCCGCGTCACCCCCCGGTCTACAGACTCAAGGATTATGATGGCGATGTCATAGATGGGGTTTTTTATGAAGAAGAGTTGCAAAAAATAATTGTGAGTAAAAACAAATCTTTTAAGGTGGAAAAGATTTTAGGTCAGAAAAAACAGGGGAAATCTACGCTTGTTCTAGTGAAATGGCTAGGATGGCCTTCAAAATTTAATAGTTATATAGATAAAAAAACTCTGCTGGACTTGCAATCTCCTTAAAACGCACAGTCGTTAACGGATGAGACCATACGAGCGAAGGAGCATCATGGAGGATCACGGGTTCTACGTCACGTTGCCATGCAATGCGTCGTCGTCGGTTTATCCTGAAAATCGTATAGCCAGCTATACAACCAGGTTGGCTAAAGCTATAGACTTGAAAGGACAATGGGAAGTCGGACTCGCCGAAATCGAATATCCTAGAAGTTGGTACAACTTTAATGACGAAGATGGTCATTTCATCCTACATACGACCCCGGAACCCCCGGATAGCAATCCCTCAAATATTGGTTTTTCTATCATTACGAAATTACACATAAGCGGGGGTTACTACGCAAACATTCGCGCGATCCTCCGGGCTATAAATCAACTCATCACACCAGCGGCCGTATTGAATCACGACGAATTAAAAAACAAAGTCTTTCTGGTCGCGAAACCAAACATTTCAGTGAGTTTCCGAGGAAGACTAGCCACTATTTTAGGAATGACTAAAAAACCTCTCGGAGGTTTAAACGATCATAAAGAACCCGATTTTACTACGGACGTCATCACATACGCTCCTCATCAATCCGACATCAATGCTGGGTTCTATACAATGTACGTTTACACGGACATCATCCAATATCAAGCGGTCGGTGATTCGCACGTGCCCCTCTTGAGATGTGTACATATAACGGGTAAAGGCAACGACGCGGTCATTGCTAGATACGACAACCCCCATTACGCATCGATCAACAAGGATCACATCAGCAGCATCGTCATAGAGTTGAAGGACGATCAAAACCACGAAGTACCATTTTCTTACGGGAAAGTCATCGTAAAACTACACTTTAAACCAAAAAATATTTCTATTCTTTAAAAAAATGGTTTATTATAGACCCGGAGAGTCCAATACCGCGGACTATGTGAGCTATTACCAAAATCAGGCCGGTTCCGGTTTGCCGGGGTATTCGGGATCGGGAGTTATGTACGGTGCGGGGTTAGGAGGCCTATTCAGAGGTCTGTTCAGGATGGCCGTACCGTTGTTAAAAAGAGGATTTAGCATTGCGAAACCTCACCTAAAATCGGCTGCTAAAAATATAGTATCCGACGTCGTCTCAAACGTATTGACGCGTTCGCATAACGATAAAGCTCAAGACGGATCCGGTCTCATGGTCATGGCTCGTAAGAGAATGTCTAAGCCGCCGGGTGTGAGGAGGCGTGGCCAACGGGTGGTACAGAAGAAGAAGAAGAAAACAGTGCGCGGATCAAACAAGCGCTCACTCGTACGCAGAAAGCGTAAGAGGTCTGTTAGTCGAAACGTATCGATCAAGAGAGCCGCAAAATCCATATTCTAACATGGCACTACTCCATCGCATGTCGGGTGAATGCATCAAGTCTGAGCTGGACTTATTTTCGGTCCCGCTGACACAGACAGTTATTGAGAAAAATGGCTATTTAGAAGTAGCACCGTTATCGGCCATATCGGGCTCTGCACCATTGGAATTTTTTATCGCAGGCAACGGCGATGATTATGTGGATCTCAATAACACGATGCTCTACCTGCGGGTGAAAATCACGAAACCTAACGGGGAAGAGATTGCACACCCTGCCAAGGTGGGTCTAATCAACTACCCCGGAGCCACTATGTTTTCACAAGTCGACGTGACCCTTGGCGATCGTCTGATATCTCAGAGTTCGAGCACTTACCCTTATCGCTGTATCATCGAGAGTCTGATCAACTACGGTAAAGATACGTTGGAATCTGTCTTCAGCGCCGGATTGTTCCATAAAGACACGGCGGGTCATATGGACGTTCAAGACCCGGCAGGCCATAACGCGGGGTTGACAAAGAGATCAGGCTACACCAGCGAAAGCAAGGAGGTGGAACTACTAGCCCCCATACACAGCGATATATTCTTCCAAGAGAAACTTATGATAAATGGGGTGGATATCAAAATACGCCTAATTCAAGCAAAAGATGAATTCTGTCTGATGAGGGCCGACGATGTGGCTTACAAATTAAATATAGTGGCCGCATCCCTATTTGTCAAGAAAGTTACTGTATCACCGCCGGTGAGACTGGCTCACGCCCAGACGTTGCTCTCGACAACGGCCAAGTACCCTGTCGATAGGGTCAGTCTAAAATCGTTCTCCATACCGGCCGGCTCTCGTGTTTCGAATCAGGAAAATCTGTTTTTAGGAACACTGCCAAAGTCTATCGTCATTGCCATGGTCGACAACGACGCATTCACCGGTTCCTACGCAAAAAATCCATTCGCGTTCAAACACTACGACCTTGAATTCTTAGCCGTCTACGTTGACGGACAACAGTACCCGGCCAAGCCTCTACAGCCCAATTTCGAAGCTGGTTTGGCAGTACGCGAATATTATCAGTTGGTGATGACGACCGGGAGACATCTTAAAGACCAACCACTCTGTTTCGGCAGGAATGATTTCCTGAACGGATACACGCTTTACGCATTTAACCTCACGCCCGACGAAGAGTGCGGTCAGCACATTTCCCTCATCAAGTCCGGGAATATCAGAGTCGAAGCTCGTTTCAGAAAACCGCTGCCGAATACCATTAATTTAATTGTTTACGCGGTATTTGACAGCATCATTGAATTGTCTAACCGCCGACAGGTACTCATAGACTACTATTGAGATGAACACGCTGCAACTCACCGCCATCATGGATAAAATTACCTGCAGGACTCATTTTCTCGGCGTTCTACCGAGCGATCAACTACCCGAAAAACCCATAAGGATCTTACCGTCGGCCTGTATCGTGAACACCGACCCTGCTAGCATGCCGGGGGAGCACTGGGTCGCCGTTTATTTAACCCAAGACGGGCCCGTGTGTTTTTTCGACAGCTTCGGCAATCCCCCCACCAGCCATCGCTTTCCAACCAGCATCAATGACTTTCTAGCAGCCAACGATGCCGACGTATTATATTCCGGCAGACGAGTCCAGGATTATTCATCGGACACCTGCGGTCAGCACTGTCTGTTTTTTCTATATCATCTAGCTAGAGGATACGGCTATGATCATGTGATGAAACTATACACCGATGATTATATTAAAAATGATAAAATGGTGTCCCTATTTGTGAAGAGATTAAGACCGTATGTTTGTATTGATACAATGTTGTCCTGCGTTCACTGCGTGCAGACATGTCTGACATATAAATAAAAATCTTGAAACCATTATATTTTTAATCGTCTTTTATTTAATCATAAGATACATATTAATGTACATACAAAATGAAAGGATTCGTTAAAATTCCAACCATTGTCTTCGATCGATAGTCGGGGATTTAAACACAGAGTCTTCGGACTCTGGAAACACCGAGCGTGATTGTCTTCGTGCCCTTTTGGAAGGTCTGACACGGGGTGGGCTGGGGGTGTCGGGTTTACTCTTTAGAGATTTAATGGTGCTCCTGACCTGTTGATTCGGCACTGTAGAAAAAGGGATGTTTAATTCGGCAAAGGCGTGTAGAAACTCTGACCATCCTACAGGTCTCCGGTTATCCCGAACCATTTGCGGTGCCGTGACATTTTTTAACAAATCGACCATGTGTGAGCCTTGTACGGCTTTACCCCTGAACACAAACTCCCCCGATTCGTTCCACGCGCTTAGTCCTTTAGCTTTAGACATCTTGTCTAATATGTATCTGCTGTTTTTCACACTTCTCGAAGGTACATTCTTCAGAACTTCATCCACCACATGCTCCTCAGCACCGTTGTCATCTTCGACGCTAGCCGCGGTCGGTACTTCATCTTTAGGCGCGGGATCGGGGAACGACTGCGTTAAAACTCCGCTCTCCCGATCGCTTTGTTTAACGATGGTCAAAAACCTGCTCAGGGTATTTGTGTAAAGTTTTGCTTTTTCGTACGGGTTCAAATCAGTGCGGAGTAAGATATTTCTCATGGCGCCGTCCAAATCGTTTTCCACGCTCTGTCGAATATTCTCGCGAACATTTTCGGTTCTCACCTTATCCAGTTGATGTTGCGGGACTAAATACATCTTCTCGGCGTACTCCATCCTATCTGTTTGCTATTAAGCTCGAAAGAAAGGGTACGGCGACACTCAGGAGCGGTAAAAGGAATCCACCCTTCTGGTTGAAGACTCGTTTCTTTGCCGCTATGCCGATTTTTTTATTGGCTACAAATTTAATTTCGGCTTTTCTCTTTCTCAGTTTTCGGTACTGTTGTGGATTGACAGGAATCGTCCCGTAGAGGATGTTGAGCGCTACTTCACACAACGATAAAATGAATTCGTCGGATGCCGATTGTAGAATAAGACGCCTTTGTTTAGGAGATGCTTTATGTAGCATTTTTAACACCGGCAGATGTTTACAAAGTCTGGCGGACATGGTGATTTGATCACGTTCTTCTTCTTTTTTTCGGGATGTAAACCACTTGACGGTCGGAAAGCAATCCTGTTCTGAGACGGTACTGCTCGGGGGTTTTTGCTTTATAGTCTATCATTATGTAGCCGAAAGGTTGGTTGACCGCATCGTGGTAGCACTCCATAAAGTATTTTGTGTTTCCGGGGTACATTTGACGTCCTAGCATCGCTACTTGATTGACGTCTCGAGGATTTTTAAACAGAATCATATAATTGGCGTTTAAGCTGATGGTTCGGCTGGATTTACCCTGTACAAATAAATTTTGCACTATATAAATAGCGCTGAGATTACGGTGGTGTACGTACTGCGTAAAAACCCTTTGAAGCTCCAAATTGGCGCTAGCTTGCTGCATCAAATCATCCACGATGAGAAGATTTGTTTTAGTGACAGGTAACAAATCATCATCATTCAGACTCTCTGGTATTCCTTGCACAAATTTAATGTCATACAATTTAAGTACATCGTCGTACAAAGGCTGCCAACAATCATACAACCAGACAATGTTTTCAATTTTCTTGGAAATTAAATTCAAACCTTTTTCCAACAAAAGTTTCACAAAATAAGACTTTCCAGAATTGGAAGGCCCGGAGATAACACAACTAAATGGATGTTGAAGTCTGAAATCAAAATCGGAAGCATCCATTGATCCTCTGTGCATCATCTGATCAGTAGCCATAAGGAAGCGTGGTGAAATCGGGGAAAAGTCTGCGTTTATTATACACCACCTTAAACCTTTTAACGACTGATTTGTTGTGCAATGTGAGAGTCTTTTTATCCCTCACAATGTTTTCCGTGTGAGCCAGGATGTATTCGGTACTATCATACGACGTCACATAACTATCAACCAGACCAATCAGGGTATCCAGGCGGATGGCTTGGGAATTTTTAGCATTCAGCGTTATCCCCTTAGCTTTCATGCATACTTTGCCTTTAGCGGTGCGAAAGCCATACGATTTAGGGCCGCTAGAGCAAAACTCCGTGATAAAATCCCCATCGTCTATTTCGTTCGTCAGCTCGCCCAAATAATCACCCAGAGGCGGCTCCCAGTCACCGTCCCTAGACACGAACACGACGGAGTCTGTATCAGAGTAAAGTATACGACTGCTGAGTCTGTCCATCAACTCGTACAATTCCAGTCGGGCGTGGGCCGTAGTGAACGCCCCTATAAACACGTTGACGTCGCGAGCCTTACAAACATCCTCTTTGTTGGGTTTATGCTGGACGAGAGCCACGTTGTCTGAGACGAATGAGAAATACGACAAGGTGTCGGTATTACCGAAGACGATTCTGGTGAAATCTTCGGGGTCGTTCACCAGAGTCGTTTGAGGTAAATTTGGTTTTAAAGAGAACCGCCCCCAAAGCGAATTCAGACATAGCTTTGAGATAGCTCTCTGCGCGGGGTTGTGCTTGATCTTTTCGGGGTCGAGTTGAACCCCCTCTTTTTCAAAATACTCGCGAATGTAAGTTTCTTTCTCAGCGTCCGTGACGACATTCGACGGGTACCCCGACGCTTGTTGTTTCAAACAAGATGCAAAAATGTTTTGACGTATTCGACAAACAACGTGTCTGACCGTTGTGGAAAATGCCAAACCTCGTCAATCTTGGCTACCACATAACCCTTCTCGATGGCTTTTAAAAGCTTGATGGATACCCAGGACCCGGAGAGTGATCTTTCCTCATCCGTGTGGGTACAGCTCGTGGTCTGGTTTTGATTGTGAGCGCAGGTTCTGCATAACGGAAACATGAGTTTTCCTTGACATCTGTAAGGGAGAACCGGATGCAGTAATTTGCGGGGAGGGTACACGGTCGCTTTGATGAGTCCGTAATAATTTTCAATCGGTTCAAAATCTTTGAAAATGATTTGGGGGTGTTCGATCGGGTAGCTTTTCCTAGCCTGGCAGAAGGGGTAGAGGCTGGTGAAATCGAGATACCTTATTTTCTCATCTCCGCTCACTTTGTGATAGAGTTTATAAGCGTTCGTGCGGCCGCCATACAAGGTTTCTCTGGGATTCAGTCTCTCCGGGGCTGAATAACCGGCCATAAATTCTATCACAGAGGGATCGGTCTTTTTCATTTTGATCCATTCACATTCCCAAAGAACCTCGACTTGTAAACCGTACGCGTTCTGCAGAATTTCGATCTTATCGTCAAACTGTCTCCTGAGAACCCCATAGGGTACTCCCGACAAGGGGTGTGACTCATGGGGTGCAAAGCGGCAGCAGTGACCGTGGAAGATGCACCCCGCGTATTCTAAGCCGTGCTGCACACCGTCTTGCTGGTAGACGCCATCTAAAAAGTACTTACCGATCGATACTTCGCCGTGGTTTACGGCGTGGTGAACATCGACGTTTCGAGTCTTTTTGACATACTCGAGCCATTCGATCGAGCCACTTGAGTAGGACTTATTCTGATGGATGTACGCTTTGTTGTGCGTGAGAGCGAGGGTGTTTCTGCCGAGATAATGGGTTTTGAAGACCCCCATCGAACAGCTGGGGAGCGTCGTGAACCCAAAAGGGTCAATTTCGGTGCATTCTAGGAACGCCTGACGGTATTTCATACAGCCTTCGCGTAATAAGACGACGTCGTTAACCCCGTACGCGTACAGTTCCTGCCTGAAGTCAAACTGCTCCCCCTCAACCGTGCTGTACCATGCATCAAACTTTTCACGGTCTTTATCCGACATGTTATCGTAGTTGTAGAACTTTTTGTCGGGGTATGGTCCAACATAGTTCTCGTTTTCCACCCTGTTGAAAAGATGGGGGAAGTGGCCTTTTTCAGTCGTCGTCAAGTCTAACGCCGCGGGCATTTTGGCAAGGGCCATTGGAAAAAATGAGTAGCTATCGATGTATCGTTGGCCAAACGATTCGTCGTACATGTAAATTAATTTACAGCCTTGCATTATGACCTCAATCGCAATCCCGGCTTTGCAAAAATACTCGAGAATCAGAAAGGAGTCGAATCTGGAGGCGTAATGAGCTATGAAGCAGTAGCCAATATATCGGGGTTTTCTGAAGCGGTTGATTAGCTTAGCGATGCAGTCGGTACCCTGCGCCGTAAATTTCTTCCCTTTGAAAGTGATTGCGCAAACAAAATTAGCCACGTGGCGCCCGTTTTCGTAACGCGTTTCAAAATCGTAGAAAATATATTTCTCGCATGGCTCCTTAGGCTCTAGGGGCTGTATGAAACATTGGTGCGTCCCGTGTCCCGTCAGATGTTCTCGACAGTGGACGCATTTGTCCGTCGGGCATATGTGTTTTGCTTTCTTGTCACCCTCTTTAATGTAGTAACGCAACCTGCATAGTTTGCAGTATTTGATAATATCACAGGAGGGGGATTCTTGACCGGGAGGAGGGTTCTTTTTATGCATTTCGAAGCAATAGCTCGATTTACAGTAGCGCAAACAATCGGGACAATGTATGGTTCTTTTAGGGTATCTGTGACATTCGGCGTCAAAACAGACATTGCAGACGTGCTTGCATTGGTGGTCTCTGCGGTTGCTGTAACTTTTGTAACAAAATTGACAGACGTATGGCGAACCTAAGAAGCCTGTCAGATTCATGATCATATAATAGTGATTATCATGTAGATAGAGGAACACCGTTTTGGGGTGGGGTTCGTCAGAATTTTTGTACGTTTCTAAGACCATGGCATTCGATCTGTGAAATACAACGATTTTAATGCCTAGCGCTCATTCAAACGAAGCTATGTCGCTAAGAGCGATTCGGTCTTGAATTGAGAAGCCAACGCTGTTTTGGATGACTGCAGCCAGTTTTTCTAACTCGCTCTCGGGTAGCTGGGGGTTAAGAAAGCGAGCGAGACAAATAGAGAAGCACAATTGATTTGACAAATTTATGGGGCAGAACAAATTCGTCTTTTTTCTTTTGATTACCTGATCAACGGCCAGATCTGTAAGTTTACGTCGTCGACCGCCTCCTTGTCTGTTCATGGCTACGGTAGCGTCGATCTCGACGGCGTCGTCCGATAATAACAGCTGGTTGCTCTGTAAAACTCTTTCAAATTGATCCATAAGCGAATTCACATCATAATCATTACCGGGGGCGAGAACACAGCTGATGGGTGTTTGTAGAGTGGGTGCCGACATGGTCATATTGATTACGGGTGCATCGTGGCCGATTTCTCTAGCGAAGGTGACGATCTCGCTCAGCATGCGATGTAATGAAGTGTGATAAGAGGCCAAATCTGTAGAGTTAATCTCTCTCAGATTCATGCTCCTTCTCAACGACACACTGTTGAAGCGTGGTCGCGGTAAAACGTGATATCCGTTAACGAACCCGCCTTCTCGGATCAGCGTATCAATTTCCGTACGGCTTAATCGACTCTGTCTGTTAGGGTCAGTCTCGCGTAAAGCGTCAATATTACCTGATGTGGGCCTCGTGCTGCTGCTGGTAGATGGCTGTGGAGTATCATCAGCGTCAGGATCGCTGTCGGTACATGCAGGGAGTTGATTATTTAAAACACCACCGTATTGTACAACATGATTGTTGTCTACGGTTAGCACGTGATCGTACAAATTAATATTTGAATTTACGGCTAATTCAAAAAGATCCAAATTAGAGGGGGATTGCGAAGATTCTAGATTAAACAAATACTGTTCTAAAGAATCCGGAAGCCAACTTAGCATTTCAATTTCGTCCGGTGACAGTTCTGCGTCGTCGTCTGAGCAAAAGCTTTTTGACCCATCCATTTTAGATTTCAGACCAAAACATGAAATATTACAAAATCACAAAAAGTATATGGAATAAATCAATACATGATAGATGTAAAAAACATGCATGCATGCATACAACAAAATTACAGAGTATCTGGAATATAAAAATCAATACATGCAATACAAAAGTTTAATGGAATAAATCTATATTGAATTAACTGCAACGTTCCATCTATGATGATGAGAATAATAAACCTGGGTGTCGCGAAACTCTTGACATAATGCCTCTATTAAATTAGTATCGGCGAGTGGCTCGTCAGCCGGGCGATGCTCTGCTGACACTTCTTCAACTTCGATGTCTTCTTCTTCCAACGGAGTTTGGATCGCTTTCGTACTTGTCCAAGTGATGCGTCGAGGTGTATGCCAGCTAGTCATGTGGTCGGGGCTATAGCCCGACCCTGCTGTGTAGAAATATAACACAAAAATTGTTATGGTATGATTCAATTTGTGTTTAAATGAAAATAATAATGTAGATAGTCTCACCATAAAGAAATACGCTGTCAAGACTCGGCGCAGGACCGCTCGGTGGCGTCGGACAGAAAGTTTTCCTGTCAGGACTGTTTTCAGGACTGATTGACGGGATAAAACAAAACGTTTTTCTCTCAGGACAGGTCGGTGAGGTAGGACGATCGTTTTTTCTACCCTTCTTTCTCAAAGGTTCACCGCTGGGTCCAGCGACCTGGTCTAAAGCAGAGCCGGCAGGAACTATTTGATCCACAGCGTGCGTCGGCGTGGGGTCAGGCACGTCATCATTATTCTGTTGAGCGGTGTCAGTCAGTGGGAAGCCGGGTTGCGTGATAAACTGAATGAAATCTAAAATAAATAAATAAATAAATTTTTCATAAATGTTAAGAAAAAAAAAAAACATGATGTCGGCGATGGGTCTTGTCTTACCATCAGACGCGCTGTCTGCTTCAACCAGCTGAGGGGTCACTGTGAATGAAAAAAGAGAGACAATAAAAATTTTTATTTTTTATTTTTTATTATTTATTAATTTTTTATTATTAATTTTTATTTATTTATTATTATTTAATTTTTAATTTATAAAAGAGCAGTCCTCACATGCATCATTGCTATCGTGAGCGTCACTTTCAACATTCGAACCTGTGAGGCAAAAAATCCTGTTATGAATGGAAACATTTGTGAGTCGCTTTATATGCATGTCTGATGACAGATGCTGAAAAAAAAATCATAAATTTTCTAAATGTTATTTCACCCCGGTGCTCTAGGGGCGCAATTACACCATAACTGGATGTAGTTTTAACTCCGGGACACCGGGTGTCGCCGGAGAGCATACAATTGTGTCATAACTGGATGTAGTTTTAACTCCGGGACACCGGGTGGTGCCGGAGAGTACCCGTAACAGTAACAGTAACATGCTGTGTTTAAGACACCGATTTTAGTTATAGCTGATAGACCAAAGATGACTCAATGATTAAAACACTGTACCCATGCATGAATGTTTAAAACATCATTAACTCAATGCTAATGTTAGTTATAGTTGATAAATCACATCAATAGCACATTGCATGTTTAAAGCATCATTGTATAACATTATAGCATCAAATATAGAGAAAAAATACTCACCGTTCTGCATTTTGATGAGGGAGAGAGATGATGAGATGCTGTGGTCTAAAAGTTCACTTTTATAATGCATTTCCCCTCGCCTCACACATATATATGTGATGGGTAAAAAATGGAGAAAAACACGCCTGTCCAATAGATGGCGCCATTGCACTACGCATTTTGGGGGCTTATCTCATGACCGACCATGGCCTTTTGGGGCCTACTGAATGCCGCTGACTTTATGTCAGATGCAGTAAAGGGGCGGGGACGTTGTGGCGGTTCAGCTGTGGTTTATAAACGACGTCTGGGAGGGGCTGACCGTCGAGGTCCCGGATGTCTGTAGTGAATGGGGGGTGAATACCCCGCGTATGTACTGCTGCGCGGACATCTCTCAGGGTGGAACAGCTGCACTTTAATTTTGTTGTAGCCGTCGTGCAGCTCGCACCATTTGAACAGCTTGTTTATGATTGAAAACATAATATCCAGCTGACTCAGATCTTGCCACTTGAACAAAAATTGCATTTCATACAGATTGTTATGCTCGTTAGGCAGGACGACCCCTGACCGATCTTCGGTGAGCTTTGTCTTGTCATCACAGCAGAATATGTAGACAGAATCATCCGGGTTCTTTTTAGTGTGGTCACCTACCACGCGGTACCGGACATTCGGGGTGACCCCGTCCCACTCTCCAACGTACAGAGGTTCTTGACCGCCGCTCTTCAGATCCTTCCACACAAAATTGTAAAATAATGCCCAGTCTTTTTTAGGAAATACAAGACATGCGTCTTCCCCGGGGTGAAACTCGCCCGCGCTGTCGGTGGTGTAGAGTATAACAACTTGAGTTGTTTTATGAAATCTGTACCCGATTACACGCTTGCTGTTCATCATAAATTCTCCTTTAGTCCATTCCGAAAGTTCATGGAGAAAGCTTGTCAAACGGACGTGCCCATAAGGTTTTCTCGGCGCCATAGGTAGACTGGTCATCAGACTGTCGAACGTCCTGCTGCGCAACCCCGCATCTGGGGTTTCAGGAGCTGATAATCCGTCCATGCTCATGTAGCTCATGTTTCTCTTTTTGCTGATAGCTGTAGAACACACTGGCCCCATTTATATATATATACGCTGCTCTGGGATGTGGCAGGGTGGGAGGGGAATTTTCTGATAACAGCGACTTCAAAAGATAAAACCTTCTGTCAATAACATGATTTATTATACCGCATTCAAAAACAAAAAACCAACTGTCAAATTAATCAAAACAAAAAACCTAATGTCAAAAAACCATCAAAACCAACTGTCAATTATATGATTTATTATGACAATAGGTCAAAAACCAACTGTCAAAACCTAATGTCAATCACATGATTTATTAAACAGGAAGTCCCGCTTATACCGCATTCAAAAACAAAAAACCAACTGTCAAATTAATCAAAACAAAAAACCTAATGTCAAAAAACCATCAAAACCAACTGTCAATCATATGATTTATTATGACAATAGGTCAAAAACCAACTGTCAAAACCTAATGTCAATCACATGATTTATTAAACAGGAAGTCCCGCCTATACAGGAAGTCCCGCCTATACAGGAAGTCCCGCCTATACAGGAAGTCCCGCCTATACAGGAAGTCCCGCCTACACCGGAAGTCCCGCCTATACAGGAAGTCCCGCCTACACCGGAAGTCCCGCCTATACAGGAAGTCCCGCCTACACCGGAAGTCCCGCCCCTATACCGGAAGTCCCGCCCCCTATACCGGAAGCCCCGCCCACCTGTCAATCAATCAAATTTTGACATTTGGTATAGTATACTAACTACTCCTATCAAGCGCCAACACATCAGAAAAGCATACCCGGCCAAGAGAAAATGGATCAGCGAGTCTACACAACTTCGCTAATGGATTTGCCAAATAATTACATTTAATGGAAATGAACAATTAGGCCTATTTACATAAGTCTCATATTACGTCGCTTACATGACGTAGCGTTACATGACGTCTTCCTTGACCAAGATGATATCTTGTTTGTGCGGACATTGCATGATGTTTAAACTATTTTGAACTTTAGCCAGTGTGCACAATTTTATTTTTTAACATACAACATAATACTTTTAATAAAATTATATACGTTTTTATTTTAAAAGACTATAATACTATATGTTTACAATATAATACAAAATGTTGATTAACATCACGTTATGTTTTAAAACAAAATAAATTCACAATATGTATGGAGGCATTTTGCAAAAGTGAATTTTATATATATTAAATAAAATACACATTTTTTAAAATAAAAAAATATATACACGACTCACGAGGCAACATCCATTTAAGCATGCGTGTTTATTTTAGTAGTCAGTGAACAGCCTGAGAAACATTTAAATAGATTTCAGTTAAAAATGGTTATATAAATATAAATATTAGTAAAAAAAAAAAAAATCGTTTTATATTTCCCCACAGAGGTGCGTCATATGCCGCTTTGCGTTGAAAGGCTTGTAAGTTAGGACATGAGCAGGGAAGTTTGGTCCTTCATCCCGCAGGATAGCCTGAATCCATTTCCGTCAAACTCCACCATCAACAGGGAAGGAATGAAACGACAGATATAGCTGCTTTTGGGAATAACAAGAACAGCCGGTAAGCTACAATCACACTTGCTCGTTGCTTGCGCCATTTGTTTACCTGTATCCCTGCCCGGGGAGGAAGAAGATTACCACGACGATTGCGTATTTCCGGTCGCAAATACGGAAGTTGTGAGAGCCACTGGTGTCGAAATTCATATGTCCGTTTCGTTTTTCCCGCGTGTGCTTTCCCTGACGAATCCTTCTCAGCCTCATCATTCTCACTAATATATATATATATATATATATATATATATATATATATATATATATATATATTATATAATCCAAGTTTAGAACGTTTTCAGGTTATAGCAACAAACTATATCATAAAACTAATGACCTTTGAGCTTATTACTGTGTCATAGAGTCTAAAAGTTCACCCTTATCTAGCGCTCACAAAATAAGGCAAGGCAAGGCAAGGCAAGTTTATTTGTATAGCACATTTCATACACAGTGGCAAATACAGAAGTTGTAAAGTGTAGACAGTGCATCCGGAAAGTATTCACAGCGCTTCACTTTTTCCACATTTTGTTATGTTACAGCCTTATTCCGAAATGGATTCAATTAATTATTTTCCTCAAAATTCTACAAACAATACCCCATCATGACAACGTGAAAGAAGTTTGTTTGAAATGTTGAAAAAAAATCACATGTAAGTATTCACAGCCTTTGCTCGATACCGTTGGCACCAATTACAGCCTCAAGTCAAGCTTGGCACACATATTTTTGGGCAGTTTCTCCCATTCTTCTTTGCAGAACCTCTCAAGCTCCATCAGGTTGGATGGGGAGCGCTGTTCCACAGTCATTTTCAGATCTCTCCAGAGATGTTCAATCGGGTTCAAGTCTGGGCGCTGGCTGTTGTCCCTTAGCCCTTAGGGTCGCTGTCCTATTAGAAGATGAACCTTCAACCCAGTCTGAGGTCCAGAGCGCACTGGAGCAGGTTTTCATCAAGGATGTCTCTGTACATTGCTGCATTCATCTTTCCCTCAATCCTGTCTAGTCTCCCAGTTCCTGCCGCTGAAAAACATCCCCCCACAGCATGGTGCTGCCACCACCATACTTCATTGTAGGGATGGTATTGGCCAGGTGATGAGCGGTGCCTGGTTTCTCCAGACATGACGCTTGCCATTCAGGCAAGAGTTCAATCTTTGTTTCATCAGAGAATTCTGTTTCTCATGGTTTGAGAGTCCTTCAGGTACCTTTTGGCAAACTCCAGGCAGGCTGTCATGTGACTTTTACTTAGGAGTGGCTTCCGTCTAGCCACTCTACTTTACAGGCTTGATTGGTGGAGTGCTGCAGAGATGGTTGTTCTTCTGGAAGGTTCTCTCTCCACAGAGAAACGCTGGAGCTCTGTCAGAGTGACCATTGGGTTCTTGGTCATCTCCCAGACTAAGGCCTTTCTCTAGGAAGAGTCCTGGTGGTTCCAAACTTCTTCAATTTACAGATGATGGAGGCCACTTTGCTCATTGGGACCTTCAATGATACAGACATTTTTCTGTACCCTTCCCCATATCTGTGCCTCGATACAATCCTGTCTCAGAGCTCTACAGACAATTACTTGGACTTCATGGCTTGGTTTGTGCTCTGACATGCACTGTTAACTGTAGGACCTTATATAGACAGGTGTGTGCCATTCCAAATCATGTCCAATCAACTGAATTTACCACAAGTGGACTCCAATCAAGAATGTAGAATGTAGAAACATCTCAAGGGTGATCAGTGGAAACAGGACAGTGTCATGGCAAAGGCTGTGAATACATTTGTACTTTTTAATATATATATATATACAGTGGGTAAAAAAGTATTTAGTCAGCCACCATCAGCATACAGAGCAATCTTATGTTGGTTATTTGCTACCATTAACTTTTATATCTTATAATTATTTATAGCTTATTATTATTATAGCTTCTGCCAACGGTTCAATCGACAAGGCGAATAAAAGAGGTGAAAGGGGGCAGCCTTGCCTCGTCCCTCTCCCAACTCTGAATGTAGAGGAGCGACAACCATTGGTGAGCACGGCAGAAAGAGGTTCATTATACAATAGCTTGGTAAATTGCAAATAAATTATTTAAAAATCAGACAATGTGCTTTTCTGGATTTCTTTTTTCTCATTCTGTCTCTCATAGTTGAAGTGTACTTATGATGAAAATTACAGGCCTCTCTCATCTTTTTAAGTGGGAGAACTTGCACAATTGGTGGCTGACTAAATATTTTTGCCCCACTCTAAATATTTGCAAAGATTTCAAACAAACTTCTTTCATGTTGTCATTATGGGGTATTGTTTGTAGAATTTTGAGGAAAAATAATTATTCTAATCCATTTTGGAATAAGGCTGTAACATAATGAAATGTGGAAAAAGTGAAGCGCTGTGAATACTTTCCGGATGCACTGAATAAACAGCACAAATCACAGTGGGACAGAAAAAATTATGAGAGAGACAAAACAAAATGTAATTCTTATAGTAATTTATTGACATACTTTCTGGAATACAACCTAGATCGTATAGTTTTATATCTACTAATCAATAGCAGATCATGTTTACACTGGAATAATTTGAAATGTGTGAACACAAGGGCTGAAACTTTTACATTCAAAGCAGTGATTCACCACTTTAATAATACAAGTATGGTCCTATGCAAAAAAATTAAGCATTTAGGAACTGATTACTCTTTTAAACCTGAGTTAAAAGTGCTTTAAATATACAGTATTTTCATATGATTCACTGTATTACAGATTCATATTACCATAGTGAAATCGGTGCCATTGGCAAAGCGACACTGGACTTTCTCAAGGAAGGGCAGCCGGGACTGGAGGAGGTCCACCTGGTGCACAGTTATATCCTTGCACATGGACACATCGAGGGTCCTGAGTCTGTCACAGTGCAGTGCGATTATGGAAAGAGTTCTGCAGGAACACATTGACCGTGTTAAGCAGAGCTCAATTGTTTAGTATGAAAACAGCACTGCATGATGTCACTCACTCGTTAGTAACAGCGTCGCAGCAGGCCAGGAACAGATGCTGCAGTCTGTGGAGGAGCGGAAGGGCCCGTGCCATGCCTTGGTCACTGATCTGGGGACAGAAGTTGAGTGCCAGGCTCGTGAGGTTGCGGCAGTGAAGGGCTACGGACACCAAGCTGTCGTCGCTGATCTCAGGCAGCATAGAAAGAGAGAGACGCTGCAGGTCTGGGAAACGGAGTACCTGAGGTGGCCAGGAACATTTTGGTTATTATTTAGTACTGATTGACAAGTGTTGGCTAACTGATTATACACTCACCTAAAGGATTATTAGGAACACCTGTTCAATTTCTCATTCATGCAATTATCTAATCAACCAATCACATGGCAGTTGCTTCAATGCATTTAGGGGTGTGGTCCTGGTCAAGACAATCTCCTGAACTCCAAACTGAATGTCAGAATGGGAAAGAAAGGTGATTTAAGCAATTTTGAGCGTGGCATGGTTGTTGGTGCCAGACGGGCCGGTCTGAGTATTTCACAATTTGCTCAGTTACTGGGATTTTCACACACAACCATTTCTAGGGTTTACAAAGAATGGTGTGAAAAGGGAAAAACATCCAGTATGCAGCAGTCCTGTGGGTGAAATTGCCTTGTTGATGCTAGAGGTCAGAGGAGAATGGGCCGACTGATTCAAGCTGATAGAAGAGCAACTTTGACTGAAATAACCACTCGTTACAACCGAGGTATGCAGCAAAGCATTTGTGAAGCCACAACACGCACAACCTTGAGGCAGATGGGCTACAACAGCAGAAGACCCCACAGGGTACCACTCATCTCCACTACAAATAGGAAAAAGAGGCTACAATTTGCACAAGCTCACCAAAATTGGACAGTTGAAGACTGGAAAATGTTGCCTGGTCTGATGAGTCTCGATTTCTGTTGAGACATTCAGATGGTAGAGTCAGAATTTGGCGTAAACTGAGAACATGGATCCATCATGCCTTGTTACCACTGTGCAGGCTGGTGGTGGTGGTGTAATGGTGTGGGGGATGTTTTCTTGGCACACTTTAGGCCCCTTAGTGCCAATTGGGCATTGTTTAAATGCCACGGCCTACCTGAGCATTGTTTCTGACCATGTCCATCCCTTTATGACCACCATGTACCATCCTCTGATGGCTACTTCCAGCAGGATAATGCACCATGTCACAAAGCTGAATCATTTCAAATTGGTTTCTTGAACATGACAATGAATTCACTGTACTAAAATGGCCCCCACAGTCACCAGATCTCAACCCAATAGAGCATCTTTGGGATGTGGTGGAACGGGAGCTTCGTGCCCTGGATGTGCATCCCACAAATCTCCATCAACTGCAAGATGCTATCCTATCAATATGGGCCAACATTTCTAAAGAATGCTTTCAGCACCTTGTTGAATCAATGCCACATAGAATTAAGGCAGTTCTGAAGGCAAAAGGGGGTCAAACACAGTATTAGTATGGTGTTCCTAATAATCCTTTAGGTGAGTGTATGTAATCTGGATTAGGTAATCATTTTACAAAAAAAAATAAATAGTTGTGATTATTTAACATTTTAAAATGCTTACAATAACACTACAGTTATTTTTTAATTAATCACACAATTGCTTTAAATTCACAAAATGACAGTGAATTAGTCAGCATTCATCATTCTCCCTAATTCATAATTTTTATCTTTTAAATTTTACTTTCTAAAAAGGCCTATTGCTTATAAATGTTCAGAAAGTCTTCCAGTTGTGTGGAATTGCACACATAGACGGGCCACTAGTCACATGACTATAATTACATGGAAAATAGAGAGGCCACAGAAAATAAACAAATAAAAAATGACAAATATTATTAAGTATTTTAAAATTATTCTTTTAAATATTTTAACATTTTGTATTGTAATAGATTATGTTCCCAACTATAATTTTCATAATGTAAGTTATATTCAGTAATGGACTACAATTTGTGAGTAAAAAAAACATGCATGCACTGTTAATAATGTACTGACCTGTGTGATACTGGTGTCGGTTAACTTCGAGCAGGCCGACAGGTCCAGTTCCTGAAGACCCCTGAGGGCCAGCAGTGATGCTCTTTCCTGATCTCTAAACGCCCCCAGGTCCTCTTCGGTTACGAGACATGGCTTCTCCTGGAAAGGCAGGCTGGGAGGCTGGAAAAAGCCCATGTTTCCAAATGTCCTAGTAAAGCTTGGGCCTTTATCATCCTTCACATTTAGGGCATTTATCAGCAAATTGTACATTTTGTGTGCACTGATTATCAAAACATTATATTTGTCCTAAAAAAAAACAAGGCAATCTCACCTCTTTATCTCTTGGTTCACAATTTTTGGTGGGCTCCACCATCCCCAGCAGCCCCCAATCGGAGATCTCTTTGCACCAGCCGAGCTGCAGCACCTCCAGCGCAGGCAGGCAGTTTGCGATGGCGTGAACACTAAGGTCAGTGAGATAGGCGCAGGAGGTGAGGTCCAGCTTTCTCAGGTTACTGCCGAGCAACTGCGTCAGGGAGAACATGACTGCGTCCTGTTTGAGAACAGGGGGTTAGCAAGAATAGGGACAATACAAAAATAATTTTTGATGGATCATTTGAGGAAAATATTAAAATTAAATTATGCAAAACAAAAACTGTATATTCAAATTCTCCTAAATACGCCAATCATATTTTTATTTTACATTTTTATACTGTTTGGTTAATTACAAATTATCATCATAATATTAAAATGTATGTACAACATTATTTTATTATAAATTATACAAATATTATAAAAAAAATTCATACATAAACGAAAAAATAAAACACTAATTGCTAATAATTTAGGCATCACAACATTGTTTACAGTGTGAAAAATGGATATTCATTTAAATATATTTTTAATACAAAATATTTAAAAAAAATTGTATGATATATTCATATCATCTTAAATGATGTATTTTTACATTTTTATACTATTTTATTAATTATAGTAAATATTAATAAATTATAATATAAAATATTTCAATTATAACAATAAAATGTATATATAATATTAGTTTATCAATTTTAAATAGAATAAAATACATATTTTGTTAAAAAATAAATGAAAAATAAAACACTAAAATTAATTGTTACAACATTATAATTTACAGTATACAGATATCATATGTATTGATAAAAAATATATATATATATATATATAAATATTACAGCTAAAATATAATACATACAAATACATACAAACTAAAATGAATTGTTTAAATTGTGAATTTAGGCATGAAAACATAATTTACAGTATGAAAAGGGATATTCATTTTGAGATTTGTTAAAGATGGCATTTAATAGTTATTCAATTATTGTTTTTTAGTTAATTGTAAAAGTAGGGGATATGAGCTGGCACTATTAAATATCTAATATCAGCTGATAAAATACTTTAAGTCTGTAATATTGGCTGATAACTGATATGGTGCAAATGTTATTTTATGTATGCGTGCCATTCAGCACTTTTGCCTCACCCTTATGTATGAGCAGTTTCTTAGGCTAAGGGCCTGCAGCTGCGCCCTGGGCTGTGGAGAGGACAATCCCTTCACCAGGTCTGCACCACTGACGTGCACACACTCCGACAGATCCAGAGTGCTCAAGCAAGGCAGCGCCATCAGATCGATCAGGCCTTTATCCGTTATCTTCCAGTCCTGTGAGAGGGACAGTGACTGTAGCTCCTTCAGCTCAGTGCCCACAGCCAGCACCGTCCTACTGGTTAACTCAGTGCAGGCGCCGAGGTCCAACGTCTTCAGACCATTCTGGTGCTTGCAGAGGATTTCCATGGAGTAGTCGGTCAGCTCTTTACAGCCGCGTAGACTCAGATCATCCAGACGGAGGCCGGGCACCTGAGCTATGGAGCGGAGGGATTCGGGGGTGATGCTGGTGCGACTCAAGTCCAGGCTGCGGAGCGTGGAGGCCTGCCTCTGCAAGAGATTCAGGAGGTTACGGAGAGAAACTAGAGCAGAGGAGCCAGACCCGACCGGGCTACCTCGGTACGGGTCAAACTCGAAAGCAATGTGGCATCCGGCCAGAGCTAGACTGCGTAACCTAGGTGTGCAACTCGTCAGCCGGTTGAAAGAGAGATCTGAGAGGTAGCGGAGATCAGACAAGTCCAGTTCCTCCAGGTTCCTCAAAGCGTTCTCGACCTGTTATTGCACAAATATTAGATTAAACTTATTTTCTTTTCTTTTTTTAAATATATATTATACCATTTTATTAATGATAAAACATTTTGTTGAATAATAATAATATAAAACATTACAATTTATATATAATACAATTATATTTTAAATTATACAAAATATTCTAAAATATTTTTTTAAAGAAATATATAAAAAAATTATGTAAAAAATAATTTTGACAGATAAAGCAATAATTATTTAAAAATTGTATAGTATTTTGTTAAATGTAAAATATAATTAATTATAATATTATGTTTTGTTATAATTTATATAATAATTATATTATACAAAATAAAAATATTTATTTAAAAGAAATATTACACATATTTTTTTAAATAAATAATTATATACATCGTTGACTGATAAAATGTTTATTTTATATATATATATAAAATAAAACATTTTACTTTTCAATTTAGGCTAGATAAATATTCATTTTGAGAGGTTTCTTTAAAGAGGTAACCTGTCGACGGTGCTCCTGTCTTGACAAAAAAGCTCCAGACATAAAAAGGCTGTCCAGCCCGTGAAGGTCCAGCTTGCGGAGGCCGGTCAGATGTGGTAGCAGGCTCAGCAGGGAAGACTCTGTGATACTGCTGCCAGGTAGAGCCAAACTGTCCAAGTGAGGGCCGAGGTGAAGCCCCACTTCCGAAAGTACTTGTCTTGACAGGCTGGACCCATCAAGATGACTGATGACTAGGCCACAGCGAGGCCGCCTTGCACCAAGTGCACGGATAAAGTCCAGTGAAGATGTGGAAACGGGGAATTTGAAGGTGGCATTTTTCTAGATTAAAGTACCCAAAAGGCAATTTAAACAACTGTGGAATTCAATTGAATTCAATTAAAATGTATTTGTATAGCGCAATACATATCATTTCAAAGCAGCTTCACGGAAAATCTATGCGTCTACATTACAAGTGGGCTAAACCAAAATTGTGAATGAAATAGAATGTTGAATGAAAACCTGAAACTGGTGGTCTTGGCTTGCTCCGTACCAACTCTTACAGACCAGTGATGCCTCCTTTCGATCTGTTACATGAAGGTAACTCAATATGTAAGTGATAATCTGGAGCAGAAGGGAGAAAACTCGCAGGTTATGCTCTCTCGGGCAAATATCAAGGCAATACTCAACTATATAATAGTTGGTCCAAGCAACATTTTGCACATTATACATATTGTTATATATATATATATATTTATTGTATTCCAATAATAAGAAGATATATAGATAATAATATACATATCACAAAAACTAGTTTACATATAATACAAATGTCAGGCAAGCAATGTTTTTAACCAATTTTTATGTACTTATAGTTTGCATAAAGATTTATATGAATGTATGCGTGTATATTAATGAATATTATAATTATATAATATATGTATTATATGGGTATTATACATATTATATATGTATTATAGTTTTAATTCATAATATATATTCACCCATATAGAGAAAATGACTTTCAAAAAAGCTGTATTAACTTGGTTAGTAAGTAAGTGTGATACATTCTCATTCTTAACATCCAATTCTGTATTATGTCAAAAACACATTAAAACTATGGTACATTTCAGAAAGGCCGTGCTGTCGAATAAACCGAAAAATAATGAAAATACAAGTTAGGAACTCATGTTAGCCTACTTGTCATTTCAGCTCTAAACGACTAACGTAACTAGCGGCTAGCCTGTACAGTGTGTGCTGTATGGACGGACGGACTCACCTCAGTGGGTAGGTATGGACTCTCCATGACTATGCGCTCACCTCAGTTATCTGCTCTTATTGATTATCATTTATATAAATGTAATATCAATATTAAATCGTTGACTAAGCTCAACGTTGTTTATCATTCAATTGGCATGTCGCGGACTGTCAACGTGCAACATTCATGAGCACGGGATCATCTGATGATAAGACCCTCTCGTTGTTGTTCCTCCTCACAAAGTAAACGATGCACCAAACCACAACATTATCCACAACACGTTCCTCCACATCCTAAATCCCTCAGAAACGTGAGCAAGAAAACATTTTCAAAGAAATTATTAAAGAACTGACAGAGAACAACATTGGACATCACGTGCAAGAAGTGCGCAACGTTACCTGGGAAACGTAGTTTAATGAAAGACAGAACCAAACTTTGAATTTGTGTCAACAGATGGCGCAGTGATGCATTTGAACGTGAAGTGAGCACATACAATTAGCCATATACAGCTCATTTATACGAAATGCTTTTTGCATCATTATACATATAGTTTTTTTTTATTCCAATAAGAAGATATATAGATAAAAGACACACACATACAGTGTACATAATAGCCTATACATATCACAAAAATGAGTTTACATATAATACAAATGACAAAATGCACATTTTGACAAAAAGTATTTTCAGTAGCCTACCTCTGCAGTAATACACAGTAATTCTGCATTAATGTGCAGTATTTTTGCTGGTGTCTTCATCTTGGCCTGGTGCTGGTGCCTCTCGCTCTGTCATTCCAGGGCTGCAAAAGTGCATGCAAACTACATGTTTTGCCTGATGAGCAAATAGATGGTTAATCATAAAACATTTACCACAGATTTATAAAAACATAGATTGCTGTTTGTAATGAGCAAGCAATTTAGCAAACACAATATTATTCAATAAAAGATTTATTCATTTGTCATTTGTGTTCATGTAATTTGTCCACATAAAATAAAATAGAGAGGAAAAACCCATTCATTCATTCACAAAATAGACAACTATACAAATTGTCAACCCTGAAGACCTTGATGCTGTTTTTGTCTCATTATCAACAACAATAAAATAATTACGAATGTAGAAATAATATATTATGATTGTATTTTCACAAGCTATTGTAATTGGTCCATCAACAATTAATTTTTTATTATTTAAAATGCTAATTCTTGATATCAGCTATTCAATTTCAACTAGTAAAAACTATAATACTTGATATCAGTAATTGTATTTTCACTAGTGAAATGTCTTAGGCTGCCATTCAAATTAAATTGTTGATATCAGGAATTGAAAAAAAAAAAAAAAAAAAATTTGAGCGTTTACATTTTTAGCATTTTATTTTTTGGTGTGTGTGTGTGTGTGTGTATTCTTTTAAAAATGTAAAAATGCATAAAGTTTTGTGTGATGGGTAGGTTTAGGGGTAGGCTTAGTGCAAAAGGGGATAGAATATAGTTTGTAAAGTATAAAAAACATTATGTCTGTGGAGAGTCCCCACAAAGATACCGCACCATGTGTGTGTGTGTGTGTGTGTGTGTGTGTGTGTGTGTGTGTGTGTGTGTGTGTGTGTGTGTGTGTGTGTGTGTGTGTGTGTGTGTGTGTGTGTGTGTGTGTGTGTGTGTGTGTGTGTGTGTGTGTTTTGCATTAGGGATGTTCTGTAGTTTCACATCTTCGTTTGTGTCTGTGTGTTCTCTTGATTGTTCCAGACTTTGTTTTATTTTTTTATTTTTTTTGGCCAATAAAAAAACTCCCTGTTTTACCCCATTTCCCATTCATTCCTATGACGGGCCAAATTGTAAGAGTCTTGTAGCCTACCACTCATATGAACACTGAATTAAAAAAAAAAGAAAATAAATTAATTTCAGGTCAAAACGACCCATGGATACCCAAAGGAAGGTTTGCCTTGTAACATTTAGTGACAATTTATTCATTAATTTGGCTTGAGAGAGCCAACTTACTGAAATCCTATTTAAACTATATAGTTATTATTCTTATGAGTCTAAACAGCCACAACCACCAAACTGGGCTCAGACCTCCAGTTCTGACTCGCGTTGCTACATATTTTCAGACTGATCTGACTTAGTTTTAGTTTTCATAAAAATTATGATCAAAGCTCGGAAAAACTCCCATAGAATGTTTCAATTTTCAAACTGTCCAACTGTCAAAAATTCTAATCTTAAAGGGGTGATGAATTGAGAAATCAACTTTCCCTTGAGCCTTTGATATATAAAAGTTCATTGTGATATAAGAATATCCTGTAAGTTTTGGAGCTAAAAACTTCCTTGTTAGTCAAAGAAAAGCTTTTATTGACACCAGGCCCAGAAAACGCTCCATCTCAGAATATGTCGACCACTGACGTCATCGTATGCTGAAACACCGCCTCAACAGATAAATATGTATGCCTGATTCTCTGTAGCCCCGCCCACCAACTCGTGGAGCCAAACGGATCGCGCTAACGAGCAATAAAAATGCTGAAGATAGCAAGATATTGTGCTGTGTCTGGTTGTGGAAGAACACAGTCATAAGCTTCCTTCGAATTCTAATATTAGGAATGAGTGGTTAAACTTTATTTTTAATGAATATCCAGCTCACATGGGGAAGACATTGCACGTATGTTCATGTCACCGGATTCGTTTGTAAACAAGAGACTGGATTTGCAGACAGGATGAGATTACATGAATGAATGAAGCAACACACTAATTTGAGTAAAAAATTGTTTTATATGTGATAGTATTGCATTGTTACAGATCAAATACAAAGTTACATTGTGTACATGTCTAACTAAACATAATTTACCACGCAGTTACAGGGCAGCCCAACGTCCCGGGGCTATGTGTTTTCCAGATGGGCAGATGGGCTACTGATGGGCTAATTCAGAAAAAACTGAATTTTTAATTATTGGACAAAAAAGCTCCACAAGTAGTAACCTAGAATACTGTCTAACACTTGATGGCTGCTCTGTCAAGTCTTCGTCGTCAGTGAGGAACCTGGGTGTGCTCTTTGATACCAATCTTTCGTTTGAAAGCCACGTTTCTAGCATCTGTAAAACTGCTTTCTACCATCTTAAAAATATATCAAAATTACGGCACATGCTCTCAATGCAAAATGCTGAACAGTTAGTTCATGCGTTCATGACCTCAAGGCTAGATTATTGTAATGCTCTATTGGGTGGTTGCCCTGCTCGCTTAATAAATAAACTCCAGCTGGTCCAAAACGCAGCAGCTCGAGTACTTACTAGAACCAGGAAGTATGACCATATTAGCCCAGTTCTGTCAACATTGCACTGGCTACCTATTAAACATCGCATACATTTTAAAATCTTGCTTATTACTTACAAAGCACTAAATGGTTTAGCTCCCCAATACTTGAGCGAGCTCTTAACATATTATACTCCATCACGTCTACTGCGATCTCTAAATTCTGGCCAGTTGTTAATACCGAGAATATCCAAATCAACTGCAGGCGGTCGATCCTTTTCCTATTTAGCTCCTAAACTCTGGAACAGTCTTCCTAGCACTGTTCGGGAAGCAGACACACTCTGTCAGTTTAAATCTAGACTAAAAACACATCTCTTTACTGTGGCATACACATAAAACACTTTATCAATTAATTGATTGTTAGGCTGCATTAACTAGGTCAGCCGGAACCGGGAACACTTCCCATAACACCTGATGTACTCGTTACATCATCAGAAGAATGGCATCTACGCTAATGATATTCTCTCTGTTTTATCCCGAGGTTTACTGCAGTCAGCCAGATCTGGGCCGTATCCTAATCAGATGGTGGACCAGAGAAGACCAACACAGGACCCCGAAGTGTCTGCAGAGACCGTGTCAATTATCCTCCCCCTGCAACTGCCTCATCGACACGGCATCTAAATAAACCCGTCACCAGTGTGATGACTCCGATTGTTCGAATATTATCATTAAATAATACTTAAATCGATATGTCATCCGCAATAAACCCGTCTCCAGCGTGTTGCCTCCGATCATTCGAATATTGCACTTTAATAATTATTTAATCAACATCATCCTCAATAAACCCGTCTCCAGCGTGTTGCCTCCGGTCCTTTGAATATTCCGATCTATTATGACCTCTGACCTGTAAAGCAGCCAGAATAATAATAATAATACGTTGTTTGTAAATTGGCCAGAGGAGAACTGGCACCCCGACTGAGCCTGGTTTCTCCCAAGGTTTATTTTTCTCCATTAGGTCACCTAATGGGGTTTTGGTTTCCTTGCCACTGTTGCCTCTGGCTTGGCGTGCTCAGTTGGGGACACTATATTTTTCAACTAAACATCGAAATAAATCTAATTAATAAACTAATTTAACCATGTAAACTAAATTACTGATCTAATTATTGATCTAAAGCCCACACTGTCACCGTATGGAAATTGAAATGAACTGATGACATCAAATGGCTATACAGCTGAATAAAATTAGGCTGCATTATTTTGCTGTTTAACACTGTAAAGCTGCTTTGAAACAATCTACATTGTTAAAAGCGCTATATAAATAAAGTTGACTTGATTTGACTTGACTTGACTACTGTAACATATGATCCACTGAGAGGCAAGTTTCAGAACCCAAGTGCAGTCTCTTTATTTACAAAATCCAAAACATAAAACAAAGACGTTGTAAAACGTCTCAGGTTACTGATGTAACCTATGTTCTCTGAATAGGGAACGAGACGCTGCGTAGCTTATGACGCAGTGGGAACGCCCTCTGGGTGTGCCGATTGTCTGAAGCCCTTATAGAATCACGGCAATTCATTGGCTGATGGCGCGGGCGCCGCAACGACGCTCTTACGTCAGCACACTATACTGGCGCGCGTGCCATCTGCTCCTCAGATTTATCTGCCGAAAAAGGAAGGCCTGTCAGCAGCGCGAGGAGCGAACGTAGTGTCTTGTTCCCTATTCAGAGAACATAGGTTACATCTGTAACCTGAGACGTTCTCTTTCATAGGTTCACTCAACGCTGCATAGCTTATGATGCAGTGGGAACGATATACCAAGCTAAGCGCTGCCATATCTGGCTCAAAGAATACCAGATAACCTGCATGGCCAGATCAAGCAGATAGAACATGCAAACCCGGAGCCATGTCGAGATCCAAACAATAGAATTTCACACAAGTATGCGGGGAGGACCAACCTGCCGCTACACAAATGTCCTCCAGAAGTGCCCTTCTCAAAAGCGCTTGAGAGGAAGCCACACACTTCTGGTAGAGTGTGCCGAATGCTAAGAGGTGAAGGTATACCACGCACCTCATATGCCAGTGAGATAGCCTCCGTCACCCAATGGGAAATCCTCTGCTTCGATGTGGCAAGCCCGCGGCGGCCAGCACCGAAGCATCCAAAGAGCTGGTTTGATTTTCTCCAACCATCAGACCATCCACATAACACTTCAACGCTCTGACAGGACAGAGCAAATGAAGCTTCTCGTCCTCCTCCGAGACGAAAGGAGGAGGGGGGAAAGAGTGAGGGGTGATAACCTGAGAACGAAATGAAGTGGACAGAACTTTGGGCATATAACCTGGCCTAGGTCTTAAGGTTACCTTGACTAGACCAGGAGCAAAATCCATACAGGTCCCATTAACAGAGAGGGCCTGTAGGTCGCCCACCCGTTTCAAGGAGGATAAGGCTAATAAAAGGGCAACCTTGAGAGTCAGAATCCTTTCTGGAGCTGACTCCAAGGGCTCAAAAGGAGCCTCTGTTAACCCCTCCAGGACAACTGAAAGGTCCCAAGAGGGAATACCAGGGGAGCGTGCTGGTCTCAGGCGCCTAACACCTCGCTTAAAAACGAGACTAACCTATGTTTGCCCAGAGGGACTTTATCCAATTCCCTACGAGCAGCGATGGCAGCGACGTAGACCCTGAGGGTGGTGGCTGCTGCTCCAGCGGCAAACTTCTCCTGCAGGAACTCCAGTACTGAACCCACCAGGCAGCTAACTGGGTTCACCGCATGGGACGAGCACCATGACTCAAAGACCCTCCACTTGGAGGAGTAGAGCCTCCTAGTGGAAGGAGCTCTTGCACTCACAATGGTTTCCTGAACATCAGCAGGGAGACCAGTGTTTAGAGCTAATGGCCCTTGATGGGCCATACCCACAGCTTCCAAATTTCCGGGTGAGGATGCCAAATCCTGCCCTGAAGTTGGGACAGTAGGTCTTCTCTGATTGGGATCTCCCAGGGGGGAGAGTCCAGAAGGAGAACCATCTCTGAGAACCAAGTCTGGGACGGTCAGAATGGGGCCACAAGCAGGAGGCTGACTCCGCTCTCTCTCACCCTGCACAGAACCGCCGTAATCAGTTTGATGGGCAGAAATGCATAGAGTTTCAGATTGGGCCATGCACGAATGCATCTATCCCCAATGGTGCTGGGGAGCTCAGAGAGAACCAAAGCCGGCACTGGGACGACTCTTTTGAGGCAAAGAGGTCCATCTCCGCTCTGCTGAAAACTTCCCAAATCTGAGATACAGTTTGTGGGTTCAACATCCATTCCCCCGACCTGAGCTTCTGTCTCGACAGAAAATCTGCTGCGAGGTTCAAGACCACAGGTACATGGACTGCTCTCACGGACAGGAGTTTGTCATGAGCCCACAGGAGGAGACGGCGCGCATTCCTGTCCAGGGTGCTTGACCGTGAGCCCCCTTGGCGATTCACATGAGACACCACCGCCATGTTGTCCGTCCTGATGATGACATGGTGTCCCATGAGAGAGGGGAGAAAGTACCAAAGGGCCAGGAAGACAGCGCTCAGCTCTAGGCAGTTTATATGCCAAAAGAGAACCGCCCCCTCCCAGACTCTGCATGCTGGTCTGCCCTCGAATACCGTGCCCCAGCCGGTCAGAGAGGCGTCCGTCTTAATCATTTGGCGATGGAAAACAGCCCCCATAATGACCCCCCTCTGAAGAAAGAGAGGCTCCCGCCATACTGATAGGGCGCAGAGGCAACCGCGTGACACCCTCAGTAGGTGAAGGGCCGATCCTGTTGATCGAGCGCCTGAGAGCTTCATCCACCAGAGGAAGGGCCTCATATGGAGCAGTCCCAGGGGAAGCACCGGGGAAGCTGCGGCCATAAGACCCAAGAGCCTGCGACAAATACCCACAGAAACATGATGGCAGAGCCATCTTGCGGGTTGCGACAGAACTGGAGTGTGTAACCGGACTGTGCGGTGAATCATTCCGGTTGCCGTTTCCCCACATGCTTTCAAAACAATGCCTCACGTATACTCTTGGGGGAGCCGAAGCTCATTAAATATGCAACACTTATCCAATCATAGCAGTGGGCGTTTACTTCCAAGTCACGCACATTAAAACCGAGTGTGTATTGAGAGAGGCTCAAAACCTGGGGTCCGTTCTTCATACCTCGATTAATACATCTGAGATGATTTGACAGATCTATCTATCTACATCTGACTAAGTCTGTCAGTCAGTCTGTCAGTTTTCTGATAGACTATTAACTTCAAAACCTTTAAACTACTTTAAACTTCAAACTTCTTCAAATTTTCTGGTCTACCTTTCTTAAGCCAACTTCAAAGTTTGTTTACAAACTTCCTCGTTAATATTGATTTATTTTAATTCATTTTTATTCATAGAAAAAACGATAAAGATGAAGAAGATTATTCATGGCGAAGTCTTGTATCGCTGCATTTCTGAGCGTTTTCCCTGGTTTCATGTCTCTACCCGTTTGCCTGTCTCTCCTGTCTGCCTGATTGGACTGATTACCTGTGATGACCTCTTGCCTGTTTGTTGACTACGATTGTGGATTACCCTCCACAAAGCTGCATTTGGATTCCCAACCCTTTGTCTCTCAGAGCCGCTATGAATCCAGCAGCACAGTTAATGTCTCCCATGTGCCCCATTGAGGATTAATGTTAGAGACTTTGTTGAACTGGCCCCAGAGGTGGGTAGTAACGAATTACATTTACTTTGTTACACTTGAGTACATTTTTTGGGTAACTTGTAGGCATACTTTTAGAGTATATTTAAAGATGGGTAGGTCTACTTTTACTCTTACTCAAGTAAATTTATGGTGAAAAAACTGTAGGCTACTTTTACTTAGTTACATTCGGTGGCGTTCCTCCGCTACTGTCAAATGGTAATAATTATATTATATATTTTAAAATAAGTTAATATGACTTTCGCAAGTCTCGCGAAACGTTGGAGAGGCTGCTTCGCGAGAGGGGCTACGCATCACCCGCTTATAATTAGCGCGCTTTTAGCCGGAAGATGGCTGAAGCAGAGGAAGATGTGAGCTACGGGAGGCAGATCACCCGTGGCCTCAAGTTCAGTCTATGTTTTCTTTTCACTCCAAGATATAGTTTCATAATGTGATGCATGCTGTGTGCACCAAAACGAACTGACATCTCAGCATACAAGAATTCCACCCTGAAAAGAACATGTAGCGGTAGCCTAAGTGTCACAATGATGCCTATATTTGAACACTATTAATGGTCATTTGGTAACTACGGGAAATTTTCCCCTATTATAATACTATTTCACACACTGTCCGAGTGTTTTCCTCATATGGGCTCTTGTGCAAGCAATGACAAATCGTTTGAATCCTCCAAACAACACACGTCCACGAACAAACGTTCACATCTGCACATTTACATATCCTTTTCTTCACAAAACCGAACAAATTGAATAGCCTAATGTGACGTCTTGCATTTATACACAAATCCGGACAGACACCTGTCTGAAGTGTAGAAAATACATACAAATAAAAACGGGACTATATTTCACACACACACACACACACACACACACACACACACACACACACACACACACACACACACACACACACACACACACACACACACACACACACACACACACACACACACACACACACACACACACACACACACACACACACACACACACACACACACACACACACACACACACACACACACACACACACACACACACACACACACACACACACACACACACACACACACACACACACACACACACACACACACACACACACACACACACACACACACACACACACATATAAACCATGAACAGCTGTATTTTTATGAACTAACAAAGACTAACTAATGCTGAACAGAGGTATTGTCCATGGTTAGTTCATGTTAACTAATACTACCTTATTGTAAAGTGTTACCGAGAGGTGTGTGAAAGTTCTCCAAGTAGTCTGAAATTCAGGGTTTTTGCTTCTTATCAGTCAGATCGAAAGTAACTAGTAACTAACTACTTGAGTAGTTTTCTCATCAAATACTTTTTTACTCTTACTCAAGTAAATATTACGATTGTTACTTTTACTTTTACTTGAGTAAATATTTCCGTAAGTACTTGTACTTTTACTTGAGTACAGATTTTGGCTACTCTACCCACCTCTGACTGGCACACATTACTTCAATGGACACGCTATGCCTCATGATATTTTTTGTAGGGGAATATCTGAGCTGCTCAGCTCGTTTATGCCATTGACACTGACCAGCGTCCAGAGACGGCTCCAGCCACTGACCAGCGTCCAGAGACGGCTCCAGCCACGGACCAGCATCCAGAGACGGCTCCAGCCACTGTCCAGCGTCCAGAGACGGCTCCAGCCACGGACCAGCATCCAGAGACGGCTCCAGCCACTGGCCAGCGTCCAGAGACGGCTCCAGCCACGGACCAGCGTCCAGAGACGGCTCCAGCCACTGGCCAGTGTATAGAGACGGCTCCAGCCACAGACCAGCGTCCAGAGACGGCTCCAGCCACAGACCAGCGTCCAGAGACGGCTCCAGCCACAGACCAGCGTCCAGAGACGGCTCCAGCCACTGGCCAGCGTCCAGAGACTGCTCCAGCCACGGACCAGCGTCCAGAGACGGCTCCAGCCACGGACCAGCGTCCAGAGACGGCTCCAGCCACGGACCAGCGTCCAGAGACGGCTCCAGCCACGGACCAGCGTCCAGAGACGGCTCCAGCCACTCCTCTTCCAACCCTTTGTCTCTCAGAGCAGTACCTTACAGTATATAGATCCTTATTTCTCCATTTCACTATAGTAATATTTTTTGTCATGTTTTTAAGTTTGACATGAATTTATGAATTAATATATGAATTTAACTAATTATAGAAAAAATACAAATTTTTGGCATACGTTTATTACTTAATGTTAAATAAATTTGCTTTATTTTTTATTTAGGCTGTGCCCCATTTTGGAAATGGGGTTGCAAAAATGGCAAACCTCTTATAAATCAATTTAAGAGGTGGATTATTTTATTGAGTTGATTACATTTGCCAACTTTTGCTATTATTGTGTAATTCATGTCTTCCTAATCTAGTGTTTAAAAAAAGATGTATATTTTTAACTCTACCAAAAACACCCCTTTTCAGTTTTAATTACTTTGTCTATATCAAGAGTTACAATCAAGAAGATTTTTTTTTTTATTGTATGCCATTGATTTTATGAAAGTCACTAATATGCACAACACTCAATACAATTTGAGCATTTCTGCAATCCATATGTTTGTTTTCTCTGATAGTGTGTGATTGTGTTTTAGAGGACAAAACCAATCGGTCTTCAGCAGCGGCCCAGAAGATCTCAAAATGTCCAGATTAGAAGAGTATGGTCACTCTTCATTTCAATGCTCTTGTACAGCAATATTTTTATTTTAAAAAAATACATTAGAAATATATCATTTTAATAAATATGCAATTATTAGTATTACATATTCATTTTATACCAACTATTTGAAATAATAATAAAGACATATGGTCCTGGCCCCAATCAAGGGATCATTCTGGTTTATATTGAAATAAAAAGGTTTTTTTCCACAAACATCTTTCTATATGGTTCTGCAACTAAGGATTTAGGAACATTTCAAACATGACATTAAAAAAAATATTTATATAAAATAACATAAAACTACCAGTAACAATAAAATACTCAATCCACATTAACCTTGAACACTCCTCAAAGTATTTACAAACTGAAGAGACCATATCAATAGTAATAAGCAACAATAAAAAAAAAAAGGAAATCAAGAACCCTTTATCTGACAGCCAACATTTTTCTCTTCAGATCTCTTCAGGCTTGACCCCAGGCAAAATAGTGAGAGGGTAATGGGCCTCTGTGTAGAAGAATGGAAAGACCATCTCGGTGAAATTGTGTGTGAAGTGTGATAGACAGTCTTGCACAGAAGATCTGAGAATCTCAAGTCCATTTTCACCCTGACTACCATGGGTTTCTCAAATCCAAGTAGTGGGATTTGTGACACTAAGAATTTCACCTTTAAGTCCGATACACCAGACTCCACTGGCCAAGCCGTTGGTTCCTTTTCTTTGGACAGACTCTGTGGCGACACCTAGGCCTACCATCCGGGACGCGTTGTTCTTCACTGTGGAAAAGCTCACAGAGCCCAGCACACAAGGACATGGATCAAATCTCTCCAGGTTATTGGGAATCTCCTCATAACTCATCTCATGAAGTTGTTTAACACAGACCTTATTTTACGCATAAATACGAAAACCCCATAGGAAAATCTCGTAGGAACCAGCGACAAATTAGTATTCCAGATGCTGGATTATTAGGGATATTGAGATGTGTTAGAGGAAGAATCCATAAACAGTGACCCTTTGACTGTATGTACAGGGAGTGCAGAATTATTAGGCAAATGAGTATTTTGACCACATCATCCTCGTTATGCATGTTGTCTTACTCCAAGCTGTATAGGCTGGAAAGCCTACTACCAATTAAGCATATTAGGTGATGTGCATCTCTGTAATGAGAAGGGGTGTGGTCTAATGACATCAACACCCTATATCATTTGTGCATAATTATTAGGCAACTTCCTTTCCTTTGGTAAAATGGGTCAAAAGAAGGACTTGACAGGCTCAGAAAAGTCAAAAATAGTGAGATATATTGCAGAGGGATGCAGCAGTCTTAAAATAGCCAAGCTTCTGAAGCGTGATCATCGAACAATCAAGCGTTTCATTCAAAATAGTCAACAGGGTCGCAAGAAGCGTGTGGAAAAACCAAGGCGCAAAATAACTGCCCGTGAACTGAGAAAAGTCAAGCGTGCAGCTGCCAAGATGCCACTTGCCACCAGTTTGGCCATATTTCAGAGCTGCAACATCACTGGAGTGCCCAAAAGCACAAGGTGTGCAATACTCAGAGACATGGCCAAGGTAAGAAAGGCAGAAAGTCGACCACCACTGAACAAGACACAAGCTGAAACGTCAAGACTGGGCCAAGAAATATCTCAAGACTGATTTTTCTAAGGTTTTATGGACTGATGAAATGAGAGTGAGTCTTGATGGGCCAGATGGATGGGCCCGTGGCTGGATTGGTAAAGGGCAGAGAGCTCCAGTCCGACTCAGACACCAGCAAGGTGGAGGTGGAGTACTGGTTGGGCTGGTATCATCAAAGATGAACTTGTGGGGCCTTTTCGGGTTGAGGATGGAGTCAAGCTCAACTCCCAGTCCTACTGCCAGTTTCTGGAAGACACCTTCTTCAAGCAGTGGTACAGGAAGAAGTCTGCATCCTTCAAGAAAAACATGATTTTCATGCAGGACAATGCTCCATCACACGCGTCCAAGTACTCCACAGCGTGGCTGGCAAGAAAGGGTATAAAAGAAGAAAATCTAATGATATGGCCTCCTTGTTCACCTGATCTGAACCCCATTGAGAACCTGTGGTCCATCATCAAATGTGCGATTTACAAGGAGGGAAAACAGTACACCTCTCTGAACAGTGTCTGGGAGGCTGTGGTTGCTGCTGCACGCAATGTTGATGGTGAACAGATCAAAACACTGACAGAATCCATGGATGGCAGGCTTTTGAGTGTCCTTGCAAAGAAAGGTGGCTATATTGGTCACTGATTTGTTTTTGAATGTCAGAAATGTATATTTGTGAATGTTGAGATGTTATATTGGTTTCACTGGTAAAAATAAATAATTGAAATGGGTATAAATTTGTTTTTTGTTAAGTTGCCTAATAATTATGCACAGTAATAGTCACCTGCACACACAGATATCCCCCTAAAATAGCTAAAACTAAAAACCACTTCCAAAAATATTCAGCTTTGATATTAATGAGTTTTTTGTGTTCATTGACAACATGGTTGTTGTTTAATTATTAATGTTGTAAAATTAATCCTCAAAAATACAACTTGCCTAATAATTCTGCACTCCCTGTATACCCAAATTTTTTGGACCCAATACCTTGCTCTAAATAGCCTTGCTATTTAACACAAAATTCAAGATTTTGTTCATTTTTATTGTATAGAAATTAGTTTTGAACAGAATCTGATGATTAATTTGATATATTTTAATTTGTCATATATTTATGTAATTTATGCATGGAAATACTGCTGTAAATGAATGTATATTGAGAGTCTAAAAGTTGTCATTTTAAAATGTATTCCTTGGATAATTTATTTGGTTAATTTGTGTTATTTTTTTTTATTTACTTTGATGCTACTGTTATTGTAACAGTAGTATGCTGTAAATCCTGTGTATGTTTCTGTGTAAGAGTTCCATTCTGTATTTAAAAAGGGGAAAAAAAGAGAAAAGACTCAGACAGCGGACAAAGAGAGATAAACAGACAGACAGACAGACAGACAATCATTTACTTTAATTGTGTGACACAATTTTACACTAGCCATGCCACTCAAATCACTCAACTTTGATCTACAGTACTATTATTATTTACAGTTATTGAATTATTTACAGAGTACTCCGGCCATTAAAACATTTAGACCATACTAAACATTAAACATTCTGCAACAGCAATATAATACAACAAAATTTAAATAAATAAATACAAAAAATAAATAAAGCTTGTGCATAATGTCCAGGTGCTAGCTCTAAAGTTATTTGTTCTGTTTACATGTGATTGTCCAACAAGCTGAACTATCTTCCCAGTGTTTACTTATGCATCAAGGAAAACAAGTCATCAGAGAAGGTTTATATAAAAAAGGCAGTTTTCATTTTCCAACCTTCTGCCCATCTGCTCTTGGTTCTGAAAAACTGTTTATCATTTGATTTGATTTTGTTAATGGCAGCAACATCTTTAAACATTGTAAATACATAAAACACTTTTCTGCCTACATCTGGATATCATGAAAAGCTTGTATTTCACACTTTGACACCCCTCCTATTATCTTCAGCAGACAGATGTTGCACAGAGAAACTAACCAACCTGATAGGAATCAACAATAGTTCCAAAATGTGCATTTTATTACATTCAGAGAAAATGTCTTACAGTATAGACGTGTGCATATCATATTGATCATCTTTAGGTTTTAAACAGTCCACACTGCCGAAACCAATACATTTATAAGTGAACTGTCAGGACACTTTATATAAACCGGGACGTCTGGTCACATTACAGAAATGCTACAAAATGCAAAAAATATATGAACCCAAACTCATATTGCAATAAGCACTGCTGATTATACTGGGTTTTAAAAGGTATGTAGTGCTTGACAGTGATCAGGGTATATTAAGGCACTTAAGTCTTGGATAGCAGAAGCAAACAGACGTAAACCTGAAGATTTCTGCTCTGTTTTATTAAAGGTCCCGTTCTTCGTGTTCTTTTGAAGCTTTGATTGTGTTTACAGTGTGCAATATAACGTGTTCATGTTTCGCGTGTAAAAAAACAGTATTTTTAACACAATGTACTTATCTGTATACCGCTGTTTTCACTGTCCTAAAAACGGCTGATGACTTCCTTTATTCTATGAAGTCCCTCCTTCAGAAATACGTAACGAGTTTTGATTGTGCCAGCGGTTCCTGAGTTGTGATTTGACCGCAGCTTAGCAAACGTAGCACGGTTCCTGTGTTGTGATTTGATCGCAGCTTAGTGCACGTGGAAAGGTCACGCCTCTTAACTGGAGATATATGCGCTTAATGATCTCTACAGCGTCCCTGGGAAAGCCAAACAAAGGTGATTTGACTCCGGGATGAAAATAACAGCGTCTCGACGACATGGCGACAAACACACTCAAACGCAACACTTCCTTTTCTCCACGCGACCGTCCTCTTCTCCACGTGGGACAGCAACAAGACCACGCCCCCTTTTTCGCGTATTCTTGTGGGCTGAGGTTAGTCTGTTCTACTGTTCTACTGACGTCATTTATGAAGGAAGTACCAGGATGTAGTCCAAGCCGGCCGTTCGCTGTAGGCTTTGAAAGGGAACTTCTGTTAAATAAAATATCTTGCTTGGCATTGAACTTTGAGCTTTATAATTTTACAGGTATTATTTATGCTCTAACAGCAACATTACACACTAACTAAAGTTTGAACAGTGGGATCACGAAGAACGGGACCTTTAAAACGCCTTCATTAGCGATGTAACTGATGTGTTTTATTTTATTAAGATGAAAATAATTGTATTAGTGACCATTTCTCTACAGTATTTTAGAAATGATATCTGACAAAAGCTGTAAGCATCCATATTCTGCTTATTTTTTATATTCATTAGTATATATTCTGAAAGAGACAACTTCCTGTGCAGGCGTTTTAGATGAGAAGACAGTTTTGTTCATTCCTGATGCTCACTTACCTGACCTCACGACATGTTTCAGAGGTGAAACACTGAGGACAACGGTGTCCTGCTATTTTGTTTTGATGGTCTCTCAGCTGTCTGGGTTATTTCATTTCTGCTTTATTAGCCGCTGGATTACTTCTGTGCTATTTGGTTTCCTCCTCTGCTGGGCCCTCTTCAGCAAATACATTCCCTTCTCCAGTGCCGGTGGGGGTCGGGGGGATTTGAATTGAGCTGTCTGACATCTGAGACAGTGTGTCTGCGTCTTGCTCCGAGTGCGGTTCATGGACTGGTGAGTTGGGTGCCGCAGAAGAAGAGATGGAACGCTATATGGGGAAAAAAGTGAAGTGTGATATACTATAAAACATACACTATATTGCCAAAAGTATTGGGATACCCCTCCAAATCATTGAATTCAGGTGTTCCAATTACTTCCATAGGCACAGGTGTATAAAATCAAGCACCTAGGCATGCAGACGCTTCTACAAACATTTGTGAAAGAATGGGTCGCTCTCAGGAGCTCAGTGAATTCAAGCGTGGTACCGTGATAGGTTGCCACCTGTGCACCATGTCCATTCGTGACATTTCCTCATTACTAAATATTACACGGTCAACTGTTAGTGGAATTATAACAAAGTGAAAGCATTTGGAAACAACAGCAACTCATCCACAGGTAGGCCACGTAAAATCACAGAGCGGGTCAGCACATGCTGAGGCGCACAGTGCGCAGAAGTCGCCAACTTTCTGCAGAGTCAATAGCTACAGACCTCCAAACATTGTGTGGCCTTCAGATTAGCTCAAGAACAGTGTGTGGAGAGCTTCATGGAATGGGTTTCCATGGCCGAACAGCTGCATCCAAGACTTACATCACCAAGTGCAATGCAAAGCGTCAGATGCAGTGGTGTGAAGCACGCCGCCACTGGACTGGAGTGATGAATCACGCTTCTCTGTCTGGCAATCTGACAGACAAGTCTGGGTTTGGCGGTTGCCAGGATAACGGTACTTGCTTATGGTGTGGGGTTGTTTTTCAGGGGTTGGGCTTGTCCCCTTAGTTCCAGTGAAAGGAACTCTTAATGCTTCAGCATACCAAGTCATTTTGGACAACTTCATGCTCCCAACTTTGTGGGAACAGTTTGGGGATGGCCACTTCCTGTTCCAACATGACTGCGCACCAGTACACAAAGCACTGTCCACAAAGACATGGATGAACGAGTTTGATGTGGAGGAACTTGACTGGCCTGAGTCCTGAGCTCAAACCAATAGAACACCTTTGGGATGAATTAGATCAGAGACTGCGAGCCAGGCCTTCTCGTCCAACATCAGGTCCTGACCTCACAAATGCGCTTCTAGAGGTCCAGAAAAAATTCCCATAAACACACTCCTAATCCTTGTGGAAAGCCTTCCCAGAAGAGTTGAATCTGTTATAGCTGCAAATGATGGGGCAACTCCATATTAAACCCTACAGATTAAGAATGGGATGTCATAAAAAAGGGTCAAATCCAACGTATGTACCTGCAAGGAGACACTTGATCTGTTAGTCCTGTCCTTCAGTTTGGTCCATGTTCCTTTCACTCCTGATTTCTCTGTCATCTCCAGCGCTGCTTTTAACAGTTTGGGCGTCTCTGCACGAGGAGGAATAATAGGGATGGGCTCCTTCTCTTCCTCTTTCTTCTCAGCGGGCTTTTTATCCTTCATCAACATTTTCCTAAAGGGCAAATAGCAGGTTACACATTATTTGATCAAAAACTTAGTCTGGAAATGACCTAGTGGAGCACTTTGTGAAATATCATTGAATCATTATAGTGGAAAATTTAAGTAAAAAGGGGAATTATTGATTTTCCTTTCAGCAGTTGCACTCACTTCGCTTTCTTGCGGAGCAGTTTCTGGGATTCCGGATAGTGCACAATGATATCATTCAGGTCCCTTTTGGTCAGGATGAGTAGGTTAGCAAAACCACGAGCTACAACGTTAGCTGTCCGTCGGTTTACTCCGCCTACCGCAAGCAAGCTTACAAAAAATATCAAATTTGACAATGAGGGATTTAAGACAATGTACAGTATACCAACTAAATTAGATATAGCCGCCCTCACCTGACCTCTCCAAACACCGCTCCTGCTTTCAGGGTCACAAAAACTGTCTTTCCATCGGGACCGCCAACTACCTGGACTTCCCCTGCCTTTATGATGTACATCTCACGGCCCACTTCATCCTGCAACATGACATGATAAACATTTCAGATTAATATTCCTTTACTGCTATGGTTCAATGATGTTTCTCCAAAAACACGAGTACATATAAAAGTAGGCTAAACACATCTTCTTTATGCTTCTTGCCTTCTTGCAGACATAGTCTCCTGGAAGATACACCACTGATTTGAGCCTCTTCAACATGTCAAAGATCATCTGTCTATCGCAGCCCTGAGAAACACACAATAAAGAAGTCAAACAATTGTGGTTGCACAAAGGTACTTACAATAGAAATAAACAAGGCCAAACACTAGAAGGATTTAAAAATCAGAAATGTAACATTTGTATTTATGCACATGGTTAATTATTTACTTATTTAAATGTATTTATTTTTATATTTTATATTTATGTATAAATGTATTACTTAGTTTATTCTTATAAATTCTTGTTTTTCTTCTAAAAATATATTTTAAAACCAAATCGTTTTTTACATTTTATAATGTTTTAATTGAACTATGCAATGTATAAGTTTATATATACATTTATTTTTATTATATAATATTTAAAACACATTTTATTTTTATTTAAATATATTTAAAATATTTATACATTCAAACATTATGTGATTTTTTGAGAACTCTGACTGCCTGAAATCTGCAGACTGGCTCTGACATTTGGTAACTAGCATTGTCTTCTCAAGACTGCAAATCGGGGCAAAAATGTGGACAAAGGTTGTGTTGTGTATTCCAGCCATTAGCACTTGCCTGAAAGAGTGGCACTTTACTGATAATTGAGTAGCTGATATCCACTGCTATATCCAGCCTCATCTTGTCAGGTAGTTGATCTAGTAGCTCTTGTTCATCTGTGTGAAACCACAAACGTCAAATTTGTATCTATGAAAATGGATGGCCAGTTCATGGATTATGGATGAATGTCTGTAATGTATTTTGATGTCGATGTCCGTCTTACCCAGCATGCCTTGGGACTGCCACGTGTAGCTGTACCAGGTTTTCACTCTGTTCTGCACATCTTTAGGGATGCGGTAGGAGGCCATGTATTTCACTGTGTTATCCACACAGGCACGATAGTTTGTCTGAGCTGCGGTGGCTGCACCCACGACATCTCTCATCTGACACAAGACAAGCCTCAATCAATGATATTAAACACTAAAGAAAACCCTTTCACACCATGATAATGGCCTTACCTGACCAATCATGATGGAGAACACAAACACTCCAATAAAGTAATTGATGAGCTGAAACACAATCTCAAAAAGTGTTGTGGGTGCTGGCAGGCCTCCAATAGTCAGCAGAGTCTTCACAGCAAAGTAGTAGCAGCGAATATAACTGAAAAGGTCACAAAGCAAACATAAATAGTAATCATTTATATCTCAAAACATAAACTTTTAAAATATTATGGTGTCATATGGAAAAAATAATATCATGGATTTTCCTTTCAGAAATCATCATGATTAGATCACATTCATAAACGTGAATACAGTAACATATTCCCGCCCTCACATATCATTTTTGGGGATAGTTCACCCAAAAATGAAAATTACCCCATGATTTACTCACCCTCAAGCCATCCTAGGTGTATATGACATTCTTCTTTCAGACGAATACAATCGGAGTTATATATAAATATGTCCTGGCTAATCCAAGCATTATAATGGTAGTAAAATGGCAGCCTAAAATTTGAAGACCAAAAAAGTGCATCCAATAATTATAAAGGTAATCCACACAGCTCCGGGGGGGTTAATAAAGGCCTTCTGAAGCAAATCGATGGGTTTTTGTAAGAACAATATCCATATTTAACACGTTATAAAGTAAAATATCTAGCTTCCAGTGGACCGTCTTCCATATTTAACTTGCGCAGAAAGTGTAGCACCTATCGCAGTTCAAAACTCTTAGGCTACATCCGACGTTGTCACGCCACTTATGCTTTTTCCGTAAATTGAATACGGACAGCGGTCCGCCGGAAGCTATTTTCCTTTATAACGTGTTAAGGCCAGGACATTTTTTAATATAAATCTGATTGTATTAGTCTGAAAGAATAATGTCATACACACTTAGGATGGCTTGAGGGTGAGTAAATGGTGAACTATAGTTTTGGTGAACTATCCCTTTAATATTAACGCCTATCCAGCAGGTTGGCCTACTATGATGAACAACAATATTAGGTTGACGTGTCAATCCTAGTCAGTCATAACAGAGGTCATTTACATATACATTTCTTAAAGGTACAGGAGCAAAATCAATCAGTTTAATATTGTTCATCAGAGAGGAGGTGGAAAATGGCCATGTAAAACTGTTTTTAGTGCAGAAACCTGGACTAACATTGTAAATGGAATGGAAGAATATATTAACAAACACACATGCATAAAACTTTTTGAAGCTAAGGAAGTGGGACTTTAACTATAATGTGAAAGATCAATGGTAATTTGATGTAAATGAAAGCTAATAATAAAATTGATTCACATACCTATTTCCCGTCCCATCATAGGCCCATTCTGAGAAACCCAGACCTTCATAGGAAGAGCCCCAGTAGTACAAACAGGCATTAAAGTGGACTGCATACAGCAGGTAGGTGGTGGTTCGAATGACTCTGATAAACGAAATGAGAGATATGAACCAAGATAAACACTCCATGTTAAACAAATGCCCAATACAAAGGTTAATAGAAACTAAAAGCTAACCTGTAAACGTAAGCGTTGGTCAGGATAGCTTCCAGACGCTTGTTGAACTCAAAGAAAGACATAAACTGCACAGAGGAAAGACACATTAAAGAATTAACAAAGTTCATCGTGGACTGATCTTCCTAAAGCCCAGTTAAATGGTCAGAGTAACAGCTTGCCTTCAGGATCCTGGGTAAGCGGAGAAGTGGATTAATCCCTGTTTTGAAGTAGAGAAGCTCTAAAGGAAGTAGACTGACAACATCCAGCTGCAACACAGGAAATGAGACCCTTAGTTCACACAGAATGCATTTCTCCATCTTCAACCGTTGTGCTCACGCATTTTAAAAACGTGGTGCTTGTACAAGTTCAACTTTTAAAATGGAAATAAATAAATGCTTGATTACCTTGAATCGTACATCTTTAATGTAATTATCTCTCATTTCTTTCTTCCCGCTCTAAAAACAAATATTTTGCAAAACATTGGGTGAAAAAAAGCATTTATTTTAATTCACATATTCTAATATTTTGCCTGTTTATATTTACCACAATGTCCCCATGCTGCACAAACTGAAGTCGGGGTTGAAAGGCCAGGACGTCCAGAATATAGAAGGTATCACATAAGTAGTCAATCAACAGCCACACATGGATGTTATCTGGTGTTTGATAAGGAAACGCCCAACGCACAGGAATCATCCATGCGTTCCAGTTAAACGCCAAAGCCACGCAAAACAGCCAAAGTACGTAGATTAGATCTACAGAGAACACAGAGCAATGTGAGATTTCATCGTTGCTTTATTCAAATGGCTTGTGAAAAACAAATATTGCGATGCACTAAATTTTGATTTAAATCTGAACAAAACTACAATTTCTGAGCTGCAATGTTTAATTAATACTGAAGGTATTCATTTATTTTAAGTAAACAAATTTAAAATAATTAACAATTAGTATGACTCATTAAGTTAAATTCAATTAATTTAATTTAATTCAGTTAATTAAACCATCAATGTGCACCAAATGTAAGTTAAACCCGATGTCTAGTTGCCAAATGCTATTAAAGTTTTAAAAAGAGAGGGGAATGTGAAGCTTAGGAAAGGGTGTGAGAAAAGAACAAAGAATGAAGGAAAATCAGTAACTGATCGGATTTATGTGCAAGTATGGAATGTCAAGTCAGCTAAAATTTAGAGTCCACAGGATTACAATGAAGAGAGGAGAGAGGAGTGCTCACTAGTGAAGGGGTCGATGCTGGTTGGAAAACGGTACTGCAGAAGCCGACCAATCCTGGACTGAGGTTTCACTTTATAGCACAGGAGCTTCGTTTTCTCCTCTTCTTTCTCAGAAGGAGCCTCAGGCACCTCCTGCTCTGTTTTCTGCTCTGCTGGAGGTTCAGGAGGAGGAGGAGGAGGAGCTGGAGCTGGCTTAGCTGGGGCTGTTCATAAAAGACCATATTATTTGGTACAGTGTGCCTCAAAAGTATTTGGACACTGAAGTCACTTAAAATTGATAGATTTAATTTCATTTAATACATTAAAAATCAAATTAAGTGGCATCTGCAAACAAATGATGCTAAAGCATCCATTTATATTTCATCTCCACATTAACTAGGAACTAAGTTTATTAACTAATAACTAATAGTGTTCAAATTCAAAGTCTTGATTAAGACCCGTACACTATATTGCCAAAAGTTTTGGGACACCTGCCTTTACATGCACATGGACTTTAATGACATCCCATTCTTAATCTGTAGGGTTTAATATGGAGTTGGCCCCTCATTTGCAGCTATAACAGATTCAACTCTTCTGGGAAGGCTTTCCACAAGGTTTAGAAGTGTGTTTATGGGAATTTTTGACCATTCCTCTAGAAGCGCATTTGTGAGGTCAGGACCTGATGTTGGACGAGAAGGCACCCCCCCCCACCAAACTTTCAGCTTGGCACAATGCAGTCAGGCAAGTATCGTTCTCCTGGCAACCGCCAAACTCAGACTCATCTGTCAGATTGCCAGACAGAGATTCGTCACTCCAGAGAACACATCTCCACTGCTCTAGAGTCCAGTGGTGGCGTGCTTTACACCACTGCATCCGACACTTTGCATTGCACTTGTAAGGCTTGGATGCAGCTGCTCGGCCATGGAAACCCATTCCATGAAGCTCTCCACACACTGTTCTTGAGCTAATCTGAAGACCACACAAAGTTTGGAGGTCTGTAGCTATTGACTCTGCAGAAAGTTGGTGACTTCTGCGCACTGTGCGCCTCAGCATGCGCTGACCCCGCTCTGTGATTTTACGTGGCCTACCAGTTCGTGGCTGAGTTGCTGTTGTTCCCAATTGCTTTCACTTTGTTATAACACCACTAACAGTTGACCATGGAATATTTAGTAGTAAGTAAATTTCACGAATGGACTTATTGCACAGGTGGCAACCTATCACGGTACCACGCTTGAATTCACTGAGCTCCTGAGAGCGACCCATTCTTTCACAAATGTTTGTAGAAGCGTCTGCATGCCTAGGTGCTTGATTTTATACACCTTTGGCGATGGAAGTGATTGGAACACCTGAATTTAATGATTTGGAAGAGTTTCCCAATACTTTTGGCAAAATCAATAATCACGATTATTTTGCTCAAAAATTGTAATCACGAGTGTTAGCTTCTCTCATTTGGAAAATTTCTGTATTCAGAATTATTGCACTTTCACATAAGCACAAATCAAAAGAACTCTGCATTTATTATAAATATGCATTTATTAAATTTATAATTTACATGACCATACTCTCAAAACTGGTAAAAATGTCAAATGAAAAAAGGCTGTAAGGATAAATAACCAGCAGGCCAATATCGCAGATTATGCTCATTTAATTTAAAGAAGCAGAAATCATAATCATGATTACTATATGGTTAATTGTATTAGCCCTAGTATATCTATAGTATATTCATACTTCTGCTGTTGTTCTTTAAAATAAATGCTATTGGTGTGTTATTTTGGGCTTAACTCACAGGCAGGTGGAGTCTCATCATCTGAATGATCTGGATCAATCAGTTTCTCTTTGGCCCGCTCTGTTCTCTCTTTGAACAGCTTGACCAGCTCCTGTAACCTCTCGTTTACTGCGGTACTAGTCTGGCTGGCAGAAGAGGATGGCCGTTGATTAAGCCTTAAGACAGAAGTTAATTATTGCATTAAAATAATTAGATAATTACTGCAACAACAACAAAAAATCCACCAAAGCAATCATATTTTGATATATATTGTTTGCTAGGTTTCCCAAAGCACATTATAAAACATGCATGATTTACAACCATTCTATATCCGTAATGTTTTTAGCCAAATTCCAGCAACATATTATATTAATATATCATTTTCATGCATGTTCATTTCACATTTTATGAGTTTATTTGTTACCCGTCATCTGCACTTGAGATGCTACTCTGGCTTGGCCAGGCCCGGACTGAGGTTTCTAACTCCTCCTCTTCCTCATCGTCTTGTGAGTAAAGTCTCTTGCTGTAAGAGGAAGTTAAGAGCAAGTTATGATGGACCTGTACAGGACTGGAATCAGAAAATAAAGAGTAACAAGTTACAATAAATGCTTTAAACAAATTACATTTTGATATGATAATGATGAGTTAAGTCTTCACAAACTCAATTAATGATACGCACACAAATGTACAGAATGAAGGGGGGAATATGGGGTAGTTTGTGATGAGTCCTGAAATAGACTTATTTAAAGATTCTTACATCTTGGTCCAAATTGTCTGTGGTTTTCTGTCTCTGCATACACTGTTTGAATCCAGTGAATTAAGTGTTTATGTGTGTGAGTGAGTGTGTGTGTGTGTGCACAGACAACAGAAAAAAAGAAACAAAACATGAAATGCATATTTGTACATCAATTAGGCTTTTCACAGTTGAAATTGTGAACTCAATGATATGTTTCACATTTTATGCCGAGGAGTCAGGTCTCCAGATTTTCATATTGACAACGAATTCAAGTTGGTCAACAGAAAGATGCTTGATTTCAAAGTGACTTCCATGTGAGCTCATTTCATTTGGTTCATAGACAATTTTGCATGTAACCACATTTTTTCTACATTCATTGTGATTAATGAAAACAAGGCAGATTTACCTGGTCCGATTGGCTTTACGGGCACCAGGCACAGTAAGGGTTTTGAGGTTGGGATCCTGTGGGTTTATTATAGGGGGTATGGGGCGAGATCTCCCTCGGTCGGAATCAACATCTTCCACATTCACGGCTGGGTGCACACTCAGTCTGGAGCTCACTGAAGATCAGACAATACTTGTTAAAGCAACATAAAAGAAACCTTGACACTGACACTTTCAGTAGCGTCCTCTTCAAGACTTACCTCTTCAAGGTAAAAGGGGCCTTAGAGATTGAGGTCAATGATTGGTACATAAAGAGGTCACTTTGGTCACCACAGGCACACACAATCTAATGTTCTCTAAGTCACATTTGGCATAGTAGCAAGGCATAGTACAGCAAAGCATAGCACAGACTAATCTAAAAGAAAAAGGCGACAATGTGGATCACCTGAGGGTCTAGCAGAGGCGGGGTCGTCCTCAATGTGGAAGGCAGGGTTGGAGACGCCTGACAACTGCCTGGAAGGGGTGATGGGTGGCAGACGGGGGTATGAGGGCACATTGGGCAGGTCTAGGACGGAGCATGGGGAAGAGGGCGAAGGGGTTCGGGGTAAATTAAGCGGGGACTGGCGGACAAGGCGGTCCAACTCCAGATCCTTACTCGTCTGCGGTTGCTCCTTGGGCATCCTGTTCCGGCTTAAGTTTGTTAAGACGGCTCTGAATGTTAGTGTAGCACTGCTGGGCACACTGTGGAATGCTGCTTATCTTTTGTGGAATGCTGGATATTTTTTGTGGAATGCTGGAGAGTTGTTGTGGAATGTTGGACACCTGTTGCGGAAGGATGGAAAACCGTGGAAAGCTGGGAAGCCTTTGTGGAAAGTTGGACAACTTTTGCGGGAGGTTGGATATTTGTTGCGGAATGTTGGACAGCTGTTGTGGGAGGCTGGATAACTGCGTGGGAAACCTGGGAAACTGAGGAGCACTAAACTGAGGAGCACTAAACTGAGGAGCTGGGATTATTTTGGAGATTCGCTGGGAAATTTGCTGGGGTAGCTGAGAAATTTGTTGCGGTAGCTGTGCTAGCTGAGGAGGGAGCGATGGCAGCTGTTGAGTGATCTGAGACAGAGCAGGGGGCAAATTGGGCATGGAAGGCACTTTGGGCAGGGTGACGTCAATGTCTATCAGGAACTGGTTGAAGCTGTTGAGGGCCTGTGGTACATATGGTACACGCATGAAACAGGTCTTCAGCGCATCACATCTGGAAGGGACTGTGGGGAGAGCAGCACACAGTCAATTTTGTTGCATGATTTGTTTACAATTTTTGATGCTAAGTCATACAGTATATTCTGAGAATAAAGTCCGGAAATGCCAATTATACTGGCCCCAAAAAAGTAATCCATTAGAAAACAAAATAAAATAGCACAAGCACACTTTTCAATCATAATAAATTCACAAAATAATATAATAATAAATAAAAAAATTAGAACACATTTTTGCCCCCCAGCTTGCCCAGTCGGCTAGTAGTTCAGATTTCTTTTCACTGCACCCAAAACTGAAAATTATGAATCTGTAATTATTTACATATACACTCACCTAAAGGATTATTAGGAACACCTGTTCAATTTCTCATTAATGCAATAATCTAATCAACCAATCACATGGCAGTTGCTTCAATGCATTTAGGGGTGTAGTCCTGGTCAAGACAATCTCCTGAACTCCAAACTGAATGTCAGAATGGGAAAGAAAGGTGATTTAAGCAATTTTGAGCGTGGCATGGTTGTTGGTGCCAGACGGGCCGGTCTGAGTATTTCACAATCTGCTCAGTTACTGGGATTTTCACGCACAACCATTTCTAGGGTTTACAAAGAATGGTGTGAAAAGGGAAAAACATCCAGTATGCGGCAGTCCTGTGCGTGAAATTGCCTTGTTGATGCTAGAGGTCAGAGGAGAATGGGCCGACTGATTCAAGCTGATAGAAGAGCAACTTTGACTGAAATAACCACTTGTTACAACTGAGGTATGCAGCAAAGCATTTGTGAAGCCACAACACGCACAACCTTGAGGCGGATGGGCTACAACAGCAGAAGACCCCACCGGGTACCACTCATCTCCACTACAAATAGGAAAAAGAGGCTGCAATTTGCACAAGCTCACCAAAATTTGACAGTTGAAGACTGGAAAAATGTTACCTGGTCTGATGAGTCTCGATTTCTGTTGAGACATTCAGATGGTAGAGTCAGAACTTGGCGTAAACAGAATGAGGTCATGGATCCATCATGCCTTGTTACCACTGTGCAGGCTGGTGGTGGTGTAATTGTGTGGGGGATGTTTTCTTGGCACACTTTAGGCCCCTTAGTGCCAATTGGGCATCGTTTAAATGCCACGGCCTACCTGAGCACTGTTTCTGACCATATCCATCCCTTTATGACCACCATGTACCCATCCTCTGATGGCTACTTCTAACAGGATAATGCACCATGTCACAAAGCTCGAATCATTTCAAATTGGTTTCTTGAACATGACAATGAGTTCACTGTACTAAAATGGCCCCCACAGTCACCAGATCTCAACCCAATAGAGCATCTTTGGGATGTGGTGGAACGGGAGCTTCGTGCCCTGGATGTGCATCCCACAAATCTCCATCAACTGCAAGATGCTATCCTATCAATATGGGCCAACATTTCTAAAGAATGCTTTCAGCACCTTGTTGAATCAATGCCACGTAGAATTAAGGCAGTTCTGAAGGCGAAAGGGGGTCAAACAGTATTACTATGGTGTTCCTAATAATCCTTTAGGTGAGTGTATAAATGTACATTTTAATCAAATGTTCTTTTAATTTAACAAATTATTTAATATTTATTTTTTAATTATTTCAAAAATACTATTACACGCATACATTTTCACACAATTTTGTTTAACAATTTTTAAGCTTTAAAAATGTGTGTTAAATTAGCTGAAAATGATACAGTTATTATAACTTACAGGAAACTTTGAGAAGGCAATTCATTAATAAACACTTTTGCTGGAAAATATACATTACACTTTCTGGTTCTACTACAATGCAATGATATTAATACGTTTGGCTTAAAGGCTTAGTTCACCCAAAAATAAAAATTCTGTCATCATATTAATTGCTCACCCTCATGTCGATCCAAACCCACAAGACATTTGTTCATCCTGAAGGTCGAGAGCTTTCTGTCCCTCCATTGACAGCCTATGCAACTACCAATTTCAAGCAACAGAAAGGTAAAGACATCATACAATTAATCCATGTGACTGTAATGGTTTAACCTCGATGTTATGAAGCGATGTGGGTGCTTTGTTTGAGCAAAAAAACTAACTTTATTTACAAAATATTATATATAGTTTATATAATATAAAGAGAGCACCACAGCGCGTGCATGTTGTGTTGATGCGAGAACAGATGTTTTTGCGTAATTGTGCATTGGAGAAAGTTTGGTGTTTTTTTGCGCAAACAAAGCACTCGGGTCTTTTCATAAACTTGAGGTTAAACCACTGGTGTCACATGGATTACTTTAATGTCTTTACTACTTTTTTGGGTCTTGAAAGTGGTAGTTGTGTAGGGCAGGCTGTCAATGGAGGGACAGAAAGCTCTCAGATTTCAATAAATAATATCTTCCGAAGAAGAATGAATGTCTTGCGGGTTTGGACATGAAGGCGAATAATTAATGACAGAATTTTCATTTTTGAGTGAACTAATCCTTTAAATGTCTAAAAGTGCCCAACTTTTGGAGCCACTGTTTGTGATTTGTTCCATCTGAGTAATACAAATGTGAAGGAAATATGTCAGCTGGGATGCCATTCTGTGGCTTTTTACCATGTTAGCATCAAGGTGTTTGTGTGATCTATTCCGAATGACTGAGATAAACACTCACCACTACTTTCCTCTTCAGTAGCTGTACTCTCCACCTAAAATACAGCAAAATTACAGAATTATGAGACATTTATTTCAAACACTGTAACACAGAGAAGAAAAAAGCAGCACTAGTACAAAGAAAAAATATGATCAATGCAGTACAGTGCTTATGAGCATATACTTTATTCATTGTAACTCCGGGGGGAGTTTTATGTACTTGTTGTTGTACACAATGGATAGTAATACTTGTGAAAAGTCATTTACATAGAGGTAAAACAATACATTTATTATTAACAATAATGTCTGTTATGTAACTGATATAAAGCCGGAGGACTAACATGGCGAGTGGACAGTACAAATACATTACCGGTGATTCAGTTCGTGAAACGGAGGAGCTGGTAATGGACTGAGGTTGCTGAGTGATCGGGTCAGGTTCTTCTTCAGCTTCACTGGAGTCCCTGGTCTCCTCCTCCTCATGAAGCTCCTCAGGTTCAGATTCAGGCTCTGGTTCCTCCTGTAGAGGTGAAGAGGACTTAAACTCCTCCACGGGGGTTTCAACTGTGAACGCAGTGTGTACAGCTTCTGCCTCCTGTCCTTCTGGAACAAACTCCTTAACTGAAGGTGCTTGACACCTGTGGATACACACAGCATGACGCGAATATCAGCTGTTATATAAACAACAGGCTAATCACTTCGGTAAGCAACTAACGTTAACACATCTGTGTCAGCTAAAATACACTCACATAAGCACACTTTTCGCATGATGGAACACCACGAAGCGAAATGTGCCTGTTTTGTTTCCAAAAATCTCCTTTAAATAGTATGGTTATTCATTTGAAACATTCCCAAAATATTATAACCGAAAGCTATAAGAGAGCTTCACGCGCCATCGTTGTTTTATTATAATGAACTTACTTTGAAATCAGACGCGGTCTCTGAGCGCATCAGGTGATGCAGTGTTCATATGCATCCATTTTGTGGCGTGTGTTTATAAATGAACGCGATTCAAATGTTATGGTATGTTGACGCGATTAACTAGAACGACATAAATGTTTATTCTTTAAGTAAAGAGCCTGCGCCATCCTTCACAGCGACAAGACAGAAAACAAGCATCAGAGGCGGGATTAGTAACTATAACAACCGAAGAGGGGGCACCGCGCGCCTCTATGGGATGCAATTGATGTTGCTAGGAAATGCGTGTGTAATTACGTGTGGCCATATTGATATAAAACACAGATCTACAAATACGGAGACGCTACTTTCAGTTAAATGTTGTATCGCAAACACAGACCAATGTGAAAAGCACTTACAGATCAAACAACAATGAAAGCATGATAGAAACTATGATTTAGCCTTTAAAATGATTTAAAAATTAGCCTTCTCAGCTGAAAGAGACATCCCGGTTTTTGTTCACCATGTTTATTATAATATTTTCAAATGTCTTACTCTGTGATTTGACTCCGTATGACTTCTATATCACTGTCCTCTTCCTGTAGCACTTGGAGTCTGTGACACAGAAACATTGAAGTTATTAAACTATTTGAATGATGTTACAAAATATTTAATAGTAGGGAGACAAAAGGTACAATTTTAAGAATCAATCATTGAAAAACCAAACTAATGGACTGCTCATCTGAATACTGGGACGTGTCCCTGACATAAATTGTGCCCCAAAAAGGTCACACTTTAAAAGTTATGTAAAATCGATTCAATTAATCATGATTAATCTGACATAAAAGTTTATCAATATATAATATGTGTGAGTGTATACACTAAAAAAAAAAAAGGTTCTATATGGCACCAAAAATGGTTCTTGGCTTGTAATCATAGGGGAACCTTTTTAAGTGCTATAGCACCAATTTTGGTGCTTCAGTGGTTCTTCAGTGGTTCTTCAGAGGTTCTTCACCGGTTCTTTGACTATGGTGCTATATAGCACCGCTAACTAAGGTGCTATATAGCACCGCTACCATATACAGAACATGTTAAGATATGGTGCTATATAGCACCAAAAGTGGTTCCCCTATGATTACGACGAAGAACCATTTTTGGTGCCATATAGAACCTTTTTTTTTAGAGTGTATATATAGTAGCCTTACACACGTGTATGTATGTATGCATGTGTACTTTATGTAAATACACTATTGACAATCGCTATTGATCAATTTGATAGCACACATTTTTAAATATGTATTTTTATAAACCTACACTCAAAAATTAAGCCTTTGTTTTTTTTGTTTTTTTGATTTGCCCATTTCAATTAACAGTAAAATTCCATGAAATTGAATAGAATAATCTTTACACATTTTAATTGAATAATTTAACAATCCTTAATCAATTATTCAAATAAAACGTGTAAGGATTATTCAATTCAATATGATAGAATTTTACTATTAATTGAAATGGGCAAATCTTAAAAAAAATTTTTTGAGTGTAGGTTCATTAAAAAATACTTTTTTAAAGTTTGGGCCCACTGGATCATTTGCTACATTTATATATGTATGCATACACATTATACATTTGTCATACACAAAAAGAGTATAGGTCTGAATGATTTAATGTTATTGTGCATGAGTTTGCATGAATTACTCTTGATCAACATCTTCTGGCTCTTCCGCGATGGTCTGAATGCCGAGACGGGTCTGTGTTAACTCCCTGACAGCCATCTCTGCTGTCTGCCGTGCCACTTCTTCTGCCATGCGGGCCATTGCTTGACGCTCCTGTACCAACCTGCACCAGAGAACAGCACCACAAGTAAGCCTGTTTCTAAAGTTATTCCAATTATTCGATAACCATGCTGCCACTGTGCTTCCTTCAAGAATAAAAGTTAATACCGTTCCTCCATGATTAATATGGCGGTGTCCTCCGCCTCTCGCCTGATGTTCTCGATCATGGGCGTCCATCGTGCAGTTTGGGTCTCTGCGTCCTCCAGCTCTATGTGTGCTTGTGAGGGTGTGGTGACACTTGGTGCAAGAGATTGTTCCGGTGACCAAGGCTGGGACTGAGGTTGTGAATATGGAGGCGAGATGGCTACTGGACATGTTTCCTTTGCTTGAGTCTCATCTTCTGAGTCAACCTCTTCAAGAATGAGATCTGCAGGAACTGATCGAGAACTTCCTGCTGAGGAAACAACCATGCTTGAGGACTGTTTTTAAAACTTCACATTCTCTGGTAATTAAAATGTCATCACATGATTCTATGGGGGACAATAACTAATTTTCATTACTGTTCTGGTATTTGTTCCTTTAGTGTGATAATGTGTTTTTGAACAGAACAGTCATCCAAGTCAATAATTCAAGCCTGTTTAGCTTTTCCTTTACTTTTAACATTCCAAACATCAGGATATATTGGCATTTGAGTGCTTAGAAAATGTATAGGAAACATCTGTCAGATTCAATAAGGGCTCACTATAAAATTATTTAAAATGTCCCTTTCAAATAGTTTATTATTTATTTTACTACTTATGTTTAATTACTTTGGTTGAGAGCATGGTTTTCCATGGATTAGCGGCCAAGCACCGAAGGTGTGAAGGCACCTATTGAAACCGTTAGCGTTCCTATTCTTCTTCTTCTTCTTCCGCACTTGAGTCTATGGCAGCCCATAGAACCGCTTGCGGGAAAGTTATGAAATTTGGCACACTCATAGAGGACAGTCTGAAAAGTCACCATAGCAAATTTGGAGTCTCTAACTCAATCCCTCTAGCACCACCATCAGTCCAAAATTTGACTCATGTTTATGCTAATAACTTTTGGCTCAAGCCGATTCGATTGCACCCTATGACGTCATTTTCAGTCATAAAAATTCCCGCCATTTAGAATTTTCCGAAAAACCTACTTTTGCGAACTCGTCCTAGATAGTTCATCCGATTTGCACGAAAATTTAACCAGATCATCTTCAGATAATGCTGACAAACAAACATGGAATTCAAGTTGATTCGTCAAATCATTTTCAATAAACACGCAAACAAATTTGACGTAGCGGTTGCGAAAATACACTTAAGGGTATATCTCTGCAACGCTTTATCGTATTCAAACCAAAGTTGGTACGTCATCATAGATATCCATAATAAAGGCTAGATGTCTTATGCGTGCTGCTGGCCAATGGAGATCGACGTCCGCACCTGGCGGCCATCTTGTCACAGGAAGCTCGTAACATTGTTTTCATGGGTGCTTGCACTTTTTAAATAACCATAACTTGCTCAATTTTCTACCGATTTTCAAACTGTTTGGTTTGTTATAAACGTCAGAGATGTAGTTATGACACTGCATACTTATGAAAAATTATTCATAATTTGTTCAAGCATCCATAATTATAGCCACGTTAATAACATTTGTAAGAAACCAAAACATTTGTAAATTTGCAAGATTTCAGTGAGATAAGAGTATTTGTGTTCATGCAGATCACTCGCCTTATATCAGGTACCAAAGAGCCCTGCCTGTGACAAGATGGCCGCCGGTGATTACGTTAGAGACTCTGCATGACCTGAGGCAACATGCAGCGTTTCGGCGCAGCGCCACCTACTGGTCCGGAGTTACAAAAATGGCTATTTTTGCTTATAACTTTTGAACCGTTTGTCCAAAAATCATAAGTGGTCAGAGTGGTCTCGTTAGATTCAGGATGGCATGCCGAGTCGTCTGATATCCAATTTTACCATATCGGCCATTTTGAATTATGTGCTAAAATGCTGTATTTTATGAACGCATGAAAGGATTGTTCCGAGTTGACTGGAACTCGGTTTGGGTCATAAGCACGATGCCCTGAAGGAGCCCAAGAAGTCTTGAAACAGCGCCACCTAGTGGATAATTTTTTTTTCAAATGCTTATAACTTTGGGTCTGATTGACTTATTTTCATGGGAGTAACATTTTTTGTCTCCAGAATCCTTGTCGAGTCCAACAAAACCAGACTTGCCAGGTTTCGGCATATGGTTTGTGCAGCGTTGTAATTTAGCGTTTTAAAAATCGTCGAAACCGCTAGTCTGATCGAGACGAAACCAGCGTCAGAAGTTCGTAAACATCGGTCGATAGATAAATGCTAAAGCCCAAATATCAAAATATTGATAGTAAGGGGGAGTAAAATCCAATCAAAGTCAGGTGTCAGTCCTTTTTTAAGCATTTTTTCATATAAATGTCTATAACTCTAAAACGAAATTAGATATTTTCACCAAAATTGCCACACACATGTATGGGCTCATTCTGAGGACACATAAAAAACATGGTAGGATTGTGCCTCTTGGTGGCGCTATAATAGAACAAAACATGAAATTCCCATTGACTACAATGCAGTATTATGATATAAAATGCTATACTTTACAAATGAATTGATAATTTATGCCATCAGCACCATGCCTTTAAGGTACTTAAAAGGTTTCATAACAGCACCGCCATGTGGTCCATACTTATAATGAAAAGGCCTCTTGAGGCTATATCTCTGCAATGACATATTGACACTATATTGACACACTGCTTTGATATATTCACACCAAACTTTGCATGTGTCATTGTTCCCTTATTCTGACCACACCACATCAATTTTCTAACCGTGCCACCTATTGGTTGAAAGTGATAAATCATTATTATTGACTGTATTTATCATTTTACAGCTATTTTGCCTAAAATCACCTTAATAGGTCTTTAATTGCTCATTGCTGCAGTTGATCTGACACTGCCAGCATTTTGGCATGTCTTGTCTTCTCCTTTGCACTTGGCCCTGATAATGGCTGCTTGCAGCTATATTTATTTTATATTTTATTTTATTTTAGCCAATAGAGACTGAACCCACATGAGTGAAATCGTGCATTTTCCTTTATTAACAATGTATTAATACAATATTAATTGTAACATTAAGTATATTAAATATTAATATACATTTAATACATAAGGATTAAATGACAATAAATCAAAACATAAAATGTGCCATACTGTTCAAAAGTTTGGGGTTAGTAAGATTTTTTTAAATAATACTTTTATTCAGCAAGGATGCATTAAATTGATCAAAAGTGTCATAAAAGATATATTTATAATGTTATAATGTTCAATGATAATAAGAAATGTTTCTTGAGCAGCAAATCAGCTATTAGAATGATTTCTGAAGGATCATGTGACACTGAAGACTGAATGGATTTTGAAAATGTATTTTTTCCATCACAAAAATGAATAAACGGTTTTAATTTGTAATAATATTTCACAATATTACTGTTTTTACTGTATTTTGCAATATTGCAATATTGGTGAGCATAAGTGACTTCTTTCAAAAACATAAAAAATCTTACCATCCCCAAACTTTAGTATATGACTTAAAAGCAGCCACAAAGTCAAGGCAATACAATTTTATATTTTTTTAGTGCTGTCAAATCGATTATTCGTGATTAATCGCATCCAAAATAAGTTTGTGTTTACATAATATGTGTGTACTGTGTATAATTACATATTATATATATATATATATATACACACCAGCCTGCACAGTGGTAATAAGGTATGATGGATCCATGTTCTCATTCTGTTTACGCCAAATTCTGACTCTACCATCTGAATGTCTCAACAGAAATCGAGACTCATCAGACCAGGCAACATTTTTCCAGTCTTCAACTGTCCAATTTTGGTGAGCTTGTGCAAATTGTAGCCTCTTTTTCCTATTTGTAGTGGAGATGAGTGGTACCCGGTGGAGTTTTCTGCTGTTGTATCCCATCCGCCTCAGATAGAATTCTGACCCTCAAAGACCTGTTAGTCTGCCTTTAAAATGTCCACCTCCACTCCATTTATTATCCTAAATTAGATGCACCTGTTTGAGGTCGTTAGCTGCATAAAGACACGTGTCCACCCCATACAATCAGTAAGAATCCAACTACTAACATGGCCAAGACCAAAGAGCTGTCCAAAGACACTAGAGACAAAATTGCACACCTCCACAAGGCTGGAAAGGGCTACGGGGAAATTGCCAAGCAGCTTGGTGAAAAAAGGTCCACTGTTGGAGCAATCATTAGAAAATGGAAGAAGCTAAACATGACTGTCAATCTCCCTCGGACTGGGGCTCCATGCAAGATCTCACCTCATGGGGTCTCAATGATCCTAAGAAAGGAAAGAACTCAGCCCAGAACTACACGGGAGGAGCTGGTCAATGACCTGAAAAGAGCTGGGACCACCGTTTCCAAGGTTACTGTTGGTAATACACTAAGACGTCATGGTTTGAAATCATGCATGGCACGGAAGGTTCCCCTGCTTAAACCAGCACATGTCAAGGCCCGTCTTAAGTTTGCCAATGACCATTTGGATGATCCAGAGGAGTCATGGGAGAAAGTCATGTGGTCAGATGAGACCAAAATAGAACTTTTTGGTCATAATTCCACTAAACGTGTTTGGAGGAAGAAGAATGATGAGTACCATCCCAAGAACACCATCCCAACTGTGAAGCATGGGGGTGGTATCATCATGCTTTGGGGGTGTTTTTCTGCACATGGGACAGGGCGACTGCACTGTATTAAGGAGAGGATGACTGGGGCTATGTATTGTGAGATTTTGGGGAACAACCTCCTTCCCTCAGTTAGAGCATTGAAGATGGGTCGAGGCTGGGTCTTCCAACATGACAATGACCCGAAGCACACAGCCAGGATAACCAAGGAGTGGCTCTGTAAGGAGCTTATCAAGGTTCTGGCGTGGCCTAGCCAGTCTCCAGACCTAAACCCAATAGAGAATCTTTGGAGGGAGCTCAAACTCCGTGTTTCTCAGCGACAGGCCAGAAACCTGACTGATCTAGAGAAGATTTGTGTGGAGGAGTGGAGTGCAGTGTGTGCAAACCTGGTGAAAAACTACAGGAAATGTTTGACCTCTGTAATTGCAAACAAAGGCTACTGTACCAAATATTAACATTGATTTTCTCAGGTGTTCAAATACTTATTTATGTATCATACAAATAAATAGTTAAAAAATCATACATTGTGATTTCGAGATTTTTTTTTTTAGATTATGTCTCTCACAGTGGACATGCACCTATGATGACAATTTCAGACCCCTCCATGATTTCTAAGTGGGAGAACTTGAAAAATAGCAGGGTGTTCAAATACTTATTTTCCTCACTGTATATATATATATATATATATATATATATATATATATATATATATATATATATATATATATACACACACTTATTCATGTATATATTTAAGAAATATTTGCATGTATGTATATTTGCATATGTATAAATCATTTATATTATATATATATAAACATAAATATTTTATATGTAAATATAAAAATATAAAAAAGTGTATACATGCATGTGTGTATTTATATATACATAATAATTATACACAGTACACACACATATTATGTAAACAAACTTTTGCGTTGCATGTGATTAATTGCGATTAATCGTTTGACAGCACAATTTTTTTTTAAATAACGCTACTCATTCCATTTTTTAAAAACATATTAGTCAACTAAGGAAACATGCAGTAAAATGAATCACAATTACAGCTCATGAGGATCACAAATGTTTTGAGATATGTACAGTCAATCTAAATGTCAATTCAGAAAGATCACTGCAGCAACAACAGTCACCCATCTGAGAGATGCCAGCTATTCACACAATATTCAGAGTCTATTTTTAAGGTTAAACATCAGTCTTGGTTAGTTATACAGTACATAGAAAGTCAAGCATTACATTCAGTAGATTTTCATAGCTGCCTGTTCATTCAAAAGAGCTGCAAAGCTACTATTCAAATGCATCTGTCTCCACTGTCCAATTGTCTGTGACTTTGTGTAAAGCTGTTGCGCTCTCTCTCCTTTTGTTTAAGGGGTTCTCAGTGTCCTCCCCCCTGTAACAGAAGGAGAAGATGTACTGAATTATGAGTTTGTCCTACACTGCAACAGAATCGCTAACCCTGAAGTCTTGTATTCTGATGTCTCACAGAGTGGGTCATGTTGTTACGTATGCAATGATCTTTATGTTTTCATATTCTACTGAAACCACACTAGAGTTTCCAGGAAAGAAACTGAGTTTGTTATGAAAAACAGCATGAACAGTGTTGAAGGAGGAATATCTTACTCACCATTTTGCACAATCCTCCCGTCCTCCTGGTGAAAAGAAAGGGAGTCAGTTTGGAGAAAGATCTATTAAACCCACGGTAATAACGTCAAAGCATTGCGCCTAACTTACCAAACATACTTCTTTGTTTTTAAGCACCGGCTGTGGCATTGAAAGTCCCAGGCCATGAACAATCCAGCCCACCATACTGAAAACAAGAAACCACATGGGAGATCAAAGCCACTATGCCCCGTAAGCAGTTGCAAAAGAATGAATCAAATTTGACGTGACTCACCTGGGACTTTTTAAATCAATCTCCGTCAAGCTGGTTACTGACTCTGGAGGAGGTGAATATACTGTTGATTTAAGAAATTGTGTTTTGTTTTTTACCAAACATAAAGCTAAACAGTTACAGACTTTAAAAATTTAGCCTTTTCCGTATCATATGGTTTGAACAATACCTTTGTTTGAGCATTGTGATGATCTCGGTGTTGAAGAACTGGAATTTGGGGGTCTGGTCACATGTTGCGGTATAGCATTCTGGAAGCCACTCTTTATCCAGCTCATTACACTGTTCACACATTAAAATAAGCAATAATGTTTCTTAAAAAAACTTTGCCAGGGGCTTAAAGTCACTGTGAAATCAAAATGGACAATTCTTTTTTATGGATTATTGCAGTTTATTATACACTATATTGCCAAAAGTTTTGGGGCGCCTGCCTTTACATGCACATGAACTTTAATGACATCCCATTATTAATCAGAAGGGTTTAATATGGAGTTGCCCCACCCTTTGCAGCTATAACAGCTTCAACTCTTCTGGGAAGACTTTCCCCAAAGTTTAGGAGTGTGTTTTTGGGAATTTTTGACCATTCTCCCAGAATCGCATTTGTGAGGTCAGGACCTGATGTTGGCCGAGAAGGCCTGGCTCACAGTCTCCGCTCTAATTCATCCCAAAGGTGTTCTAGCGGGTTGAGGTCAGGACTCTGTGCAGGCCAGTCAAGTTCCTCCACACCAAACTCACTCATTCATGTCTTTATGGACCTTGCTTTGTGCACTGGTGCGCAGTCATGTTGGAATAGGAAGGGGCCATCCCCAAACTGTTCCCACAAAGTTGGGAGCATGAAATTATCCAAAATGGCTTGGTATGCTGAAGCATTAAGAGTTCCTTTCACTGGAACTTAGGGGCCAAGCCCAACCCCTGAAAAACAACCCCACATCATAATCCCCCATCCACCAAACTTTACACGTGCACAATGCAGATGGTCAAGTACCGTTCTCCTGGCAACTGCCAAACCCAGACTCGTCCATCGGAACGCCAGACAGAGAAGCGTGATTCGTCACTCCAGAGAACACGTCTTCACTGCTCTAGAGTCCAGTGGCGGCCTGCTTCACACCACTGCATCTGACGTTTTGCATTCCACATAGTGATGTAAGGCTTGGATGCAGCTGCTCGGCCATGGAAACCCATTTCATGAAGCTCTCTACACAGTTCTTGAGCTAATCTGAAGGCCACACAATGTTTGGAGGTCTGTAGCTATTGACTCTGCAGAAAGTTGGCGACTTCTACACACCTCAGCATGCGCTGACCCCGCTCTGTGATTTTACGTGGCCTACCACTTTGTGGCTGAGTTGCTGTTGTTCCCAATTGCTTTCACTTTGTTATAATACCACTAACAGTTGACCGTGGAATATTTAGTAGTGAGGAAATTTCACAAATGGACTTATTGCACAGGTGGCAACCTATCACGGTACCACGCTTGAATTCACTGAGCTCCTGAGAGCGACCCATTCTTTCACAAATGTTTGTAGAAGCGTCTGCATGCCTAGGTGCTTGATTTATACACCTGTGGCCATGGAAGTGATTGGAACACCTGAATTCAACGATTAGGAGGGGTATCCCAATACTTTTGGCAAAATAGTGTATGTGCACATAATTTCTATTATTTTTATTGTATTTTTTTTTTTTTTAAATTAATGTTCCCTCGTAATCTTTAATCAAAATAACTGTGCAACACAGAATGATACTTACTTTGGAGGGAATGGAGCAGGGTTTTCCACCTCAGACACCTCGTCTTCTGACACCAGCTCTACTACTGGTATATGTGGCAAAGGCTCTTCGTCTGGTGTAAGAGATACACAAGCATGAACTTACTAATATTAAATCAACCATAAAGCGTATTCATTTAACTCATTCTTTTGCTGTTTTCCATAATGTAAAATGACTGATACACACCTGGGAGGTCCTTGGCATCATGAACCTGAAATAAGGGGGAGAAAAAATGAAAACAAGAATTAGTAAGATTAGCAAGATTTTTTTTTTTTTTTGTACATGTATGATTAAGTTACTACTCATAACTCTAATTAATAATTATATATCTAATAAAATGTATAGCTTAAGACAAGTGAACAACGTTTCCATTTCACTTCCAGATATATTATTAAATAGTTTGTTTACAAACTAATAATAACATCAACAACAACAATTGCATTATGATTTTCTATTTACATTTGAAATATATTCTCAACAAAATTAACTTGAGAATTATAAATCTGAAAAACATTTTTATGTACTTTATCTAAGCTTTTAATTATGTAGCTACATAATAGATCTGAAGTAAATAGAAAGAAAAAGAAAACAACAAATAGGCAAACATTTTAAAAGTTTTTATATCACATACAACGTTACTATTTATAATTCTAATTAATTATATCTGATAATATAGTTTCAGACAAGCCAAAAATAAAATAAGTTTGCCTTGATTAACCTTTTCTAGCTCTATATTAAATAGTTGGTTTACAAATGAATAATATGAATAAAACATGTATTTTGTAATATTTATTTTCTTAAATATATTAATATTTAATAAAAAATAAATATTTTTAAAACACTTTCACTGCATCTAAGATTTGAATTATTGCATATGTTAAGATGATCTGATTCCGTTATTTCTAATAGTCTGATCAAAACAAAGTCTTGCACCTCTGTGACTTCTTCTGGAGTCTCTTCCTGTATGTATTTGTCCTCATGCTGCGGAACTACCTTTCCAATTCCCTGTGAGATCCAGCCAATAACTCTAGCCCTGGTGGACAGAGAGAGCTCACTGTAAAGACACTTCATGCACAATGATTCTTCACCGGACTGATGTTGCCGATAGAATATTGTTTATTGCCTTACCTGTCAGCAGAACCTTCCTCCTGCAGTGACTGAAAGATGGTTAAAAGAAGAGTTGGTGTTAAAATGGCATTAAATGGCATTAAATATCAATTAGTTGAAATGAAATCAATACTTTAGCATCAGCGTTGACGCTCGTAAGAAGAGGACTCCCTGAAGGTTGTGGCAGCGCACTTACAAAACCATTGGAAAGCCAGTTCAGCATACCATTCTGAACACTGAAACGGACAAACAGAATTATTTCAGGTTCAAACATTTACAGAATGTCTTTTATGTACTTTATGGATAAGATCAGTCAAGACTCGCCTGCCCTGTGAGGTTTGAGATGATTGGTCTACCTCCCGGCCTGTTTGGCATGAATATAAGAAAGAGAAAGAGGCTCATTGTGCATTAGTATACTATGCTTTGATTGCTTTTATAGCACTGTAGTGTTATATTTTATGTTAAAACATATAAAGCAGTAAGGGTGCTGTAAATGTACCTTGATTCGATGTTTTCCCATTCTTCGGAGAAAAACCGAGGGAGATAAGAGAATCAGAGATTTAATATATGACTTATTTCATGGTTTTTTTTTTTTTTACATTGAAGGGGTTTGCAAAGTTAGAATAAACATTCCGATTAATTTAAGAATTGGCCTTTTTGGGGAAGGGGATCATAAAATGTTGCGAGCCAGATTTGAACCTGCATTACCTACATAAGCACCGTGGCTCAATGTCAGAACATGTGCGCTAACCACCAGGGGTCTCAAACCGCAAACAAATATTTGTGAGGTGTGTATTGTGAGTGCAGGCTAATGGGCTTGGGTTTACCGCTGTGACCGCCTCGTCCCTCATATCATCCTGTGTATCAGGAGGATGTGGCACGACCTTCACCACCCAGTTAAACATCCTGAGAGAAGGGGATAAAACTCAATAAATATCTCTTAAACACACATACAGTGTCTGTAATGATGGAATAGACTAAGGAATAATGGCATAAACTCCCATTCTTTGAATCCACATGGAGTATAAGTATAGATAATCTTAACCTGAAACAAGTTACAGTTAATTATGTTTCATCCTCATCAAGCTTAACCTAAAACCCAGGACCCTCCCTGAGAGCTAATGCTTGCTTCATATGCTTCAGTCGATAATATTAAAAGAGACTCGTTTCTAGGACAATGTTTTCATCTTTGGGAAAACCCACTGAAGTTCCTATTTATCCAAACATATAGGGTGTCTTCATAGGGGGAAACCCCACAACAGTTTCAGAAATAGAATGATGTCATGTTCGCCACATCCCTTAGCAAACATTTGATAAGCTTGTTAATGAGCACTGAAAGTAGTTTTTATGTGTCTACAGACAAATTCCCACGACAGACTCGCTCTAAAATTCTCCGACAGATTTGGACACAGTTGTAACATTGTTCAGGCAGCCATTAAAACGATTGGCAGTCAGCAGTTGCACTGCAAGGGGGACAGGAAGTCAAGGAAAAGTTACTTCCCCTTATCTTCACTCTGTCTAAATGGACTCGATCCGTTTCTTATTTACTGAAATATTTTGCACAAAGCAAAATTAACACTCCAATCAGGTTTAGCCTAGAAGACCAAGATGCTAACTTTGTGTTAGCATCTAAAATAATAGTCAAAAATACTGTAAATACAAGTCCTAGACTCTTGCACTTCCTTTCTTCTAGATTTGTTTGTATATATATATATATATATATATATATATATATATATATATATATATATATATATATATATATATATATATATATATATATATATATATATATATATATGTAACTTAGCATATGTAGCAAGTGGATTTACATGAATGTACATTAAGTTTGCAAGACTTTACAATACAAGACAAATAAAAGACTTTGCTAATGCAATGTTAAGAATATATTTATATAAACAACAATCCACTAGTAATTAGTAGAAATTAATACTTTTATTCAGCAAGGATGCGTTAAATTGATCAAAAGTGAACAGGCATTTATAATGTTACAAAAGATATTCATTTAAAATAAATTACCTTTCGATTCATCAAAGAATCATGAAAAACAGTTTCGACAATAATATAACGCAACAACAACTGGTTTTAACATTGATAATAATAATAAACGTTTCTTAAACACAGAATCAGCTTATTAGAATGATTTCTGCAGGATCATGTGACACTGAAGACTGGAGTAATGATGCTGAACATTCAGCTTTGACATCAGGAAAAAATTACATTTGAAAATATATTCAAATAGAAAACAGTTCTTTTAAATTAAAATAAATAAAATAAATGTAATAAAACACAATATTACTGTTTCACTGTATCTGGTATAGATGGTATAGAAACTGTTGTTTTTGTTAGTTCATGTTACTATTGTGCTAAGTACATTCCTTGGAAAAGTCCAAATATTTAGTGGTCTTTTAAAGGTCTTAACCATTTTAATCACAAATCACTGGTCAGGAACTTAGCAATGACCAATTAGCAAAAGAGTGGCTAATAGCGCAGAATAGTCTTTCCCTGCTTGCAGACAGCTTTTTACGGTCAGTGTTGTTCCAATCAGTGTCAATGGCTTCAAACAGAGTTGAAAAATGTTCCCCATTCGTTTGAGCTAAATGTGAGACCAAATATTCACTATAGGGTTCAAATCTGGACTGTCTGGTGGACCTGTTCTCAAGCCACTTCTTGGTTGTCTTTGCAATTTGGGCAGGAGCGTTGTCTTAACAAAATAACATCCTTTAGATAACTTTAGGAATCAAGCAATATTCTCCTGTACTCCAAAGCTTTAAATGACTTTTCACAGTGAAGTAGCTCCCCAATACCAGCAGCTAAAAAGGCTACCCACACAGTGACACCGCTTCCTCCATACTTCACTGTGTTAGAGATGCATTTATTATTATATTTCTCCGATTTTTTTTGAAGACACCACTCTGGAGGATTACCATGTAACTTGTGTTTCATTGTGATTCATCACTCCACACACAACTTCCCATATTCTGCCGAAAACTTAATTCTATCTTTTATGTTTTTCTGAGAAAGCAATGGCTTTCTAAGGAGTGCATTTGCTTAAATTTTGCTAATTGCTCGACCAATAATTTGTGTTTAAGACAATTAAAAGCTTAGTGTTTAGCCTTTTTTGGGGCTTGACCGATTTTTTATTCATTTTTTCCCTGAATATAGGCTATAAACGTATCGTATATTTAAAGCAAGTCCACTTGCAAAAGCTTTTAGAAATGTAATTTTTCATATGCTAAAAAGTATTACAATAACTTCTCATCACTGCTCCCTTCTAGAGCAACATCAGTATTATGCTACATAATACATAACTCAAATAGCAAATTTCTTACCTGAATGCTCAGCAGTGGTCGGGCATTCCGTAGGGATTGACACCATCCAGAGCGGAATTCAGCAGCCTGTGAGGATTAGGATTGAGGCAGGACTGGGCAAACAGGATTAAATCTTGAAGGACAGTGCTACCCCACATAAGATTATACTTAAAAACAATGGGAGCTGTTAACCAGGTACAGTTAAAGTTACAGTCAATGTTTAGACAATGCTGAAGTTGTACAGGTTCGGTTAATAATCTAGTTTTGTCTACAATTTTTTTTTTTTTGCAAGCCACAATCTTTCCCTTTGAAATGACAATAGATATAAAATTATATTGTTTCCCTTTGAAATGACAATAGATATAAAATTATATTGTTTTGCTCAGTTTTGACTGACAAAATATCGAAATTTTCCTCAAGAAAATGTGCACATTAAAAAAAAAACCTTGATGCTTAGATGTTCTAAGTGGTTGCTAGGGTGTTCTGATTGGCTTCCATGTGATTATGCTTATTGCCACAGTTCAAAAATGGAAAAACATGAAAACCCTATGTTTATTATAACATACAGTTAAAAAATGTGTATCATCGGCCAATATTAAAAGTTTATTTTGTGGATCCAAGTATACTACATGATTTAGATAATGTAAAATAGTTCATTATCTCTGTGTCAGTATGAGGGCTAACACGGGCCTGCGTCATCAGTTCCCCTCTCTGAGATTAACCCCGTAGCTAAGGTACAGATAAAAGTATGACACAGAGAAAACACGTTCTCACACCCAATTGGTAAGATTTGGGTTTCATGTAATTAACTAATCAGAGCTGACAGCGAAAGAAAGGAGCAGAACGTAGCATCCAAACAGCTATTTCATGCTACATACTAATTTTGTTAGCTGCACCTGAACTATGTATTCTTGGTCCATCAAGGGCAACACAAGTAACACAGTTTACTGTGATTCTTTGACTTTTAAGCGTGAGCGCATCTAACTTGTTGCTTTCGGAAGTCAATGCCATGACTATGCCGGGTCTGAGCAGCTAAACGGCAGCAGATCCAATAATGAGATAAAGACAGGATAAGCTCTGAAGCAATGAAGGGCCAATGCAACTGATCAAGGGCGGGCTATTGCCTTTCAAACACAAACCACAGCCGTTTTCAAGCAAACCATAAACTGATCTCAGGTAAGCCCCTAAAGCATATCTCTTATCAGCACCACCGGGTCAGTGTCACCACTGTGTCCTCAAATGTGATTGGAGGAAATGTAGAAGAGAGTTAAAGAGAGATATAATCCTCTAACAGGATATTGGTGAACAGAGTGAAGCTAGGGGTCCCGTGAGTTTGTTTCGGAAATTAAAATGACAAATGAAGGGCGTAGCTTGTTTGGTCTGGTTGTTATTATAACTAATGTCTGTAAACGTAAATTATTTAAAGTAAATTATGAGAAAGATTAAGATACCCATAGAAAGAGGAAAATACAAAATGTCTGAGCTTATTGTGGTGATTATGCATTTGCCTCATTTGACAGGTAACGTCAAGAAAAAAGAACCAAAATTGCTGCAGCCTCAACCACGGATCCAGTTAACCCAGTTGTGGAGATGGTGGTCCAGTGGGTTAAACTGATATGCAGAAGGTTGCTGGTTCAATCCCAGCAGCTGCAACCAGTGTGTCCTTGAGCAAGGCACTTTACTCCACGTTGCTCCAGGGGGATTTGCACTGTGCTTTGGATAAAAGCGTCTGCCAAATGCATAAAAATGTAAATGTAAAAAATGTAACCCCTGCTGGTAGATGTCATAACTACACCATCTGGCTCTAACAAGCATCTTTTCATGATTGATGGTGTCATCATTAACAATTCAATCCAACCATTAAGTCCACCTACAACCCTTGAGGGTAGCCCTTTGTAATGCCTGATCAAACAAAAAAGTCAATGTATAATTGTTGAACATTTGCAAAATGTATAGGCTAAGCTAGCAGACTAATTGTCAAACTGTACGATAAGCTAGTTCACTGAAAGGTTAGCTAGAGTAGCTGTTTGTAATCAAACAAAAAAGTAATACATATAAAGATGTATACTTAAATGTTTGTGAAAGGTACACGTTAAGCCAGCAGACTAATTGGTTAACCATATGCTAAGCTAGTTCACTGAAAAGGTAGCTAAATAGGGTAGCTGTTTTTAAACATACAAAATAATATAATACATTTGTGACTTCTATTGTATATAGGCTAAGTTAGCAAACTAATTGGTTTGCGGTATGCTAAGCTAGTTCACTGAAAAGGTAGCTAAGATCGCATTTTTTAACGCCTGATCAAACAAAGTAGTATAATACTAATACAATTTTTTATAATTTAACATTTACGAAGGGTACAGGCTAAGCTAGCAGACTAATTGGTTAGAGGTATGCTAAGATAGTTCACTTAATAGGTTGCTTTGGTAGCCATTTTAATGTCCGATCAAACAAAAATGCATAATATAAAAATGTATAATTGAACATTTGCAAAGGGTAACTGTTAAGCTAGCAGGCTAATTAGCTACCAGAATGCTAAACTGCTATCCTCACTAGTACTAGTTAGCTTGCAAAATTGAAGCTAAAAATAATGAGAAATGTTTGATTACACAATCTATAGTTTGGGTTATAAAGTATGTAATTTTAAATACTTTTGCTCAGTTTCCCAGACAAAGTCTAGTGCCAGTGTCTTAACAGAAAGCAACTTGCACTGACATATCATGAAATGTCAAATATGTCAGCCTAATTTGTAGTTTTTTTTCCTAAAATGATTTAAATTGGTGGACAGCTACACGTGGCAACTTCAGCACAATAGCAGGAAAATAACACTGACACAACAAAACCAATATGTAACCAATATGCTTAGAATAAAAAATAAAAAAAGCACGCTATTCAATTTAAAAGTGCTATTGTACTCAAACCATAACAGAGGAAGTACAAAATCAGTAGAGGAAGTTTAAAAAGGCATACTTACAGCTGTATACTCCATTTTATTGTGAGCAAGCTATATACCAGACAATATCTGTGAACAAAAGCAATACATGCCCTGCATGATTTACTCAACTGTTAATATAAAACAATGCAAATTAAAAATAAATCAAATAAAACATCAAGTTAATAATCAAGGGAGTTTTTCATTTGGCACTACAAAAAGCACAAAGACATTCATATTGACAAAAAATACAAAAATTACATAGGTTTAAAACACAGAAGGCCACGTGAACAAAGAAAAGCATTCGTGCTTTTCGCTCAAATGGTGCAGCTATTACGAAAAGCCTGCGGCGGTCAGTAAAAAGAAGAAGACATTTCCAACACAGTGGTGATGGTCTGCACTATTAAGGCACAGATTCAGCCTTGAAAGGCACTGATGGACACAATCCGAGGGCAGAATTGCCTCTCAAAGACAAAACTTCACAACTGGGGAGGCTGGAAGTGCGGCGGGGAAAACAAAGGAAAGTCCCACAGGAAGACAAACTTTGAGGGGGAGAAAAAGAAGTAGGGGCGCGCTAATGTAGGTCACAATGACGGTACAGCCATGCCTCGAATCTATTCCCCCTCCTCCTCATCTTTGGCACGCTCAGTGGAACTCAGGCAGAGGAAATGCTGGCAGGCCCCCATCCCCCCTCCTTTTCTCTCCATAAAGTCCAAAATCAGCAACATCTGTGCAATGCAAGCCAGGCTCCACAGGGAAGAGACTATAAACCCTGCTAAATGTGCGTGAGACAATTTATTAAGCCTGTTTTTTTTCTTTTAACCCTGCACTTTCTGCAAGACACCGACACAGAGTTTGCGGTTTCCTCCATTATTGAGGCTGGTTAGCAGAGGATGTGGAAGAAATGTGCTGATCTGAGCTTGTTTTCATACATCCTTGTTTCCCACAGTGTACAACCGAACAGTTCAGGCTCAACAGGAAAACAGAAACCTCGCAGACGGACGACTCACTTGCAACATCACACACAACCGTAAAATGACCACAAAATCAAAATACTATCAAAAGTGCAAATTCTATGTTAGGAACAGGGTTTTCGATTGGATGAGCACCATGAGCAATCGAATGACAATGTGTGTGTCTCTTAGAAAATCTATGTGCAGAAATATTTGGCTATTGGGTAGCGAAAGTGTGGGAACTTTGTCAGACCCACTGCTGTAGGGACCTTTTGCAGTGAACTAACACTTTGGGCGTCTCTTTCCTCTGGACTGTGGTAATAATGATGTATATCACTCCCAGAATGCACAGCACCAGAACTAGAGGCACAGTCACCAAGATGAGGGTCATGATGTGCTCATCAGTCTCATTCACTCTTAGAATAACATCTACTTCCTTTTCCTCGCCCTCTTTGCCATCATTTCTGTCCTCGGCATCTTCTTCATTACCATTTTTGTTGTTGTCAGGGTCTTTGTTGTTGTTGGTTGTCTCTGGCGATCGGTGGTCGGGATTTACATCCGTTTCCACATCAAAGTGCACCCGGCATCCCATGAAATCATTTAAAATTGATCTCGGGTATCCAGCATCAACCTTCATTCGCTTGTTATCGAACCTCCAGTACTTGGTGTCTTTGTAGAAGTAAGTGTACGCTGTATGGAAAAGAGTTCAAATGTGAATTAGTGTGAATAAATACACTAGCGACTAAAATGACATAAAATTCCATGTCATCATCACCAAATGTTTGATCAAACGATATTCTAGCCAATCATTGGCAGGCTCCGAATTCCACAGCTATAAAATGATGTACAACGCCGTGAAATTAGAAGTGAGAGCAGAACATTTTCAAGTCAAAGTTCTTATTGCGCCCCAGTTTTTCAGCAATGAGGTCACATTTTCCCTCTCAGTTTTGGATTAATGGACTTGTCTCTCTTTTTTCTTGCATTCAGCTGTGACATTTTCTCGGGCAGCCGTCCCCCCAGCCTGACTCACCTCCATCATCGCTGAGGAAGGCCCCTTTTGGGGAGCCAGGAATGGAACCCCACACACTCACTGGTTTAGGGTAATCTTTATCCATTGCACGGGATTCTTCACTAAACCGCCAATATCTTGAAGAGAAAGCAATAATGAGAAAAAAAAGTGAACTTCTCTTTTTGAATTCTATCTCTATGCTCTACTAATTAAAACATTTTTTAGTAATCAACAAAAGTCATAAGGACAAATTGTATGGTGCTTTGTCTGTCCAGATCATATTTCATTCCATAATCAAAAGAAATAAACTAGAAATGTATATTTTGCTTACAGAAAATCAAGCTTATTTTTACAAGTTTTGCATTGTGGTATTATTGTTCATTCGTATCATAATGGAAAAAGCTCAAATGTATTAAAGGGGTCATGAACTGGCTTTTTTTAAATTTTATTTATACTGTTGTCTGAAGTCAACTTAAGACGTTTGCATTCAAAAACATCATAATGAATAAGTAATAAGCTATTTTCTACCCTAGATTTGAGCCTAGCTCTTAAAACGCTCTGTTTTTATGGGCATGCCGCATTGAAGACATTGAAGTAAATGCCCACTGCTATGATTGGATTGAGTTTTGCATATAATAATGAGCTTCGGCTCCCTTACAAGTGAGGACTTGTTTCGAAAATTCCCAATATGGAGAAACGTGCGTACATGTATTTCACTATTTAAAATAGTGCAAGCCCTGGCCCATACATGTTCGAGTCTGATCACCAACAACACCTTAAATACAAAGGATACTCCAGCCTGTGACAGCGTGGAAGTTATGTTTAGTTATATTAGTTATAAATAATCAGTAGATATCAAATGTAACGAAGCAACACCATCACATATAAAAATTAATTCTACTCACATAATTGTGTTGCATCATTCCTGTCAGATCCAGAAGCCAAAGCATTGATTTTTAATCTCATCCTGTCTGCAAATCCAGTCTCTTGTTTACAAACGAATCCGGTGAAATGAAGCGAATAAATGCAATGTCTTCCTCACGTGAGCTGGATCTTCATTAAAAATTAAGTTCAAACATGCATTTTTTAATGTTTGAAACATGCCATAAGCTTTATTGCTTGGAAGTTCGATCCGGTTTAGCTCCACGTAGGACTGTGTTATTTATCTAACATGCCAGGCACGAATCGGTGGGCGGGGCTACAGAATTAGGCGTTCGTCTTCTTCGGTTAAGGCGGCGTTTCACTGAACTCTGACGTTACGGGTAAGCACATTCGCAGATTGATCGTTTGCTGAGCCAGCTGTCAATAAAGCTTTTCTTTGACTAACAAGGAAGTTTTCAGCTCTAAAACTTACAGGATATTATATGACCATGACCTTTTATATATCAAAAGCTCAAGGGAAAGTTGATTTCTCAATTTATGACCCCTTTAAAAAAAATATATATATTATATATATATATATATATATAGCAGGCATAACATTATGACCATCATCACGGCACATGTTAGTGGGTGGGATATATTAGGCAGCAAGTGAACACTTTGTCCTCAAAGTTGACGTGTTAGAAGCAGGAAAAATGGGCAAGGGTAAAGATTTGAGCGAGTTTGACAAGGGCCAACTTGTGATTGCTAGACTACTGGGACATAGCATCTCCAAAACTACAGCTCTTGTGGGGTGTTCCCGGTCTGCAGTGGTCAGTATCTATTAAAAGTGGTGGAACAGTGGTGAACCGGGGACAGGGTCATGGGCGGCCACGGCCCATTGATGCACGTGGGGAGCGTAGGCTCCCCCGTGTGGTCCGATCAAACAGACAAGCTACTGTAGCTCAAATTGCTCACTTAAGGGACTTAAAGGATCTGCTGCTAACATCTTGGTGCCAGATACCACAGCACACCTTCAGGGGTCTAGTGGAGTTCATGATGGTTCATGGCTGTTTTGGCAGCAAAAGGCGGACCAACACAATAACCGTCATAATGTTATGCCTGATCAGTGTATATATAGATAATGTATATTTCATAAGTTTATTTGCTGTAATTTAATTTATGCTATTCTTTCTTTAATTCATGTCTTTAAAGTAGAACTCCGGTGAATTTTTAAGTTAATCTTGATCATTATACCTTTGTGAGTACTGTCTATAGAAAAAAAAACGAACCGGATTGGTGCTTGCAACACGGAACTGTTACAGTTAATGCCCAGAGCTCCCACTCAGCTAACACAGCAGCTATGGGGGCATATACATAAAGAGTGTCTTTGTGCCTCTTAACAGACACAAAATGCAATTAAAATGTCTGTCCAACATGAACAGGGCCCTTACATGACAACGAGATGCGTTTAGCAACTTAGCCATTGTCTAAACTCACCGAAATAGTTTTTTAGTCGGCAAGCAGTAGTCTTGCTGAAGTCCCGTGGGAACTCAGTTGTAGTCAGTAAAATGTAAATAGTCCAGGGGGGAGGAGCGTAGTGTGTGTGAAGAGTGATGATCGGCTCACAAGTGAAGAAGAAATGGTTCGTAACGCTCCTCCCCCCTGGACTATTTACATTTTACCAGATACAATTGAGTTCTCACGGGACTTCAGCAAGACTACTGCTTGCCGTCTAAAACACTATCTCGGTGAGTTTAAACAATGGCTAAGTTGCTAAACGCATCTCGTTGTCATGTAAGGGCCCTGTTCATGTTGGACAGACATTTTAATTGCATTTTGTGTCTGTTAAGAGACACAAAGACACTCTTTATGTATATGCCCCCATAGCTGCTGTGTTAGCTGAGTGGGAGCTCTGGGCATTAACTGTAACAGCTCCGTGTTGCAAGCACCAATCCGGTTCGTTTTTTTTTCTTCTATAGACAGTACTCACAAAGGTATAACAATCAAGATTAACTTAAAAATTCACCGGAGATTTCCTTTAAGCTATGCTAATTCATATTAAAATTTTTACATTTACATTTATGCATTTGGCAGATGCTTTTATCCAAAGTGACTTACAGTGCCCTTAATACAGGGACAATCCCCCTGGAGCAACATGGAGTAAAGTGCCTTGCTCAAGGACACACTGGTGGTGACCGCTGGGATCGAACCAGCAACCTTCTGCATATCAGTTCCATGGTTTAACCCACTGGACCACCATCTCACAAATTATACATTATTAAACCGTTTTTTTTTTTTTTTAATTGCAGTAATTATAAAACCAGCTCAAACTGCACTCAAAAGCAAGTTTAAATTAAATATTATGTTGTTCTATTGATGGCTAACGCCCAACTTCTTGACACATCTGGCCTTTTCCACAAGGGCCCCAGCATGTTTACCTGTCTCCTCTGAAGAAGTACGTATAGCCAGATGGTTCCCACCACACTGCCGTGTCCACTCTGTCAGGCATGCCTTGACCATAACGAAACAAGTCCTGAGGGTATCCAGGTTCCACGTCTGCTTCTCTGAAAAGCCAGTATTTACTTCCTGCGGGAGTGATACAAAACACAAAGAGGGGATGGACAAAAAGCCATATTAGAGAGAAAGGGAGGGGTTGCATGGCTGAGAGATGATATCACAGAGCTCTCTATTCAACTAGTGAGATTGCACAAAAGATGTTTTGTGTTGCATGAAAGCAAATTTCCCTTCAAACAAATGCACAGATGAAGTTGCACAATCTCCATAAAAACAAGACAATAACTGTGGCTCTTTCCACTACACATTCCCTACTGCAACGTCTCCAGGTTTCTTCTCTCAGAATGAAAACAGAGCAGTCAGCATCTGGAGTTGAAGCTGACGCAATGCACACAAAGTCCTGTGATGCTGCCAGACTTTCCTTCTCTCCTCTCCGAGTGTTTTACAAGTGACATAATTTGACTTCAAGATGCTGTTACAGCAAGAACAGATGTTTAAAGGAGAAGAGGATTGATATCTAGGAAATATTTAATGATTTTGGTGTTGTCATTTTTAAAGAAGTCATAGTTCTCATACAAACAAGATGCACATTCTCTGCTTTTTGGATCATAATTTGCAGCTTCACTGGGGAAAAAAACACCTAATTAGCATTTTAGTCTTGTTTTCCATTTTTTTTCATCTGTAAACTTTATTACAAAATAAACATATTTGAGAAGCTAAACTACATAAGATAGTGGGACTTGTTTTCTAATGATAATATTTTTTATTTTTATATAATAACAAATAATACACCATTGTTTTGTTTTTTACTGCTTTTTTAAGCAATAAACCGCACTAAAATTAAGTTATTAAATATTTAATTTATGACTCAGACCTTTAAAGAATACAAATTTCCCATCATGCCGTTCATAGGCAGCGTCTATGTCCTCTGGAAGCCCCATCCAGAAGAATGAAATCGGCATTGGGTAATTATCCAAAACCCGGTTCCTTCTAACCCTCCAGAACCAGCGTCCCTGATAAAGAAAAACAGAATTCATATAATCATAACACTCAACAGAAAGATGTGCAGATTTATGCTTTGTTGGAAAAGTTCAACCGACTTCTTGCAGACACCTGATCCAAATTATTATTAAAAACAAACAAAAAATATACAATATTTTCATGCAGTTGCTCTTTCTAACCTTGAACACAAACATCTCCCCTCTCAGCATGGTGACTGTGTCAAAGTTTCCCTCGCAGATGTCAGGTGCATCCTGATCCGAGCGTGCTGTGGGCTGGGGTCTCCTGGTGGGGTTGACCGGAGGCACCCAGGGCTTGGTGGGCTGTAGTGAGGGTCTGGTAGTTTTCGGTTGGGCAACTGTAGTGGTGGGCTCCGGCTCGGCAGTGGTTGTAAACAGGGTTGTGGTGGGAGTTGCTTGAGTGATGACAATCTCTGGAGGGCCTGTAAATACCAAACCATAATGAATTTTCACACTTAGCTAATCATCTTCTTTTCCACACACACACACACAATAGACACAGAACGCGTCACACTTTTCCATCTAGCACCAGAAGGCCCATGAGGCTTATTCAGCCTGCAGTGAAAGGCTTTCAAATGGAGAAAACAGACTCAAACAAAGACACATACACTGAGAAATTCGTTGGTGCAGAATCCAATGCAACTGAACTGAAGTCTCAAGCTCATAAAACAGCAGAATGTGGATAACAACTATATTAAAAATGTGGCAAAGCTTAAAGAAATGAGAACTCACAGTTGCATCAGATACACATTTTTGACTGCAAAAGTGTCATCTGGACTTTTGAATAAAGGACGTTCACAATGACAGCGATTGAATTGAATCAACAACTCTCACTGAAAATGATGTGTCATTCTCAGTTGCTTGTCTGTGTTAGTGGCTCTTTCTGCAGGTTTCACTGTTACACCAGACGAATGACACTGAATCTTCACTCAAATGATTCATTAAGAATCACTGAACAAAACAAGTGACTTTCTTTATGAGTAAATCATTGAATCATTCAGTTAACCCTCTACAATGCGAGTAAATCACTCGCATATACGACCAAATTTCATGCTAGGTGACTAAAAAGTGTCTTTTATTAGCCAATGGCTACTAAATGTAAATTGTATGATTTCACACATCTGTGATTCAGTTAGAGGCAAGTTTAGCGCAGATATAATTTCATTGCCTGCTGAGCTTTATGCACTGTCACTTGGCGAACTCAACTTGAGAGAAAGATAGAGGTGTGCACATGAACTGAGACTAGATATAAATGCAGGGCTCAACAATAAGGACTGCTCGATGGCCAAGAGTCGACAGAACTTTCACTGTCCTGATCGGGCCAGTGCCACATCATGATGATCATTTGCACGAAGCACACACCCAGGAAGCCACGTCTGAGAGCAAGCGAATACTAAATTGATTTCTCTTTCACGTCTTCTTGCGCTTGAACAGACAATTTCACACAAAATTATGTCAACATGCCTGCCTTGGCTAGTATCCTAGTAAACATAGTCGGTTATGTCTTAAGTGAACGTAAACAGTCGAGAAAAACAAGGCATGTGCAACAGTATCCGTATGCTGGATTGTCTTAAAGTGACAACAGCCTAATATTCATGCTGCTGTCTGTGTTTTTAAAACTGTCTTTTTGAGTAAATTGAATAATTCACAAGGAACAATGTACCACCACTGTGAGTTACTCATAGACAAACAACAGTTCTGACGTTGCTTTGTTTGGAACTACATTTGTTGGCAGAATAAGAGACAAAGTAACTGTCAATATTGTGTCTCAAATGTATGTAACTCAATATTAACCTCTTGTTTATTAAACTGTGATAAAGTGACATTAGCTGCCACCACTGGGAAAGCAGCACTGGCACACACATACGCACATACATACTGATTTCATTCATTCCCCGTCTCGTTCCTCCCTGCCGTTGCCGCTATCAGAGGCGTGGGTGCACACGCAATACTGATAGCACATGGACATTCACCCATTTCTCCATTCTCTCATCCATATCTATGTCCCGGTCATTTCATACACTTACATTGCACCGTCTTATCGCTTCGTTCCGTACTGTTTGTCTGTGTGGGTGTAGTCAGTCTTCCTGTGGGAAGATGCGCTGTCCAAACCGAACGGCGGCCGCTTATGATGTCACGGCCTGAGTTGCGCTAGCGCAGTGCAACCGGAAGCTAACGAAACCATTGTTAAGTATGAATAGGTGTTTGTGTCCGTTTTGAATGGTCAAGATTATGTGTTAAGTGTATTCTGTAAGAAGGGATTATGTGTTTATTATTATAATTATAAATGGGGAATGGGTTATTAGTGATTGTTTATAACTGATGGCAAGTAGATGAGGTACTTGTGTAGGCATTAAATGTTATATGTACCTGGAAATGGTGTGGCCCAAAAGGGGCGGGGTTTGGCCTATATAAACCCATGCCAAACCTAAAGACAGGACTTGTTTTACCAAGTCGATGAGTGCTACTGTGGTGCCTCAGGAAAACCCAAATCCGTCGTATACTGTGGATACCTGTTTGGATTGTAAACATATTTATTGTATGTATTTATTTCTGTTTGTTTTGGCATTTTTTTGGACACTTCACTGTGGACGAACCTCTCTGACACTGTAAATAAATTCCACCTTTTTGTGTAAAAGCTGTATCACACACACAAATGAATGTGAATTCATATCATTGATCTAACTTAACTAACTATAGATAGTAAGATAAGTTAACTGAAACAGGAAGTATATTAGACTAGCTTACCATAGATCTGGTGAATGCCATTTATATCATCTTCAGCCAATGAGAAGCTTTCTGTGTCCATCCACTGGTAGAAAGGCGCCATGATGGCGGAAGGGTCGTTGGAGTGCTCCAACCCCAATGCGTGACCCAACTCATGAACCGCCACTAGAAACAAGTCAACACCTACAACCACGGACAAAAACAATAAACCATAAACTAAGAAAAAACAAAGGGTCAAATCTGTTGGTGAACATTTTAAGACATTTAAATGCTGCTAACATCTAAAGGTTCTATGAAAAAGTAAATGATTAGCTAATATACACTGAAAAAAGTGAATTTACTTGGAAGTAGAAAAATGACTGCAGAAAATTGTTCACACCTGAGCCCTCCCGTTGGTTCAAGGTCCATGGCTCGTCCATGTCGAAATGTGTGTCTCCTCCCATTCCAGGACCAGGGAAAAAAGCATGTGCCAGAGACCCTCCTTCCCCATCAAAGAGAGACATATCACCATGATACCCAGAGGCAAACAGTAGTATTATGTCAGGCCCCTCACTGCCATTCTTTATCTCATGAAATGGGACCTCCTCGAACCGCAGAGGCGTTACTTTCTCCCAAACCTTAAAGGCTTTACGAATAGCCTCATAGGTCAGCTCCTGGCCAACTTTGGGTGAGTGGTTCTGAATACTTGAGCAGGAAATAAAGACGTTTTTCTGGTCATCATTAACTTGATCAATGTAAGTTGAATTTGTTTTTGTGTTGATGTTTCATTCACCTGTATGTCAGCTTGTCCTGATCCCACTTGTGGCCAGTAAGCGCGTACCGTTTACGCCGAGCACCTTGCTCCGTTGACTCCTCAAAACGATCAGGCACTCCACAGCGAGGTCTTTTCATGGCTCTATAAAAAATTTAATAAATAAAAAAATATATACACACACACTTTAACATTATAAGTTATATATATATATATATTTTCCAAATAATTGTATATTTAATTTTAAAATATATTTATATAGAATAATTGCTGTTGTTGCTAATATCATTATTATTACTAGTATTAATACTTTATACTCATTTTAAAATGTACTTAACTTATTTAAAATCATTACCTCTATTACTTTAAAATGAGTATACAACTGTTATTTTAGTATAATTTATAACTTAAACTTACTTTATTTCAGTTATTTTTATTTAGGTTTTTCATCTAACATTCATATTTTATTTTATTTCAGCTTTATCTCCATTCATTTCTTAATTAAGAAAGAAAATCAACACTGGTATAAAATATTATTCTTTAACAATATTAACAACAACAATACATCTAAATAAATGTGTTAAAATAAACAAAATTATTTGAATAATAATACAACTTTTATTGTTGTTGTTAAAGATACTCATTTTATGAATAATTAGTAATAAGTAATATTAATAAGTGTTATGGATAATCTACATCCACTCCACACAATTAAAACAGACTGAGCTCTTGTTGTTGTTTCATGGGCAGTTGAATAAGAGGAAATCATACTTCAGAGTGGCCAAGTCCATGTGTCCGGTAACCTCCAGGCCATAGAAACGCTGCATATCCTTGATGGCGCTTGAAAGGATTTGGGCTGACTGCATGGTGGACATCTGTCTGCTAGCCTGGGACAGGTAGCCATACATCCTCAGCCATGGCTTTAAGGAACAACAGACACAGAAAATGTTGGAGAAGAGTGGACAATGTCTTGAAACAACTACTACCAAGTAGTGTTGTGAGGATGGGATTACACAATAGAAAGGAAAAATAAACGCACCGATCAGGAAGAAAATAATAGACAAGATGCTTTATCATTACGCAACTATCCATTAGAATCCAAAGGGAAATGTTATAGAGGTACGAAATAAAATGTAAGCCTTAAACTACATAAAAACACTGTCTAAACTCAAACCACATTTTTTTAAACAGCACCTGAGACAGTTTTGAATGTTTTGTTAAGCACTGAATATTAATAATCTAAATATATCCACAGTTACGACTCCTGCCACATGGTCAGGCTATGAGTGAGGACAGATGTAAACAACATTTTACAGATTTGGAGATGTTCACCAGAGGTTTTATTACAGAAACTTCCTACCTTAATTCTTGACTTTGAAATGACCATGGTTAGTAAACAGAGAGGATATGATTCTGAGTCAGGATGTTTCTGTGATACAGTCCCATATTTACATGTAAACCAATGAAACACTACACACAGAGAAAAAGGTGTCAAAATTGTATCTTTAGGGGTACAACAGCTTGTCACTGGGGTAGATTTGAAAAATGAATTTAAAAAAAGCTTAATAAAGTTCTAATTGTAAAAAGAGACACGCATTGCTTTTATTTTATGATAGATACTGCTTTTTTAGTATCAGTTATGTGTCCAATAACCAATGTGGAACCATTTTATTGCTGCTTTCTGATGCAAAAATAGATTGATATATTATGACACAAAAGGCAATATCCAAATATATTTGTATTAATGATAATTAGTTATGCAGTATCATATTTATTCAAAGTTTTACTTATATTTATTATATATATTTCTTAATTTATTTTGTTGTGTATATATTTATGTACTTATATAGTTGACCATAAATATATTTTCATATTTGTCTAATTGTAAATTGCTCACTTTACAGTGAATGACTACTTAAAAAGAGTTATCTAAACAATACAATAAATAGTTAATCTGTGAATGGTGCCATTTATCTAAATAAGCCTTTTTTTAAATGTAAAAACAAAAAAACACAGAACTCTAACTGTAAAGTTTAATTAAATGTGATGCTTTCCCCCTAAACAGAACTCAATTTACAAATCTGAGCAACATTGAGAATTTCACAACTCCGCATGAACAAATATAAACGCCACACACAGTTTACGGTATTTGTGTACCCTCAAAACGAGTAGTCTACAAACCTCTACGTTGAAAGCGTCGCCGTCTGCAGCCGTTTCGGCAATGTTGGCAAACAAAAGGATGAACATCATACTAATGGGTCTCAGCGACCGATGCGATCTACTCCTGCGGGCTGACATCTCTCCACTCCCGGGACAGCAATGAGAAATGAACACAACCTTCTCCCACACCCTGGAACCGCTTAAATGGAAACCTGAGATATTGTAGTCTTTTACCACCAAAACACGGTCATTGTTCTTCTCAGACTACAAACCCACCAACTTAGTGCAGGTTTATCTTCTCCCGTCACGCTCTCCCTCGTGCAAACAGTTCGTCAAGCTCTCCAGTGGCTTGTAAACTACAACATTAGCACGAGCAGCAGCTACCCATTAAATATTGAATAAAAGACTACTTGTTGATATTTGCATTGCCTATGTTGATGTAAGCGCCGTCTGGATAAACCCATCTAGGAATGTCGAGGACCAGGCGGCGCGTCCTCGGAGAGTGATCCTCAATTTTTTTTTTATGCAGGACACCAAATATGAGCATGAGATCTCACCAGGATCTCGTGCTGATCTGCAAGCACGCAGCCGCACCCGATTCCCAGCCCACTTTTTAGTTTTACCTTTGTGATATTATGCACGCCATTCTTGGTTTTATAATAACAATCCATACATTTAAGAAAATCCAGATGAAGGGAACTGTACTGAAATCGGTTTATTTACAGATTGAAAAAAGCAAATGTATTCCAATTTTCGTTCTCACTGCCACCTGTTGTTCATATTCTGTATTGTAAATATAAAGTTGGGTTTTATACGCAAGAAAATAATTGATCAATATGCCCCTCTCCGGAAATCACATTCAAGCTTATTTGAATTCAAAAGCAATTCTCTTGACAGAGCATATGTTTAAGGCATCGTGGAGCGTTCACAACACAAACCACTGTGTTTGGTTGAAAATGTTTTATTTAGGTATTTGTCAGGTGTTGTCTGAATCCAGCTTTAGTGATGCCCATAAGGATGAGAAGGAAGATGCCCAGAGTCCAAATGACTCCCAATGGAAGTGCCAATGCAAGGAGATCTGAAATGAGACGATCCATTCGGTTCAAACATTAAAAAAAAAAAAAAAAAGCATTGGTATCTTTATATTAAATGCCATAATATACACATACTCATCTTTGGGCTGGTATCTGGTAGCTCTTGTTTGATTGGTCCATAAGACAGTAGGCCTTGAGCCTGCTCATCCACAACAACCGCTCTTTTGGATATACTCTTACATTCCTAAAAATAAATCAGGTCAGGTTAAAAATGGAAAAATTAGTTTCTTAACCTGCTAGATTTTGGACAACGCTTACAGGAATGCAAGACCGTCCATCCTCAGGTGTGCAGAGATGCACAGTGCAGTGCAGGTAGAAACTGTAGGGCTCGTGAACAAACTGAAACATATCAAACGAGTAACGGACAGTCGACCCCTCACCGTTTCTTCCTGCAGGGTGCGGCGTACTATTACCAAATGAAGTTGTTTTGTCATTTACGCACCTTAAAGACAAATAGGAAAAGGTTAAGGCATATTGTGAAGGGTGAAATACTTATTTGGAAGATATTGCAACTTACTCTCATGAGAAAACGTAACTTATGGTGGCGATTTTGTACAGAATCATACAATGCGATTCATATGGAAACAATGATTAGAAAAGCAAGCATGAAGGCAAGTGGTGTTCACTGCAGAGCCAAATGACATCGGAAGTCATGGGTTGAGCTTGACCTAGTCCAGCTCTACCTCTGTGGATCTAATGGGGGAAAGGATAGTTATGGGTAGGGTTAGGCCGTTAGGGTGTGTTTGGACTCAATTACATCAAGACAGGGGAGCTGGATTTCACACTCCACCCATGGCTCTGCAGAGAGACGCCTCTCCATGAAGGTCCACTTCAAACTGGACCCCTAAACCAAACCATCACTAGGGTAATGCGACTTGTACAAAAAAAACAAATTAGATTCAAATGAATTAGAGTACGGTTACATTTACCAGTTTGGCACATTTTTTTTGCATGAGGGACAAGCGAGACGAAGCATTTCCCTATGCAGATTTCGCATTGGATTCTACCTTCCGCTTTTTTTTCTGAGTGGTCCAAGACCTCAGGACTTGTCACACTTAAACCACGAATACACAATAATTTTTTTTTATTATTAAAAATTATTATTAGGATTCTAGGAGTATGTGGTTGTAAGAAAAAGTAACGAATCCTTCCCTCACGGGTCAAATTGACCCCCTTAGGAATTAATGGAATCTGTATACACTGAAAACCCTCAAAAAAAAAGAAAAAGAAAGAGTAATATAGTATCTGCGTCAATGCATACTGAAGAGAAGCTGAAGTTACTGACTTTAGGACCAGCAGAACAGCTAATTTGCTCCATAGAGAGCCAAGGCCATTTAGATATTTTGAGCTTTTACGAGCTGCATTGCATATATTGGAAAGTAATTTTAAATTTAAGTTAAAGAAAGAATGTGCTTAGATTAAAATGAAAAACTTCTCATTAAGAAAAAAAAAAGTGTAAGCATTTGTTACAGGATGCAAGGGAAGGATGAAGGTTAAACAAAGTCGCTGTTTACACAAAACTACTCTATTTGGAAGTGACCTTTGAGGAATGGTCCAGTCACATTTTTCACTGATCAGCAAAATGTCACATGCAATATCAAGTAATTTAAATAGAAATTTGCATGATCTGGAGTTGTGCGAGTACAAAAATTGTGATCTCGCCCATGTTCCAAGTTTGAGAAAGCTACTTGCTTTGAAAGGGACTTTTGCGTTTCATGCACTGCTTCACTATTGACAATAGACCCCCCCCCCCATTAAAAATGTCACAAACGCACATTAAGTGGTGCTTCATGCGTCGCTACACTGTTGATAATAGACAAATGGATTGTATTTGCCCACAATTTTTGCATGTGGCCCACACCTTACCAAATCGCAAAAAACTAAAAAGTTACTGAACTTCCATGAGAGTCTGTTGGTTGATGCTAATTAGATACGATTCCAAAAACTAACTCACCCGTTTGCCAGTAGTGTGTGGGTAAAGCCTGACTTATCATTAGCTTGAGGAGTCTGCGTAGCCCAACACTCATTGACTTTCAGATGGAAGAAGTCTTCCGGCTCCGGCACATGGATCTGCACGTAGATTTTATCCCCGAGTTTAATAGTAGGTGGGCTGGTGAAAGCCTCTGTGTATGTGTAATCTTTGAACAAACTCATCTCCACCGTGGCATCCACTTCATCCACCTTGAACATTCTTTCACTTAAAACAAAAAACAAATTGGTTGAATACACATTCTTTAACAATATAAATGTAACAGAGCATTACCTGGAAAAAGAGAGGATTGGGAACTCCAGGCTAAGTCTGCGGATGTACGGATAGATGCACTTGTACTCAATCTGCACAACCGGATCTCTCACAATGTTTCCGTAGACAGTTGGGTCAGACATCAGTGTTAAGGAGTAAATAACGTGCGTTATGTTCTTCTGTTAAGAGTAGATGCCATTTAGGAATGTAATATGTAAAAGATTTTTTAAATGAGAAAAAAAAAAAAAAAAAAAAAAGGTTCTTTACCTCCAGAGGTTTACCTCCACAGGCAGTGTACTGGTCCATTGGTGTGTGCACTGTGAAATAGGCCGATCCAGAGATCTCCTCTCTGTGTGCACGGCAGCTGGCGTTATTCAAATGAACCGATTCTACTTCTACACTGTGGTACTTGAAGAACTCTTCGTCCACCAAGATGGAAATGAAGTCCTTGCCACACGTCACATTCATTGTTGCGACTTGAAAATAAATTGATTCAGATTAAAATCGCCCAACAGCATAAGGAAAACAGCTGGCTTATTAGCTGGTTGGTAAAGAGACCAGTTGCGCAAACACGGTCTTAATCAAGTAAGACTAGACCAAGCGGTTTATTCAACCGGCCACAGAGCCAGATTCACAAAACGGTCTTAAGAATAAAATTCTTATTCTTCGACTATGAGAAACTTGTTGCACACTGCAGTAAGCTAGATCGATATTAGGCATGGTAAAACATGGTTCTTGCAGTAAATCAAGAAAACGAGAGCATATAAACAAGGGTTAGTTTTCTGTCAAAGAATGCATCCAAACAGTTGCTAACCTGTCTAATAAAACATAATATTAAAGTGTCTTTGAGGTGGAAATCAAGGATAACGCGGGTATGATGTCACTGATAGACGACGCACAAACACGGTCCATGTTCTGGTTAAAATTGCTTATTTCTCTGGATTTAAACGTTCTTGGAAACATTTGGGATAATGCAAGTACACAAGTCAACAAAATATATAACATTGTTCTAGTGGTTTTGGGATTTTAATCCAAAAATCTTACATATTGTGCCTTTAAAAGTTAAGAGAACCTACAAAGTAGAGCCAGTCATGTTATACTTACTATCTTATTAAAAAATAAAAGGAAATATTTCAAAACGCATGAGGTTTAATAATTGCATTAAGGATTATTCAAATGAACATCTTAGTAACTCCTTAATTTCAGGACACATTTTTCTTAAGCTCTTTGCGAATCCAGCTCATCAACCAGCTTGAGTTTAAGCCAGCCAAGCAAATCAAATAGTTTAAGCAGCCTCTTTCAGCAAGGCTGACTGGCTGTCCTTTACCCTGTTCACAGAGATCTCCGAAGTAGCCAACTGCACATTTACAAGTTTGCCTCCGCAACATAGAACAGGTGGGCGGGTCAGAACAGTGTGATACCTCACATTCACCTGTATGAAAAATGGCTAAAGTTAATAACTACACTTCACTGAGATGACACCATTTCCATCACATGTTACCTTACCAGAAACATTCCCAACAGCACAAAGTAAGGCTGCAAGATGCAGAAACACCTGTAAGAGAAAAAAGACATGTTAAAATGTTTCACTAAAACACTGATATTGTATTTCTCCCCAAATAAAATCAAATTTACACCTTTGATTTCTGATAGCTTGCCATTTGTGTAGCAAAATCCTTCTTTATTTAGAGTTATTTTCTTTAATAAGCGTTTGGAAAACTGTTTTAGAAAATATAAATTTCAATATAAGTAGCCTGATATCTACTCTAGGCTATACATCAATAGATTCTTCCTGAAGTAAACGTGGATTAAATACCTCAGAGACAAAGCCCTAAATTAATTTGATGAGTGACACCTGCTGACTGAATACAAGCGGCGCTGCGAGGACCAATAGTTGAATGACATCAAAGTACCGCGAGAGCGATTAGGGAGCAGCATAGGCGTAATAGTCAGGGGGGTCAGGACCATAGATATACATAATAAAGGCTAGATGTCTCGTCCGTGCTGCTGGCCAATGGAGGTCGACGTCCGCACCTGGCGGCCATCTTGTCACAGGCAGCTCGCTCACTCGTAACATTGTTTTCATGGGTGCTTGCTCTTTTTAAATAACCATAACTTGCTCAATTTTCTACCGATTTTCAAACCGTTTGGTTTGTTATAAACGTCAGAGATGTAGTTATGACACTGCATACTTATGAAAAATTATTCATAATTTGTTCAAGCATCCATAATTATAGCCACGTTAATAACATTTGTAAGAAACCAAACCATTTGTAAAATTTTCAAGATTTCAGTGAGATAAGAGTATTTTTCACTCGCCTTACATCAGGTACCACAGAGCCCTGCCTGTGACAAGATGGCCGCCGGTGATGACGTTAGACACTCCACTGTAAGACTTCTTGCCTTTATTATGGATATCTATGGTCAGGACCCCCTATCTGAGGGTTGTCCCCCCTTAAAAATATAATTAAAAATCACATTGTATATTGTAAATAATATAATGATATATACTTAGAATATTTGTGTAAGTAGTACAACAATAAAAACGCAAACGGGGCAAAAAATGCTTTTTAAGTTATGCGTTGTATTTTGAGTCCCCTCTCTCTTGCCTCACAGTGGTTTGGTCCAGCACGCACCTCACCTACAAGTGGGACTGTTCAAAGTTCAGAAGTTGTGGAACTCTAGTAAGTAGTCTTTTAAGGCTGTTTTTATTTACTTTAACATCGGATGAAGTGATTATTTTCTCTTTAATAAAGACGATGCTGAGTTATTAAAGGTCCCGTTCTTCGTGTTATTTTGAAGCTTTGATTGTGTTTACAGTGTGCAATATAACATGTGTTCATGTTTCGCGTGTAAAAAAAACTGTATTTTTCACACAATTTACTTATCTGTATACCGCTGTTTTCACTGTCCTAAAAACGGGCTGATGAGTTCCTTGTTCTAGTCCCTCCTTCAGAAATACGTAACGAGTTCTGATTGTGCCAGCGGATCCCGTGTTATGATTTGACCGCAGCTTAGCGAACGTGGCACGGTTCCTGTGTTGTGATTCGACAGCAGCTTAGCACACATAACTTGCACGGAAAGGTCACGCCTCTTAACGGGAGATGTATGCTCTTAATGATCTCTACAGCGTCCCTGGGAAAGCCAAACAAAGGTGATTTGACTCCGGGATGAAAATAACAGCGTCTCGACGACATGGCGACAAACACACTCAAACGCAACAATTCCTTTTCTCCACGCGACACGTCCTCTTCTCCACGTGGGACAGCAACAAGACCACGCCCTCTTTTTTCGCGTATTCTTGTGGGCAGAGGTTAGTCTGTTCTACTGTTCTACTGACGTCATTAAAGCAGGCTGTACCAGGATCAGGATGTAGTCCAAGCCGGCCGTTCGCTGTAGGCTTTGAAAGGGAACTTCTGTTAAATAAAATATCTAGCTTGGCATTGAACTTTGAGCTTTATAATTTTACAGGTATTATTTATGCTCTAACAGCAACATTACACACTAACTAAAGTTTGAACAATGGGATCACGAAGAACGGGACCTTTAATAAATTAGCAATGACAAAAAAAGTCAGATTATAGTAAGGTTGCTGTAAGTCCCCCACGGCAATATGCCTATATGTGTGAATGATATTAGGCTAATATTGTAGATTTATCGCTGTTTTGGGTTTTGCTCAGTAATATGTGGAAGAAACAAGATAATTTAATAACTATATTAGTGAACCTATGATAATTATGATATTTAAGATATTTTTTCAGTGCACCAAAACGCCACACATATACTTACAAATACAATTTTGGCTGTATTATTTGTGTCCCCTTCAAAAATTGCCTTTGAGATATTTTTTTACTGCACTTAAATGTGTGCAAATGCCGAATGAAGGTCGCAAAACGAAGGCTGCCTTCCAAAGATCCTTCTAATTGAGATGGCCTTCTGATATGCAGCCTTCGTAGGATGCAGCCTTCCGTTTGAGAAACAGCACCCCATATGCTTTCGAATCGCTCTCACGATAATTTATACATCATACACATGCGCAGCGCCGCTTCAAGGCGAACACACCTAGGCTGAATCCGATATCGCCCCCTATACACTTAAATAGGGCACTATTTGAAGGGACAGCCATTTGTAGTGGTGTCCGAGACCATAGTGGACGTTATTGAGTGCACCGCAATGACGAGTGTACAACCGATGTGCACACAGCCCGTGTCTGAATTCGCTCACTTGTTTTCATTCACTCCTTCAAGTGAACTGTATTAGTGGACTAAAGTAGGAAAAAGTGATAAAAAGTTTAGGGGCCGATTTCGGATTCAGCCTTAGTAACCAGACCATCTACATTAACCTCCTGGGTGCCACTGTTCTCATACAAGGACGTTATTTTAGTGAATATCTCTGACACCACGTCACAGTTTTAAGTCTAGATGTCCTGTAAAGAGCCTTTTCAGAGATACCATTTGTTTTGAGGTTTCACCAGGACAACAACTTCTCGGTCTTTAAAAATGACTGAATGATCAAATATAGCACTCTTATGGAAATATGATATTATTTTGTAATTATCATTTAAATCGACTAATTTAATTTTTTTTAATTATAAATCAACATCTCAGTAAAATGTTATGGGGGTTCAAATCAAAATATGTCTTTCTGTTACAAACTCAATAGAGGACACAGTGGCTTAAATCACATTTATCAGGCATTTTGGGAGACACAACAAGTGAATAGGGAAAGAAATTACATGTCAATGTTCCTATAAAATATTAGATAATATAATTTTTTCATTACATGTTGCTCCAAGAACACATTCATATGCAAATTAGATACAGTGATACATTGCATTGAATGGGAAACCCCATGTATGGCCATTTTATCCACATATTGCATAAAGTAAAATGGGATATCAATTCATTCCGTTAGGGCTGCACAATTAATCGAATTTGTAATCATGATTACAATTACGGATGCCACAATTATGTAATCGTACAATAAAATGTAATCGCAATTACAAAAATAAGTAAACTTATATTATTCTGTGTACTTAATGTTTTTTTTTCTTTCTACAGGTTATCTTAAGTATTTTTTTTGTTTAGTATAACATTATAATACCATGCATATTTTTGTCTTTTGAGGCTTAATGCTATAGAATAATCGTAATTAATAATCACAATTACAATTTCAAGGGAATAATCGACAATTATGATTTTTGTCATAATCGTGCAGCCCTACATTCCGTTATATCTTTCATCCGTCATGTCATTTCATGCCATTTTATTTGTCCACTACATAGCATAACATATGAATAAAATATCATTTTTCCAAAAAACTATTTGTTTCTTATGTTCTAAACAATGTAACGACATGAAAAAAATACTAAATTCAAAAGACTTTGTTTTCCTGGGTCTTAGGAGGTTAAATCACACATTGGTCAGTACAGACAGACACAATAAAATAATGACAAATATATTTAAAGTGGCAATTAATAAACATATTCTTAAAGGTCCCGTTCTTCGTGTCTTTTTGAAGCTTTGATTGTGTTTACAGTGTGCAATATAACATGTGTTCATGTTTCGCGTGTAAAAAAAAAAACAGTATTTTAAACACAATTTAATTATCTGTGTACCGCTGGTTTCACTGTCCTAAAAACGGCTGATGACTTCCTTTATTCTATGAAGTCCCTCCTTCAGAAATACGTAACGAGTTCTGATTGTGCCAGCGGTTCCCGTGTTGTGATTGGACAGCAGCTTAGCAAACGTGGCACGGCTCCTGTGTTGTGATTGGACAGCAGCTTAGCGCACGTGGAAATGTCACGCCTCTTAACGGGAGATATATATGCGCTTAATGATCTCTACAGCGTCCCTGAGAAAGCCAAACAAAGGTGATTTGACTCCGGGATGAAAATAACAGCGTCTCGACGACATGGTGACAAACACACTCAAACGCAACACTTCCTTTTCTCCACGCGACACGTCCTCTTCTCCACGTGGGACAGCAACAAGACCACACCCCCTTTTTTCGTGTATTCTTGTGGGCGGAGGTTAGTCTGTTCTACTGTTCTACTGACGTCATTTATGAAGGAAGTACCAGGATGTAGTCCAAGCCAGCCGTTCGCTGTAGGCTTTGAAAGGGAACTTCTGTTAAATAAAATATCTCGCTTGGCATTGAACTTTGAGCTTTATAATTTTACAGGTATTATTTATGCTCTAACAGCAACATTACACACTAACTGAAGTTTGAACAATGGGATCACGAAGAACGGAACCTTTAAAGGCAACACATTTATAAATAATATATAGCCTATGTTTGGTCATACATACACACTATACAATGTACAAAATATACACACAACAGCTTAATTTATTTTCAAGAAATAAAACCTCAGCATTAATCTGACTTTTTTGTTTTTTTTTACCATACCTTTCTATGGCAGAAATAGCAAAAGTAGTATGCTAGCCAGTATACAGTAGAACTCAGCACCAGTGATATGTTTTCAAAGAACATGTGACTCTTTTGACGTAATCAAAACAAATCCATTCGTCGGCGCTCGATTCACCAGCCGTCGATGTTTTTAGGAAGTCATGTGAGCCGGGACATATGGCGGCTATGGTCAATTTCTTACATTGAAAAACACTGCGATCTGCTTCTGTCATCACTGGCGAGGAGATATTTATCTGGTTTATGTTCTGTACAGAAGCAATCGCGTTTCCCCCCCGGATCATCGGTTGTATATAATTTAAGTTATAGAGGTGTTAAGGCTTTTATTCTGCTTTGCCTGTAACTGCTCATCCTCTGCTCCTCGCTTTCAGTTCAGTGTCGCAGACAGCAGGTCCTGTTATTTTATAAGTGATGCTTGTGATGAGAGTCTGCCTCGGAAACACATTTTAGAGCGTCGTTTTGTCTGTAACAATACAAGCGCGTGATGAGGAAAATCTCTAAGATGAAAAATGTGCACACTTATTCAGTAACCGAACTGAACATCTAATGAGACGTCCTCCTTTTTCACTCACTGAGCTGTATTCAAAGATCAGTTTTAACATTCATAGTTGTGTTCTATGCGTACGTTTTTCTGAAACACTTTGAAAAATGAACACAGAAAAGGATTTTTCTCCACTGACACCAAACATTGTGAGAGCTCTCAACGACAAACTGTACGAGAAGAGGAAGGTGGCAGCTCTTGAGATTGAAAAGTGAGTCATAACTAGTTATTTAGTTGGTGAAAATACTAATTAATAAGAGGATATGCTTTTAAAAGGATAAACATGTATGCATTTGAATTCAGTTCCTGCTACACTCTAAAAAAAAAAAAGGTTCTATATGGCACCAAAAATGGTTCTTGGCTCGTAATCATAAGGGGAACCTTTTTAAGTGCTATATAGCACCAATTTTGGTGCTTCAGTGGTTCTTCAGAGGTTCTTCAGAGGTTCTTCAGAGGTTCTTTGACTAAGGTGCTTTATAGCACTGCTAACTATGGTGCTATATAGCACCAAAAATGGTTCCCCTATGATTACGGCGAAGAACCATTTTTGGTGCTATATAGAACCTTTTTTTTAGAGTGTAGACTTGTTTCTTCTTTCTGACTGATACACATTCTACTGAATGCAGTAGTATAACATTCATAGTTAGTTTTTCCTCTATTGGTCGTTGGTATTTCTTATTTTGCTCCAAAGGATAGCTGGTCATCTGACATGCCTCATGATCTCATTAGTCATGCTTCTGATCAATAGCCCATAGTCCAAACAGCATCTATTACATAAATACAAGTACTCTTGAAGCCCAGCCAGTGTTTTTAAATGAATTATTAGAATGCTTTTCCCCACTCTTCTGCCAGGCTTGTACGAGAATTTGTAGCCCAGAACAACTCTGCACAGATCAGACATGTCATCCAGATATTGGCCACAGAGTTTGCGCTGTCCCAGCACCCTCACAGCCGAAAAGGAGGCCTTATTGGGCTGGCAGCGTGCTCCATTGCCCTGGGAAAAGTATGTGAACTAATTGTGCAAAACGGAAGGTTTTTGAGTTATTGGTGCTCATTGAAATTGACGCTTAGTATGCATGAAATTCCAATATGGTGACCTTGCTTGTTTATCTTATCGTTTGTGCTTCTCAGGATTCTGGATTGTACTTGAAAGAACTCATTGATCCGGTTCTTACCTGTTTCAATGACTCTGACAGTCGTCTGCGCTACTACGCCTGTGAGGCCCTTTACAATATAGTGAAGGTTGCCAGGGGAGCAGTGCTGCCCCACTTTAATGTGCTCTTTGATGGGCTTAGCAAGGTAAACTGATGCCCCTTCATGTTTAGATGCATACATGACAGGTAGAAAATTAATCGTTTGCTAGTTCTGAATAGTTTAGTTATCAGTACCATAAGTATTTAAATAGAAACTAATATTTATTAGGGGTAAAACGCAGTGTTGTTGTCACCAAATAAAGTAAACTAAAACCATAAAACACATTTTTTGTTCTAAAAAAAAAAAAAAAGTTAACTGAAATGAAATACAAAAAACTGAAACAAAAAATTTCTTATTTTCTTTTTTTGTTTACTGTGATGTACTAATTTAGTGTACCTGGTGTAACTAAAACTGTAATACAAATTAATAAAAACTATGTATTTAAAAAAAACTAAAAGAACACTCAATGAAACCTGTTTTCGGTCACTGAAATATAAATATTAGGTAAAGAACTTAAAGGTTAGTTCACCCAAAAATGAAAATTCTGTCATTAATTACTCACCCTCATGTCATTCCAAACCTGTAATGCTGCGTTTACACCAAACGTGAATAGAGCGTCTAAGTCGCATCTAGTCGGAAGCTTGAACATTTTGAATCCATTCGCAACGAATTGGACGCACGTAAAAATCGAGCATTTGAAGTGAAATAGACGAGCGTTCAAGGCGCTCCAAGAGTCATAAAACACCACTCTGCCTCTTTTTATTTTCATTAAAAATATATATTAAACATTAATAGCCACACAAATGTGGTCCAGGCAACTCCTACATTATCTTCACTGCATGTTATATTTAAATAACCTAAAAAATTAAGTTATGAAACTTCTCTTTGTCCCGTTCGCCCAAGATCGCCCGTTAGATCCACACAAGACAAACCAGGACATCAGAGCCAGCGGCAAACGTCAGAAGGACTAGCCGAGGAAAGGTTGCTCTCCTGGATGCCCGGTGCCCGGTGATCGCCTGGATCTCACGACTCCAAAAACGAAAAATATTTTTTAAATAGGCGCTCTCTTTATAAATAAACTACAGATTTGAGCTTTAAACAACTACATTCTCACCTTTATTTAGGGATGTCCCGATACCACTTTTTCACTTCTGATGCCGCAGCTTTGGCTATTTGCCGATTCCGATATCAATCTGATATTTTTATGAACCAATACTACTACTAATAATAATAAAATAAATGGAAGCACTTTGCTCAATTAGCCACCTAAAAACATCTCATTCAAAAGGAGAACAAATACTTCTCCACAATAACAGTTGATTATAAAAGACTGTCACACCACCCTTTAAGTACTTCAGTACTTAATGCTACCGACAGGTTTAAAGTTAAAACAATTTAAAAAGCAGCATTCAGCATTGTAAACAAATGAATACAAAACCCTCACAGTGCAGCTATGTGTAAATCACAGCTGTAATAAATGTATGCATTTGGCAGACGCTTTTATCCAAAGCGACTTACAGTGCCCTTCGTACAGGGACAATCCCCCTGTATATACAAAATAACAAAAAGGCACTGAAAGACATATGTATAACATTCCAAATAATAACATAATATTGACAAACAGTTTAAACCTTACCTTATTAATAATCTTTCATAGCGCAAATGTATTATAATGGGCTACAGAGCGTGACTAAGCCGTATGCGCATCCCGTGAGCATGATGATGCGCTTGAAGCAACACAGAGTCACAGCGCGCCGCTCCGTCCGCATTTTAAAGTTCAACACAAATGGAAAAATATATTGACGCGTAGTGTATCTATCTATGCTATATTTTATCGAGCCGTTTCTTTTAACAGTTTAACATTCTAGTTATCGTGTGTGAAGAACAACACAATCTCTAGTCTAGTCCAGCAATAAACTCCAGCAAGATAAAGTCAAGTTATGCGAAACCAGATAGAGCGTCATCGACAGATCAAGCATAATAACAGGAACACTGAATCACCTCGGAGAGTGTCATCGTGTTGACTGTCGTAACTGAACGCGACACAGTTTAAAGCTGAATGGAAGAATGGCTGACAGACGAAGCGGAGGGAATTATTCACGTGAACTTGAATTTAATGACTTAAATATTCATCTGTACCTCACATTAAACTATGGCTTCGGAACACTTAATATAGTGCACGAAGCGTTGATGATGCTTTATAATGTTTTGTGTGCATTTTGTGGGGCACTGAATATAAATGCGCACAGTATCGGATTTGGATCGGTCCTGTCTGATCGATACCCGATCCGGCAAATAATGCCGAGTATCGGCCGATACCGAGTATCGGATCGGGACATCTCTACTTTTATTCACATATAAACATTCTTTCATCAGCACACACAAACGGAAGCTCAAGCGTGTTCGCTTGACGTGCAAGAACCAATGAGGTTCATTCTTGTGTTATGCAGCACATTTGAGCTTCGGCAAGAGTTATTGCGTCATGTTCATCAAATAAAGTCTCTTCAGAAAATCTGGAATAAACTGCTAAATTCATATGGATCACTTTTACAATCTCTTTATGAACGTTTTCAAGTGTCAAAGTGGTAGTTATGTAGCTGTCAGTGGAGGTACAGACATATCTGAAATATCTTCATTTGTGTTCCAAAGACGCGGAGTAGCCTAAATGATGACAGAATTTTCATTTTTGACTTAAAACAACAATTAGAAATGTTGCATTGGCAAATAATTTGACGTACTGAAGTTAGTAGAACTAAAAAAATGAAAGATAAATAGAAATATTTAAAAACAAACTTAAAATAATAAAAATGACCAACGTACAAAAAATGACTAAAATGAAAAATTACATTATAAAAATAAATTAAACATATTAAATGCTACAATAGTATATAAATAATACTGAAATAACTATTAATACTGTTCTAAAAGACTGAATGCACATTTCATATGCAAGAGGTTATAACACAGAAATTGTGTAACTGACATTTTGAACATCATTACTATATTATAATTTTTTTCCTGCTTTAAAGTTTTTTTGTTGTTGAGTGACCCACAGACTCACCTCGCATATAATCTGCTCTTTATAGCTTGCTGCAGATCCTGATCCAAACGTAAAGAGTGGATCTGAGCTCCTGGATCGGCTTCTTAAGGTGAGTTTGATGAGAAACGTGTGGGTTCAGCAGTTCAAGCTTGAAGCTATCAAATGTAACAGTAACATTATCTGACTTCCGTTTCGCTTTTATTTTAAGGACATCGTAACAGAGAGCAACAAATTCGACCTTGTGGCTTTTGTACCTCTGTTGCGTGAGAGGATTTACTCAAACAACCAGTACGCCCGCCAATTCATTATCTCCTGGGTGAGTTGGGCACTTTCATCAATCTTATAGTATAACAACACTGATAATAGTTGCATTATGCTTTTTTGACTTCCTGTGATGGTTGGACTCTGCTCCAGATCCACGTGTTGGAGTCGGTTCCTGATATCAACCTCCTGGATTATCTGCCAGAATTTCTAGACGGACTCTTCCAGATTCTTGGAGACGGCAGCAAAGAGATCAGGCGGATGTATGTCTCACCATCTTCTCCTTTACCTTAGATTGTCTCTCCCTCTTCCTTTTTTCTGTTCCCTTTTCTCATTTTTAGAGAGCATTAACGGTTGCTGTTCAATAGGTGTGAGGTGGTTTTGGGGGAATTCCTGAAAGAAATTAAGAAGAATCCTTCCAGTGTCAAATTTGCAGAAATGGCCAACATCTTAGTCATCCACTGTCAAGTGTCTGATGAATCAAAGTCCAGTGAGTCAGATGTAAAAATATGTATAAGTAGTGCATAGGTAAGTAGTGTAATTATCTATTTTGCCTTTCTGCAGCTAACGATCTCATCCAGTTGACGTCTATGACATGGATGAGAGAATTCATCCAGCTTGCTGGGAGAGTTGTACTGCCGTATTCCTCTGGCATACTGACAGCAGTGCTGCCTTGCCTTTCATACGATGACCGCAAAAAGAGTATCCTTCGCTGTTTGCATATACTTTGCATTTTATGTTAGATGTTTTTTTTGTGTGTGCACTGTGCAGTGCCATTTAGCTAAATGTTTTTAAGATATTGATGTGGCTCTGTTAATATTAAGTTTCTATCCTAATATTAATATTATACCTAATATTTCTAATATTAAGTCTATATCCTCAATTTATTTTTTAAATAGGCGCTCTCTTTATAAATAAACTACAGATTTGAGCTTTAAACAACTACATTCTCACCTTTATTTAGGGATGTCCCGATACCACTTTTTCACTTCTGATGCCGCAGCTTTGGCTATTTGCCGATTCCGATATCAATCTGATATTTTTATGAACCAGTACTACTAATAATAATAATAAAATAAATGGAAGCACTTTGCTCAATTAGCCACCTAAAAACATCTCATTCAAAAGGAGAACAAATACTTCTCCACAATAACAGTTGATTATAAAAGACTGTCACACCACCCTTTAAGTACTTCAGTACTTAATGCTACCGACAGGTTTAAAGTTAAAACAATTTAAAAAGCAGCATTCAGCATTGTAAACAAATGAATACAAAACCCTCACAGTGCAGCTATGTGTAAATCACAGCTGTAATACATTTATGCATTTGGCAGACGCTTTTATCCAAAGTTGTCTATATCCTCAATAAACCGTCTCCAGGTACTAAAGAGGCTGCCAGTGCATGTAATCACAGCCTGATGAAGCTGGTGACTCCTGAAGATGATGAAGATGAACAAGATGAATCACTGACCAAAACTTCCCCTCCAAGTGAGGAGACCCTAAAGAAAGAGGGAGATCTGAATGGCAAGTTTTTTATATATATACATATATTTAATTATATTTTTACTTATTTATTTATATTTGTGGAAGAAACTTGAGGGGCAAGGGTGTGAAAAAAGTGATTGCATTGGCCAGGAATCGAACCCCGGCCTCCCGGCAGGCGAGAATTCTACCACTGAACCACCAATGCACATCTGGTAAAATTTTATCGCCCCCTGTCTTTTAACAGGAGGAAGGGCCATTGGAGGGATTTAAATATGCCACCTAGTGGTCAAGCATGGTAACTTTTTGACAGTGGTCGAATTCTACCACTGAACCACCGAAGCATTTCTGTAAAGACATTGTCGCCCCCTGCCTGTTAACAGGAGGAAGGCCCATTTAATGGATTTAAATATGCCACCTAGTGGTCAAGCATGGTAACTTTTTGACAGTGGTCGAATTCTACCACTGAACCACCGAAGCATTTCTGTAAAGACATTGTCGCCCCCTGCCTGTTATAAGGAGGAAGGGCCATTGAATGGATTTAAATATGCCACCTTGTGGTCAACTGTGGTAATTGTCTGTAACAGTGGCCTCACTTTGGAAGCGAGGGGGCGACAGGAAATTTACAGGAAAGCATTGGTGGTTCAGTGGTAGAATTCTCGCCTGCCACGCGGGAGGCCCGGGTTCGATTCCCGGCCAATGCATCCAAATTTTTCTTTTTGCACCTTAATATTTTCTAAATAGGTCATATATATTTTATTACTTTTTTTGTTTTTTTTGTTGTAAGAATGCATTAAATTGACCAAAATCATTGATAAGAAATTCAAATCAGGATATTAGAATGATTTTTGGAGGATTATGAGATCCTATGGTAGTGTAGATGCCAATAAAATAAAGATCCCTTGATAGTGCCAGCAATTGTTTCAACATTGTTTTCTTAATGTAAAAGTCCTATTGTAGTTAAATGATCCAGAAATGCATAATGTTAAATGCAATACTCAAACTTTTTTGGGAAAACATTGCCTGCTTTGATTTGATACCTCTGTTTTTGGTTTTAGATTCCCTAAATGAATCTCAGGAGTCTGTAGGCTTCAGCAACATCTCTTTCTTCACTCCAGCAAGGTACTTTTCAACAGTCACTGACTAGAAAATACTGTACGTCTTTCTGTTTTATGATTTATCGCATTAAACATAGGAAATAATAAATTAACACAAATTGTAATAGAAGAGTCAACCAGTAGCTTTTAACCTGATTAGTTTGCTCCTCAGAATAATTGCAAAAACAAATTGTCTGGTTAAAAGATCAGAAGACATTATAGGAGTTCTGCTCTGTGATTACTCTGTGATGTGTAGTTCTGACAGGTCTGCGGTCAATCTGGATCTGGATGGCATAGTGCAAGTACTGGACAGACATTTACACGATTCATCCACTGGAATGATGACTCGCATCGCTGTGTTGAAGTGGCTGTACCATTTATACATCAAGACCCCTCGCAAGGTTTCTTTAATGTCCTTTAGGAATAGCTCACCCAAAAAACAAAAAAAATTGTCAAAACTTACGCACCCTCAAGTTGTTCCAAACCTGTATGAGTTTCTGTCTTCTTTTGAACACAAAAAAATATTTATTTTGAAGAATGTTGGTAACCAGACAATTGACGTTACCAACATTCTTCAAAATATCTTTTATTGACTTCCATAGCATTTTTGGAAGTCAATGGGTGCCGTCTGGTTACCAGAATTCTTCAAAATGTCTTATTTTGTGTTCAACAGAAGAAAGAAACTCCTACAGGTTTGGAACAATGTGAGGTTGAGTAGATGATGACAGAAATGTCAGTTTTGGGTGAACTATCCCTTTAAATATGCAGATTCAGGTCATACTAAAAACATGCAATGCTAAAAGTGATTCATTCTCCTGTATGTCCATGGCAGATGTTCAAGCACACAGATAGTTTGTTCCCCATGTTACTGAAGACACTATCAGACGAGTCTGATGAAGTAAGTCGTCATAACTTCCAATCATCTCAGTGCCGATCTACCCAGGCGAAAGCCATTTTAAAGAACGAATATGTCTCACAGGTGATTTTAAAAGACTTGGAGGTTTTAGCAGAAATTGCATCATCACCTGCTGGGCAGACAGACACTTCTGGGTTGTGCGACAGCATGGATAATAAAACAGAGCTCCATATTCCAGGTGGGGTCAGAGATGGGCAGCCAATGGTGGTTGGTGGGTAACCAATTCTTGGTACTATTTATATATAGTTATAAACCAGAAACGACAATTAATACCAAAATTGTGTTTTTTGTGAAATCAAACCAATATTTTTTATTTGACAGGAACTAAGATGACAGACTTATCTCCCTCAACTCCCAGCATGAACTCGTACTTCTACAAATTCATGATTAATTTGCTCAAGCGCTTCAGTTTAGAGCGGAAACTTCTAGAAGTGAGAGGGGCCTTCATTATCAGGTAAAACCGTCCTAGTTCCTTTTAATGAGGACTAGTTCCTCAAAGATTTAAACCTGGGCAAGTTGTAGTAGTTCAAGAAGAAACTCCTGTAAATGTGAGTATACCACTAATCTTTTAAAGTGATAGATTTGTTTTCGTCAACAAGTTTCTTCTACTTCCCAACAGGCAGCTATGTCTCCTCCTGCACGCGGAGAACATATTTCACTCTATGGCGGACATCTTACTCAAGGAGGAAGATCTGAAGTTTGCCTCCACCATGGTGCAGACACTAAACAGTATTCTGCTTACCTCAGCCGAACTGTTCCAGCTGCGGAACCAGCTCAAGGACTTGCGCACCCAGGTAACATTTGCTTTGAGGACTAGAATCTTTAAAACCGATCCAACGCACTTAGAATGCCTCGTGATATCCAGTCACATTGTGCTGATAATCATTGTTCTCCATTTCTACTTTTCACTCTTTAGGAAAGCTGTGCTCTTTTCTGCTGCCTCTATCGCTCTTGGTGTCACAATCCAGTGGCCACTGTGTCCCTCTGCTTCCTGACCCAGAACTATCAGCATGCCTACGACCTCATACAGAAATTGTATCCTTGCTGTAAACGGTCTATAATACATCTTTCTGTTTCAGACTGTCTCCATATTTTTTATGGCTAATTTCTAGTTTATGGATGTATTTATTTACACACAAAAGTAACTTTATGTTTTTGAAAGTCTTTTATGCTACACCATGGCAGCATTTATTTTATGAAAGATACAGTCAAAAAGGTAGTATTGTGAAATATTACAATTTAAAATAACTTTTCTGGGTTAATATATTTTAAAATTGTATATATTTTTGTGGTGACAAAGCTGAATTTTCAGCATCATTCCTCCAGTCTTCAGTCAATCATTCTAATGCTGATTTGCTGCTCAAGAAACATTTATTATTATTATTGACGTTAAAAACAGTTGTACTGCCTAATATTTTTGTGGAAACCGTGATACATTATTTACATACAGGATTATTTGATGAATAGAAAGTTCTCAAGAACTGCATCTATTGGAAATAGAAATATTTCATAACCACAATCTTTTATAAACTTCTTTACAATTTTTTATATATTTGTGTGTTTTATATATGCGTTTTATATATATATATATATATATGTGTGTGTGTGTGTGTGTGTGTATTTATTATTATTTAAAGAGCTTGAAATTGTTCTTTGAGAGTAGCTTTTTTAAATAATATGTAAAAAAAAATCTATCATGTTACAAACTACTGTATAAGTAATACAAGGAAGAACTTGTATTTATCGTATAAACTTGTATTTATAGTTGTATAATAATCAGCTATTAAATGTAGTTAATCAAAGCGTATTGACATTTTTAATTACGAAAAATCTCCTTTACTTGAGCTGATCAGTGGAGATTTGGAGGTAACTGTGGACTTTCTCATGGAGGTGGATAAACTTGTGCAGCTAATCGAGAGCCCTATCTTCACCTGTGAGCATTTCTGCAAACTGTTTCTCATATTTTGGATTGTTTTAGGATCGCTCTCTCCGCATTAAGACTCATTCTCTTTGCAGACCTTCGTCTGCAGCTACTGGATGTAGAGCATAACCCGTATCTCATCAAGGCTCTGTACGGCCTGTTGATGTTGCTTCCTCAGAGTCAGGCTTTCCAGCTGCTCTCGCATCGGCTCAGCTGTGTGCCAAACCCTGAACTCATGAGAACCGTGTAAGTACCAGAACCACACTGAACAGAGCATAGTTTGAGATCTTCTATCTTAAATAGTCTACCTATTCTCAAGTGTTTTAATTTTCCAGAGAAGTCCCAAAGGCACCTGTCAAGGACAAGCGATTGGCCCAGCCGCACATCGACTACAGTGAACTGCTCCAGCACTTCGACCGAGTCCAGAGCAAACATCTGGAAGTGAGGCATCAGAGGGCAGGTCGCTCTGAGCACCCAGACAGAAAGCTGATGTTGTAAAATGTCACAGACAGGACGAGGCCTTTGTAGCCTTTGTTTGAAAATGATGGTACATAGCAGACTGGAGCCTCAGTAAGACCTGTAGTGGGCATTCATGCATCACCTTGTTCCGATTTTAATGTATTCGAGCTACTATAGGCATGAGGGCCTTTGATGTGCTTTATTTTTAAAATGCGTGAAGTGCTTTACGTTCAGGTGCTGGAGTTGATGTACTACATACACACTTGGACATCATTTGACTAGGTAATCTGTTACAGATTAAGGACCAATACTTATATCTTTCCCAACTCTATGTAACCCTCCACAGAATATTTGTACAGATCACCTTGCACGTACCCCTGAATGTTTATTATTATGAACTTTTAATCTCAAACATGACATGTACTGTAAATGAGTCTTGAATGGACGGTCTTTTTGTGTATTGTGATTATCTCTCACAATCCACCAATAATTTTCAGTTTTCTTAGCATTTCCATTGGAGTCTGCTTGTTTATTTCATCAGTTTTCTTTCTCCACATTAACACAGTCAATCTTGGCCTTATGTAAATTCAAGCCATTTCTCTGTAATGTAAAGACCGTTACAATAAAGTGGAACATGATCATTATTGCGTATATTCTGATGCTTTTTTTGTCACGAGAAACCCAGAAAACTCACTTTTTACAATCCAGCAGGTGGCGCGATTGTATTACTTTTTCTAAGAAAAGCCTTTCAACACCAGGGTGTAAGAGAATTTCTCACCGAAAATCCGTGGACGACGCTTCTTGACTGACAAAATTGCATTATAACGAATACAAAATATGAATTCGAAGTTATGAATTTCTTTTATGAGGGAATTTAATGGTTTCACATGGCCAAACGTTGTTCCAACATTTTTTCAAACGTCCAAAAAACACCGTTCACCAATGCTCGTTAGTATAGTAGTAAGTATCCCCGCCTGTCACGGAGACCGGGGTTCGATTCCCCGACGGGCAACGGCTTTAACATATTTGACATGACTAAGCTTGTTTATAGTTTTAAGCGCTTTATTGAAATTTTAAACGAACATATATGACTAAACGTGTATGTAGTTTAAACACTTTCTTTTAATTTTAAACTAAAACACATACAAAAAATTTATTCAAACGAGAACGGCTCTTTCAGGGCGGAAGATAATTGAATTATGCGCTCTGCTGAATTAAACAGAAACACAACGTAGGAAAACCAACCACCAACTCGGAACAGCGCCATCAAATTCGCGTGTGGCCAAAAATATATCGCATCGGTAGTGATTAGCACTACCATAAAGAATGAGTGGGATGAGTTTAGGGAAGATCAGCATTTAAAATAATCTGTTTTCAGATCCCAGACCCAGGTTCGATTCCCACACGGGGAACATAAAAAAATAAATAATTTATGTTATGCATGGCATTCACAACTGTAATGTTTTAAATGACTAGCCATTGTTTCTTTCACAAATAATGTACACAAAAATATACCCAATGAGTTACCATGGTTGCTAGATAAATAGAAAAATAGAATACTGCAGATCACTAGGCTAATGTGAGCTCTTTCACACCGTGAAAAGGTTTCAGGGTGATTGTATGCATTCATTTATAAAGTGATGGTTACCATCATACTTTTTGTAAGGTAGACTAAGGCTAATGCTATAAAATGCATTGTCTATATTTCGTAGTATTTAGTCTTTTTTTTAGCTTTTAAAACGAATACATGCTTGCTCTATACTGACACGAGAACACTGAAACTGCCCTGTTTGTAGACATGAAGATCAGCCCATCTGCTTTTGAAACTTCTCTCGTTCTCTTGCCCTTTGATCATGAATTCTTTTGAACATTCTCCATTCCACACGAAAAATCAAACTTCACATTAAACATAACACTTCTCTCCAGTCCTCTTATTGCAGATTCATCCAGACACTGAACAAGAATTTGGCCTAGAATAGTTTTTTGTTGTTGTTGAGTTTTCACCCTACATATAAGCTTCTATGCTCTATGATCAAACGAATTTCAATGTTTTAACCATAAAATCATGTGTAGGCCTGGAGACTGGAGAGAATCTGGAATTCTGTGTGATTTCTGGTGTCACTTGTGGAGATTCTTTGAATGATCTATAACTTGAGATACAACATTCAAATGAATTTTTACTACTGTATGTTTTCTTACGTTTGCCTTTGTCATTTAAAGGTCCCGTTCTTCGTGTTTTTTGTAAGCTTTGATTGTGTTTACAGTGTGCAATATAACATGTGTTCATGTTTCGCGTGTAAAAAAAACAGTATTTTTAACACAATTTACTTATCTGTACACCGCTGTTTTCACTGTCCTGAAAACGGGCTGATGAGTTCTTTTATTCTATGAAGTCCCTCCTTCAGAAATACGTAACGAGTTCTGATTGTGCCAGCGCTTCCCGTGTTGCGATTTGACAGCAGCTTAGCGAACGTAGCACGGTTCCTGTGTTGTGATTCGACAGCAGCTTAGCGCACGTGGAAAGGTCACGCCTCTTAACGGGAGATGTATGCGCTCAATGATCTCTACAGCGTCCCTGGGAAAGCCAAACAAAGGTGATTTGACTCCGGGATGAAAATAACAGCGTCTCGACGACATGGCGACAAACAGAGTCAAACGCAACACTTCCTTTTCTCCACGCGACACGTCCTCTTCTCCACGTGGGACAGCAACAAGACCACGCCCCCTTTTTTCGCATATTCTTGTGGGCGGAGGTTAGTCTGTTCTACTGTTCTACTGACGTAGTTAAAGAAGGAAGTACCAGGATGTAGTCCAAGCCAGCCGTTCGCTGTAGGCTTTGAAAGGGAACTTCTGTTAAATAAAATATCTCGCTTGGCATTGAACTTTGAGCTTTATAATTTTACAGGTATTATTTATGCTCTAACAGCAACACTACACACTAACTAAAGTTTGAACAGTGGGAACACGAAGAAGGGGACCTTTAAAAGGTAGCTACACTGTGTAACGTTTGGCCCTAAAAACAATAGGGCAAGCATTTTGCGGAATAACATTGTTTTGGTTGTGCTTCGGCTCTGCGTTAACCTGACAAGCCAGACCCACATCAAGATGTTGGGTCTTGAAACTCACCATTGACAGGGCTCAGTCCGAGGGGCGGGATAAACGGTTGTCTTTCAAATTCCCTCTGCACGCAATTGGATAGCGCCATGAGCGCCACAGCCAACCAGAGCAAAGAAGAAGGTGAAGCCGTGCTAACGTTAGTTGATAGACTTTTGCCGTATCCGGTAGGCAAAACTTCGAACATCTTCTTTTCTTAAGAATGACTTCAGTGCCGTTCTTTGTTCTTTTCTCAAAGAAATGCTTAACTCAAGTCTTCCAGAGTCGCGGCCAAAGCCGATTCCGCTGTTGGTCAGCTTCTTTGTTTACGAGTAGCATGCGGAACCTCCGCAACTCCATGACGTGCTGTCATTATGTTAAGCCCGCCCACTGACTCTACACACGCTGTGATTGGCCTGACCAGAGTTTAGTTTTTCCAGCTCTCAGGGGCCCGTTCTTCGTACCTCGCTAACTCAGTTAGCTGGATTTGATTGTTGACGATTTGGCATGATCTTGGATTGTTTGGTTCTTCAACGCTCATCCTGGACTTGCTGTCATAGCAACAGGTCCGTAAGCTTAAACCTGCTCGCGAGCAGAGCAGGTTTATTTCATGTAAACAGGATTAGATTGCATCTTGAGGTGATACTTAAAATCTGTCCCAGCCACTGCTACTTTATTACAAGAGTTCATTACTGAACCAGGGGCAATAATAATTGATGACAACTGATGCCACTCCCTCACCATACACGTGGCAAAGTAACCCGAGAAACTTTTCTCTATTTACGGATATACAACTCATGGGCGAGTGCACTGCAAAAATGCTTATTTAGTATTTTTGTCTTGTTTCCAGTCCAAATATCTAAAAATTCTTAAATCAAGATGCATTTACTAGATAAAAATGACAAAATGACAAGATTTTTGTTTTGTTTTCTGGAAAATCAAATCAAAATGAAGTGAGTTTTTGCTTAAAACAAGCAACATTTATTTCCCAAACTGAAAAACTCACTTAATTTTGATTAATATTTGGACTGGAAACAAGACAAACATGCTAAGTAAGATTTTTTTTTTTTTTTTTGCAGTGTGACGTAGCCTATGCATAATTTAACTTCGACTGTCTACCGTCGACTGGTCTAAAATATAAACACTTGCAATAGGCTTACCATAGTCAGGGTAAGTACCGAGTCAGGGTAAGATAAAAATAAGTTTTGGTAGAAGAATTGATGATGTATTGACTTATTGATGTTTAATTGTTAATTTTGAACAACAAAAAAGTTACTTATCTGACTGGATGCTAAAATAAATGAAAACCCACTAAAATATGCAGCCCAGATTTGGTCCTCCCACCCAACAACTTTATCACTATCCCAATCTAGCAACACTGCACTCAAATGAAGGTTTAACTATATACATCAAGGAGCCAATGATTTATTAACCAACAATTAAAACAAGTAAGCTAATCTTCACTGTCTTCCAAGGCTCAATTAATTGTCTTTCTACTTCAAGCCTATGGCATTAACCAAGGTCAAGGTGTCTTTTTCTTAGTCTGCTTAAGAGTAGGCTACTGAAAGATAAGGGGAAAACTCCACCATTTCATATATAAGATAAGAAAACCTTGTATCACCATTTACTATTCAACGTCAAGATTAGTGGCTCAGATGTTCAGAGCAATACTTGCAGTCTACACAGACAGAATGGTAAATAATAGAAAAACAATGAAAGTCCAGTAGTAGTGCACTAGAGATAAAGTCTCAACAGAGACAGACAGAATGGTAAATGGTTTGATAAAATATTAGTTTACTGAAGTCATGCACTCCATGTGGAGATTGTTACGCATGCTATGTTATGTTTGTTATTTGCTCTGTAAGGTTTAATTGGCTCACTAGGTCTTCTACTCACACCCTGATTCTCTCTAGATACATTGTATTAGTAGTATGCACCTCCGTCAAAATGAAGAGGAAAATACAAAAAACTTGGAGTGAATGCTTATCTTTTCACTTGACTGATTTTAGCAAAACTTTGGCTCATGGAGTGGTTGTGTTATGATGAAACTGTGGACATAAGGCAAATGGTAAAATAAGAAAGCTGCCATTCTCCAGTGGGCTATCAGTGATATTGGATTAATAATAGATTGCAGGAGATGATCTTTGATATGCAGTGTGCAACTGTTCTTTGTCTGTGCCTTTGCTCGGTTCAGACTGCCTCGAGGCTTGCTGTGCTGCTAGCTGAGATAACTTCAGATATTCATCATTTCCCACTTCTCAGGCTGTCAGGTGCATCTTGTTGAGTTTCAGCAACACCCTCAGACTGCATTTAATCAGATCTCGTGGATTGCGCTAGTGAAGCTGAATGAGAAAATGAATGAAATCTGGATATAGACTGCTGTGAACAAGGTGTCTGGGTTTATCTGCTTAACCCTGCTGGTACGATAATGTAACTACACCATTCTAAAAAAAAAAACCTAATTCTCCAGTGATGGCTATTCAAAAGTAGCTTTTTATTCGGACTAAATATTTTTTTAAAGCATTTTTTTTTTATATAAAAAATGGAATTGCTAAGTGGTTCTACAAAAGTATTAAGTATTTATTAAAGGTCCCGTTCTTCGTGATCCCACTGTTCAAACTTTAGTTAGTGTGTAATGTTGCTGTTAGAGCATAAATAATACCTGTAAAATTATAAAGCTCAAAGTTCAATGCCAAGCGAGATATTTTATTTAACAGAAGTTCCCTTTCAAAGCCTACAGCGAACAGCTGGCTTGGACTACATCCTGGTACTTCCTTCATAAATGACATCGATAGAACAGTAGAACAGACTAACCTCCGCCCCCCACAAGAATACGCGAAAAAAGGGGGTGTTGTCTTGTTGCTGTCCCACGTGGAGAAGAGGACGTTTCGCGTGGAGAAGAGGAAGTGCTGTGTTTGAGTGTGTTTGTCGCCATGTCGTCGAGACGCTGTTATTTTCATCCCGGAGTCAAATCACCTTTGTTTGGCTTTCCCAGGGACGCTGTAGAGATCACTGATCGCATACATCACCCCGTTAAGAGGCGTGACCTTTCCACGTGCGCTAAGCTGCTGTCGAATCACAACACAGGAACCGTGACGCGTTCGCTAAGCTGCGGTCAAATCCCAACACGGGAACCGCTGGCACAATCAGAACTCGTTACGTATTTCTGAAGGAGGGACTTCATAGAACAAGGAACTTATCAACCTGATTTTAGGACAGTGAAAACAGAGGTATACAGATAAGTAAATTGTGTTAAAAATACTGTTTTTTTTTTACACGCGAAACATGAACACATGTTATATTGCACACTGTAAACACAATCAAAGCTTAAAAAAAAACACGAAGAATGGGACCTTTAAGTATTATTATAACAATAAATACCATATAAATGCAGCTGGGAAATGGGTGATCCGGATCATGATTGCCTAGAAAATTAATGTTTATTATGTTTGTTATGTAGATAAAAATTGTTTATCTGGTTTTGAGAATGGCACATTTTGAGTTAAACCAACTTTAAGGGGTCTTTCTCACTTTTTACTTTAGTTAGTGTTTAAGTTGCTGTTTGAGCGTAAAATGCACTCACGCCTTTCGCAGTTCAAAATGCTTAAGAAAAAAAAAAGCTCCCCATCTTCTGATCATGTGTTGGTGTGAGGGCGGGAAAACCTGTCACTCACATGCAATAGCAGACGAAACCGCAATAGCAAATGTAAACGATCCAACAGTCCAATCAATCCTGATGGACAAAATCAAGACTTTCTTGTTAAAGAAGCCGTTTCACTCGATATACACTCACCTAAAGGATTATTCGGAACACCTGTTCAATTTCTCATTAATGCAATTATCTAATCAACCAATCACATGGCAGTTGCTTCAATGCATTTAGGGGTGTGGTCCTGGTCAAGACAATCTCCTGAACTCCAAACTGAATGTCAGAATGGGAAAGAAAGGTGATTTAAGCAATTTTGAGTGTGGCATGGTTGTTGGTGCCAGACGGGCCGGTCTGAGTATTTCACAATTTGCTCAGTTACTGGGATTTTCACACACAACCATTTCTAGGGTTTATAAAGAATGATGTGAAAAGGGAAAAACATCCAGTATGCGGCAGTCCTGTGGGCAAAAATGCCTTGTTGATGCTAGAGGTCAGAGGAGAATGGGCCGACTGATTCAAGCTGATAGAAGAGCAACTTTGATTGAAATAACCACTCGTTACAACCGAGGTATGCAGCAAAGCATTTGTGAAGCCACAACACGCACAACCTTGAGGCGGATGGGCTACAACAGCAGAAGACCCCACCGGGTACCACTCATTTCCATTACAAATAGGAAAAAGAGGCTACAATTTGGACAAGCTCACCAAAATTGGACAGTTGAAGACTGGAAAAATGTTGCCTGGTCTGATGAGTCTCGATTTCTGTTGAGACATTCAGATGGTAGAGTTAGAATTTGTCGTAAACAGAATGAGAACATGGATCCATCATGCCTTGTTACCACTGTGCAGGCTGGTGGTGGTGGTGTAATGGTGTGGGGGATGTTTTCTTGGCACACTTTAGGTCCCTTTGTGCCAATTGGGCATCGTTTAAATGCCACGCCCACGGCCTACCTGAGCATTGTTTCTGACCATGTCATTCCCTTTATGACCACCATGTACCCATCCTCTGATGGCTACTTCCAGCAGGATAATGCACCATGTCACAAAGCTTGAATCATTTCAAATTGGTTTCTTGAACATGACAATGATTTCACTGTACTAAAATGGCCCCCACAGTCACCAGATCTCAACCCAATAGAGCATCTTTGGGATGTGGTGGAATGGGAGCTTCGTGCCCTGGATGTGCATCCCACAAATCTCCATCAACTGCAAGATGCTATCCTATCAATATGGGCCAACATTTCTAAAGAATGCTTTTAGCACCTTGTTGAATCAATGCCACGTAGAATTAAGGCAGTTCTGAAGGTGAAAGGGGGTCTGTGATGGCCCGCAATGCAGCCACACATCAGTGAGCGGTAATGGCACACGCACACACACACACACACACACTTTGAATATCTTAGTATTTAGTTTCCCCCACGTAATTTCTGTATTCATAGCATATTTATTTGGTAATAAGACTCAGACACTTTATTCCTCATTTACATATTTATTTTGAGTGGCAGTACATCATTGGCTGGTTGGAGTGCACACAATCTAGTTTACGTTGTATGGTACACTGATATTAATATTGATTTCTTTGAGTTTAAGTTACCGTTGGGGTGCTGTGGATGGTCGGAACTGTTGACTGATGATCAGCGACTTCCGATTTGCAGTGCACGTGTTAAGGGCCAGCAGGCTGCACGGACTGCTGTTTTTGGTTCCGCCTGCTGCTACCAATCAGCAGATTGACTGTGGGGGGAATATAATGTTTGGATCTGGGTTTCTGATGCTAATGTCTTGTCTGCTTACTTTGTTTCTTTGTTGACTTAAGATATATATTTATTATTGTTCTAATTATTGAACTGGCCTTGTTGTTGTTGATTTTTGATTGTATTTTGAAGTTTGTGTTTTTTGTCTTCCCCCTTGTGTGTTAATGTGGACTAGTCCATTTGTATCATTGTGTCCCTGATGTGTCATTAGTAGGTCAGTTCAGGTTGGTTCTCACATGTCTTGAGTTATTTGAGTTTTGTTTTGTTCTGTTGACCTTAGTTATAGGCCTAAACATTTGATTTGTTTATTTGGACTTTAGTTTCCTTTGTTGAATCTTTTGTGTAGAAGCCTGAGTTTATATTAAATCATTTTTTTGGAAACTATTTTTCATTGCCTTCTTTACCTTGACTGTTCGGTCTCTCACAAGTGGTGGCAGCGGTGGGATCTACCAGTAGGAGGCATAGTTTCCCAGAAATAGAAGGTTTTTTTTCTCCCTTTCTTTCCTTGGAGGTTGGCACTCTATGTATGATGAATCGTGGACGAAGAAAAGCAGGCCTGAAATCTGCTCCAGTAGAGCCACCTGAGGAAGTGTCCCAGGAGCTGGGGGAGGATGGAGAGGCACAAGAAGTTGGGGAGGTGGATGAGATGGAGTCTGAAAGCAGAGAGCCCACAATAGCAGACCTGACTGGCCTGTTTCGAGCACATATGGCAAAGGTGGATGCCCGAGAAACTCACCGGACTCAAGAGTATGCCCAGCAAGAGCGTCGCTTTAAATCTCTGCAACATCAGTTTAATCTGCTGCAACTGGAGGTGCAGGCTTGCACAAGTCCAACCTTTAATCCAATGCTGACTGATGGGGACCCCTTGGAAGGTCCGGATGGTGAGGAAGCAGTCTCTGGTCGCCCGTTGTCTCAGTCCACTGTTAGTCGGAAGGATTTGTCAGAAACCCGTGATGCAGGTCAGTGTCAGTTTAAAGAGCCCAGACTTGAGAAATTGGCTGATTCTGATGATATTGAACACTTTCTAATTACTTTTGAGAGGAATGCAGCCGTTTGCCGGTGGCCAAAGGAGGATTGGGCCTTCCATTTGATTCCACTCTTGACAGGGAAGGCCAGAGCTGCGTATGTCCATATGGATAGTGCTTAGGCGCTCGACTGTGAAGAGGTGAAATCGGCAATCTTAAGAAAATATGACATAAATCAGGAAACCTACAGACAACAGTTCCGTTTTCTGGAGGTTGAACCTTTGGAGACTCCTAAAGAACTATATGTGCGGTTAAAAGAACTCTATGGGAAGTGGGTCCAGCCACGGGGTAAAACAGTGGAGGAGGCTGGTGAAATCATAATTCTTGAACAATTTCTGAGAATGCTTTCTCCTGAGCTCCAGGTGTGGATCCGGGAACATGATCCTAAAACTGCTGCACAAGCTGCAACGCTGGCCAACGTGTTCGTGGCCGCACGCCGGAGGAACCAGCCATGGGCGTGGAAAACCAGCAGGGATGATCATAGACATAATCTCCCTCAGCAAACACAGAGACATTTCCCCAGTGCTGGTAAGCCTCCTGGAGGAGGACCTGCAGTTTCAACTCCCTTTAAAGGCCAGAAGAGAGTGCCGATCTGTTATTTGTGTGGTCAGGAAGGTCATACCAAACCTATGTGCCCTAAAAATACTGCCACGACAGCTCACCTGTGTTATGTGCCCAGGGGTGGTGCGAGTTCACCTGGGAATGTTGACTGGTTGCCACCGATGACAACAGTGGAGGTGAATGGAAGAGAATTGCAGGCCCTGGTAGACACTGGAAGTGATCAGACCCTGGTACGTCGCAAGTATATGCCATCTGCTTTAATCAACTGTAGTGGGAAATCAATCCGCTGTGTTCATAGTGATGAGAAGCGGCTGCCTACGGCAGAAGTATACCTTAAGGTGAAAGAACAAACTTATCTACTGGACGTGGACATGGCCGTGGCGGACAACTTACCATTTCCGGTGGTGTTGGGTCATGACCTGCCAGTGCTCTGGGACTTGTTACAGCCAGTACCCTCGTGTAATATGGTCATCACACGATCAAAAACCAGTCAAGAGGAAGGGGAGCGGTTGCTTAAGGCCCTACCCTTCTTTGACAATGATGTGGAAACCCTGGAATCTGCAAAGCCCAAGAAATCCTGTCGACAGAAAAGGTTGGACAAAATTAAATATAATGTTCCTAAAATGCCAGTTGACTCCGTCTCTGAGTGTACCCCAGAATTTAGGCTGCCGACTAACATTGCTCAGTTGCAACAGGAGGATGCCAGTCTTGTCCCTTGCCGGGAGAGGGCAAAGCAAGAGGATGCAGAAAAGGATGCTGACTGTAACTCGACAGGGGAAAGATTCTTCCTTCAACAGGGAATCCTTTACCGTCAGTTTGGGTCAGTAACACAGCTGGTGGTTCCACAGGGTGTCCGCCAGACTATCCTTAGTCTGGGCCATTCAATTCCCTGGGCTGGCCACCTGGGGAAATCTAAAACTCTCGCAAGGATTAGAAGACACTTTTATTGGCCCGGCGTGAAGGCAGAGGTGACCCAATATTGTAGGAGTTGTCCAGAGTGTCAAAAAGTTTCTACACATGGCCCAAGTCGGGTTCCTCTCCAACCGTTCCCCATCATGGGCACTCCATTTGAACGGATGGGGATGGACGTGGTCGGACCTGTTGAGAAAAGTGGCTCCGGTAACCGGTTTATGCTTGTTATAACTGACTACGCAACCAGGTATCCAGAGGTGTTTCCCTTGAGGTCCATCAAAGCAAAGTATGTGGCAACCTGTCTTGTGCAACTGTTCTCCCGAGTTGGATTTCCGCATGAGATTTTGACTGATCAAGGGACTAACTTTATGTCTACCCTTCTGAAACAGGTGTACACACTGCTTGGCATCAAAGGTCTGAGAACGACGCCTTACCACCCCCAGACAGATGGGCTCACTGAAAGGTTCAACCAGACCCTCAAACAGATGCTGCGCAAGTTTGTTTGTGACTCCGGTAAAGACTGGGACCAATGGCTCCCCTATATCCTGTTTGCCTATAGAGAAGTGCCCCAATCATCAACTGGCTTTTCCCCATTTAAACTTTTATATGGACATGAGGTGAGAGGTCCGCTTGCTCTGCTCCGAGAAATGTGGGAGGGAGGCCAGAGAAGGAATGAGCCGATGAATGTCGTGTCCTATGTGGTGCAGATGCGAGAGCGCTTGGAGAGGATGAGCGCACTGGCCCAATCTCATCTGGCTGAGGCGCAAACACGCCAGAAGACCTGGTATGATAAGTCTGCTCGTGAGCGATGTTTTGAACCCGGTCAGAAGGTACTGGTGTGACAATAAAAGTTATTTGATAAAAGTGATTTGATTTGGTGATGCTACCCAGCCATGAAAGCAAACTGCTGGCCAAATGGCAAGGCCCGTTTGAAGTTAGGAGGAAACTGGGTTCTACCACCTATGAAGTTTCACTGTCAGGCAAGGATGGTCCTACACAAAGGCTGCACATTAACCTTCTTAAGCAATGGGTTCCTTGTCCTGATCAGACTGCGCAGAGCTTGATGATTAGGCAGGTGGAGGAAGAAGACCTGGATGACCAATACTTACCCCAGTCTGCTCAAGGGGATGTCAGTCTGAGTCATTTGTCAACGCAGCGCCAGCTTGAGGTGAGGGCTCTTTGCCCACCAGGGGTTTTCTCAGAGTATCCAGGGTACACCACTTTAATAGAGCATGACATTGTGTTGAAACCAGATGCTGTTGTGAGGAGAATGAGCTATCGGGTTCCAGAGTGCCTGCAAGAGTCACTCAAGAAGGAAGTGGATTTGATGCTGAAGCTGAAGGTCATAGAGCCCTCCAGAAGTGGATGGTGTCATCCGGTGGTCCTTGTTCCAAAAAAAGATGGCACTATAAGATTTTGTATAGATTTCCGTTACCTTAACTCTGTGACCAAATTTGATGCCTACCCAACTCCTCGTATAGGGGACCTCACTGATCGCCTGGGTAACTGTCAGTTACTGACTACCAACAACCTTGCAAAGGGGTACTGGCAGATACCTTTAACTCACCAGTCCAGAGAGCTGACAGCGATCAAGACCCCATGGGGGTTATTTCATTTCAGGGTCCTTCCTTTTGGATTGCATGGGGCCCCTGCCAGCTTCCAAAGACTCATGGACCATGTCCTACGAGGGTTGACCTTTGCAGCTGCTTATCTGGACGACGTGGTGATTTACAGCAACACATGGGAGCAACATCTGCAACACATCCAGGAGGTTCTACAGCGTCTTCAGCGAGCTGGTTTGACTGTTAACCCACAAAAATGAGCCATAGCAAAAACTGAGACAGAATATCTGGGATTCGTCATAGGTAGTGGGGTGATAAGGCCTCAGGTGGAAAAGGTACGGGCCATTGAGATGTGCCCTCAGCCACAGACTCGCAAGGAGCTGCGATCATTCCTAGGCATGGCTGGGTTTTATAACAAGTTTATCCCCCACTTCTCTAACAGAGCTGCAGTCCTGACCGATATGGTGGGTTCAAGGTGCCCAAATCAGGTCCGATGGACGGGACAAGCGGAAGCAGCATTCCAAGACATTTGCACCGCCTTGAGCAGGGATTCTTTATTGCATAATCCTGATTTTAACCAACTGTTCATTCTCCAGACAGACGCTTCGGATAGAGGCCTGGGAGCGGTATTATTGCAGGGTGCTCCTGATGTTCGGCGACCCATTGCTTTCCTCAGCCGCAAGCTCTTCCCCAGAGAACTCCGTTATTCCATTGTGGAGAAAGAATGTTTGGCGATAAAATGGGCTTTAGATTCTCTGAAATATTATCTCTTGGGAAGGGAATTTGTCCTGGAGACGGACCACAAGGCCTTAAAGTGGCTCCAAACAATGAAAGACACCAACAGCAGAATAACACGTTGGTACCTGGCCATGCAGCCTTACCGCTTCTCCATCCAACATGTCCCTGGCAAAGAAAATCTGACGGCGGATTACCTTTCCCGCTGTGCCAGTGACATTTGTGAAGGGAGGGAGTATGTGATGGCCCGCAATACAGCCACACATCAGTGAGCGGTAATGACTGACACACACACACACACACACACACACACACACACACACACACACACACACACACACACACACACACACACACACACACACACACACACACACACACACACACATTGAATATCTTAGTATTTAGTTTCCCCCATGTAATTTCTGTATTCATAGCATATTTATTTGGTAATAAGACTCAGACACTTTATTCCTCATTTACATATTTATTTTGAGTGGCAGTACATCAGTGGCTGGTTGGAGTGCACACAATCTAGTTTACGTTGTATGGTACACTGATATTAATATTGATTTCTTTGAGTTTAAGTTACCGTTGGGGTGCTGTGGATGGTCGGAACTGTTGACTGATGATCAGCGACTTCCGATTTGCAGTGCGCGTGTTAAGGGCCGGCAGGCTGCACGGACTGCTGTTTTTGGTTCCGCCTGCTGCTACCAATCAGCAGATTGACTGTGGGGGGAATATAATGTTTGGATCTGGGTTTCTGATGCTAATGTCTTGTCTGCTTACTTTGTTTCTTTGTTGACTTAAGATATGTATTTATTATTGTTATAATTATTGAACTGGCCTTGTTGTTGTTGATTTTTGATTGTATTTTGAAGTTTGTGTTTTTTGTCTTCCCCCTTGTGTGTTAATGTGGACTAGTCCATTTGTATAAATGTGTCCCTGATGTGTCATTAGTAGGTCAGTTCAGGTTGGTTCTCACATGTCTTGAGTTATTTGAGTTTTGTTTTGTTCTGTTGACCTTAGTTATAGGCCTAAACATTTGATTTGTTTATTTGGACTTTAGTTTCCTTTGTTGAATCTTTTGTGTAGAAGCCTGAGTTTATATTAAATCATTTTTTGGGAAACTATTTTTCATTGCCTTCCTTACCTTGACTGTTTGGTCTCTTACAGGGTCAAACACAGTATTAGTATGGTGTTCCTAATAATCCTTTAGGTGAGTGTATGTCACAATAGGGAAGAAAATCTATCTAATTTTCATGCCGACATTAAACGACCTCAAACGAATATAGAAATGACATAAAATTAGTAGGTAGAAAAGATGCATACTCAGTTCTACTAACAATAATAATTTGAAAGAATTTCATTTTGATAAAAGTTTTGGGGGCGTAGCCCACCCCAGCACCCTACTATATCCAGTCCTGAATTTCATTATACCAGCCTCTCTTTGAAAATGTTCCCTTCATACTTTATGTTCCCCACACACAGGCTCATAAGTTCTTGTTAAACCTCACCTTTGGAGGTGAGATCGTTCAGCTATAAAATGAGTGCAGGAAGTCATGACCCATTTCCTCCAAATCCCATAAAGAGGCTGACAATAGGAGACATGCTCAAAGAAAAGTCGTTGTTCTCTCTCCAGGCCTAAGATGATTAATAGGTGGCAATCTCTTGCTTTGTCTGAATGAGAATCGTTGTATATTGCTTTCCAGGATCCTCTCACTATGAGCAAGTCCTTATATACGAGTGTTTCTCAGTATGAAGGTCCTGGGGGGTTTTGCTTTGTACAGAAATGACAAATGACCCTGTAGCCAGTTCCCACTTTCTTTGCTACCCTCAGGCAAATGGTTTATTTTTTTCTGCTCAGAGTTATGCAAAGTTTGTTTATTTCCAGATGAATAATACTGTCTGAAAATATTGTGTTGTGCATCATTTTAATTAATACTGTTTGTATCATGTCTTTTTAAATTTTCATGGATAGTTTGAGAGTACACAGTAAAACAATCAAGTTTAAACTAATCTGAACTTTCACAGAGCTTGTAAAATCTAAATGAAGCCATATACACCGATCAAGCATAACATTATGACTAATATTTTTGTTGGTGTTTTTTTGTCGAGGCATGGACTAGACCCCTGAAGGTGTGCTGTGGTATCTGGCACCATGTTAGCAGCAGATCCTTTAAGTCCTGTAAATTGTGAGGTGGGGCCTCCATGGATCAGACTTGTTTGTTAAGCACATCTTACAGATGCTCGATTGGATTGAGATCTGGGGAATTTGGAGGCCAAGTCAACACCTCAAACTTGTTTTTGTGCTCCTCGAACCATTCCTGAGCCATTTTTGCTTTGTGGCAGGGCACATTATCCTGCTGATCCCACAGCCACCAGGGTATACCATTTAAGGGTGTACATGGTCTGCAACAATGCTTAGGTAGGTGGTACGTGTCAAAGTAACATCCACATGGATGGCAGGACCCAGGGTTTCCCAGCAGAGCATTGCCCAAAGCATCACACTGCCTCCGCCGGCTTGCCTTTTTTCCATAGTGAATCCTGATGCCAGGTAAGCGACACTCACGCACCCGGCCATCCATGTGATGTAAAAGAAAACGTGATTCATCAGACCAGGTCACCTTCTTCCATTGCTCCGTGGTCCAGTTCTGATGCTCACGTGCCCACTGTTGGAGAGCCCTTTAATATGCCATGGTCAAACTTCCTGTTTCCAAAAGAAATGACAGAAAAGCAGCAAAACCTGTAAAAACATTTTTATGCTTTATTCCTACAGAAGTATTTTAATAGATTTAAAAGATCAGCTATTAAATGTAACACGGATAGTCCTGAACCTTTCTATACTTCATTCAATAGTTGTGCATTGATGCAAAAATAATCAAAGACTCTGTGCTCTTTTATTTATAGCTTCAGAGTAGACATGACCGCACTGACTGCTTTATCTCTGCTTCCTTTCACAGTTGAGAAGTCTGGGACATTGAAATAACCACCCTTGAGTCACATCAATACAAGTTATATGAAGTTTACCTCATAAAACATCTTTCTTGATAAGTTTTTTTTTTTTTTTTTTTAAGAGTTCCACCAAAAGTCATATATGTTTACTCACCCTCATGTTGTTTCAAACACTTTCTTCCATGTATAACAAAAGAAGGCAATGCAAGATTTCCTAATTTATCCTTTTGCATTTCACTGAAGAAATAAAGGTAAATGAATGATGACAAAATATCATTTTCAGGTGAGCTTCCCCTTTAAATGATTATTTGTGCCATCTTTATTAAATTTCCGACTTTCTCCCTAATACGGCCCCTGCATAAAGCAGTCAAGGATCCTCTTGCAGCAGTCTCTTAAATCATGTGCAGAGTAAATGACAGAAAATGATTACATTTCTTGCCAGGCGTGGCACTGCATTTTCACCCTGCTCTGAAATACTAATCATAGTGACTAAATGATGGAGAGTTTTGTCTAGGCGAGCAGTTTCATAAAGCATAGTTCCTTCAATGATCAATAAATAATTATTTATAGAGATGTGGGGAAATATATTCACGGCAATCTGCGGATGGTTCTGTTGCTTCCTGATGATCCAATAGAAGTATCTCATGCCAGAGATGGTTTGCAGACAGTTTTTCTCCTCACCATTTGCAGTATTCACCTTGCCGTGGCAGACACTCCGTTATTTCAGACAAACACACCATAATTTGTTTGGCCTGCATTCTCAAGATTGGTTCCTGCCTCTCAGTGGAGACAAATGATTGTGTTCTTTTTTCTGACAAGCAGTCAATACTTCATTTTGTTGTGTCTCCAGGAGATGGTTTTAGACATTCAAGGTTTTTCGGGTAAAGGTCTGCAGTGCTTTGCAGTAGACCTGATTCAGCTAGTCTTTTCACCATTTAAAAAACTAGTAGTTGTTAAAGTCTAAAAAGCACTTAGCACAAGATAAGCATTGCCAAATAAAGAGAAGAAGTAAAATCCATACAGAACTCTTGTAGCATTTTGAATGATAATCAAGTTTGACAAAGAGAGTTCAACTAAAAATGAAAATCTGCCATTTTTACTCACCGTCATGTCGTTTTAAACCTGTACAAGTTTCTTCTGTGCAACATAAAACGAGAAAGTTTGATGAGTGTTGGCTCCAGGAGATATTAGCTTTGATACAAAGATGCAAATGTAACTTATGCACAAATTTGGAATAGACCTATTGCATAAAACATTTGCGAATAAATCACCCCATGTGTTCACGAGAATAAAATCATCACTTCCTGGGAAATTGATGCGTAATATCTGTAATAAAATGGAAGTTGCTGCAATCGGGGAAGCCACTAAGCTCTTTTTTTCTACATCATAAATGACTAAACACTGGCATGTTATCTTGCGTTCAGATACAAATAATAAGACATACTTATAAGCTTATATACTTACAGTATAAGCTGTGATCCACAAACAACAGATTGTCCTGACAAAGTGGGAACTGCTCCATTTCAGGAGAAGCTTTTGTGCGTAGCCTGCATTGTGGTTCTGGAAGCTGTTCTCTGTAAAATATGCATCACACAGATAAGTGTTGGGGTTGTAATGTTCAGGAACAGTGTTAAAAATCAATTTTAGCCACTCTAAGTTCGTCAGCTTTAGGAAGGTCAAAGAAATGAGTTTGAGTAGAAAAAACAGCGTCTCTTTAACATAGCAGCAGCTCAACCAGGCCTCGTCCCCTTTTTTTGTGTATTCTGTGGGTGGGGATTATTTAAATGAGTAACATTGTGACTTCATAAAGCCCGGGAAAAATGCGTTGTAGTCCAAACGAGTCGTTCGTTGTAGTTCTTGGAAAGTGGATTCTGGATAAAGTCCCGACCGAACTTCCCGACCTCAAATGTTGTGGGCGGGGCTAAGTTCGGCTTTCATCCAGGCTAGACTTTGAGCTTTGTAACCATGGCGGCAGTGGCTCAGTGGTTCGTGTAAGTTGTCTATTAACCTTCACTCAAAAAAATGATACGTGGGATTTACTTAATTTTTTTATGTCAACAGGTTCCATGTAATTGGGTTATGTTGAATTCAATTAAAATAGTTTATTTCAGTAAACTTAAGTTTTTTACGTAAGGTTAATTCAATGCCATTTAGTTAAATCAGGTTAACATTCTTAATTTTGTCCAAAACTATTCAATTTAATTATTCTAAAATGAATATAAAAATCAAACCAAAACAAGTTATCCAGTTTAATTGATTCTTTTTATTTAGTGAAATACTATTATTACAACACTTACAAAACCTTTTACAAGGTCTTATTGGCTAGCCAGAAGATGGTTTTGTTTCATCCATGGCGTGCCCAAAGTAGTTGTTTTTTATTATTAAAACAACTTTAATTGTTATTAGCAGGTCCTCACCCCAAGCCCATGCTCTACACTTCACCATAATAGTAACCTCAAAAAACACTAACATAACAAAAACTTTTAAATACCAACATAACAAAACATTAAGCTTTAAAAAGTCTCTCCTGATGGCTGACACTGCCGTCGATGAATGAATGGGTGAATGTGAAGCAATATGTAAAGCGCTTTGGTGGCCATGGGTCTGTTGAAAGCACTATAAAAATGCAGTCCATTTACCATTTAACTGAAGTTGAAAAAGTGAAAAAGCATAATCTGAACAACTGCAAAATACGATGGCGGAATGCTCTCTTAAATGGATAGGACATGGATTTTTTATTATTATTTTAATGTCCTTTGAGGTTCACTTATGTGAAGATATATTATAGCCACAAGAGCGGATCCTGGCCCCTGTGCCACCAGGTTGCGATTACAAAACTCAGAGCCACATGCTGAGACAAGTCAATGGATTTCGAGGAGTTTCATTTCCACAATTCACCCCTGCAACCACATTCAATCTCCACATTGTGGTGTTCCCTACAGAGAGATGCAAATAGGAATGCTGACATGATTCCCTAGTGGTGATGCACTAGGTAATGAAATGAAGCGAACACTCTTGAAAACAGATTATGGGGAAAAGGAAAAAACCTTTTGTTCTAGGTGTATTCATGAGATTCACTTCAGGATTACTGGAGGACAGGATATTTATATCTCTTTGTCAGCAAAGAAGCTGAATATATTTCTCGGCTTGATTGGTTTAGGAATCGAATCATGCCATCAACTTAAACTGAAGAGGAAGGTCAAGAGTACTTTTTATCACAGACAATTAAATATATGGTCAAATAATATCTTGACATGTCTGCTTTATATTGCTATATGTGGCTAAGGAATACTACGTACCCCTCATTCTCTTCGAATTTGTGGCACATCTAAGGTGTTTATTCTAGGTAGGCTATGATACTTGCACTTAGAGTGAGGAAAAAGACAGCATTTGTTCTCTGTAAACAGACACGTCTCGACGCCGCTCCAGTTTAAGAGGATGACTGTAGCTTTCTGAAACGTCTAAAGAAAAAGTGCCTAGGACAAAACTCTGGCTCTGGATCAACCAGGTGCAAGAGAACAGCTCGCTTTCCCCAGTCTCAGCTTTTTTGTCAAATGATCTGTTTCAGTGACTTACTCAGCAATGCTCTCTCACAGGTTTAGTCTTGTTGACATGAAAAGGAATCACAAAAGAACTCGGTTAAAAGAAAATAATGTCGATGTGCAGTGCACGGACGAAAATAATACAAACATACATATTGTTTATCTTTTTCGTTATAATGTATGTGTGCAATGCGGGAATGTATAGCAAATTTTTTAAAATATTTTTATTTATTATTGATGAACCTGAGACTTGCTCAAGTTCACAAATCACTGAATCAGTCTAGTAATAAGAAGTCAAAATCAAAACATAAATACAACAAAAACAGGAAAATACAAGAAACAGCGCAGTATAGGGGAGACCTAGCCTGGATGCCAGCCGCATTTAGCTCTGCCCACAACATTTGAGGTCAGGAAGTTCGGTCTGGTCTTGATCCGTTGTGGAGCAACTATGCTCGAACCAGAGATGTTTGGACCAATCAAATTGTCAGGGCGGGCTTTATACGATGATGGACAGATGATCAACAGTAACGCAATCATTCAATTCACCAAAGAGCGCTTGGGGTTGAATTCTTTTACTAAACTGAGAATTTGTTAATATATGCATTCACCTTTAGTATATCTCTCAAAAATGATGATCGCATTGGCAAGTACTCCGTGTATCCTTAAATTTACTTACAACACCGGCAAAGATCGTTTACACTCATCTTCTTCTTTTACTTCTTCCAACGTGCGTGCAGTTGATTTCTGTTGACAACTATGCGTTGTGCAACATACATCACTTGATGATTGGTTGTAGCTCTATCCAATTGAGTGCAGAGGCATTTTCTTTCCTGGTTCGGTTGAAACAAGCCTCATAATCACAGCCCAATGGAGCAGTATCAGACTCGAGCCCTGTCCACACGCATCTTTTTCTTTGCAGTTTGGCCGTTTGTCCACACGCAAACGCAGTATTTCAGTAACACTGAAACCAAACTTTTTTGAAAACTCCTGCCAGGGTGAACATTTTTAGAAACTCCGGTTGCAGTGGTGTTTTGTGGACAGTGAAACCGGAGATTTGTTCGCTTGTTTCGTCAGAACCGGAACCGGCAATAAAAAAAATCCAGGCTTCTGATTCGCCAACATGGCTTTGCGGTTAGGGTTATATTGCCACCTGTTGGTTTGGCATGCTCTTGACCACGGTTCATAGCGTGTTTTGTGTTTTCATGTGAATTTTCTTTTTAAACGGAGGAGGGAAAAACACCTGTGTACGTGTGGACTAGGCCTCATATTCTGACTAGTATCTGAGTATGACGACGTCAGGCTAGGGGAGACTAGGGAGTGTTGTAACACTCAGAAAAGAACTGTGATGATGTTAACAATATCATACACTCCTGCCTCCTGCACTCCTCACTCCACTTGCCTCACAGGACAAGTGGCATGTTACTGTGAGCAACATTTAACAACCAAAAAATATATATTTTTGAGGTAAAACATTTGTATCAAGATACATTTTTGAGCAAGTCTACAATTCAATCATTGTATTGTAGATAGTTATTTGACTTGCATAATCTAAAGTAGCAATTTCTGTAGTTTAATTTGATGCTTTGCATTCATGCCAACTTCAAACCCACATGCTAAAACAGTTTGCTAAGTTATGGCTGTTTGTGGTGGGGATAACTGTAGCAGTTCATTAAAAATGTTACAACAAACCCCTTATGATAAGTCCAGTTCCCTTTCGAGAGTACTCTCGTATTGTGTTTAGCTAAACGCTAGGGGAATTTCCTTTCCTCGAGAGTTTGAAGCAAATTTTTATCCTAAAAATACCATGTAAAACGCAGTACAGCTGCACAGCTCTCAGCAGGAAGCAGCTGCGCACTGATTGGCTGTGCCACTGCAACTGCAGGAACCTATGGCGAGAACGCTGGGCGGGAAGGACCAGTCAGGTCCCTCTAATATTCCTGCCACAAGGGGCAGCAGAATTTGCATAGCCAAGGGTATAAAAGACCCTGTCTCGCCGGGTTCATCAGATTATTTTTTCTTCAGCAACTCACCTCGCTGAGCTCTGGATTGAAGCCTGCCGTCGACACGCACCCAGCGGAACTCTGTAGCCTGAGGACGTCGGACTCTCCGCCTTCAGCCTGCCTTCCAGCTGCGCCATCCGGCACATATCCTTTATACCAATCCGTGTGTTTGCCGTTGCTACACACTCACGAAAAGCCTGCGCCTCGTGTAGAGGTTTTCTTTCGGACGAGGATCGGCACATCATCTGTGTCTCATGTCACGGACGAGATCACGAGCAGGCCGCACTCAACCAGGGTAGCTGCCCGGAGACCCTTGTAGCCCTTCGGGCTCGGCTCACCAGTTTCCATCCGAATCCCGTCCCTTGTTCTCAGCCTCTCGAGCCGCGTAAGAAGAAACGCCGCGACCAGAGGCCCCCGGAGTGCTCTGACGAGCACCAGCCCAGCCCACCAAGGCAGTGGCACGGCTTCTAAGCCCGGACAGCATTCCCGCTCTACGAGACCGCTGTCACCCAGCAATGTGTCGAAACCCGAGCCACCGAAGCCGTCCTAACCAGAGGCACAAAGAGAAGGTGGATAATACCCGCTTCGGCCGGTTTACCACCTCGCTCTCTTCCAAAATGTTCCCCAGCTCCCTTCAACCAGGTGGCTGCACACATTACATACACAGCCAACAAGCCCGCAAACAAACGTGCTCGCCTGTACACAAACGCCGTTTTCACGGCGACCCATATGAATCACAAAAAGGGTTTTTTCTCTGTAGGCAGTGTGCCAGCATTAAAGCATGTACCCCTACACTCAATCACTCCCCCATGTTCCCCAGCCCCCTGCACTCAGGTGGCTGGAAACACTATCCTCACAGTCAACGAGCCCGTACTCAAACGCGCTCGCCTGTACACAAGCACCAATATTCTATGTCCCCCGGCCCCCTGCACTCAGGCGGCAGGAAACAATTCTCTCGCAGTCAGAGAGCCCGTGAACAAACGCACTCTGATTAGCGCCACTTTAACACAACATTATCACCCTGTTACTCAGCGACTCGACCACACAAATTAATTCAGCCCCTGGCTTCGAAGGCCGAGGTCTGGCAGGCCATTCCCGGCATTTCAAAATGGGTGTTGAACATAATAGAACAAGGTTACTCGCTACAGTTTGCTCGCAGACCACCGCCCTTTCGCGCCGTGGTAGAGACAACGATGAGAAGAAACACAAGTCACGAGTGAGTCAGGCTTTTACAGTCGTTACTTCCTTGTACCAAAAAAGGACGGTGGTCTCAGGGCCATTCTAGATCTCAGACATCTAAACAAGGCCCTTATGAAGCGCCCGTTCAAAATGTTGAAAATGAAACAAATCCTCGCGCACATTCGCCCGGGAGATGGGTTTTTCACTGTAGATCTAGAGGATGCCTATTTCCACATACAAATAGCCCCTCATCACAGGCCATTCTTGAGATTCGCCTTCGAGGGGAAAGTTTACCAATACAGGGTGCTACCCCCGCACGTTTACGAAGTGCATGGAAGCGGCGCTAACCCCACTGAGGCTTTGGGGGATGAGAATTCTCAACTATCTCGACGACTGGCTCATAATAGCTCAGTCAGAGATACAGTTATTGAACCACAGATCTTGGCTTCTCAACCATTTGAAATGCTTGGGCCTCAGAATCAATGTGGCAAAGAGCTCATTGTCTCCCACACAGAACGTTTTGTTTCTGGGAACAGTGTTAGACTCACTACAGATGAACGTGCGACTGACATCACAGCGCGCTCTCTCTGTTCAGAACCAAGCGGTTTCCCTCAGGTCCGGTGCATACACTCCTCTCAAACACTTTCAGAGGATGTTGGTCCTCATGGCCTCGGCGGCGCCAGTCCTCAGACTAGGTCTGTTGCACATGCGCCCTCTACAGCGCTGGCTGAATTGCCGCGTTCCAGCTCACGCATGGCTCTCGGGCCGATTACAAATCAAGGCAGACCACAGCTGTGTGTTGGCTCTGGCTCCTTGGAAAAATCCTGTCTAGTATCAGACTGGCGTGAGTTTGGGCACTGTTACGAAGTGGAAAGTTATCTCGACAGATGCATCCAACCTAGGTTGGGGAGCCCTTCACGAGGGCAGGCCAGTCTCCGGTCTCTGGTTAGACTCGGAAAAGAGCCTTCACATGAACTGTCTAGAGATGAAAGCGGTCACGCTATCGCTAAAAGCTTTCCTTACGTACATAAAGCACCACCATGTCCTGATCTGAACGGACAGTGGTGGCCTATAAAAATCGCCAGGGCGGTCTAAGATCTATTGGTCTGCACACAATGGGGGAAAGAGTCCTAATATGGGCAGAGCACAACCTGAGCTCGCTGAGAGCGACTCATGTGCCAGGCATTCTGAATCTGGGTCCGGACATGCTGTCCAGGGGAAAAGTGTCCCCAGCAGAGTGGTCTCTTCACCCACAAATGATTCAGAGAATTTGGGGCATGTTTGGCGAGGCAAAAGTGGATCTTTTCACCTCACAAGACAATGCTCAATGCCTAATATATTTCTCCAAGCACAAGGACGCATTGGCCCACGAATGGCCCAGCCTTCCTCTTTATGCTTTTCCCCCAATCTCAATGTTACCTCAGGTCATAGAGAGGATCAGGGAGAGCGAATGCGCTGTGCTTTTAATAGCCCCGCTTTGGAGAAATCAACCATGGTTCTCACTGCTAAGTCGGATGTCAGATACAGCCCCGTGGCCAATTCTGCTGAGGAGAGACCTCCTCATGCAGGCGAAACGGCAGATCTGGCATCCCCGTCCCGATCTATGGGCGCTTCATATTTGGCCCATCAACAGGTACATCAACGGGTACCTCTCTGAAAGTGTATTAAACACTATTTCTGAAGTTAGAGCCCCCGCGACCAGGCGGCTCTATTCAGGCAAATGGTCAGTCTTTTCAGACTGGTGTAAAGCATGAAGCCTGACCCCACATAATTGTGAAGTGTCAGAAGTGCTCACTTTTTTACAAGAGCTACTGGACGCGGGTCGTTCCCCCTCCACGCTCAAAGTTTATGTGGCTGCTATAGCAGCGTACCACATTCAAGTGAACGGACTGTCACTGGGGAAGAACGATCTTATCATGCGCTTCCTTAAAGGGGCTAATAGGCTTCACCCACCTCGCCCCCCTTCAGTCCCTATATGGGACTTGTCCACAGTCCTGGATACTATGAAAAGCTCAACATTTGAGCCTCTGCATTCAGTGAGCTTAAAGCTCCTGTTAGCAATCACATCAGTTAAGCAAGTGAGCAAGATCTCAGCTGCCCTATAGGCCCATTCTACTAGAGGCATGGCCTCATCATGGGCTTGGTCTACTGGCATTTCTCTGAATGATATCTGTGCGGCGGCAGGCTGGGCCTCCCTGTCCACTTTTATCAGGTTTTATAATTTGGATGTCCCTGCCTTACAGGCTGGGCTTCTCGCTGTGTAATACATATCAACCCCTTACGGCCCGACAGTCTGGTCAGGGTTAAGTATTTGTATAAGTCATAAGCACATTCCTTACATGACTCGAATTGTCTGGTCATTCAATATTCTTATCGGCCCGACTATGTCTGGTCTATACACATATCTTGTGTGTTATTCTCATTAAATAGCCCGACTCAGGTCTGGCTCATATTGGGGACTTCTATGAATATCATATTTATGGGCCCACTTAGGTCGGCCTGGGAATGGTGTCTTCAGGCTTTCAGAGCCGTTAAGCGAGCACGGCGTTTTGCATTGGGTCCCCTAGCGTTTAGCTAAACGCAATACGAGAGTACTCTCGAAAGGGAACGCTTCGGTTACTTACGTAACCTCGGTTCCCTGAGAAGAGCTTGCTTGCCGTGCTTCGCTTGCTCAGGGAGTCGCTTCAGTCGATTAACCTGACGAACCTGGCGAGACAGGGTCTTTTATACCCTTGGCTATGCAAATTCTTCTGCCCCTTGTGGCAGGAATATTAGAGGGACCTGATTGGTCCTTCCCGCCCAGTGGTCTCGCCATAGGTTCCTGCAGTTGCAGTGGCACAGCCAATCAGCGCACAGCTGCTTCCTGCTGAGAGCTGTGCAGCTGCACTGCGTTTTACAAGGTATTTTTAGGATAAAAATTTGCTTCAAAATCTTGAGGAAAGGAAATTCCCCTAGCGTTTAGCTAAACGCAATACTCGTTCCCTCTTATCAGGGAACTGAGGTTACGTAAGTAACCGAAGCGTTATCAATCACATCTCCTGTTAAGTTTTTTGTTGCACATTGAGGGATTTATGTGGTAAATATGTTTCCGTCATAGTTGATGCACATATCTTATCAGATAAAAAACATTAATCAAATCAAATCACTTAATTGTCACTCAACCATATACACAAGTGCAACAGTAGGTGAAATTCTTAGGTGCAGTTCCGAGCAACATAACAGTCATGACATGTACAACATTTAAAGCAACATCAGATTACAACATCTGATGTGCCCACAATTACTCACAGCACAGTAAACTCTACAATCAACAATAAATAATTTACACAATGTGAGTGTAGTTCTCACAGCTTTAAACAATATACACATACTTACAATATACATATACTTTAAACAATATGCACTTAACATACATTAAACAATATACATTAAGCTATAATAATAATAATATACAATGTACAGCATCTCTCCTCCTCCCCTTCTCCTCCTTTTTGTACAAGTTTGCCTGTTATGGGGGGGCAATCGGTGCTCGAGTAATATCCTCTCCGAGCCCCTCTTTTCTTTTCACTAAGATTATATGAGCACACAAACTCGTGAATTACAGTTAATTAACTATATTTGCTAATAGGTGCACTATTTGCAATTAGTGTAAATAGACACACTGATTATTATATGTATTATTTACTTAATAAACAGGTATTTCGAGCAGCAAGATGGAGTATATAGCAAAACTATAATAAATGTATTGTAAATTGTTATTTTTGAATAACTTCTGTGGTTTCAAATTGGGCGTAAATACAGGCTATCTAATAAATTACGAGTTTCACAGCCTGTTTGATATGTCTATTTCTCAGAACATTCTCTATTCAAATAACAGTTCAATAGACTCAGCAAACTGCCTTTGAGTTGTTTGCTTGAGAAATCATATCCAAGGTCTGGTGAGTGCATTGGAACTCGCTGCCTGCAATCAGCACAAATTGGAAAGATGGGCTCTGAACTTTTACTCCTTAGTCAAAAATCCCTGATCTGTGAAAAGACTTCTTCCATGAGAGATTGGATTTTAACTTCCCCCACACCTCAAATAGAGTATTTCTTTGTCTCTAAATCGCTCATCCATTCACTCCCACACATTAGTGCCACTGACAAGCTTAGCTCCGGTAAAAAGAAGAAGAAAAAAACCTTTTCAGTTGCTGCTGTTATGCAGATCTGTTTCAGCTCTGTTATCTTAAACTACAAATTCCAAACAACACAAAAGTTGTTTATCTTTATTAAAGAGGGGAATTAAAGGAAATTGACTTGTCAAAAATGATTTAGTGCACAGGCATTTCAGTTCATTGCTTTTTAGCACAGCTACAAGGACGGAACAGAGGAGCTGCGAGATAACAGTTTTCAATCCTATGGATCCGTGATCCTAGATGTTTAATTAACACTAGATATTTGATATAAGCAACATTACCACTTTTTTTTAGCATAGCTAAGAATTATTTCGACATATTTAAAGCCTACACTGTCAACCAGGCAGTTATATAGTTTGACAGCTGTAGGCACACACTCTGTATTGACAGGGGGAAAATGAGTCAGAGCAGTTGTTCTGCAAGTACAATCTGAATCTTGCATGTATATAGGAAGATTTTATTTGCTACATTAGTTTTGAACCAAGCTCTTAGTCTATCATTACACAGTTTTTACAATCCTGTGTAAATGTTTATGAAGAATAGAAATACATTCACCTTGAAATACAAATCCATATTTACTCACTATAATAATAATAATAATAATAATAATTAATTACATTTATATAGCGCTTTTCAAGGTACTCAAAGCGCTTTACATAGAAGGGGGGAATCTCCTCAACCACCACCAATGTGCAGCATCCACCTGGATGATGCGACGGCAGCCATTTTGCGCCAGTACGCCCACCACACACCAGCTGATTGGTGGAGAGGAGACTGAGGGATGATGCCAATCGTATATATATGGGGATGATTAGGAGGCCATGATGGACAGGGGCCAATGGGCAAATTTGGCCAGGATGCCGGGGTTACACCCCTACTCTTTTATCGATGGGCATCCTGGGATTTTTAATGACCACAGAGAGTCAGGACCTCGGTTTAACGTCTCATCCGAAGGACGGTGCTTGTTACAGTATAGTGTCCCCATCACTATACTGGGGTTTTAGGACCCACACAGACCACAGGGTGAGAACCTCTTATCATGAAATACTTAAAATGATTTAAAAACATGCAGCAATATCTCTTCTGCCAGACAAATGTATGTGCCGGATATCTACTGTATGTACAAACATAGATGTCCAGCATATATCTTATTTTTTTCTTGGGTGTAGTTTGCCTCTGGCCATGTCTTTCTCATTAAAACTGTTTATTCTCTTTGCGAGCCAATTAAGTCACTCATGCAAAGATGCATAATGAATATTTAATTATATAAACAGTGCTTTTTGAATAGCAATTTCTAGCTTACAGCTCACTCAACTAATAGGCTTTTAGAAAATTATTTTAGAAAAACATTTTGGTGGCATTAACATGTTTCCTGCTTTATACAGCAGTCACCTTTTCTATGCATCCTCTTGACACTGAGCATCACAGGAACATTAGCTCTTTGAGTCCTATACCAGTAGATCTTTCAAGGTGCCTTGAGGAAGAGCCTTGTCAAAATCACATCAACTTGTTGCTGGTATACCTCAAGGTTTGGTACTCGGACACTTTCTGTTCTCTTAGGGCATTTTCACACCTGAAAGTCTGCAGACCAAGGTCCAAACCGAAGTTCATGTTTTGATACATTTTATAAATTTGGTTCATTTTGGTTTTGTTTCACATTGCAATTATGCGAGCTGACTAAAGAACTTTACATGACATACTTGCGTCCTCTCGTCATCATCTATGTGGACTGCATCTTGACATTGATTGGTTTGTAAACGGACGTGCGTCTGACGTCAGCGTCTTTGACAAGAATGAATGAACGGACGCATATTGTTGCCACTAGTGAACAGTGCGCATTGCTTGACTATTTCTTTTCATTTCGAATTGTTTAGTTTAAAAGAGGACATTTCAAGCTTTCTATACACATATTTCTCATGTCTGTGAGGCAAGAAGCCTCCTGAGTTTCACTTTATTTATGAGACGTGAAGCAAAGCATGTGATTGCTCCCGCACCTCTACGTCATGATTGTTGTCTGCTATAGGCTATTTGCTTCTTATTTATTAAATCCAGGCAATTATCTGATTAAATGTTGAATTAAGATACAAAGGCTTCCTACAAAACAAAACTTAATGAAGTGGTCCTAATAATTTCTGACCTTCTGTCTTCTGACATATTGCGCATCTTTTCACTTTTCAAATTTAAAAATAACATTATAATTTTTAAACATAAACAGGAACTTCCTGTAAATGGTCTGAAAGTCTGAACCATACAGAAAATGCTTTCACAGATTACCTCTTTTCGTCGGACCAAATTTCGTTTGGTCCGGACCATGGTACGGGGGAGGTTTCACACCTGTAATTTAGATTCAGACCAAACTGAAAAGTAAGAAAATCTGGACCAAACAAGGTAGGTGTGAAAGGGCCCTTAATAACATTGCTGGGACCATACTATCCAGCCACAGTTTCATTTTGGGAAAACATTTAAAAAAGACATTTGGGGGTTTTTTTTTACTTTTGACTGCTGTTTACAGCATTTACATACATTTTTAAATATATTTTGGTGAGAGTAAATCTATTTTTGAACTTTAAACTATTTTACAACTTTAAAATGAAACATATAAGTGCTTAGGTGTTTCCACTATAAAACTGTATAGTGTGGGTTATTGTAAGTCTCCTTCATGAAATAAAAAATATGAAATAACACTATTACATACACTGAATGTAAATAAATATTCATTAATCCATTTTCCACATTCACAGTGGTCGAAGCAGATGAAAACAACACCAATGTCCAGCCCCATCTCGCAGACGTCACGCAGCCAGACCCAGAGCCCAGCCCGTCACCACCTAAGAGCCCCCTGCAGGCTAGAAGCTTCCATCTGTCGTGACGTGTGAGCCTATGCCTGAGTAAGGAAGAACAGCGCCCACCATCACCCCAGAGCCACCACAGAGATTCTGAGCAGGGGTGTGAGCCGGTATCACTGTCAATCGCCGTGGGAGTCCTCGTGGAGCTCGAGGGTATGCAAGCAAGCCCTGTCCACCCTCCTGCCACAGAGTGAGTACTGGCTGGACCTAATGGACAGTTTATATGAGTGTGGAGAAATGAATTCCTTGTGTCCCTTGAACTGGCCAGAATCTTCAGTCATGCTATCCTTCAGCCTCCCTCTCCCACCACCTCTTCAGACTGCCATCAGGAATGCTGATTTTTTTTTGTGGCTTTTGTGCTATTCTCCTCCTCAGTCCTCAGCCATTTCTGCCACCCAGTCATCATTGTCCCTCATGTCACCTCTACCTGCCTGCAGTGGCTTACAGGCGTGATGAGCCTGTGGCTCCACCTCCAGTCTCATAGTGCTCTGTCCCACCTCGACCTGTCATCCTGACTCCTACTCCTGCACTCCTTCCTCTCAACACCAGCGTAGACCATCAGCCATTCTGCCTCACCGGGCTCTATCGGACCGTCAGCTCTACCTGGGTTCGGCTTCAGCCAGCTCAGCCCTCCCTCTGACTCCACCCTCGGTCACTCCAGCTCAACCTCAATGCTCCGCATCCCCACTTCCATCTCGGCACCTCGTTTGCCTTTCTGTTTAAGTTGCTGTTTGCACTTCTCATTTGTCTGTTCACGTTAATGTGAAGTTGTTCACTTGCCTTACTTTTAGATTGTTTGCTTGTATGGATTATTAAAGACTTTTGAACCTGATCTTCCTGTGATTGCTACAACCTAAAAGTCACGACAACCTGTCTATATATGGCCCACATCCCTTGTGACCCAAGTGACTTCATACTAATAGTCAGGTGCACTACTTTTTATCTCTTTATTATTATTATTATTATTATTATTATTATTATTATTATTATTATTATTATTATTATTTAAATAAAGCTATTTACTAGGCTACATTTGAAGGAATCTCACTGCTACTACGGCTCTTCCTTACTGGCAAAATATTGGTGTCTTTTGTCTGATGCTTGTTTAATTTGCATACTGCAATGTGTCTGAATCAATATTTTGTTTCATATTTCCTGTTTGAATATAAAGCATCACAAACAAAAGTAATAAGAAATGCCCAAAGCTTATGAATAATGAATATGTGTCAGCTGAACTGCATCTCCATAGGTAATCAGGCCCTGGGCTTCCAGCAGCACTAAACAAAAGGAAATGGATTGTTCTCTTAAACAGGTGCCTTTTACAGTTTGGTCTTTAAAAGATCATTTTTTACAGCTTTAAATATTAAGTAAATTAAGTAAATGTATATTTTTCTTATCTTAAAAGTGAAAACAAAGCCACTTTTTCAATGAGCTTCAGTCATTTGTTTGTGTTTTTGGTTTGACTATATACAGAGCAGGATTTTAAAAAGTATTCTGACAAATTTCCATTTCAAGGAAACCCGCTTGACAGGTTTTGTCAGCTTTGGTCTTTTTAAACTGGATCATGACATCAAATTTCTTTAATATTCAGGAAAAATGTCAAGAATGAGATATCACTATTTTATACAGAACTTGATGTTATGAGATTTCCTTTTTTTTTTTTGGCCTAGTCTCTTGTTGTTCTGTTGAAGTGTGAGTCTTACCTGCTCATATGAAACCATCCATCTTAAGGGTCGACAGGAATGCAGTGATCCACGCTGTCTTGTTGATATGTGGTACAGAATAACATAGCTTGAATAAATATGGAGCGATGATGTATTTGCGGCCATTACACTGGGAAAGCATTGCCATACTGATAACGGGGGCAGCGAGCAAAGCCCCCAGATCCATCAGAATGGCATTATGGAGCTTTCATATGCAGAATAATTCTACAGACAATTTGTCACAATTCTTCAGATCCATATAAAGATCTGGATTACTGCAAGAGACATTCAGCAAGGCAACCGCCCTGTGCAAAATGGGTAAAACAATCAGTGATTCGCATGTAAAGCTTGTAATATGAACTTGTAAAGACATATTTTAATATGATTATTAATAAATCTATGCTTATTTGTTCTTACTAAAGACATTATGAAGGGAATGACAGAATATTAAAAACAATTTTTATATGAATGGTGCTTATACACACTGCTTTCCAAGTTGTTGCTGTTAGGACGCCATCCCAAAAACTGATATTTTGGTCTAGATATGAATGAAATGATCATTGAAATGTTACTAAAGTAACAGCTCACAAAAACCTTCACAATGTTCTACGTTTGTGCTTTAAAGGGCTCCAAAGTCAAGATGACCTTTGCCGAAGTCTTGACATGGCGTTGTTACCTGAATTTATCGACCGTCATTAATGGATTGGAAGAGCGAACTAAACATATTTATGCATTCACATAAGCCTAATTTATCACTGTGCCATCCTTTCTCCTTCTCTCATTCTGTCTCTCAGGACGTGGATCACCTCTTTCTATAAACACTCGTTCTATAGCAATTATCCATCATGTCAGAGGATGAACTTCAAACGCAGTCGGCAAGCTGCATCTCACACACACTGGGTGATATGCTGATACAGTCTCTGTGCCATGCAGGTAAAAGTAAATCCACGGTTATTTGTTTTTAATGACCCCATGCAATGCAAAAACAAACAAACAAACAAACAAACAAACATGGTATGGCATAAGTAATGCCTGAAGATCAAAGCAAGCATGCATTTTTAGTCTGTGGTATATAATTTTTTCAAAAAAGCTTTTAGGTCATTTATAAGAGTTGACAAAGGCTTGACATTTAAAACTGCTCAGAGAATTTATTAGTGTCATTGCAAATGTTAAGAGTGAATACATTTCCTCAATCATCAGTCTGAATTTATATAACATTATGAAATATTGTCGAGGAGGGGCTGCCTTATTATTTCTCCTCAGCAGCCTTTTGGCCATTTTGGCTTTCCTATGCTTTATTTAGGAATGAGCACAAGACTTCAAAGGTTCCTTTCATCCCGCATCTCTGTCTCTTGACCTTTTGAGGTGACCTTCTTCCATTTGGCCAGTATTGTCATTAAAGCATGTTTTCCTCTGACATTTGCTTTTCAAACAAGCATCCTGATGTCCTCAGTGTTAGGACTTCCAGAGGTTCCACATCAAACAGATACGTGGACAGAACATTTAATATTGGACCTATGAAGTTATCCTCAATATTACAGAGCAATCAGTGTTTGCATTCAAAAAGAAATACCTGAAGGTTAAGAACTCAGCTGACTCTAGGATTTTAAATGTGTTCTTAGCGATTCTCATTTTAATAAGGGTTTTACTTGAGGATACTTTCCAGTTTTGTTCTTCAGCATAAATTATGCACAGTCACACATCAAATGTGAATTTGCAGTCTAAAACGCTGTTGGCCTGTCTGATTTGTCAAAAAGAAACTTTCCAGTTTTGTTCTACAGCATAAAAACTACAGTTTGCCCCCTTAAATATCAATTTGCACTCTAAAAACGTTGCTAACAATGCTACATAAGGACTCCAATGGCCTGTACAATTTTTTAATGACACACAGTTTTACCCCAAATGTGATTTTTTTTTATTAAAAATGTTGCTAAACATTTCTATAAACTGGTCTTTCTAATTAGTAGAGAAGAAACTTTCCAGTTTTGTTCTACAGCATAAATTACACAGTCATACCTCAAGTGTGAATTTGTGCTTTACAATCATTGCTAAAAATTGTTAACATGCTAACAATGGTACATAAACTAAACAATGTCCTGTACAATTTGTAAAGAATGTTCTACATCATAAATTACACACTGTCATACCTCAAAAACGAATTTGTGCTCTAAAATATTGTTAAAGTTGCTATACAATCCTCGCTAAAAGTTGTTAACATGCTAACAATGCTACATAAACACAATGTCCTGGACAACATGTAAAGAATGTTCTACGTCTTAAATTACACAGTGTCATACCTCAACACAAATTTGTGCTCTAAAACATTGCTAAAAGTTGCTGACAAGCTACTAGTGCTATATTATGGCTGACTGCCCTGCTGAAAAATCCAGCTAAAACCAGCCTAACATGGTCAGGCTGGTTTTAGCTGGTCTCCCAGCCTGGCCTAGCTGGTTTTTCAGGCTGGTTTAAGAGGGGTTTTGAACACTTTTTAGCTGGTCGGTGTTGGTCTTAGCTGGTCAGTGTGGTCTTAGCTGGTCAGTGTTGGTCTTAGCTGGCCAGTGTTGGTCTTAGCTGGTCGGTGTTGGTCTTAGCTGGTCAGTGTTGGTCTTAGCTGGCCAGTGTTGGTCTTAGCTGGTCGGTGTTGGTCTTAGCTGGTCAGTGTTGGTCTTAGCTGGTCAGTGTGGTCTTAGCTGGTCAGTGTTGGTCTTAGCTGGTCGGTGTTGGTCTTAGCTGGTCGGTGTTGGTCTTAACTGGTCAGTATTGGTCTTAGCTGGTCAGTGTGGTCTTAGCATGGAATCTGATTGATTTGTAATTAGGTAAGATGTTCACCAGCTTTGCTAGGCTGGGAGACCAGCTAAAACAAGCAGACCACCAACTTCCAGTCCAGATTGGGAAACCATCTTGATCAGCTAAACCAGGCTGGGAGATCAGCAAAAACCAGGCAGCTGAACACCAGCTAAGACAGGCTGGGAGACCAGCTTGATCAGTTGAACACCAAACCAGCCTGGGAGACCAGCTTGACCAGCTAAGCCAGGCTTGGAGACCAGCTAAAACCAGTTGAACACCAGCTAAGCCAGGCTGTGAAACCTGCAAAAACCAGTTAAGTCAGGCTGGGTGACCAGCTAATACCAGCTAAACCAGGCTGGGAGACCAGTTTGACCAGCTAATACCAGCTAAACCAGGCTGGGATACCAGCTAAAACCAGCTACTTCCAGCTTAATCCAGCTAAAACCAGCCAACCATTTTAGGCTGGTTTTAGATGGATTTTTCAGCAGGGTGGTCAAACATGTAGCTAAACTCACATTGTAGTGCTAGAAATCCTCCATTGAACTTCAAATTGAATGGCTTTTCAAAAAGCTAGTAATAATAGAGTTAGTTATGCATCTAGAGATGGCCAGACTTTTCTACACTGTCGAAGCACTTTCCAGTACCTGCGGGTGGCCGGTTGTAGGTCTCCATAGTGATTGGAGTGGGTTAATGGCTTTGCTATGGAGAGGAAGTGGAGTGGATTTAGATGAAGCTCTCCACATGTGGTCAATCAATCTGTAATACAGTAAAAGTGGCTGTGAGGACAATTAATCAAGTTCCTGTAAAGTGGCATATGGTGGGTGGAAGCAAAATGTGCAAGAACTATATTTTTCCATTTTCTTTCTTCTCAGCATATTGTATTGGGTGTACCTCTCAGAGGGAGGAACACGCTAAGCATGTAAGTGTGTGTAGTTCAGTGTGTAAGTGTAGTGTGGGCTCCGGAGACAGCTCACCCTCTCCCTGGGTCTCTGAATTACTCCTCAGGTTCTCTCTGCCTGCCTAATGATTTGAGTTTACAGCCCATTGCCTCCCATCTCTGCATGCAGCTCATAATCTCTTTGTAGAGATGATAATTATGGCTTCATAGAGCTTGGAGCTCTTTTCTGAAGCAGTGCCTTGCCGTCTGAGATGGAGTTAATGAGAGAGGCAGAACTGAGTTAATCCATCCTGAGGACTCACTGCCCTGTTTCGTGTGTTTGAGGCCACAAGCAGCTGTGAAATCAGGTAATAAGATACAAAACGCCACATCGTAATCTCCGCAGCTTCTGTTCGGACTGTGATGAGATTCTAATGCCCATTTCTACCTCAGGATTCGGTCTCGTCATAAGAACATGATACAAAATAACAACAAAAACAGTTTACTGGATCTTAAATAAGAAACAACTTTGTCACACTAAGGATTATTTCATCTTCCCTACATTCATTTCCAATGCAGTCATTATTGACCACCCATTTCACACTTTCAAATCATGTCCATTATTTTGATGTGTTCACATAGCAAGTGCCAAAACCTTTACCAAGTTCTGTCTATAGTTGAATTCAAAATGTATAGAATTGCACATAAAATGTATGTTTACTCATTGGAGGTGCACTGTTTTTACAGTAGTTCTGGTTGTTGGCGCAGTAGCTCATCAGGATCGTCATTATTACAAACCTAATTAAGACAAACTGCAGATTCCAGACTGCAGATCCACCACATAATTCAGTAAAGAATCTTAATCTACTAAATCATTGTCAGAGTAAATATTTATATTCCTTCTCTCTGTTATAGTTGTAAAGGAACCAAGACTCAGGCTCAGTTGTGAACCTGCTGTATAGGGCAGTATAGGGAGCAAGGAACAGTGAAAGAGTTCCCTTGTACAGCATAGCAGGAGCTTTCTGTTCCTAGCAATGCTCTGCTGAGCAGTAACAATCCCATGGAGTGTATGAGAGACTGGACATCATTCTCTACCAGGGGGTTGAGGCTTTGCCCTGTAGAACTGAGCATGCCATCATGATTAAAAATCTTACATATACCTTACATTTACACCAGGCGCAATGCAAATACTGCACATATAATAATCACAACCCCGCAAGAAGCTGTTAGTACAGAAGCAAGAAACCATGGTCTGTCACGCTTCAGACTTTCAAAGCAAAAATCCTTCCTGTTACCCTCTGTGTTTGGCCTGAATGTTATTCCTCCATTATGAATGAAATTGTCCAGAAGAGGTTTACCAGTGGAATTTATTATAAAAAGGCCAGAGCTAGCAGCAAATAAACTGTGAAGGCAGTATAACATCTGACACAGACTCCTCTCCAACAGATCCCAGGGTAGAAAAAGTTCACCCAAAACAATTATTTAATTATTGGTGGCTTACTATGCAATTAATAAATGGGGAATGAGGCTTTCGAGACTCAAGAAGACACAAATTCACCATAAAATATAAGTAGTTAATATGATTTGTGTGCTATGTTCCAAGTCTTCTAAAGCCACACAATAGTTTTGTAAGATGAAAAGTACTTCAACTAGATCACTGAATCAATGAGCTGAACACAAAAACAGATTCAGTCCGATTAACAAATGAATCCTTTTAGGCTGAGTTTTCCAAAAGCATTGTAAGTCTAAGCCTAGATTGGAGAGACTACTAGAGTCAAAAAGAGTTTCTACAGTCGACATAGGCGTGCGATGCTTTTGGGAAAAGCAGCACAGAACAGTTTTATACTGAACCAACCTATTCATTAAAAAAAGATCAGACTCGAATGAATGATTCGTTCATGAATCATGAACTCACCAATGAAAGCCACAGCGAATGTCAAGAGACTTGAGACATGTTTATAAAACAAACACCTCATACTTGAGTACTTATCTGTCGAGTAATAAATAAAACAACTCTTTCATACACATCCTCACACAAACACACATTGATACTAGAAGCTAAACAAATTTGACATATGGCCCTGCAACATATTATGAGGTGAGGCACTGAAAGGACCCAATAAAGTCTTCCAGCTGGCATGGAATATGATTCTGAATGGCTTCTTAATATTTTATCAAGCAACATGGTTTTCAAAGTGCTCACTGAGTGTTTCTACATCTCATTTGCTGTACGCTGTTGCACATGCTTTCACAGAAAGCTGTTTACCCATAAATAACGTATAGGAAATCGCTGGGTCATTATTACATAATCACTGGACAATATTACATCAACCTTGTATTTGTCTTCAACATAAAGTATATGTAATTCAACTGTAAGATAATTTAAAGGATTAGTTCACCTCAAAATGAAAATGTCCTGATAATTTACTCACCCCAATGCCATCCAAGATGTCCATGTCTTTCTTTCTTCAGTGGGAAAGAAATTACATTTTTTGAGGAAAACATTTCAGGATTTTTCTCCACACAATGGACTTCAATTGCAACCAAAATGTTGAACGTCCACATCAATGCAGTTTCAAAGGGCTTCAGATGGTATCCCAGCTGAGGAATAGGGTCTTATCTACTTAAACGATCGGCCATTTTCTAAAAAAAAAATCACATTTATATACTTTTTAACCACAATTGATCGTCTTGGGCTGGTCTGCAATGAGTCAGGCATTACGTAATGGACGCTGAAAAGGTCACGCCGAACGTGGGCGTAAGTACCGCCCCATTGTTTACAAAACGAACGTTCGAAAACTAATACAAACGATTTTTTAACAAAACAGGTAAAACAATGATAAATTAAATAATAAATATGTCATTCAACATACAATACAATTTTACTGATCCTCCTTCTCCACACTTTTAAACAATGGGGCGGTACTTCCGCCCACGTTCGGCGTGACCTTTTCAACGTACGTTACGTAAAGCCTGGCTCGTTGCAGACCAGCACAAGATGATCAATTGTGGTCAAAAAGTATATACATTTGAATTTTTTTTTGAAAATGGCAGATCGTTTTGCTAGATAAGACCCTATTCCTCAGCTGGGATCGCACAGTACCATTTGAAGCACTCCGAAGCCCTTTGAAACTGCATTGATGTGGACGTTCAACATTTTGGTTGCAATTGAAGCCCATTGTGTGGAGAAAAATCCTGAAATGTTTTCCTCAAAAAATGTAATTTCTTTTCCACTGAAGAAAGAAACACATGGACATCTTGGATGGCATTGGGGTGAGTAAATTATCAGGAAATTTTCATTTTGAGGTGAACTAATCCTTTAAGATATAATAACAATGGCTTTCGGAGTTGATATGATTTTATAAATTCAACTGGATGTATTTGGTTGAGGGGGAAACATAGCTATTTGTTGCTTTCTACATTATAATATTTGAAAGAAAAAGCATTTCAGAAATGATAGCAGATGATTAGTGATGCATGGTTTAAGATGAAAAGAGCCTTGAAATATCCAATTTGTGTTTATCAGATTATGTTATGATTCACTGACTCATTCTCAGTAATTGTGCCAGTGTTTTAAGAGCATAATTTTCTGTTGAATGCATTTTACCATTTTTTATTTTAGTTTCGACATTTGGCCCTCTCTTGATTAAATGCATTATCTCTCCCGTCCACTCTTTATAGAGTAAATTACCACAAAGTGGAAGTTTTTATTGAGTTCCTCATCCCATAAAAAATGTATCTGCTGAATGCCTTTAAACCAAATGAAATTGATGAAAAATATACCTGACTGAAAAATATACTGCAATAATGTTTGCCTGCATTATTTATTAAACACTCAAAACGTAAAAAAATATTCAACCTCAGTCAGCAGATCTTTTATTGAAGGACACACAGTCGTGATAAACTCATATTCTTTGGTTGCTTAAAAATGAAAATATCTTGATATTTTCAGGTTTTCAATGACCATGGAAACCCTGATCATTTTTCTTAGAGAACGTGAAATTACATAGCATGGGCAATCACAAGCATGCTGTACCACGATGACAATGTAATCATACTGTCTGAATGGGGATGAAATCCGGACTCTCTGTGTTTTATGGATTTTGAGGAAATGGATTCTCCCAGGCAGGAACTTCTAACATTCTCTTATCTTAAAACTGCCAGGAACATGAATACAAACTAAGCACACAGATTTTCATATCAAAAAATGTAGACTTGCACAAGAGAGATTCCACTGAAGTACCATTGCATCTGTAATATGCGTTTCATGAGTTAAACTGTATGTTGACATAGTCTCACTGTATTGTGCATTATTTCTGAAATACTGTAGCTAAAGAGTATTATTAGTAGCATGTCTTGTTCTCGCTGAAAGTGAGCCTGCTTTCCCACTTTTATCGGAGTATGGACAATCTTTCGCTGGTAAATGAGCTCAGACGCGTTTGAATTGATCAGACCACAGCTTAATTCACTAAAAATCTCTCCGCAGGACAGTATGACCCAACATTAGCATTCTCAATTGATTTTGCAATGTGAAGCCAACATTGGCAATCCAAAATCCTTCCACTATCTAAAATGACTCGGAATATAGAATTTATATTATAATCAAGGTAGCATTTCTCTGTCTTTAATAAACAATAAAGGTTTGTGAATGAATCTCAAACAGAGTGACATATTAAATTTAAGGTTTAAAGTTAATTTAAATAAATTAAAATTCACCCTATCCATTTTCTTAATCATGGTTATATTAAACTAAAACAAAAACTGAACACATTAAAAATGTTTGTTACTTTGAAATAAAATAAACGTTAACAAAAAAAAAAAAGTAATTATTAAAAATAATTTTAAAAATCAAATGAAAAACTATATAAACATTTTAGAAAACAGAAACTTATAACAAATATGGTAAAATTTAAAAAAATAAAAAATAATTCAAAATATTAATGAAACTATAATATTATCTGAATAATAATAAAATAACACTGTTCTAAATGCCTCTTATTGTGAATGATTCATTCATGCTATATATATATATATTGTCATGGGGTGAGGAATCATTCGACAAGGCAGGCTTAGTGAAAAAGGCCCCGGAGGGTGGATTTTATTTAACGTGCACAAAATGAAAGGTGATGAAAGTAGGTGAGCCGGTGTGTGATGGCTGGTGCTCCAAGTGCTCTATGGTGTTCAATCCGTGTGAAAGTGGGTGTCCAAACGTGCTCCAAGTGGGCTGTCGGTCACTCGCTGCTTTCTGGGGAGAACAAAGAGAAAGGTTAATCCAGTGCTTCATTCAGCTCGAGAGTCTGTCTGTCTGTGCAGCATGTGCTGCTTTTATGGCTGTGGCTGATGAGGTGCAGCTGTGACCGATCAGCCCGCGATCAGGACGTGCAGGTGTTTTGTGTCTGTTGCCTCTCTCTCCATGGATCCATCATGTCTTGTTACCACTGTGCAGGCTGGTGGTGGTGGTGTAATGGTGTGGGGGATGTTTTTTTTTTTTGGCACACTTTAGGCCCCTTAGTGCCAATTGGGCATCGTTTAAATGCCACGGCCTACCTGAGCATTGTTTCTGACCATGTCCATCCCTTTATGACCACCATGTACCCATCCTCTGATGGCTACTTCCAGCAGGATAATGCACCATGTCACAAAGCTCGAATCATTTCAAATTAGTTTCTTGAACATGACAATGAGTTCACTGTACTAAAATGTACAATCTTTGGGATGTCTCCATCAAATGCAAGATGCTATCCTAAGATTCTATCCTATTAATATGGGCCAACATTTCTAAAGAATGCTTTCAGCACCTTGTTGAATCAATGCCACATAGAATTAAGGCAGTTCTGAAGGCGAAAGGGGGTCAAACACAGTATTAGTATGGTGTTCCTAATAATCCTTTAGGCGAGTGATATATATATATATATATATATATATATATATATATATATATATATATATATATATATATATATATATATATATATATATATATATATATATATATATATATGAAATCTTTAATCAAAATATTCTAGAAAATTAAAATTGATTTTCCAATGACCTTTCTCTGGTGATGTGTGCAGTCATTTAATCCAATTAAACCCCGCCTCTGCAAGCTCACATTCACCTGCCTATTTTTTTGAGTGCAATGGCCACATCTCAAAATCCAATCAAAAACCAATCCACAGAACCTACGAACCCAGAAGTCCCCGCCCTACATTTTTTCCTTTTCAATAATCTGTTGCATTTGGATGTACATCACAATATGGATGACTTTTTTTTTTGCTACTTCCATGTGACCTTAAAGGAACAGTACATAATTCTGGGTTTTATATCACCATGTAGTTGAAACATGAAATTGTAAGTTGTCACAAAGTGATCACTGGAGGCAAGTGTAGATGAACCCAAGAACGTGTGAACAATCCATTAAACAAACACAACATAAACAAAGCCTTGACACATTAACTAAAATCTTAAACATGAACAGACACTCAGCAGCGGGTTACAACACCAATACTAGTGAACAATCAAGACAATGAACCAGTGACAAACAGAGCATAGTGTCAAACAACAAGACAAACCAATGAGAACACAACACATACTAGGTGTGTTCGACATCGGCTGCGGCCGGATGCAACCGATCGGCGAGAGAAGCCGCTTGCAGGCGGGGAGGAGCTGCGGACACTTTCTGCTTCCTGCAGTGACGCTCGCGCTGTGTTTGCATACTTTATCACAGCTGAAGTGAAATAAATGCAATATTTGTCAAATACACAGATGTTTCAGATAGATTTTTATTCAATACTTTATGCACTGCTTAAAGGATTAGTTCCCTTTTAAATACACTTTTGCTGATAATTTACTCAGCAAAATTTACATAATTTACCCCCATGTCATCCAAGATGTCCATGTCTTTCTTTCTTCAGTCGAAAAGAAATTAAGTTTTTTGATGAAAACATTCCAGGATTGTTCTCCATATAATGGACTTCAATGGGCCCAAGCGGTTCAAGGTTCAAATGACAGTTTCAGTACAGCTTCAAAGAGCTTTAAGCGATACCAAGCGATGAATAAGGGTCTTATCTAGCGAAACAATCCGTTTCTGCGAGAAACAAACGTGGTCATCTCTGAGCTCCGCCATAACTTCCGCTAAGTGAGGTCAAAATACGAGCCTGGTCATAGATGTATACGTAGATGCCTCATTAGCGCTTACACGGATCAGTAGAATGAGGCATCTATGATCGATATATCTATGACCAGGCTCGTACCGTGTGCTCTCTCAAATCGGACAAAATTTTGAACCGGCATGCACTGCTTCAAGTCAGCCACCGTTTGGTCTGTGTAAAGCTGCATCAAGTCAGGGGCTGCGTCCGAAAACCTAGGCAGCTGATTCGTTGCCTCACTGCCTTATCAGACAATGGCTTGTAAGGCAGCGTTTGTGCATGAAGGCACCTCACGAAACTAATTTCGGACAGACTTCTTAGGCAGTGTAAACGTTTAATGATGCACAGCAAAATAGAGAGAGCTTTGGTGAGAACTAAACAAATATTTAATTACTACATTATTAATTTCTCGCTAGAAATGACATCAGAAGTGGAAAATATTGGTAAGAAACTTAAATTTTTACACTTGAACTTGAGCTTCAGAGCAGCATTTCTGCACAGATGAATTTAACAATTTGAGGTATTGGCAATAATTTATTTCTAGCACAAAATTCCTACAAGAAATCCTCCATAATGTAGCTTTAAAAAAAATATTTTTGATTCAAACCAATTACACCGCAACTTCCTGGAAACAGAGTTTAGAAAACAGTTCAGCTACTGGCATGCTACTGTAAAAAGTAGCTAAGTTAGTTAGTTAGTCCCCCAACAGTAATGCAATATTTATATTCTATAAGAACGTCTATCAAAATCAATGCTAAACACAAAATAAGACTATTTAGCCGAGTTTCCAACGCAGGAACTTGCCCCAGCAACTGGGGAATCTGTGTGTTTCGACCACCGGGACCAGGGTCTAAATGAAGTTCTGGGTAAAAATTCCCCCCTCAGAAAGTACCTGCTCGCGACGAAGTAGTTTTTCAAAGTTCAGGAACTTTCAGGGGTGGGTATTACTATTCGAATCAACAATGGAGTTGAAAAAATGCGACCGATGGACTGACAACAAGGTTCAGGCTTTATTAAGCTTATATGCGGAGGACGAAATCCAGCGGGAACTGGAAAGTTCCGTGCAGTCCTACATTTATACATTTTACATTTATGCATTTGGCAGACGCTTTTATCCAAAGCGACTTACAGCAGACAATCCCCCTGGAGCAACATGGAGTAAAGTGCCTTGCTCAAGGACACACTGGTGGTGACCACTGGGATCGAACCAGCAACCTTCTGTGTATCAGTTCCATGGTTTAACCCACTGGACCACCATCTCACACTACATCACTGGACTTATCTTCGCTGCACTTTATCTATCAGGATATGCTACCAATGCTATACTAAGGTTATATGGTTGGAGTTTTGGGTTAGTATTCATTTCAGCATTCTGTAATCAATCAGCACTGTGATGACCAAGGATTTCTTTTGATTCGGCTGAGAGGCGGGATTTGCCAATTGTTTTGATGGGAAAGAAAACACGTCAAAACCATAATCCTCCACGTTTCAACATTCACCAAGTAGGTCAACTAGGTTCCCTTAAAAAGCAATCAGATTAATGCATCGCATGCATCAGGACTAGGGATTCTGATTAAGGAAATTTCACATTGCTCTTCTGGGCAAGAACCAACATTGCTATTGATATTCCAGGCAGTGTCTCCTTCCTTCTGTTACATAGCCGATATACCCTAGACCTCTCATTTTAAATTACAGCCCAATAATATCTCACTGCAGTGGGGGCTGTGGCAGACAGAACGGAGCGTATTCTGTCTCATTGATCTTATGCATAGCTGAGTCATAGGCTCCATGCTTAAATACATTGCCACGGGAAGTCACGGCTGGATGTGTCAGTAGCCAGGTGGTGCAGAGTACATTTATCTGGTTTTAAGGATGTACAGATAAGTTTAGTGTAAAACAAAACGAAATAGCGATTTAAAAACTGTAGGTGCTCTCTAAAGCGATCCGATTATTTCAGCAGGTGGAGCAGAATATAAATAAAGACTCAAGGTCTTCGCATCTCACAGAAGACACACTGTAAGTTCTCACCTTTTTTACCATGATTTCATTAAATCTAAAACCAACCGTGACATTTTCTCTTTTAAGATCAATCATTCATAGATGCTTGGTCTAGATCCCCTAAACATTTTTTGAAGTAATTACAGGCCATGGTCTCTACAGAGAAATTCTCTATCCTTTAATATTTCAGTGTCCATTCATATTTCATGCATTATTTCATGCAGCGGTGGCCCCGCTGGTGTCTCTGTGTACATTTGGGTAAACTAAACAGGTGAAAGTTGGCACGCCAAAGACAAAGATCAAAGCCAGTGCCTCAGGGTAGTTTGCTCTTGATTCCATCTGTTAACGCAATGTTCCTATGATGCTTTTTTCTCCTCGCTTGATCACCCTGAAAGCCCTGAATGGAGTGGGGAGGCTGAGGAGGAGCATCTTTCGATTGCACTCTTTCATTTGAGTTACAACCTGACCATTTAAGAGGATACAACAGAGAAGGGAATTGGAATTGTCTTCAAAACAGTAAGACGTTCATTAAAATGCCTTTAATCTCCCTAAGAAAATAATCACATTATTTAAAGGTTAAAGGCACAATATGTACGATTTTTTGTAATGAAATATCCAAAAACCACTTGCACAGTGTGATGTACACTCTAAAAAAAAAAGGTTCTATATGGCACCAAAAATGGTTCTTTGCTCGTAATCATAGGGGAACCTTTTTAAGTGCTATATAGCACCAATTTTGGTGCTTCAGTGTTTCTTCAGCGGTTCTTCAGAGGTTCTTCACCAGTTCTTTGACTAAGGTGCTATATAGCACCGCTAACTAAGGTGCTATATAGCACCGCTACCATATACAGAACTGTTAAGATATGGTGCTATATAGCACCAAAAGTGGCTCCCCTATGATTACGACAAAGAACCATTTTTGGTGCCATATAGAACTTTTTTTTTTAGAGTGTATTTCATGCAGTTGTGTACTTACATTATCCCAAAAGTCCCCACGGATTTGTAAATCCAGAGAATTTCCTATTTTAAATTATGGCTCGTCCCTTGTCATTGTCGCCTATAAATGACGTAATACCCGCATGTAGAAACCATGGCAACACACGAATGCCGAAGCACACCGCTGTTGTGTCGTTCACTCATCATGGTCAAGATTATCCATTGGAGAGTACAGAAAACCCCCAAAAAACATAAATGTAGATCAACTGAAGCCCCGGGTATACTTCACATTCTACAGATGCGCGCGCAAGCCTTTCAAAGTATATTGCTGCGTCCCAATTCGCCTACTTATACTACGACCAAAAAGTATGTACTCTTTTTGTGAAGAAAAAGTGCATACTTTTGAGTGTGTAGCATAAGAGTACACAAGCTTTGGGACATACTACTTTGTCATCTTTAACGGACTCTGTTGCTTAGTTACGTGCGTCCCATCAACGTTTCAACTGCTCTGTCAATCATCGTCACAGTTCAAATCCTCCACATTCAATTTAATTTCTTACCGTATCGGAGAGAAATGTAGTAGCACGTTGATCTGCCATTCGTGGGTCTTTAATGCAGAGACTCCTCTCATGTGTTTGCAAAGTTAATGGCCAAACGGATCATTACAAAAGTTCTCAATGCTGCTGCAGGTGAAATATAAAGTGGATAATATTGAATAAATATCTTTTCGTCAGATTAAATACTGATAATTGCTCACTCAAACCCCTTTATCTAATCCTCTCTACTTAACCGTCAGACTCGCATAACCGTCATGTTTGTAGTTTTTTAACACTTTTTTATCCGCGTTTGTAATTCTAATCGAATCCTCGTCCATCTCGCAATGTGTTGTGGGCAATATCAGCCGTTAGAGTGCGCATCGATCTGCACTTCGAATTCTGACCGGAAATAGTAGACCATCCGGGAATCTTTGGAATACTATTTTCAGCATACTACGATTTGGGACATACTAATTCTTTTTTCGAATACTATTTAGTATGAATAGTATACGAATTGGAAAGACACGTTCGGAGCGTGCGCATCTAGTGAACTTTTGTTTTCAAGCGCTCAATTCACTCGTGCATGCGCTGTTGTACGGACGCGGACGGCCGAAGTGTACTTTGGCCTTGAGACAAGTGAAAGCGACAGTGAAATTAAATACAGTATGTGTTGCACAAAAATATTTAGTCATTACTTGCAAATACTGTTGGTCTGTTCAAATGAACTTTTAGTACAATTATTTTAAACATGTAAAACTGTGCAGCATTAACAATGACATAAAATGTGCAGGTAATACAAAAACTAATTCATTACCTCATCCGTGAACATGATTTGTGAATTCCATACATCTCTGGATAGTGAAAACGACATCTCCCATCGTTCCACTCTCCTTCATAGTGTCATCAAGCTTCGCCTTTGTTATTGTTTTGAAAATGCGACTATGCTTTAAATATGCAAAAACTTACATATTGTACCTTTAAAGCTACACTGTGTGATATTTTCCCCCATCTAGCGGTGAAAAGGTATATGACCATCCAGTAAATATTAGTTTCTGTTCCTTCCAATTCCGATTTCGTTTTAACTCCTACGGTGGCCGATTTAGTCCAAAATTAACATAGCTTCCAGTTCAATCCAGCAATCCCCCTCTTCACATTCGACACGGTGCCATCGAGTGTTAAAACGTGAAAGGCGAAGCTTGAATTTACGGGTATGTCCCTCTTTGGCTAATGTACTTTCAAGATGGAGGGGCAACATGGCGACCCCCATTCGAACCCCTTACCCGTATGTATTTTTAATGGCATATTATAAACTTACGAGAATACTTTATTATTTGAAAGAAGTAAATATACATTAATGAGCACATATATTTTTGAAAGAACTAAGTGTTTTTAGCTAAGAATAAACTAAAAAAGTTACACAGTGTAGCTTTAAAGAGCACTGTCAGATATTTAATACAGTAAATCACAAACTATTAGGCATCTATCAAGACATTATGTCAAGACTGCTTTATTGACTTGCATATGCTGTCTTATAACTGTTTCATAACTTTAAAGTGAACATAAAATGTATTTCCAACCCATTTTACTAATACAATCTGATGTATTTGAATAATCAACCAGAAATATTGTAGGGAAAGACTTGATTTTATCCATCTGGAATTGATTGGATTGTAAAAAAGTGACTGTTTCGTACCAGAATGGAGTCAGGTTGCTTGAAAGAGCGATTCCTCATGTCATCCAAAAGTCAAAAAAGGTGTGGCACCCATGAGCAAAGAGAGGAGGAAGATTTGAAACTGCCACTGAGATGAATGGGATTGATAATAGACAGTTTTCTCCAGGTATGTCATCTGAAAAGGAGCAACTGTAGAAACAGAGCAAAAAACAAGATTTTTTTTAATTTTGGAATAACATTGTAGAGATTAACTTCACACAATAAACTCTTTAATAATTTATCCAAACCTCATTAATAATTAAAACTTTCATTAGAATGCTTTAGTTTTAAAAGAGGGTTTGTTTAATTGGTGATTTTATGTACATAACATCTCAACGACAGTAATTCCTGCTGTAGTTTGGAGCCAATGGGAGTGCGAGTCAAATCAGTGATCTCAACTGATGTGTTAGGATCCGAAAATAAGTTGCAGGCCTGCCAGGACAATAGGGCAAACATGTAAAGAAACAAATGCAAACCATTTCAAATGTAAATCAAGTTATTACATGATATGACAACAAATTAATTGCATATTTTGGTGAGAAAAGTCCTCAAATAAGGATAGACATTATGATTGTTGAAGACAAGGGAAAAAAACTGGGGGGAAAAAACAGCTAAAACCAACTAAGCTGGTTGGCTGGTTTTAGCTGGTCTCCCAGGCTGGTTTTAGAGGGGTTTTGTTTTGGACACATTTTTTTTAGCTAACCAGGCCGGTCTTAGCTGGTCAAAGTGGGAGACCAGCTAAAACCATCTGAACAAAAGCTTGGACAGCCTGGGAGACCAGCTTAAACCAGCGAAGTCCAGCCAACCAGCCTAGGCTGGTTTTAGCAGGTTTTTTCCCAGCAGGGAGCAATAAACGTATGATGTCAAAATATGAACATAAATATTCATTAATACTGAAATGTTAGGATTACAAAACAAAAACAAAATTACCGTTTTTTTAAACGAGGAGAAAACGTTTCCGTTAATGTTCCATAACTGTTAATTGTCAAAGGCCGTGCGCCCTGCTGAAAAATCCAGCTAAAACCAGCCTAAAATGGTTGGCTGGTCTTAGCTGGTTTAAGCTGGAAGTAGCTGGTTTTAGCAGCCTGGCTAAACTGGTCTCCCAGCCTGATTTAGCTGGTCAAGCTGGTTTTAGATAGTCTCCCAGCCTGATTTAGCTGGTCAAGCTGGTTTTAGATGGTCTCCCAGCCTGACTTAGCTGGTTAAGTTGGTATTCCAGTCTGGACAAGTTGGTGGCCAGCTGCTTTTAGCTGGTCTCCCACCCTGGCTTATCTGGTCAAGCTGGTCTTCCAGCCTGGTTTAGCTGATTTTAGCTGGTCTCCCAGCCTAACTTAGCTGATGAACATTTTACCTAATTAAAAATTAATCAGATTACATGGTCCATATACAGATATACATTATTTGTCTAAACACCCAGTGGCAAAAAAATAGGGACAGTAAGCCAGCCTGACCAGCTAAGACCAGCCTGACCAGCTAAAATCAGCGAAGACCAGCTAAAACCATCAAAGACCAACAATTACCAGCTAAGACCAGCCTGACCAGCTAAAACCAGCAATTACCAGCCTGAGCAGCTAAAACCAGCAATTACCCGCTAAGACCAGCCTGACCAGCTAAAACCAGCTAAGACCAACAATATCCAGCTAAGACCAGTTTGACCAGCTAAGACCAGCCTGACCAGCTAAGACCAGCCTGCCCAGCTAAAAACAATTTCAAAACCTCTCTAAAACCAGTCTGATAAACCAGCTATGACCAGGCTGGGAGACCAGCCAAAACCAGCCTGACCACCTTAGGCTGTTGTAAGATGGATTTTTCAGCAGGGCGTCCAATCATTTTGGCGCTTGGAAGAAGCTAGCCAAATTAGGTGAATCAAATTAGCATTACATTTTTTTTGCATAGTGAACAATTTGGTATTCCCCACTTTATGTCGAATAAAAACCAGTTGGCTTCAACCATTACTGCTGTTTAACTTAATTGGCTGTCAACATCAGCGCGCGCTGCAACATGGTGCGCGTGTCCCCCTGGCTCATGACGCCGTCAAACAAGCCGTGCGCGTGCTGCCGAGCTGTAAACCCGCTGTTAAACAGTGTGGACGAGCACGAGAGACATCCGCACATATCCGAACAGCTGCAGCTTCCTGTCACATAAGATGTGCTGGAGACGCAAAGCCGAAACGTTATACGGGAGATCATTCCGCCGGGCTGTATGAGAGCAGAACCGCCGCCAAACGCGTAAAGGATTTGTGCCTGTTTCTGCGCACGTGGGGATGTTGCGATGGCATGCACGAGGAGAACCAAAACTTTGGTGTCCACGTGCGTGATTTTAAGCGGCATGACCAATATTTTGTGTCTGCTCTACGTCGGATGGATCACCAATTATGTGTCTAATAACGGCAACGTCAAAGTTGCTGGGAGGACGCATGAGAAAAAGTTTGCTGATGACAACAGAGGAGAAACCCTGAGGATTATAGAGAGACTAGACAAGCTGGAGAGTGTTGTTAACCAGCACATACAAGGTAATAATGTTTTTATATGACAACATATGGTTTATAATAATTGCATGTGCTCTCTTTACAGTAGCCTATTAACACAGTCGTACTTGCAGTAGACATGAAGATCAATGCAGGTTTAAAGGGGCTTGCACTTAAGATGCTGATGAGCCTCTTTTATGGCTCTGTTTCTATATGCACCCACATGCATGAATCATATATTTATAGAGATGCATTGGATGTCGATCATAATACTATAGCACCTCTATCTGGACTGTATTAATCTCCTAACAGATCACTGTATTCAGCTGGTGCAGTGTAAACTCAGGTTTATTGCAGCTAGAGAGGAGTGCATAAATTTAGCACTTGGCCAAGTCCTCACGTAAACATCAGTCCCATGGCTGGTGCCATCATGTTGCTTTGCTGGACTCAAACAGGATAGCTGGGCAGTGACGATAACCTGCAAGAGTTTGAACAGCCGCTCATCCTGGATGATTAATCATCATTACTGTTGATGTAAATCTGATTCGGCAGTGTTCAAATTCTGGCCTTGGAATGAAATAAGAGGGTGTTGTCTCCAACATAAACTTCCATTTATGCCTTAACAGGATTTGTATGAGGAATTGTATTACTGTAAGGTATTAATGCACGCATTAATCTTGTTGAGAAGGATTTGGCTGGATTTATGGGATATTTTGGCCTGTACTATAAGTACCGCTCCGGTGCTGAGCTCAAGGTCTTAAAGCTTGCTTCTCGCAGTCACAGAGAGGCCATAAATGTCAATCAAAATATACCTTGCACACCTACACTGCAAGGCACTTAAGCAAATGAGTGTAGCTACTGTTTGGCAAGAAGATACAACATTGTGATGCCTTCCTCCCTTGTCATTAAATGGATAGTTCACCCCAAAATTAAAATGATCCCATAATTTACTCACCCTTAAGCCATCCTATATGTAGGCTACAGTGGGGAGAACAAGTATTTGATACACTGCCGATTTTGCAGGTTTTCCTACTTACAAAGCGTGTAGAGGTCTGTAATTTTTATCATAAGTACACTTCAACTGTGAGAGAACTGTGAAAATCACATTGTATGATTTTTAAATAATTAATTTGCATTTTATTGCATGACATAAGTATTTGATCACCTACCAACCAGTAAGAATTCCGTCTCTCACAGACCTGTTAGTTTTTCTTTAAGAAGCCCTCCTGTTCTCCACTCATTACCTGTATAAAAGACACCTGTCCACACACTCAATCAAACAGACTCCAACCTCTCCACAATGGCCAAGACCAGAGAGCTGTGTAAGGACATCAGTGATACAATTGTAGACCTGCACAAGGCTGGGATGGGCTACAGCAGGGGTCTTCAACTAAAATTGCTTGAGGTCCAGTAAATGAACCCTCGTCACCGGCCGAGGTCCGGACAATTATATACCTAAAACAATAATTTATGTTTATTGCCAGACTAAAGAAACTAGTGTAGATAGCATTTGTTCTTAATTGAACAAAGTATAATATGTTCTCATATGGACAAAACATGTCTGTTCATATTACACGACTTACACACCCTCCAGGAGCTTACGTTCTGCCAGTGAACGACGCCTTGTGGTGCCATACCAAAGAGGCATGAAATCACTCTCACGGACCTTTTCCTGGACCGCCCCCACCTGGTGGAATGACCTACCTATCTCAATTCGAGCAGCCGAGTCTGTAGCCATTTTCAAAAAACAGCTAAAGACACGTCTTTTCCAGCAGCACCTGACCAATCAAGAATAGCACTTAACATTCTATTCATTTTTTGTCTGTCTAATTTATTTAAAAAAAAAAAAAAAAAAAAAAAAAAAAAAGTCCTGTGTTAGATTAACTGAGACTTGTTACAGCACTTGCATACTGTAGCCCTTGACTGTTCTAGTTGCTTCTATTGCTCTCATTTGTAAGTCGCTTTGGATAAAAGCGTCTGCTAAATGACTAAATGTAAATGTAAATGTAAATATTGTTAAAGCAAACATAGGTAATCCTTCACAAAATTGATCTCATTTTTGTCTCATTTGTTGTTCTGTTATGTCCTTTAAGTTGCTTTGGTACAAAATATCTAAATTCAACCAGTAACCATGGCTGACAAAAATATGATGAACTAAAAATGCCTTCATCTCTAAATCTGCACTGAAAATACATTCATTTCAACAATACTAGCAACAAAAGTGCTCTTTCCTGCTGAACTGAGATAAATAATAACAGTCAATGAACGCAAACCCCCATGGATCAGAAAATCTGAAATCTCATAACACATTTTATGTTCATTCACATGTATAGTCTTAACTAAATGTGTCTAATATTGAACACTGCTCTCTTCTGTGCTTCAAACTGCACTGGTAAAATATCATTAGCAATATCATTCAGAAACACTAACAGGCAAAAATAAAGTGCCACCAGTGTTGGAAAAATACAAAAATGCAAGAAACATTTTATTTAATGTTTCCCCTTTTGACAACCCGCAACAGAATTAGAGCACATGACACACACAGGCCTCGCACAGGATGCAGGAAGAATAAATGCGTTTCCCCCCCCCACCCATTCATCACGGTAAACTCGGGTTTTCAGCGTCAACTTTCCTAATTTTCGAAAATGCCATTGTTTTTTGCGCGCTGCTTTCTGCTCTGATGGTGCGTTCACACCGGACGCGAATGAAGCGTTTCGCGCGAGTGATTTAAGTCAATGCAGAGAAGCGAATAGACATTCTGCGGCGCGAATTAAGCGGCGTGCATGACGGTCTGATGCATGATCAGTCTCTTCTTCACTGCATGCGTGACGCGCGTCTGAACGTAGCAACAGTGAGCATAGTAACGTTAACTGTCGTAGGACCCAAACTGTTCTACTGAGCTGCCTGATATAAATGTGATTATTTTTTAAAAAAAAATTTATGGCATGTGGCATATTTATTTCATTACGTCAAAAGGCTTCGCGGTCCGGATGGACGCATCTCGCGGTCCGGATTCGGACCGGAGTCCGCTAGTTGGCGGCCCCTGGGCTACAGGACAATAGGCAAGCAGCTTGGTGAGAAGGCAACAACTGTTGGCGCTATTATTAGAAAATGGAAAAAGTTCAAGATGACAGTCAATCTCCCTCGGTCTGGGGCACCATGCAAGATCTCACCTCGTGGGGCATCAATGATCATTAGGAAGGTGAAGGTTCAGCCCAGAACTACACGGCAGGACCTGGTCAATGACCTGAAGAGAGCTGGGACCACAGTCTCAAAGAAAACCATTAGTAACACACTACGCCGTCATGGATTAAAATCAATGCAAGGTCCCCCTGCTTAAGCCAGCACATGTCCAAGCCTGTCTGAAGTTTGCCAATGACCATCTGGATGATCCAGAGGAGGAATGGGAGAAGGTCATGGGGTCTTATGAGACAAAAATAGAGCTTTTTGGTCTAAACTCCACTCATCGTGTTTGGAGGAAGAAGGATGAGTACAACCCCAAGAACACCATCCCAACCGTGAAGCATGGAGGTCGAAACATCATTCTTTGGGGAGCTTTTCTGCAAAGGGGACAGGACGACTGCACCGTATTGAGGGGAGGATGGATGGGGCCATGTATCGTGAGATCTTGGCCAACAACCTCCTTCCCTCAGTAAGAGCATTAAAGATGGGTCATGGCTAGGTCTTCCAGCATGACAACGACCCGAAACACACAGCCTGGGAAACTAAGGAGTGGCTCCGTAAGAAGCATCTCAAGGTCCTGGAGTAGCCTAGCCAGTCTCCAGACTTGAACCCAATAGAAAATCTTTGGAGGGAGCTGAAAGTCCGTATTGCCCAGTGACAATCATCCAAAATCCCTGCTGCAGTGTGTGCAAACCTGGTCAAGAACTACAGAAAACGTATGATCTCTGTAATTGCAAACAAAAGTTTCTGTACCCAATATTATGTTTTGCTTTTCTGATGTATCAAATATATACACATTTAAAACTTTATAAAGTAAAATATATAGCTTCTATATTATTCTAACTATTAAATATATGTTTTAGAAAAGACATGCAGCGTATTGCTGCCATGGAAGCCAGCAAACAAACTGGGTCAGAGATTGCAGATTCTACCCAACCTAAAAAGCCTCAGCATCCATCAAAAATCTCTATGAACGAGAGCATATTAAAACGCGGATAAATCAACTCCTCAACGTACAGTGTGGCTTTTATTGGCCCTCAAGCTGGCAACCCACATGAGCTTCGAGTCTGAGGAGGAGGGGGCAGGGAAACAATGATCTCCAATATTTTGTATTTGGACTGCAGTACCCATTTCAATCACTAGGTGTCAATTCTACATACCGCACCTTTTACGTATTTTATTTTAGGTGAAATGTGTTGTTTTTTTTTGTTTTGTTTTTTAAATACCATACAGAGAAAACCATTCTTTGGCTGATTTCCTTAAAAAGTGTAAACATTGTGGCTCCTTGGTTCTGTCAAAATGTTGTGCTATTTTTTGAGCCTTCTGATTAGTGGTCCCCGGGAAAGAACCACTGCTCAAGTGCAGGTTTTCCCAAACTGGAGTTTGAGAGTTGAAGAAAAGCTAATAATGTATTAAATTCCCGTATATAAACTGCTCCTCTGTACTTTAAGTCAAAGACATAAGTCTTAGAGGAAGAAATAATCAAAGCATCTCAGATTTGCTTGCAGTCTCCTCCAGTTGTACGATAACTGAGTTAGTGGCTCCTGCCAGAGAGTCTTATTTCTCCAAAATCCATTAAAAGTGAAGAGTCCGGTTTTCACACCCATCTGAACTGTCTGATTGCATTGTCATTGGCAGAGACTGAGAATGGACCTCCAGTTTTTGTTGGCATGAGCAACAGTGTTGTGCTGTCTTACTGAGAGAAAGAAATGTAGCCAATTCTTCCCCTGTAACCCAGTTTCAATTAGCAAATGTGAACATTGGTTTGTGGAAGGTCACTGTGGAAATACCACGTTTATTGTTTGGCTTTGCTATGGATGTTGTGACAGCCAGATTTACGTGTTCTAGTGTTTTGTCATTTGAAATGTGGAATGTAAGGTGCTGTAGAGTTAGGGAGAAAGCAAGAAAAACATGTCAAAATTAGGTTTAAAGTTAAATTAGCAGAACTTTTCTCAAAAGGAAAATAATCTCATTATTTACTCACCCTCATGTTGTTTCAGACCCATATAATTAACTTTTTTATGTTGAACATAAAAGAATGTCTGGTCTTTTCTTTCTATTGTGATGTATATCCGTGTGAAACGGCTTCTCGAATTAGAAAAAAAAAAAAAAAAACGTAGATTTAGTTAATCATGCATGAATTCATTGGATAATGATGTGCACGGATTAATCATTAATAATAAACGTTGCAATATTCCATAAAAAAATAAGAATTGTACATTTTTAAATATCTGCTTAATTAACTTAAATTACTAAACAATTTGTTGGTCAATATCCACAAGTGCAAACCCTATGATGACTATGAATAAAGTCTGTACATCTATACCAACGGTGCACGCATGTTACTATGAATGGGAGAAACAATATGATGAGAAAAATTCCGCCTTTCAAATAAAAGAGGTAATCACAAACTGGTAAAGTTATCTTACCGTAGCGGCCATTAGCCACAAGTTCTCATAAAAACAGTCAGTATCCTGAGACGCATGCCTTGTACAACACATGCACATTGGCTAGAAATATAGGCTATATATGCTTTTTTTTGTGCTATTTGAGCATAATAAACAACATTCATAGGACAGTTCATGGTATTTCTATGTGAGTTTTGGGGCAAGCAGTTTTTGAGATTTCAGTATTTTGATAGGAGTTGGTCTTGCATGCCTAAAATGGCTGCCGGATATGGCCTATGTGCTGGCTTATATTGAAAGAGACGTTATGAAAACATTGGTCTGTTTTTTTTTTTTTTAACACCCAAAACATGCCCAACAACAGCATTGACTCAACCAATGGTGTGAGTTTGGGGCAGGGCTACCAAATTGGATGACCAATAGCATGCGAGGAGTATGTTTGAGAAACCTGCTTGAGAATTTGGTAATGCTGATTTTAATAAAACAATTTTTTTTTTAATTTGATAAATTTTCCACAAAAAAAATCCATTCCACAGATTTCTCACACTGCGAGTCCACAGTTTCCATCTGCTCATGGCCAATTAAACATGCTTCCCTCCACTTTGAAGCCTTCGAAAGCATGGCCTCTAACAGGATCCAGTTTATGGCGAGTACAGTGGAGTCTTGTTTGAATGCTCATGGGTGATTGCTGTACAAACAGCTGCTGAGTTATTCTGTACATCTGAACTGCAGTGCTGTAACTTACCCGTTCTCTTCCCATTTTCACACAGCTCTGCACTGGAGATCAGCAGGGAGCCTTGAGTGCTATAAAAATACCGCCTTCATACTATTGTCTTTTCTTCTCTGTGCCCTGTTCACAAGTTCAAAAGTTCATGAGTCACACTTTCGAGCCGAGTGTTACCCCGCTAATTTATTTTGGACTGTCTCATTACGGTGCGCTTGCCTGACAATTAACGCTGGATGTTTTTGCACGCACACCCCGCAGGCATGTGTTGTTCTGTCGTACAGCCTGTTAAATACCACCTGAGATTGTTATCGTTATCAAAGTTGTTTTTGTCCACGGTTCTCTCATTATAGGATGGGACACACAAGGGCTCGTTTTAACACTACGCTTCATTTGCTGATGGGAAATGAAAGAGAAATGCCAAAGGGAAGAAGTGAAGTGGGAAGAGGATACTTGATAGTATGGAGATCACATGAGATAAGACTGCCCAGTGGAAAGTTGCTTCCTCAGCCTGTGATTTGTCTTGATTGACACTTTAAATGTGCTGAAGTTAATTAAAGGCGGGTAATTGCTCAAACACCAATTTTGATCATTTTGATAATTAAATGAGTTGTCTCTGTGGTGGCAAGGCGTGCTCAGTCTAGACAGTAAAAATGTATTACCAGAAGTTTATTTACTGCAATCTTTCTGTGAAAAAACATTATTTGTTTTTATGATCAGGTACATGGTAACCACTAAAAGATTTGTTGTGCATTACTTAAAATAGGGATGCACCAATAGGGTTGGGTACCGAAACCCAGTGAGGAAAATAAGTATTTGAACACAATTAACTTTTACATTTAGCAGACGCTTTTATCGAAAGCGACTTACAGCTTGGGGGTACATGAAGCGATTGGTCATGAAGAGTCGAGAAGCGCAATAAGAGCCTGAAATACTGAGACATTGTACATTGCTCAGTGTAGCACAGGCTAGAGTAGAGAGGAAAGAAGGAAGAGGAAGAGAAAGAGGAAAGGAAAGTGGAAGAGAAGAAGAAGGAAGAGAAAGAGGAAAGGAACACCCTGCTATTTTGCAAGTTCTCCCACTTAGAAATCATGGAGGGGTCTGAAATTGTCATCGTTTAAGTATTTGAACACCTGTCTATCAGCTAGAATTCTGACCCTCAAAGACCTGTTAGTCTGCCTTAGAAATGTCCACCTCCACTCCATTTATTATCCTAAATTAGATGCACCTGTTTGAGGTCGTTAGCTCCATAAAGACACCTCTCCACTCCATACAATCAGTAAGAATCCAACTACTAACATGGCCAAGACCAAAGAGCTGTCCAAAGACACTAGAGACAAAATTGTACACCTTCACAAGGCTGGAAAGGGCTACGGGGAAATTGCCAAGCAGCTTGGTGAAAAAAGGTCCACTGTTGAAGCAATCATTAGAAAATGGAAGAAGCTAAACATGACTGTCAATCTCCCTCGGACTGGGGCTCCATGCAAGATCTCACCTCGTGGGGTCTCAATGATCCTAAGAAAGGTGAGAAATCAGCCCAGAACTACACGGGAGGAGCTGGTCAATGACCTGAAAAGAGCTGGGACCACCGTTTCCAAGGTTACTGTTGGTAATACAATAAGACGTCATGGTTTGAAATCATGCATGGCATGGAAGGTTCCCCTGCTTAAACCAGCACATGTCAAGGCCCGTCTTAAGTTTGCCAATGACCATTTGGATGATCCAGAGGAGTCATGGGAGAAAGTCATGTGGTCAGATGAGACCAAAATAGAACTTTTTGGTCATAATTCCACTAAACGTGTTTGGAGGAAGAAGAATGATGAGTACCATCCCAAGAACACCATCCCTACTGTGAAGCAAGGGGCTGGTAGCATCATTCTTTGGGGGTGTTTTTCTGCACATGGGACAGGGCGACTGCACTGTATTAAGGAGAGGATGACCGGGGCCATGTATTGCGAGATTTTGGGGAACAACCTCCTTCCCTCAGTTAGAGCATTGAAGATGGGTCGAGGCTGGGTCTTCCAACATGACAATGACCCGAAGCACACAGCCAGGATAACCAAGGAGTGGCTCTGTAAGGAGCATATCAAGGTTCTGGCGTGGCCTAGCCAGTCTCCAGACCTAAACCCAATAGAGAATCTTTGGAGGGAGCTCAAACTCCGTGTTTCTCAGCGACAGGCCAGAATCTAGAGAAGATCATGTGTGGAGGAGTGGGCCAAAATCCCTCCTGCAGTGTGTGCAAACCTGGTGAAAAACTACAGGAAACGTTTGACCTCTGTAATTGCAAACAAAAGCTACTGTACCAAATATTAACATTGATTTTCTCATGTGTTCAAATACTTATTTGCAGCTGTATCATACAAATAAATAGTTAAAAAATCATTGTGATTTCTGGATTTTCTTTTTTTAGATTATGTCTCTCGCAGTGGACATGCACCTACGATGACAATTTCAGAACCATCCACGATTTCAAAGTGGGAGAACTTGCAAAATAGCAGGGTGTTCAAATACTTATTTTCCTCACTGTATATATACACTCACCTAAAGGATTATTCGGAACACCATACTAATATTGTGTTTGACCCCCTTTCGCCTTCAGAACTGCCTTAATTCTACGTGGCATTGATTCAACAAGGTGCTGAAAGCATTCTTTAGAAATGTTGGCCCATATTGATAGGATAGCATCTTGCAGTTGATGGAGATTTGTGGGATGCACATCCAGGGCACGAAGCTCCCGTTCCACCACATCCCAAAGATGCTCTATTGGGTTGAGATCTGGTGACTGTGGGGGCCATTTTAGTACAGTGAACTCATTGTCATGTTCAAGAAACCAAATTGAAATGATTTGAGCTTTGTGACATGGTGCATTATTCTGCTGGAAGTAGCCATCAGAGGATGGGTTCATGGTGGTCATAAAGGGATGGACATGGTCAGAAACAATGCTCAGGTAGGCCGTGGCATTTAAACGATGCCCAATTGGCACTAAAGGGCCTAAAGTGTGCCAAGAAAACATCCCCCACACCATTACACCACCACCACCAGCCTGCACAGTGGTAACAAGGCATGATGGAGCCATGTTCTCATTCTGTTTATGCCAAATTCTGACTCTACCATCTGAATGTCTCAACAGAAATCGAGACTCATCAGACCAGGCAACATTTTTCCAGTCTTCAACTGTTCAATTTTGGTGAGCTTGTGCAAATTGTAGAGATGAGTGGTACCCGGTGGGGTCTTCTGCTGTTGTAGCCCATCTGCCTCAAGGTTGTGCGTGTTGTGGCTTCACAAATGCTTTGCTGAATACCTCGGTTGTAACGCGTGGTTATTTCAGTCAAAGTTGCTCTTCTATCAGCTTGAATCAGTCGGCCCATTCTCCTCTGACCTCTAGCATCAACAAGGCAATTTCACCCACAGGACTGCCGCATACTGGATGTTTTTCCCTTTTCACACCATTCTTTGTAAACCCTAGAAATGGTTGTGCGTGAAAATCCCAGTAATTGAGCAGATTGTGAAATACTCTGACCGGCCCGTCTGGCACCAACAACCATGCCACGCTCAAAATTGCTTAAATCACCTTTCTTTCCCATTCTGACATTCAGTTTGGAGTTCAGGAGATTTTCTTGACCAGGACCACACCCCTAAATGCATTGAAGCAACTGCCATGTGATTGGTTGATTAGATAATTGCATTAATGAGAAATTGAACAGGTGTTCCTAATAATCCTTTAGGTGAGTGTGTATAATATATAGAGGTCGACTGAATTTACCAATAACTAGGTTGGACTGCACTTGCCGATAACGGATTAATCGACCGAATGTTTTTTTTTTTTCCCCTATTAAAAAAACTAAAGTAAAATGGTGCTGAACTATATGTCCCGGCATCCCCTTCAAAATAGTTCTCATTCGCTCTTGCATATGTTTACACTATAAAATCTGGCGAAATACAATATTTTTTTTTTACAATTATCTTATTTCTTAGTCGTTTTGAAAGGAACACGCCGACTTTTTGGGACTTTAGCTTATTCACAGTTAGCCTGGCTCCGCCCTCCTACGTTCTTCCGCTCAATTTTTATTTACCTTCAGTACTACGTCTGGTACTGCTGTATATGCTTAGGTTTTTGCCCGAACAATTTTTTACCGGTCCAATCAGCGAACAGAGGGAGTGGCTGAGAGCGATGACGTTAATGTTGTGCGCTAGTTTGAGTTGTAGTTCAGTAATGGCGGCGGTGAAAGATGCGAGTGTTTGGCACTGGCACCGCTGACGAATGTCCAGTAGTTAAAGCCGGAGTGTGGCGAGGTGGACGAGTGAGACATGGGAGGAGTGAGCGAGATCGGTGTGCGTGATTGAGAATGAGACACACCGGTCTCAAGTCCTCTCATGAGGGAGCACGGAGGCATATAAGCACGAGCGACACAGGTGAAGGACGAGAAAGGACCAGGCCTGGATTTTAAGTTTTCGTTTTGTTTACATTTTGTTATGCATGTGCGCGGCAGACGTCCGTGAGGGGCTGCTGCTTTTACTTTCATTTTGTGTTTAATATTTGATTAAAAGTTGTTAAACGTTCGCTGGTTCCCGCCTCCTTCTTCCCTGAACAAACGAACTCCGTTACACGGAGCAAGAACAATCACTGCTGAGTTTTGTTGGTGGCCATGATGTTGTGGTCCGGGAAAAGTATTTTTCAGCTCGCTCCGTTAGTGGTGAAGGAGTTGGCTGAAGCCTCCGTCTCCCAACACCCGCGAAAACCCCCCAGGCTGAATTGCCGACTGCTTTTAACAAACACCAAGGTCGTGTGGTAATGTAGTTGCTCTCCGAATCTACATCTCTGAGTTTTCAAGAATATATCACTTAAAAATTCACTGTTTATATCCTTTTTGACCCCTGCAGAGCACCGTGCGGTTGCTTGCGCTGTAATTTGCATTTCTAGACTTGTATTTCTTTAAATGCTGGCAAGTGATTACAAGAGCAAAATATTTCATCACCGCTGAAAAAATAAAAGAAGAAAAGCACTTAAACATTTGAATTGGGCTGTTATTTATGGCAGCATTTATTCTTATCATACCAAGCATATGATATTTTATTTACAGCATACACAATCATGTTATGATTGCACAAGATATGCACCACGAGAGCAGCGCTTTCCGATCACAAAACTCTCCTCTCCACCGTGAATAAATCACAATCCAAATGCACAAGGTTTTATCACTGACACTGAGGTGGTGTGCACAGTTAATGTGAGAATCAAAGGCGAACGGCACGTGACATACGTCACGACCAAACATTAGCGATTGGTTATGGCAGATCCAGAGTGACTCTTGGCAGATCCAATAGTTTTAAACTTCTACAGAGTTCCCGCCTTCAAGGAAGTAAACGCTTGTCAATGGAGAGTGGCCAGACTCTATGTACAAATTAAATGTACAAGAGTCTGGTAAGACCAGGCTAATTCACAGTATCCCCCAGAGTTAGATAAGTCCATATACACCATTCTCATCTCCGTGCGTGCCATAACTCTGACACACCCACCACTAACCTAGTTTAGCACAAAGACTGGAGGTAAAAGGCTTCATCTAGCCTCCTGCTCAACAAGTGACAAAATAACGGCAACATTTTCCTATTTTCATGTTGTGATGTGTTCTAGTTACATCGTGTACTAAGACCGATGGAAAATGAAAAGTTGCGATTTTCTAGACCGATATAAGGGCATTCTGGGTGATAGCGGCCCTGAGCGGAATGAGCGGGCTTGCATAATAGGTCAGTATTATTAAATTTCAGACAAAGATTTTGGATAGCTAGGTTGGCTTGTATGTTTGATGCGGAGTGGGTGCGGTAGGGGGTCTAACATCAGATTCTTTCATAGGGCCCAAAATTGCTAGCCTTTGTTTGTAATTTGTAGCCTTTGTTTGCCTGTGTCATGGTGAGGTCAGCTCCTGATAAACACTTTTCTTCCCCCCTGTCAGTGAGCTCCATTTAGGGTGCATCCGGCTGCACTGATTTGTCAGCTTGTCTCACGGATGTCTGTTGTCTGGAGAACAGCCCGTAATCAAGCTAGAGTTTCGGTAATCCTCAGAGCTCGAATCAGCTTTATTCCACCGTCCAGTCAGATGTAAGCTGAGGGAGGAGGTTCGAATGAATGACAAAGTGATTTGTCTTTATGATTGCATCTACTGAAATCTGACAACAGATGCAGATAAAAACTTATAGCGAAGTGACTTGTCTGATTCAGTCCAATGATCTGATTTGTTAGAAAGAATGGCCTTAGTTGATTCACACATTAGACAGCACTTTGACCTGTATGTTCTTTTGTTGTATGCCGTTAGCCAAGCAAACTGTCGTCTGGTGCTGCTCCTGAATAGTGATGCACACTCACTGAGCCAATGACCCAGGGTTAAAAAATGAGTCAGTTGCCCTTGACCAAATACTGTGTGCAGTTGAGATGTCCTTGCTTGAATGAGTGACGGTTCCCTGAATTTCATGGAGGATCTGTAGCATATTAAGTCTCCTGAGGCTTTTCTAGCTATTTATTTGTTTATACATCTTGGAGAAATTGACACTTTTGTTTATGGTAATTTTAGCAAACTAACTGATGCAAAGCCTATAACAAGTTAATTTTTATATATATTATGACCTGATAACACTGATTATCTCTTCATCACGGCACCTGCTAGTGGGTGGGATATATTAGGCAGCAAGTGAACATTCTGGCCTCAAAGTTGATGCGTTAGAAACAGGAAAAATTGCAGCTCTCCAAAACTGCAGCTCTTGTGGGGTGTTCCCGGTTTGCAGTGGTCAGTATATCTATAAAAAAGTGGTTTGGGGAAGGAACAGCGGTGAACCAGCGACAGGTGGCACCAGGATGCACTATGGGAAGAAGGCAAGTCGGCAGAGTCAGTGTGACGCTTTGGGCAATGTTCTGCTGGGAAACCTTGGGTCCCGCCATCCATGTGGATGTTACTTAGGTAGGTGGTACGTGTCAAAGCATTGTTGCAGACCATCTACACCCTTTCATGGAAACGGTATTCCCTGGTGGCTGTGGCCTCTTTCAGCAGGATAATGCGCCTGCCACAAAGCAAAAATGGTTCAGGAATGGTTTGAGGAGCTCAACAACGAGTTTGAGGTGTTGACTTGGCCTCCAAATTTAACAAACAAGTCCGATCCATTGAGGCCCCATGCACCTTGCAACTTACAGGACTTAAAGGATCTGCTGCTAACAATCTTGGTGCCAGATACCACATCACACCTTCAGGGGTCTCGTTCGTTAGTTTGTTTATTTATATAGCACCTTACAAACTACCACCGTAGTTCCAAAGTGCTGTACAGTGCAGTATAAAAGAAACCAATAGTACAACAAGACAAAAACACATAAAAACATCAATGTAATGATGTACTAAAATGCCAGAGAGTACAAATACAATTTTAAGCGGTCCTTAAAAACATTTAGATTTATGGAAGATCTAACATCCAACAGCAGATTATTCCACAATCTAGGACCAGCAACAGAGAAGGCACGATCACCTTTAATTTTGAGACGTGCACGAGGAACAGTTAAAAGAAACTTGTTTGCTGACCTCAGACTTACGCCTGTACTGTAGGGCTTAATAAGCTCAGCTAAGTATTCTGGCGCCATTCCATGAAGTGCTTTAAAAACATAAACCAAAATCTTGTACTGTATCCTAAAATATATTGGTAGCCAACCTAGAGATGCTAATAAGGGAGTGACATGGTCCTTTTTCCCACCATTCATCAACAACCTTGCAGCAGCATTTTGTACAAGCTGCAAGCGGGCAATGTGTGTTTGACAGGTCCCAACATAGAGTGCACTACAATAGTCTAAATGAGAGAAAATATAAGCATGGACAACTTTTTCCAGGTCGCTGGCTGAAAGTATTGCTTTCAATTTGGCTATTGCTCTTAAATAAAAGAAGCAATTACAAACCGCTGTCTTTATCTGCCAATCGAAAACGATGGATGAGTCAAAAATGACTCAAGTTTTTTTACTTGTTCCTGTAGGTACCCCTTCTAGTGTAGTGGAGTCCATGCATCGATGGGTCAGGGCTGTTTTGGCAGCAAAAGGGGGACCAACACAATATTAGAAAGGTGGTCATAAAGTTATGCCTGATTGGTGTATATACACAGTACTGGTCAAAAGTTTTGTAACATTAACAATATTTTTAATGTTTTTGAAAGAAGTCTCTTAGGCTCATCAAGCCTGCGAAAAATACAGAAAAAACAGTAATACTGTGAAATATTACAATTAAAAATAATTGTTTTATATTTTAATATACTTTAAAATGTGATTTTATTCCTGTGATGGCAAAGCTGAATTTTCAGCATCATTACTCCAGTCTTCATTGTCACATGAATCATTCTAATCTAATATGCTGATTTGAAACACAGCTGTTTCCATCAATGTTGGAAACAGTTGTGCTGCTGCTTAATATTTTTTGGGAACCTGTGATACATGTGAGTTTTTGTTTCAGGATAGTATCCTGAATAGTAAAAATAGTAATATTTTCTTACAACTATAAATCTTTGATATCACTTTTTATCAATTTAACACATCCTTGCTGAATAAAAGTATTAATTAATTTTAAAAAGAGATAAAAAAATGACTGACCCCAAACTTTTGAACGGTAGTGTATATTGTTACAAAATATTTATATTTCAAATAAATGCTGTTTTTAACTTATTCATCAAAGAATCCTAAAAAAAAATATCACCGGTTATAAAAAAATATTAAACAGCACAACGGTTCAAATCAAATCCAATCAAATCACTTTCAAATCACTATTGTCACACAACCATATGCACAAGTGCAACAGTAGGTGAAATTCTTAGGTGCAGTTCCGAGCAAACATAGTAGTCATGACATGACATGTACAACATTTAAAGCAACATCAGATTACACATCTGATGCGCACACAATTACTCACAGCACAGTAAACTCTACAATAAACAATAAATAATTTACACAATGTGAGTGTAGTTCTCACAGCTTTAAACAATATACACATACTTACAATATACATATACTTTAAACAATATGCACTAAACATACATTAAACAATATACATTAAGCTATAATAATAATAATATACAATGTACAGTATACAATATTAATCACAATAGAGATCCAATGTACAATAGATGCTATATGATAAATAAATGTGTATATAATGTGTGTGTATCTACAGTGGGTTGTGCTGAGTGATATTCTGTCCAGTGTGTGTTATGAACTGATGGATCAAGAGTTAAGGAGTTAAGGTTTCCAACATAATAATAAATCAGCATATTAGAATGATTTCTGAAGGATCATGTGACACTGAAGACTGGAGTACATTACATTTACATTATTTTTGTGTATGCTTTTAGATATTTAGATATGTAGTTAATTAGACATAATGAAAAGAGCAAACACTAGCTACTCCACTAAACCAATGAAAGAGCCTTTAGGTTCATCATAGAACAGAAAACAAACCGTGGAGACCGTCTGTCATAGCTGGACATCTCATACACTGACCCATGAGGATTTCATAGAGACTGGGCCGTGGCTCGCCCAGTGGGCGGACCTGAGGGACTGAATTCAAATGTCTCTCCGTGACTTTATTAACCTTTGCACTGGTTAGAGTGTGCAAGAGTATATCGCCCACAGCTGGAGCTGCATCTTAAAACTCTAATCACATGTGCGCCACAGTGCATCCTGACAATTGTGCTCAAGTTGTGTACATCAGGACAATAATGCCTCTTGAACAGAAGCAGAAAACAGATCAGTGGAGATCTCTCTTGTTATCAAGGTGCTAAAGCTGGAGAGTCATTGTGTTTGCAAAAAGCCCTGTATGACTCTTGATGCATTTAAAAAAGTTGATGTGTCGTGTTTTGCTTACACAAAAATAGAAGTTTCTTCATGTCATGTTTGTATATGCTTATTTAACAGATGATTCATACATGGCTCAATCAGATTTTTATGGATCAAGATAAACTCGCAATTCTGACTTTATTTCATGCAATTCCAAGTTTATAACTCACAATTATTTCCTCAGAATTGTGAGGTATAAACTGAATTGTGAGAGAAGTCAGAATTTTGAGATATAAACAATTTCAAAAGTTAATTGCCACTTTCTATCTCACAATTCTGACATTGTTTCGCACAATTGCAAGTTTATACATTGCAATTCTGACTCTATTTCTCACTATTCTGAGTTTATTACTTGCAATGCTGAGAAAAAAATGATATAAACTTTGCTGAATTGTGAGAAACTGTATTGTGAGGGGAAAAAAGTCAGAATTGTTAAATAAAAAGTCGCAATTATCTTTGACATTTTTTTTTTTATATCTTCTTACTGTCTGGTTTTTGTAGGTCATTGGATGAATATATGGATCTAAATATAAATTATGGCTCCTGCTCAACAAATGGAGATTGTAATAAAAAATGATGAGGATGTTGAAATAAACCATGGCAAAAGTATTGTAAATGACACGAATATGAGCTCTGGTCGGTCGTATGTGTCATGTTGTTTATTGTAATGCAGTACTTGGTAGACACTTTGTAAACATGGCTCCTAGGAATTATTTTTCAGTCACATTTCACTCTCCGATCTGGCGTTTATGTAACATGTTTTTATTTAAATAAATAAGTAGCTCAACAGAATCACAGATGGTGGAGTTTTGACTTCTTTTAGTGAGTGTAATAGGGACCTGTGCTGGGTTGTCAAGACTTCACTAAAACTGACAGCTCACTCTATGCATTAGGCTACCTGTTAATGAACTGACATGAGAGGGAGTGAGAGCTTGTAACTGATAATAATAATAATAATAATAATAATTTATTACATTTATATAGCGCTTTTCAAGGTACTCAAAGCGCTTTACATAGAAGGGGGGAATCTCCTCAACCACCACCAATGTGCAGCATCCACCTGGATGATGCGACGGCAGCCATTTTGCGCCAGTACGCCCACCACACACCAGCTGATTGGTGGAGAGGAGACTGAGGGATGATGCCAATCGTATATATATATATATATATGGGGATGATTAGGAGGCCATGATGGACAGGGGCCAATGGGCAAATTTGGCCAGGATGCCGGGGTTACACCCCTACTCTTTATCGATGGGCATCCTGGGATTTTTAATGACCACAGAGAGTCAGGACCTCGGTTTAACGTCTCATCCGAAGGACGGTGCTTGTTACAGTATAGTGTCCCCATCACTATACTGGGGTGTTAGGACCCACACAGACCACAGGGTGAGCACCCCCTGCTGGCCTCACTAACACCTCTACCAGCAGCAACCTAGTTTTCCCAGTTGGTCTCCCATCCAGGTACTGACCAGGCTCAGCCCTGCTTAGCTTCAGTGGGAAACCAGTCTTGAGCTACAGGGTGATATGGCTGCTGGTTCAAATGATGAATTATTTTAGTTGAATATTAAAATCTAATATGTGATTTGACATTTTAAATGTATTAAATTTTTTTCTAATATATTGTTTTCTTATAAATAAAAATATATAAGGCTTAAGTTAATGCACAGATCTTCGACATTCAGGAAGTATCCTATTGTATTGTTTTGTTCTGTTCATTGCTATGGTTATCACTATCAATCAGATTCAATCGTGTATTTAAATAAGATTGTCAATCCAGAAACTTTGTAATGTGTAATTAGCAGCATGAAAAATATATAGTATACAGAAAGTGGGCAAAGATCGCCTTCATTATAATCACTGAAGCTGTCAATTGTAATGCAAGGAACACAAAGCTGCACTCTTGTGAATACTCCTGTTATAATCAATGAAGCTTTGCAATGAATCTCTTATTGACACTGTGTTTATACTTTGTTGGTTATAATCAAAAAGGATTTGTGAGCGTTAGGGATGTGACGGTGAGGAAATTTTCCCACCGGTTAATTGATGTGTGACAACACCGGTAATACCGGTATCACCGGCGGAGGCTTTTAAATCTAAAGTAACAGGCACACTACCGCTCTGAACCGAAAACGCGCCAGTGCGCGCACACCGTGAATGACAGCTCGTCTGTAAATGCGCGCTCTGTGAGGCCATGGGTGCGTCTCAATCAGTTCCCTAGTTCAGTAGTCAGGGCACTGATCAAGCATTGATCAGTCTATGATTGAGATGCACACCATGAATGAATGACAGTTCGTCCCCTTGTTTATACTCGACGCGCCCGCACGAGCGCGAGGGTGCGCGCGGCAAAAAATAAATGCGCGGAGCCAGGCGAAAGTAAACAATGCGCGCTCTGTGCGGCCGTGCACATTTTACTTTCAGTTTTGAATTAGCGCCAATTCGGCTGCGGGTTGCTTGAATTGTGGGTTCATTAGCCTATTATTTTTAATGAAAAACACAACAACAAAACAAATGACAAACTCCCTTAAATAGGCGCTTTTACGTTTCGCTTTGAAACCAAATCTTCCGCGATCATCTCAGTCTGCTCCTCACTCTTAAATCTGATGAATGACTCCTGCCGCTGCCGAGACTCACGGTCGGATCCTGCTTTATTAAGCAGATACGTTCAGTTTTTATTTGTATTGTCTGTTCTCTAACTGAACTAAATTATTTTATTACTATAAAAAAATCAAAAAGACGGTGGGCGGTGCCACGGTGGGCAAGTGATGTAACCGGTGTTGAGTCTGGACACCGGTAACACCGGCAACACCGACTATCGTAGCAAGCCTAGTGAGCGTGCAGAACAAAAACGTTGAGCGGATTCTAACTAACTTAAACAAATCTGATTGGCCATTGCGTTCACTCGTTCAACAGATATGTCTGTGATTGGCCACAAAGCTCAACACTGCAAAAACATGTTGTAAATAGAAACCTTTGACACAGAGCATTTATACAAACACTCACGGCAACGTTTTAAAGCGTTTTAAAGAAGCTGGCTATCACCAAGAAGAACGCCATTCGTCACATTAAATGATCAAATAAATATTTGGTGGAACAAAGATTAATTTTGGCATCCACCAAATTTAGGAGAGAACCTGTAAAATCTGTACATTTTCTGATATACAATTATTATTGTGATTTAATGTGAAAATTGTGTACTTGATTTAATTAAATATTTGAATCAATTTACAGTCCTAATTAATTTATACCATTCTCATATACTGCAGGAACACCAATACACTATTCTACAAAATGTCACATCATTTGTCAAAATGTATCCGTTTTTTTTTTTTTTTTAACATTTGTTGGCCTTTGAGTGCACTTTGTGTTTTCTGCTTCCATGTTTGCAAGGTCACTACAGTAATTTCATCTAGAGCGTCTTGTGCTTTTATTTGTTTGGCAGAAGTGGCGAAGTTGAATGAGGCCGTAATCATAATTTTTTTTTCTCCCGGATTGTGTTTTGCATGTAGAAATTAGAGGCAATGAGCTGTAACATTTGATTTATGAGGCCAAAGTCATTATTTTTTGCAAGGAAATCAACAAACATGCTGTTCTATAGAGGGAACAAAACACTTACCTTTATGCAAAGCCTGTTAATGGTTCAGACATAGATTTGAGATTTGGAGCCCACTCATAATAATGCATTATATCACCCGAGGGACATTCACTGCCATGTAGCCTTGTACTAATGGTGTTCTGATGATTAGCATGGCCATCCGGGGCTGCCCATGCACTCATATGAACATTCTGGCGACTTCTAGGTCACCTGCTAATGCAATTACTGGTACAGCCCACGGCCATCCGTGTGAACAAAAGGCCATGCTCAATTTCAAAGAAACTGAAGGAACACTGTTTTCTTGGAACATCTTTTGGTTGCTAGTCCTTTTATTTTCTACAGTTTTTAATACAAACCAGTGAATGTTATCAGTGTGACAGGAAGTCTAATAAAATGCAGCAAAAAGAAAATGGAAAATTTTGTAATACTGGTGTCAAGGAAAGAGGACTGCTAAACAAGATATGTGATTGTTTAGACTCTGACATCCAAGGACAGGGTTGTGAGTGCAATTAAAATGAATTTTTAGAACCGAGCTTTCGCTGAAATGTAGTATTTCTTTTTAGGTGGGCACCCTAGGTAACACTTTATTTTAGGGTTCAATTCTCCTATTAACTAGTTGCTTATTAGCAGAGGTGGGGACAAGTCACACATGGTCAAGTCCAAGCAAGTCTTAAGTCTTAACCATCAAGTCTCGAGTCAAGTCACAGTTCAGATAAATCAAGCAAGTCAAGTCAAGGGTTCACCCTAAGCAAGTCAAGTCGAGTACTGATAAATTTCAAGTCAAGTCACAGTACTAAAATAAATAGAGGTAAATATTTTCGATACATATTTATTTTTGCACAGAAAAGATGAACTTGTATACATATATTATGTATCTTATTCATTATACATTTGCTATATATAAATCATATGCATATCTGTGCTACATTAATATCTGAAAATACAATTAAATTGTGTTGTTTACACAAAAGTTTCGAGTCTAAGATGTATCAAGTCAAAGATGTATAATCCAATCTGTCTAATTCAATTTAATTAAAACATTGTTCTAAAACATTCTTTAATTTTTTTAAAATACTGTAATTTTAGGAAAATTAATTATACATATAAATTAATTTAAGTGATGAACATTTACTGATGTATGCACGTAAAGTTTGGTTCCAGCAGTCACACATTTTCATATGTTTATATAGACAGAAATGTAAATACTTGTAAGTTACTGATAGAATTAATAACCTTATAAACTAATTATTGTGACTGAAAAACTGCCTAATATGCAAGTTAATTACGCTGTAATTATTCTTGTCTGTATGACCAAAAAAAAAAAAAAAATGTAGGTGCTAGTGATCACATCGGCTCCTCCATGTTAGCCTGTCATGCAGTATGGTTTAAGCGCAATGCTTTTTAGTTTCCACATGCAGTCCACACAAACACTTGAAAATGCACACATTTAATACAGATATTATAGCCTACTATTAGCGGCCCGCTAATTTTAAGATGCCCATCAACATTAAAATTCAGGCTACGCCACTGTTATAGCCAAATCCCCCAATAAATCTACGTTATTTACGAGATGTATCAGTAATGATAATGGTCACATTTCTAATAAGAAAAAAAACATATGCAACCAAGGCCAAATTATGACAAACAGAAAAGATTAATTAATTACATTAGTAAGCGTTATAGATCTTAGTGAAACTGACTTTAAAGAGATGACTTTCTTACCTTTTCTTGTGGTTCTTGAAATGTTGAATGAAATTTGACGTTGTGGTTGTCGTGTCGGATATTCTTGCGTTTGCATATTTTGCATCTGGCAAATCTGTTTTTATTGGCACGGTCCAGTTCAAAGTCCTTATAGCCAAACGATACTATTTGTGGAGTTCGACTACTATCTGCCATGTTTGGCGCGGTTTGAATTGTGCAGCATTAAAGGCACAGACGCTGATAAGTGGTGCTGACGTCATAATAATAATATGTTTACTAAAGTGTTACCGCACCCTCTACTACAAGCTGAAATATTTCTTCTTCATTTACACCAGGTTTCAATTTTATTATTGTTATTATTATTATTATTGAGTTATTGAGCCATTTTGCATAGCACTTTTAAAAATGCAGTATTACAGAAAATGATCATAATCATCATCAAAATAAATATTTATGTTTTGATATGATTAATAAGCATAATTTTTTTATTAATAACAATAATAATCACATTATTTTAATTTGAATAATATAGTCAGCCTTCATCACAACAAACTTTGACTTGTTGATTACTTTAGTTTTTGACTTTCAAAAGTTTGCTTTATAAAACGGGCACAAAGAAATACTTGTATTAACTTCATTCAGTCTTAAATCATAAGATTTTCTATGAAACAACCCTGAGCATTTGAAAACCTCAATTCTGCATAACATTCATTCCTTTTAGCACTCTGCTTTTAATGAGAAAGTGATTGTGGAAATACTGAAATTCATTTGAATAATTCACTGCTCAATGTCATGGATTAATAGCAAGACATGTTGAAAATCGCCCAAAGAACCACTATCTTCTTTTTACCAATGAAAAAATAATTGTCCGTGTCGGAGTGTGGAATCCATTTAGAACAGCAAACTTCCCTACAGTGTCTTAAAGTCCTGTTAGTTATTATGATTCTTCACAAGCTCTCTGAATTGGTTGGGAAATGCTTTGACAGATGATCATTTAGCTCAGCGTGGTGCACATCATGGCCAGCATTTACCAAATTATTAGCAACAAAAAGTTTTAAAGTCATTTCTGCTGAAAGCACAAATGGCTGTATTATATAAACCTCTAGGAAGAGAGACCATTTCATATGGATTTACATAATGGCAGTTTGCCTGTAGCTAACGTGTCAAGCTAGTATGGAGGTATCGCAGTGACTCAAATACCTCTGTTTCAATTACCCAGAAGAAGTGATAATTGTGAGACCTGCCTCCATTTCACACTCTGCAGGCTTGCATAAACTATCAGCTGTGCTGTTTTGACAGCTTCGGCTTGACTTTGAATGTACGTGATAGCAAACTAGCGCTTGTCACAGACTGCAGGGATATACTGTAATGCAATGACATGTTTGGTGTTTTGGCCAACCTGGTGCTGTTTTCACTAGGGCTGGGTAAAAAATATAGATTTCTTGATTTTAACGTCTCTCATTTTTATGAACCGATATCGATTCTTAAATCACAAGAATCGATTAGTCATCCTGTTTTCAGTTGATGAATGAACGGAACTTTTTTTTGGATACAATCCAAAAAAATCCCAATAATCTTTGTGCTTTGTTACTTTTGATATGAAACAATGTCTCAGATTTCCAATTCCAAAATGTAATAAATATAATACTGTTTTGGCGCTGTTTAATGTGGTGTGACAGATCGCAGTATAGTAGCGCCTCAGTTCAAGAGAAGCGGCGCAGCTCACGTGAACTGATCATCTCCTTCACTTTAATACCAGTTACAGCATAAAATAAACATGAATGAACGTCTGAAGGTATGTTAAAAGATACATTACAACTTTCAAAATTCTGTATAATGTCTCATGTAATCGCACAATCAGTGTTTCAACTGCGGAAATACGTCAATAAAACAGCTTGTAATCAATGTCACGTTTACCTCAGAAAAAACATATTCATGAAATATGAAATATAATATGAAATATGATCATGTAATTGTAAAGGGTTCGTATTATAACATTATTATTATTATTAAAAAAATATATTGAGTGTAATTTATGTTTATATTTAAATCAGTTAATTTGAACCTCCAATATTACAGTAATGTAGTACCAACTGACACCCATATATAGTTTACAGCATTAGTGGAGAGATTTCTAATTCCTTAAGAAAATTTGCCATGCACTTTATTTGATATATCAAATCATAAGCTTGTGAATGGAAATTGAATCTAATTGTGAAATTTGTGTCAATACCCAGCCCTAGTTTTCACATAGTGGCGTGAAAATTTGTCCAAACCATGCTAATTGGGCCTGGTTGTATAAACATGCCTGTGATGATATTTCTGAAAAATATTGCGTGGCTTCTTGCACTTTTCACAACACTTGCCAAATTTACAGTGATTGCCGTTAAAAGCATGTTCAGTTTTATCTCCGCCAGATGAGCATAAATCTGCCGATATTTTGCATTGTACTTTGTTGTTGGTATCGTGGCAGTTTGGACATGAAATGATCCAATGACGCGGCTGAAAGGTTAAGGGACATTCTATGGTGTTTGAAATACGGTGTTTGAAAATAACATATCACCTTCACTAAAACCCTTCCCAATTATGTTAACAAAGGCAAATGTTTAAAAAAAATGCATTGAAGCAACCATTTTAGCTTGCTTCTTGAGCTCTTTTCGCACGACTTGTGCCAAAGTGCTTCACATCGCAAGTGCAGTGCTGTACCATGTGAGCTATTGAGCTTGTTTACTACCACACTATGATAGAAAAACTCCAGACTAACGTTTGAGAGCAGTGGCACCGGTGCCACTAAGTTCTACAGATGGTGGCGTCAGCACCTGATTTGGTGCTGCTGAAGGAAAATTTTTAATTTAAGTTAATTTAATCATAAACTACTATTGTTACTATTGTTCTAGTACTATTTTTTTTTTAACAAGTGCAGTTACTATGAACTACATGTTTATTGGAAATTTGACAGTGAAGCACTGAGCTTGAATTGATAAAATAAACTTTTATTAACAACAGTAATATGCAAAAAAAAAAAATTTGTATAGGGAAAAATGTAAATATTCTACTCTTATTAAATATACTATTGTTATTTTATAGTTTCATACTGAAATAAAAGGAGCACTCTTTACTTGTTTTCTGTGTAATTCAGTCACAATTTGAAGAAAAGCTTTTGTTTTTCATGAGACTTTGTGACCTCCTACTTTTTTACACACATTAAGGAGTGGAAATGTCTAATAAGTCAAATAAGTGCTCCTATGCCACCACCTAATGGTTATAGTAGTAATTTCATGTCTTTTTTAAATAAAAGTGCTTATTTGCCACAAAGTGGCCTACCCCTTTAAACTGTTAGTTTTAGAAATCATCACATTAAAAATAATATAAAAAATTTATAATATTTAGAGCTTTTATGTGCTGGAAAAAGTGTGAAGCACTTGAAAGCCCTCGAATTTCACCTGAGATGAATAATGTAAAAAAAAAAACATTCGACTTTCGATTTCTTCCACAGTACCATGGGGTGTTACTACATTAAATCCATAGTGAATGTTTATGATTTGTGGACTGAAACACCTGAATGTCTCCTGGTTTCCACGTCAGCGCTGTTTGATCTGATATATTTAGCGATGTTATTAATACTGTTTAAATACTGCTTTCTCACTGGATCCCATATCTCTTAATCCTACCCAATACTTAAACTTAACAACCACCTTACTAGCTATTAAAAAGCAGTAATTAGGAGTTTATGAGGCAAAAGTTGTAGTTAATAGTGAGAATTGGACCCTAATCTAAAGTACAACCAAAATAGCTACAGTATATTGTGATATTGTTACTACAGTAATTATTGAATGTTGAATTTGAATTTGTCAGCTAGCCATTTTACTCCCCTTCATGTTTTTTGAAAACTCTATGGCTTTTTTTCTCCTGTGGGGAACAAAAGGAGACATTTAAAGGAGACATTTTGAATGCTGTACTAGTTTATTTTTAATGCAAACACAATGAATCAAGACTGAAGCTTTAAATCATCAACAACAAAAAAAGTATGCAAAAGCACCATAAAATTCTCAAAAAACCACACTGAAATTCAAGTCATTATTCACTGTTCTTCACCACTGCTCTGACAGAATCATTGTGTCGGGTTAAGTTGAACTCAAGAACCGGATCAGTCCACTGAATGATTGAATCAGACTGATTCAATGAGAGGATCTGACTCCAAAGAATGATTCGTTCACCAGAAATTGTCATGAATATAACAAGAACAGCTTGTTTTGTGTTCCATAAAGTCAAATGAGCAATTTATGACAGAATTTCTCATTTTAGGGGTGAACTATCTTTTTTAAGTCGCAATAGTGTATTTGTGGTCTTGTTTTGTCAGACTATGACTGTAAATCATCAGTCTGATAGAATGGGGCTGTTTGGATTGTGATGCCTTGTTCTGTTTTAGCTGTTTGTCACTGAGTAAGGCTTACATGTATGATGCACATGCTCAAACGTGTCTCTGTGAAGTCTGAAACCATTGCGTTTTGGTTACATCAGTGGCATCTTGGAGGCATCAAGTGCTTCTAACATCTGAAGCACTTCAGATTGGTGGAGATGGGATATTCATAGTAACATGCCAATTGAAACCGACTTTGTTGCTGCGTAATAGTAGTACGCACCTCTCAAGTAGGGTACCGACTTAGCATGTACCCGGGTGTAATATATCCCACGACAGATCATAAATTAATTGATTATTTTTCTAAGAGTTGCCAAGACATTCAGGACCTTTGTCTGATCCATTAATTTATGTGTCTTGTAGCTTCAGTGGGGTATTTAATGTGCCTTAAAGAAAGCGACAGGATCTGTCAACTTGGATGTCTCATCTGCTGCCGTCATGGCGCCAGCAGGACATTTTAACCCAGCAGATGCTTGCATAACAGCTCTTAATGAGAAGAGCAGCCAAAATGGCATTCATCACCAGTGAGTGGTTCACTTAGCAGCTTGGTCATTTCCACGATTGTGAATATAACACCTATGCACTCTTAACCCTTTTATCTGATCAGATTAGGCCTGACGCTTTGAGAGGTAGACAGGATTAAATTAATTGAAGGAGCAGGATGTCAGTACATTTGTCGTCAGTTGTATTCAATGCCTAATTGAGGTCAATCTTTTGTCTATTGTATTTGTAGAAGACGTTTCCTGAAACAGCGTGCAAAGGCATGTACACAATATTGCCAAAAGTATTGGGACACCCCTCCAAATCATTGAATTCAGGTGTTCCATTCACTTCAATGGTTCCATGTTAGTGGTATTATAATAAAGTGGAAGCAATTGGGAACAACCGCAACTAGGGATGGGCAACAGTGATAGATTACCTGAGTACTCGAACGTGACAGCGACGAATGATCATGAAAACGATGATCGCCCTGACTATGAAAAATATATTTAGTTCCCCTGTTAAAGGAAATCCACAACGAAAGTTACATCAGACTAGATTGCGTGTGCACTCATGTCCTTTTGTGCAGATGCAAATTGTAAGATTACTTTTATGTTATCTATATCTGATTAATGTCATATAGGACACATTGCATTCAGCTCAAATGCAATGCCCGACATTATTGACTGTGGGTTATCTGAGACGGTTATATTCTTTTTAGATAGGCTATTTCTTTTTCAAAATCATTGGTGATATTAATAATGTGGCAGTGTTATTTTGTACTCATGGTTTTTAACAGTAGACAAGACGTATGTTTTATTTAAAGTTGTTTCTCATTATGGATTCGAAAACGTGCAGTGATGTCTGTAATCACTTTGATTGTGAAAAGTAAAATGAAGTGCAAGATGTGCAGAGCCAATCTGTCATGTACATGGCATTATAATGAGAACACAGTTGTAATAGTGTTGTAAATTCTGTTAATGGAAGAGCGCATTCAAAATGTGAGTTTCCCTTTCAAACCTTTGTTTCCCATGAACATTCGCGCCTCATGTGCTAATGTAAGTTGTAAAAGATACATATCTGATTAATCCAATATAGGATACGATTCACAGTTTCAGTTCAAATACAATGCCTGATATTATTGACTGGGTTATTTGAGACGGTTAGGGTTAGGGTTAGGGTTAGGCTTTTTATTTCATTTTTTTCTAGTCATACATTCATGTTTTCATAGACCTGTCATGTTTGTATTTGTCAACATTAATTTTCGTAACAGTCTTAAAATAGTTATCTATATAATATCTCCATGATGGAGACACCCTGCCCCCCACGCACAAGCCCCGTCCCTGAGTACTCGAGTACTCGTTTTTTGAGACCTATCGATGATCGAAATGAGAAATTGACAAAAATTCCCATCCCAGACAGCAAGCCACGAAGTGGTAGGCCACATAAAATCACAGAGCGGGGTCAAGGTGCACAGTGCGCAGAAGTTGCTAAATTTCTGCAGAGTCAATAGCTACAGACCTCCAAACTTCGTGTGGCCTTCAGATTACCTCAAGAACTGTGTGGAGAGCTTCATGGAATGGGTTTCCATGACTGAGCAGCTGCATCCAAGACTTACATCACCAAGTGCAATGCAAAGCGTGGGATGCAGTGGTGTAAAGCACGCCACCACTGGACTCTAGAGCAGTGGAGACGTGTTCTCTGGAGTGACGAATCACGCTTCTCTTTCTGGCAATCCGATGAACGAGTCTGGGTTCCTGGCAACCGACGTATGCGTGTGATGCTGACGCAGGAACTGGCCAAAGTAAACCGTAGCAGACGTTGAATACATTTTTGTTTGTAGAAACGACATGAGGGTGAGTAATTAATTACTTTTTTATTTTTGGGTGAACTAACCCTTTAAAGGGCATATTGCAGGTTAGAGACTCCCGTGAGTCAATGTATAAAAAAATTATGTAGGAACTAGATTTTCTTTAAAATCTACTTTAAAATACGCTATTAAGGCTTTTGGAGTCGTTTTTGTGAGAAATTTACTTCTAAAAATGGCAAATCCGGAAGTGACATAACGAGAGTGCGGTGAATTTCAACGATAGGAAAACAATGGATCGAATGACAATTCGGACACTAAGGAAATTATACATGTTTATTAATACGCATATGGTAGACCAAAGCCATACAATTATGACACACAATTAGAGACCAGGATTAGGTAGAACAACGATTAGAGGAGATTGATTTAGTATTTGTGTGAGGAGAAACAGTGGAGAACAGAGCAGGTGTCGGTGAGAGACCAGTGTTAGCTTATAGATAACGCTAGCTAAACGATATGTGTACACTGTGCTCAGATTACAATACTGTACAGATTATTATCATGTATCAGGCAATAGGGATAATTATGATTTTTAATTGCAATTATATCTGCATTTATGTTAACCTAGAGACGTTCAAACATCAAAATGTAATTTATTAATATGTTTTCATGTCAAAATGACATTTTCTTTTCCTATAAAAAGATATACAAGCTCTAACCTGTTAACATGAGAGCCGAAATAAAAACGGACATGCCACGCCGCCAGTGTGTAGTGTTTCTACGAGCTGAATCTCTGACGGATCCGTGACCGCCATGCCGACAACCGAACCACAGTATAGTGTTATTGTATGCGTTTCATGTTATCCTTTATTCATTAATTCTCTGTTATGTGTTTATTTTGTGTCGATTCACCGATAGTGTGAGACTGTGAATGTAATGAGGACTGTGACGTTATGAGTATTTGAGTGAACTTGAGTGTACATACGGCATGAATAAAATATTTACATTACCAGCACATGATTCCACATTTTTTGAAAAGTGTGAGACTGTATGCATCTGTATTAATGTTCATACTGTGTATTCATCAATGTTCAAATTGATGCGATGCAATGACATATTGCTGCGACGATAATCCTCCTGTCTAAAGTGAAAGCTACACCTTCACACACCACCACGTGTTTCGAAGCAGATGCAGAAGTGAAGTCCCGTCTCCTCAGTCTTCACTGCACAAAACGCCACCATGCAGGTTTCCAGGTTTCCTCACCTTTTTTTTTAATAGGAAACCTGTGGACTCGATGTCCTGACAGGCTGGACACAATAATTTACCATGACAATGATACATTGGAAAAGAAAATCTACCGAAAATACACTGACTCCAACTGAATACCAACCTATTCTGCACTGAGCGAACGCAGAGCTCGGCAAGCGTCTCCCTCTCGTGACGTAATATGACGCGATGTTGAAAAAAACATTGCCGTTTTTACAAGCGGCCAACGAAACGGCCTCTTTATCTGCTAAATTTGTGCTCTTATGTCTTTTAAAAAATGTTTTAATCCTGCATTACCTTTTCATATGGTATTTTCATACAAGGTTATTCATTTAGAAACATTTTTAACCTGCAATATGCCCTTTAATGAATGAAATGTGGAAAGATTTTTGTTTTGTTTAGCACTGTTTAATACAAAGGCCAATCATTTGATTGCATTTATGCTGTATTTTAATTGAAGTGATCTCCTCTTGAAATGAGTTTGCAATGCAATTGCCCCCTCAGAACGTCTTGCCTCTCTGCATCCGTCTCCTCTGTTCAAGGTACTCAGTGGTGGCCCATTTTCTTGTGCTCTCTTGTGGTCAGACAGATGGCCGGCCTGGACGGCAGATCACGTTCCGCCTCGCTCTCCTCAGGACCGGCTCTGGCTCCAGGCTGAGCCAGGTCATCGAATCCAGCCTCACTTGCTCTCTGTGCCACCATCCCCGGAGGGCTGAAAAAACTCTCAGAGAAATTGAATAAAATATATTTCCTGGGTTTGCCAGAAAACTGTCCTGTTCCATAAGCTGCTCAGAGTGTGATGGAGGGGAAGGGGAATGTGTGCAGATGGAGCGTTTAAACTGTCAGGACACGTACCTTCTGTTTCTCCATTCTGTAGCCTTGGGTTGCTTTGTCTCAGGTCACTATTGTTTGATGGTGGTTGGGACATTATCCCTGTAGCCATCGTACTTTCAAGGGATTCATGTCCTATATTCAGAAAAATGTATATATAAAAATGCTGCTGGGCAGTTATGGTCTAGCATTAATGATCAGGGAAGATAGATATAAATATCTGGGTTTTAAAGGCCAAACTTTCTTTTCCCCTCTGTTTTTCTTCCTTTTTTCTCTCTAGTCCTCTTACACTATGTCACAAAAGTTCAAGGGCAGTAAGATTTTTTAAAAATGTTTTTGAAGAAGTATTCACCAAGGCAGCATTTACTGATCAAAAATACAGTAAAACAGTAGGCTAATATACTGTGAAATTTAAAATCACTGTTTTGGAAATGGCAGAAGTAATTACAAATTGGAAACATGAATTTAGCTGAGTGCTCGCTAACTTCTGATGTCTTTCATCTGCAATATGCACTTAATATAATCGCTTTGAGGGGAATAAGGTCGGTCTGACCCATATCGGTGTAATTAGTCTACTTTGAAAACTGTGCAATGAAAAGGAAGGAAGACGGATAACAAGGTCTATGAGATCCAGGAAACACAAAGTGGCATGAACGTATTTGATAGCACAGAAACCTGCATATATAGAGTACTGTGCAAAAGCCTTAAACGCGTTAGTATTTAACAGGTATATAAACAGGTTTTAAGACAGTTATTTACACAATGGACTTGATGGTGAGATCAATCTATCTTTAGATATGTCAATTTAATGTTGCTTCATGCAATGGTTATATATGACTACTCCATTGACCTGAGCTGAAAAAAAATCAAGTCAAGCTTTTTATTGTCAATGTATAGTTATAAGATTTTTTTATTTATATATAATTTTATTTAACTTTTAAATTTCTGAAGGATCTTGTCACGTGACATCGAAAACTGGAGTAATGATTGCTGGAGGTTGATCAAATAAATGCAGCCTTGGTTAACTTAAGAGATTTCTTTCAAAAACATTTAACTGATTACAAACTATTGAATCTATAAAAATGTACATGTACCGACATGAAATGGAAGTAATATAAAAAAAAGTACAATAATAATACAAAAGTAATATAAATATACAAAACATTTATAACTTTGAGGTGATTCTGGCCCAGCAGATTGGTCACTCACAGGCACCAAGTTTGCGCTTGTCCAAATTAATTGCTTACATTTACAAAATGAGCCTAGAATAGCAGAAATAATTGAAAAAAAAATTTGTTGAAAAATAAACGTCCATGTTTAGTAAAAGTTTTCATGAAATTAAGTAGAAGTTTAATGAAATTAGGAAATATTTAAGAGATTGTTGTTTAATTTAGTTTTATGCATGTTCTCATATCCATATATTTTGTTATGTCACAAGTAATCTCAAAGTTTACTGGATTTTACACGATTCTTTGGTTCTTTTGTAGCATGGGTTTGGTGAAGCATAATAAAAAACAAACATTGTCACGTAGGGCCGTAACCACCATAGGCATTGAGGGGGACAAGTCACCCCCCCCCCCCATTGGAAATGGCCAAATTGTCTCCCCCAATATACAGTATGATATTTCTTAATGCTTCTCTCCATTACGCACCACTCTGTTTGTAGTTAGGATGACAGACAGTAATGAAGTAATAATTTTAGGCTAGTCATTGTCAAAATGATGGTTTATCAGTTCAAAGAAGGCGAGGCTTAAAGGTCCCGTTCTTCGTGATCCCATTGTTCAAACTTTAGTTAGTGTGTAATGTTGCTGTTGGAGCATAAATAATACCTGTAAAATTATAAAGCTCAAAGTTCAATGCCAAGCGAGATATTTTATTTAACAGAAGTTCCCTTTCAAAGCCTACAGCGAACGGCTGGCTTGGACTACATCCTGGTACTTCCTTCAGAAATGACGTCAGTAGAACAGACTAACCTCCGCCCACAAGAATACGTGAAAAAAGGGGGCGTGGTCTTGTTGCTGTCCCACGTGGAGAAGAGGACGTGTCGCGTGGAGAAAAGGAAGTGCTGCGTTTCAGTGTGTTTGTCGCCATGTCGTCGAGACGCTGTTATTTTCATCCCGGAGTCAAATCACCTTTGTTTGGCTTTCCCAGGGACGCTGTAGAGATCATTGAGCGCATACATCTCCCGTTAAGAAGCGTGACCTTTCCGTGCAAGTTATGTGCGCTAAGCTGCTGTCGAATCACAACACAGGAACCGTGCCACGTTCGCTAAGCTGCGGTCAAATCACAACACGGGAACCGCTGGCACAATCAGAACTCGTTACGTATTTCTGAAGGAGGGACTTCATAGAATAAAGGAAGTCATCAGCCGTTTTCAGGACAGTGAAAACAGCGGTGTACAGATAAGTAAATTGTGTTAAAAATACTGGGGGTTTTTTACACGCGAAACATGAACACATGTTATATTGCACACTGTAAACACAATCAAAGCTTCAAAAAAACACGAAGAACGGGACCTTTAATGTTCACTGAAGATGAGTATGAATTCCAGCACTATTCACAGCACTATCTGTCATGGTTACAGATGCTTCCATGTACAGTCTGTGGAAATGGCTTTGGGCATCTGGTCATTTTGTTCTATAATGTGGAGCTTTTCTAGCAGCTCTTGACTGGCTAGAATGTATAATAACGCTGTTAGTGTGCAGAGAGACAATCCGGCCCTGAGATATGTTCAAGAGAGGCTTTCAGATGTGTTGAAATAAAAGAGATATTTGGATTAAGAATGCTCTTTGGTGCTATAGACAATAAACAGAAGTGCGTATAGAGCTGTTTAGATTGTCCGATGGTCTAAATTGCTGCATTAAATTATCAAGGCAGTGGATTATGTATGTAGAATGGCATCATTTTACGTATTAAAAAAACTTTTTAGGCAATGTGAACAAATCATTTTTGTGTATCTGCTTGTGCTCACCTCACTTAGAGCTCTGCACTACTGGCTGGTTTAATCAAGTAGAGTATTGTTACCTCTTAGTCATGCACTTCTTTTCTTACAGCAGCAGATCAGGCCAACAAGTTAATGACGTCATAGCTTTAAAACAATTGTTGCATCTTCAAAGAATCGTGTACTTTATTTTAGCAATATAGTGAGGGAATTATGCATATGATCTATATTACAATATTATGAACTATATGCCTTTCTCCACTGACGTTCTATGATGACAGATTTTTAGAAGGCAGACTGAGATGGCGAAGAGAAACATGGTTTGTGTAACATTAGCAACACACTATTAGCTGCTTGATAACGTATTCAAGCCAAAGGCTAATCATATTAATTATATTATGTGTCCGACGTTGTAGAGAGCGATACATAAAACGCATTACCATTCTGATGCATCGACTTGTAGATGAGCCTGTATAATTCACTCTTCTGAATCAGTTTCTGGTTTAACCATATATGACTGAATTAAACTTTCAGAAATTATTGGCTGCAGGGGACTTTAAAGTTGTAGTAATTTTGTCAATTTTGTGCTTTTGCCTTTTTAGTTTTTTTTATATTTCTATTTAGATTTCATCTATTTTTATTTCAGTTTAAGTACTTTTAGTACTGTACTTCAATGTATTTAATTTCAAGGCAACATTTCTCATTTTAGTTATCTAATCTTTGTTTTCTTTTATTTCAGCTATTTTTGCAGAATTATTACATTTATTTTAGATATAATTTATATACATTTTAGATATATTTTATACTCATTTCAAGTATGCAATTAATTTACACTTGACTTTTGTCTCCTCGCCTTGCAAGTACACTAACTTTACACTAATGTGTCCTTTAAAAATACTGCCGCAGCCATTTTCAGTTTTCTCAAAATAGCAACTATCCAACAATGCGCCTGAACACACCTCGTTTTCAGACCAGCATGCCCATGGGCGAACAGATGGGCGTGAGTGCATTTGGTATTTAAACAACATGGCGCTGGACATGAAAATGATAACTGCGTTGGGCTGAAACTAGCAAAAAACACTTGCGTCGCGCATAGGGTGGCCATACGTCCGGATTTTGGCCGGACAGTCCGGATTTTAAGCTCCCTGTCCGGCGCAGCCTCAAGCCGGACACTCATTTGTCCTCCTTTTTGGAGTTGCGCTGAATCGGCCTATAAAAAATATATTATGTTAAGTCTTGAAATATATTATGAAGGTTGAAAAGTTACCTAGTGCTGCTTTAATGTGACTTTCAAGTTAAAATCTGTTAGTTTTAATAAAAACCAAACCCTGGGAAATAAAAGTGTCTGTAGTTGAAGAAACACCCATATATTGTTTTTTCCAGTGATTTGCGTATTATATTCGCTTATTGCATGCTGTATTCAATTTTTTCAGGAAGCAGAGCTTTGTTGGCCTGCTGTGTTGTCTCATCGGTCTGTAGAGATGCGTTTGACAGCAAAACATTAGGTCAGCTATGTAACTCATTAGGGTCATGTGAGTGCTCTCATATTTTGGGTTTCAACGTCATCTTGGGTCTGTGAGTCAGAGTCGTCTTCAGTCCTCTTGAAAAATACAGATGCACACAAACCACAGGTGACACGCGCTCACATGAACCCTACATCTGTGGCAAAGAGATTTTCCAGAATGTCAGAACGACATGATGTTTTTGCATTTGCAGGCTGTTTTACATGTGCTCTTCAATAGTTTGGGTTACATGCTGGGTGTCTTGTTTTACATTCGCTCCATAGAGCTGGCACTGTGACAGGCAGATGGCATGCCACAGGCGAGGTCAGAAATGCTAGCCGTCCGATGTGACGCAACCCTCCCAAGGCTTTCACATTTTAAAAGGAGAAACAACTTTGTTTTGGATTGGATCCTTCCTACTATATATCTCTCACAACATGAATTTTTTCTTCTAGCTGTGTTTTAAAGGAATAGTTCTCCCTCATGTAATTCCAAACCTGTATGACTTTCTTTCTTCTGTGAAACACAAATGGAAAAAAAGTGGATAATGTATTCTCTAAAAGCTATCGTATGACTTCGGAAGACTTGGATTATGGTGCACCACTGTTATGATTCTTTAATGGTGTTTTTTATTTTTTTTATTTTGGAGCTTTACAGTCCCAGTCCTCATTGTTTGTGATTATATTGAAAAGATTAGCTTTCAAAAATGTATATTGTGTTCCACAGATAAAACGAAAGCCAGGTTTTGTTGGTAAAGAGATAATTTTAATGGAAATATTACCTACTTCTGCTTTACTCTTTTTTTAAATATTAAATCTGTAGCTTGCAGGGTTTCTTTATTTTGTTGGTAGCTTCAGTACTTGGAGCTAAAAAGATGAAAAAGTAATTACTTAGCAGTGAGAACTCAATCTAGTAAAAATCAGGGCTGTAAGTACATACATGCTGTGTAGTGCAGGGGATTGTCTCATCAACTTTACTAAACACAGAGGATAAGGATTTTAATAATTGATTTCAAACAACCTTTTAAAATGAGCTTGTACTTTTTGTGGACTTGATTTTAATTAGCTCCATTGGCTAGTACTTCTTTGGCAAGAATTATAATTTTTATTAGTAATTTATTTCATACTGCCTTGACTAAGTCTAACTTATTTGTTTTTAAACAGATTTACAAAGTAGTTTGAAAATGGTTATTACATTAAAACAATAGCATTTTTGCCACTGCATGAGGTTGAATGTCTTAATATTTATTTTCTATGTGTTTTATATTATTGCTGCATGGGTGCAAATTGCGTGATAGGAAAAATAAATCCGTATATATTTATTATATTAGTTCATGTTAATGTTAACTAATGAACCTTATTGTAAAGTGTTACCATTTTATAATTATTGTATTACTGAGTGCACAGTGCATGATGATGAAAAAAATATTTATTTATTTGATTAATTATAATATAAAGGCAACTAGAGGGGCTTTTTATCAGTTGGGATATGGCTATTGTTATCTAGTGTAGAATATAGGTAATTCCTAGTGGAACCTATACATTCAATTCTATTGTTTTAAAAATAAATGTTTCACCTGTGTTTATTCCACACAGAACAAAATGCCAGAAAGACGATGATTTAAAGAAAATGAATGGCCAAGTTATGCATGTTTAGTCTAACTTTAGTTAGCTTGTTGCTTAGCACTTCTGTATGTAATTTCATTATTAACCAGAGCCACATACCTACTGCTGTCCAGAAGAGATGGCTGAAAATAAATATCGCTGGAGGTGCTATCAGCAAACTTTAGATGAAGGGAACAAGATCCTTTTTCAACCTACTTTTACTGATTTGTTCTGCAGTTCTTTCTAGTTCAGTCTCTGTTCGACTCTCTCCTCTTTTCTTAGCATGATACAAAACAACATTGCCACTGCTTAGATTATCGTCTGGAACTAAAGTCATTTCAAACGCAACAAACGACAGAGGACACCTATTAAGAGTATTTACTTTGTATATCAGTGTGGTCATGTTGAGACTACCTGAATTACATGGTGAACTGAACTTCTAAATGCAATAATTGAGGTTTTTTGGACTATAAATACTGTTATTAATCTTGCAGTTTGATTCCCAGCCTGTAAAACGTTGTGGCCTGTTTTCTATTGGCTCCATTTGAGTGTAGGCTTTTATGCTGAATAGAGCTGGAATGAGGCTAAGCTCTATTTTACTGTAAACGAGACTCTCTCCGCATGCCTAGCCTTCTATTTTACTCATTCGAGTCACAGTCTTATGTTGAGATCGCTGTTGCTGTTTGGAAATAATTTGAAAAGATAATGATCACAAAGTAAGCTAGAAATAAATTTAAAAAAGCATAAAGATTAGCATTTTCGGATGTAAATGTAAAGGAATGGCAGCCGAAAATGGGCTGCCCCTTAAAAGGCATTCATAGTGAAAGCAGTGTCTTCTGCTGGTTTCAAACTGTCAGTGTCTGCATTGGCAAAGATGAATTCTCTCCGGACCAGCTCTTTGCAGTGGCTGTAATTAAATAACCTCTGATGTTAATTAGCATTCCTTAATTACCTGCATTGGCCTTTCATCATTCTTTGAGCATTGCCAGGGCACTTTCTCTCTGTTCTGCCTGCATACTCAGCATTCATAGTTCTACAATCTGACCATATTCCCTTAGTATTTGAATTTGATGTAGTGGAAGGTAGATATTTGCTGCCTATGCAGCTTGATGGAGAGTTTTTGCAAGAAGGATTAAATGTCCTCAAGACCTTGAAGGGATCGCTAAGATAATGAATGGAAGTTACAGAAGTAATGGAATCATAATTTTTGTGGTAATTGTTTCCAATCTGCAACTGCCTGTCTTCCATTGCAAAGTATTATGGTGGGTAACACTTTATTTTATAGTGTTACATATGCTACATGTACTTACCATAGTAATAACAGTAAATTATGCATAATACATGCAACTAACCCTAAACCAAACCCTGATCCTATAACCCTATAGTAAATACATGTACTAAATATTACTCAGTACTTAAATATATAATTACACTGCAACAATGACACTTTAAAATAAAGTGTAACCCTATGGTGTTATCATACATAGTATTAAATTATACCATATTCACATACCATGGTACAGTATATACATACATAGTACTCTTAGGTACTCTAGTATATGATATTGTCATGTTACATGTCCAAGAAATATGGATTTACCGTGGTACATGGTCAAAATCCATGGTGTTACCTTAGTATCATCTTTTTAAAAAAACATGCCTTTTTTTCATTTTGTTGTTCCTCATATTAGTTATTATTTATTGTACAGCACTTTGGTCAACTTCGGTTGTTTTTAAATGTGCTTTATAAATTAATATTGATTAGTGTGTGTAATATATTTTATTATATTAGAATGTATTGTTTTATGGCATTGATATGCATTAATAATAATAATTATTATTATTATTATTATTAAATATGCGAAATATTATTAATACTATTCTTGTTGTTATAACTGATACTAATATTATTACTGTTGTTAAAAAATTATAATTAAATAATAATAATAATTTAAATATGTATATAAAAACAAATATTTATTTGTATAATACTTATTATTAGTAAATATTACTATTATTATTGAATTATTACAATAATTTAATTATAAGTAATACTAATTATTTTAATTAGTAGTATTTAACAACAACAGCAATATTATTACTAATGTGACTAATAATTAAAATATTAAAACATAAAATATTGAAAATGTATAATAATAATATTGCTTTTGTTGTTTATTAAATAAATTGTTGTTATTATAGTTTATGACATTATCTACATTATTTGTTTTTACTAACTCAGCATGAGTGAAAATGAGTTAATGTTAAAGACTTTGACATCTCAGGTGATGACCACCCTTACCCAGAAACGTTTGTGCTTACACTAACACTGCTAACACTGTTCTTTTCGTTTGAACTTCTAGAGAAACCATTGAAAGATGGAGACGACACAGCTGACATGTCCCTCTCAAACTCTCTTTTTGCACACTGGGGTCATGACCTCGGCCCAGAGAGCCGCAAGGTGGCCCTGAAGAAGTTCCAGTACTACGGTTACAACGGCTACCTCAGCGACAGGCTCTCTCTAGACAGAGCCATGCCAGACCTCAGGCCAGACGGGTGAATGAATCACTCACTGCTCACTGTCTTTTCCTCTCTGCCTCTTCTTAGCATATATGCGCACACCCTTTGTTCTTTTACAAACATTGATTTTCCTGTATCATTTTGGTCATAGTGAACAAAAGAAATCACTTTGAAGAAGTTAAGATATGGAAATTAAATCATAAGTTCTTTGTAAAAAAATGTATAATAAAATAAATAGATTCCTGGTCACAGACTGGTCAATAAAACCCAATTGGAAGTTAAACAATAGAATAATTTATCATTTTATTTGAGATATTTTATATCAGTGTTGTCAGAGAAAACAGACTGATAATCCAAGAATAAATATGCAATCAAACCAGTCTTGTACTTTTCATTTTAAAATACATCAACATCTCCTTTAAGACTCTTCAAACTGAAATTAAATTTTGTTTACAAATGTTACCAGTGCGATTAAAGTCAGAACCAAGTAAAAGTGAGAGATTTAATCTCGGAAAGACTTATCTTCCAGGTGTTTGATTGTCTATTTTTTTTGTTTGCTGCAGGTGCAGAAACATTTCATACCCCTCCAGTCTACCACAAGTCAGCATCATCTTCATCTTTGTGAACGAGGCTCTGTCGGTCATCCTGCGTTCCGTTCATTCGGCGATCCATCGGACGCCCTCCCACTTGCTCAAGGAGATAATCCTCGTCGATGACAACAGCAACAATGGTGAGGGCCTGTTGCTGTCCCAGCACTGCTTTCTTTGATTTGCTAGAGGCATACAGGGACTCCTTCAGTGGGGATTGATTCTTGTATGACAGATTACGATGAATAATGCATATGAATGTTGATTCATGTGGAAAGAATATCTGAGGTCTGTAACATGATAAGTCTAGGGGATTATGGGCAGCAGATGTACATGTATGCAGTATGCACACATAAATGTTTTATGCTTCGGAGGAAGCGAGACATTTCTCTCACAAACCTTTTGGTCTAGAAGCAGCCTGTTTAATCAAGCAAAATCTTTATTTAAAGTCCCCATGAAATCAAAATAGTTTTTTGGCTTTTAGTATGAATATGTTAGGCTTACTGTTTTCTATAAGCTAGTGTGTTCCAAAATTCACATGTAGAAGATATTAGCATTCTAAACGTACAGTCTGTATGGATCAATGATTTTGATGACATCACTCTGCACTTCAGCTTCTCATCAGATTTTCTGTCCAATCAAATGCTCTCTAGAATCTAAAGCGTCCTGCCCCCCACATTATAAATAGACGCAGAAGCTGAGGCTAAAATCGGTCACTTGTTCACACATTTATTATTTTCTACATGGTGAATGGCACATAGCACACTATATAGGGGATTGGGAACGATTAAGTCAAATTAAGTCTGGTTTCACGTTAGTGTCACACAAACCGCTGCAGCGCACACAGCTTTCTGCTCCAGTCCAGAGACACGAAAGCACAGAGCGGATCATATGCGTGAGTCAGCGAAGTCCAGAAAATGTATCGCATCCATTTGAATTCTGCACAGAATGCTATATTTTAAAGCGATATGGGGGAGATTAGGAGGAGAAACCGTTAGAGATTAGGCAAGGCAATATTAAAAAAGGGGAGGTGCTGTTCGATATGACCCACCCGGTCTTCCTGTTTCAGTGGAAATGTGGAGGCTGTGCGTTTCAAGACACTTTAGTGGGCCTTTAAAGAGAAATCTACTGGGTTTACGCTGTACGATTTTGGCCACGATTTGGTCGTCTGAAATCCGAAAAGATTCCTCTGATCCTAGGCCAAAATCTGAAGTCTTTGATCACCAGTTTGATATGTTTGTCGACAGTTTTGTGGTCAAATTTTACTAGCAGTGTCAGAAGTTTTGAGGCACAATCCTGCAGTCAACCGTCAAATCAAAAACCAATTAGGAGCACAGAACCTGTTGACGCAATTAGTGCGATAACGCTAGAGATTGTTTTTGTTTGCCAGACAAAAAGCCTTCACCGAACGCGTCACGTATTATGTAAAACTCTGGACGACGACTTTTGTGTTCAATTTTAATGCATCTTGACTGCTGTACAGTCTGACATTGATGACAACTGAGATCCTACAGTGTGACATGGCTTACAGCAGGGATCATGTTCGTACAGACTGACAAGCAACAAGACTATTATAAATCGTACAATGTGCACCCGGCTTAAGGCCGGCTTAAGTATGCGTACCAACTTGCATATAATCTGTGTCCTAAATAGTGTGATATGTGCCAAAATCATAGTATCCAAAAGGTGCCGAGATGGTATACTTTTCCTTGTAGTTTTTTTAAGTGTGTATGCATTAATACATTTTTACATTTGAGCAAATACATCATATACTTTATTTAAATCCATGCATTACTTGGCAATAAAGATAAAATAAATAATAATAATTAAAAAGATTCTGCCATTAGTACAAGGACAATATAAAAGCTTCTCTTCTGGAAAAATTATGTATTTTTACAGTATGTGTGCTTCTCCTTGTTACATATTGTGACATACATGAAGAGTTTCTTCTCTATATTTTAGATTTTTACTTACACATTTTCTGTTAAGCTGTTTTGGCAAATAAATGTGTTATACAAATAAATTAAATTTTAAATATTTTTTTTTATGTGAACAGAAAAGATATGGTAGAAAAGATATGCTAATTAATAATACATGATAACTGTCAGTAATAATTAATATTTTAGAGATAATATTTTTATATTGTATAATCATATAAAATATACACAATACAGTGACCTAAAAAAAGTAAAATAATATATATATTTTTAAAAGATATTAATGATAATTATTGTTAATAATATAAATATTTTACAGATAATAGTTTATTATTATTATATACCGTAGATACACTGTCAATGTAATACAAGTAAAAATATTAAATAAAAAAAATGTAAAAAAAAAATGTTAATACAAAATTATTAGTACATAATTATGCAGAATTGTATATATATATATATAAAATTCTGCATAATTATGTACTAATAATTTTGTATTAACATTTTTTAAAATATTTTTTTTATTTAATATTTTTACTTGTATTACATTGATTATATATATTATAATATATATCAACTTAGTAAAAGTAAAAACAATTCAATATTTTAAGATTTTAAAAATTAAAACAAATCAAACTCATTATTTAACACACAGTATAAATGGTCTGTATACTTTGAAGTGTGTGTGTGTGTGTGTGTGTGTGTGTGGTGTGTTTGTGTGTGTGTGTGTATATTTAGCTGCCTTTATATTTTAGTAAGTGGGTCCCTGCAAGGGGGATCAACAAATTTATTCCCTGGCATCAAAATGTTTGAAAACCCCTGCTGTAGGCTATTGGCTTAAGAATGATTATTTTCTGAAGATAACCGCTGGTTTGTTGTGTGGTAAAGTACACGACTGAGGTGGGTTCAGCTCAGGCCCATCAGAAAGTAAAGCTTTTTATTTGCTCCCAGTCACCTCTAGAGTATTTGGTTTTTGCAGAATAATGACTTCACAGTGGTTATGCTACAATGACCTTTTACTCTGTGTGCGGGATATAGCGAGGGGGCAGGGCGGTTAACGTGAGGTGCAGAGGTTTGGACATTTCATTCTCCCACAGATTGGCAGTGGCCCCATGTCGCACCATCTGGTTGCCATGGTGAGACAGGATGATGGCTTTCTCTCTAATAAAAACAAACAGCGCAGGAGACAGATGGGAGGGAAGTAATCACCGGCAGACAGCGGTAGAGAATCCAAATATCACAGACCCCTAGCAAATATTAGTGTCTGATGTTTGCAGAGTTTCAGTTCATGTTCGTAATTCCCTGAGAGGTCGAGGGGGGAGTCTATATAAACGAATTTTGATTAGAATGTAATAAAAGTCCGGTACACGTGTCTCTAGGGTCTCCCCGCTTCATTTCTGGCGAGTACTGAACTTTCTTACAGGCCACAAGGATGATTTAGTAAACAGTATGAGGTATGAGTTTTTATATTGCAGGTTTTTCAACTGATCCCTCTCTCCCTTCCATTGACTCAAAGCTGAACTTTCGGAAAACCTGCAGAGGTTTGTGGAGGAGACCAACAAGCAGCGCCCCGACTTCATTAAAGTGGTTCGGCATGAGAAACAGGAGGGCTTGATTCGCTCTCGGGTCAGTGGCTGGAGAGTTGCGACCGCCCCCATCGTGGCCCTGTTTGATGCTCACGTGGAGTTCGGCCTCGGATGGTCAGTGAAACTTGAATCATTTTCTGCCAGTACTGAACATGAAAATGCTAAAAAGTTTTTTTTTTTTTTTCTTTTGCTGTCTAACATTTTGATGTCTTCAAAATATGATTGAGATTTTATATTTTATAAAAGTTATGAACAATTTTCATGTTAAATTATATTTTTGTATTTCATTATATTAATTTGGTTTATTTTAATATTGACAATTTATAAATATAAATGATATATAATATGCAATATAAATTACATAATGATTGACACAATTTTATCTTGGTTAAAGCAACATGTAACTTTCTTGTGCTCAAAATTGACAAAATTTATATAATGAGCAGTACTAGGGTGACCAGCTGAGATTAAAAAATGAGACATAAAAAAGATAGATTTTTGTATTCAAAGATCAACAGTCTGTTATTAGTCTGTAGTCTGCCACAAAAAAACAACAACATTAAGATCATGAACTCAAATGTCATTGTGAAAAAAAAAAAAGACAAAAAAAAAGTTGTAAGTAACAGTGCGTAAATCAGACCTTTCTGTATAGCCTAACGCTAATAAGCTTAAACGAAAATAACGACAATTGTGTAGTGAAGTATTTTTTGTACACAGTGCACAGAACATCACTGCTGCATCACTGTCCTCCTCGCGGCGGCAGCAACTTGCGCTCTCTTCATCAAGGCTTAAAACAAAAAGGGGACAAAAAGGTCGTATTGTCTGTACTTTCATTGCTTAAGGCTGTGGCAATCCATGGATACTTCCCCACCCACTCCTCATGGTACCTGCAGAGGCATTTTTGTTTTTTAGCAGCGTGTTGGGCTTCCGGTAAGCTACACCAGCCATGCCAACGGAATGAATGAAAATTAGCTTATCAATGCATATCTAAATTCGCGCCTAGCCAGTATTTTTTTTTAACTTAGAAAAAAGATGCTGCAGCCAATGAGCAGCTGGTGGGGGCTGGTTGCAGGACGTCTCAACCTCCGCAGACAGTTTTTAATGTTTATCAGACAAGAACTACTCAAGATTTTGCTTTAGTATAATTTTCGGGACAATTAGGGCCAGATTCGGGATTCGGGACAACAGTTTAGATTTCGGGACTGTCCCGAATTTTTGGGGACGTCTGGTCACCCTAGCGAGTACATCATGAATCCATTTTCCAAACCATGTTTTTGTCTTATCCTGAATGACTACGATACACATATAATAAGTGTTTATATTCATACTATTTTAGTCCGGTTTGGGTTGCACCACTGCGGAGTAGCACAGTACCTGCGTGACTCGTCATAGACATAAACAGAGAGAAGTAACTCCGGCTACAATGTTCTTCCACAAGATGCATGCTGTTTTGTTTATTAATCGCTAGAGCGCCAAAAGTTACCTAGTGTTGCTTTAACAGATCAGGTGTAATTGTATCACTACTTATGAAATAAAAGTACTATGGCTAAATTGAAAAATGTCCTTATATTGTACAAATTTTTTATCTGGTGATCAAAATTGTTCAGTAAAACTGATTTAGCCCTGATTTAATAAAGAAAAAAACATGACCAAAGATGTAAATATTTTAATGAGACTGTTGGCACATATACATTTTTATTATACCGAATGATGGCAGGTAGATTTGTAGTAGGATGTGGGTTATGAATGAAAATGAGGCTAAACAAAATCATAATCGCTGTGAATTGTTCATAAAACCATTATTATGGAAATAACCGCATTGAATTGAACAAGACAATATATGTAACAATGGCTTTAGGAACAATTTACACTGAACAATTTGCATGTGTTTCATGAAAGAGGTCCAAAGTTTCTGAATAAATCTCATTTTCATGGCCAGTTTTCTGTTACAGCCTATTTGTACCTGATATGTCTGATATGACTAAACAGCATGAAAGTTCAAAATATTCATAAAGCTTTGCAGTGCCATTCTCTAAACATGCCATTCTCTGTTTGGCATTCAAACAAATAAAAAAAAACCTATTACTGCAAAGAAGCTCATATTGTTTAATTAAAAATCTAGTCGTGCTGGCATTTTCATGCTGAGAATTCAGATTTGGTTTGAATAGTCCTTCTGCGTAATGTTGTTTTTGATCATTGTTTGTATTGTGTTGTAACTTGTGACCCTCATTGCACTTTTGACCTCCAATTTTTGATTTGCTTAACAAATCACGTTAAGCTAGTGTAACTGTTCAATTGTAGATGGAGACCAATTGTATATGTGGATGGAAATGCTGTTCTTCCTGTGCGACGTGAGATCCCTGTGGGTGTGAGGGCAGGAATATGAGCAGAAGAGCCTGTCTACTGCAATTACTGTGCTAGGCACAGCTGTCAACTTACATACCTGTTAATTATTCTCAGTGCAATATGTCAAAAAACACCTCTTAAAGGGCTTGGATAGCGTCCAAAGTGTATCTTATGGATGTCAGCTTATTCCTGCTTGAAATTCATGCTGCGTTCCATCAGTTCATGGATGCATCTGTAAGTTTCTCTGGTGTGGTTTTTACAAAGTGAATAGTACAGCTTTTAGCTTGCCTGAAGCTATTTTCCAGGTTCAAACAAAGCACTAATGCATGTCTTCACAAATTTTGAGATGGTCTTTTAAAGTACCATTATCTCCGACAATGACATTTTAAGTTTTAGATCGATGGGTTTTTAAAAAGTCATTGCCTGCCAAAGTGAAAAGTACAATCAGCTTTAATAATCAAGTGTGAAATAACCTTTCACTTGCAGTGGGCTACATTAAACATTGTATTCTGGGATTTCGAAGCTCCAATAGACAAATTGGATAGATCCATCCAAAACCTACTGCCCAGGAACTTAAAGCATGTTCTATTTCTATTGATCTAAGGGCTGAACCCATCCTTCACAGAATCAAAGAGGACAGAACCCGGGTCATCTCGCCATCATTCGACAACATCAAATATGACACGTTTGAGATAGAAGAGTATCCCCTCTCAGCTCAAGGGTTCGACTGGGAACTTTGGTGTCGCTATCTAAACCCTCCCAAATCCTGGTGGACACAGAAGAATCAAACTGCACCAATCAGGTATTCAAGCAAGATACAATCAGTGTTAGCTCAGTGGCTCTACAAAGACAGGTTCTGAAGTATCTATAACAATTGCAAGTCCTAAAATATGACATGTCAAATATCAGAGTAATGGTTCCTGGTTCATTTCAATGCAGTCATAACCAGTGACTCAGTGAAGGAGTCATTTGTGAACTCAGTAATGGCTCTGATTCACTGGCTAAGTGAGTCTGATTCAAACTCATAAGTTCAACATTGGCTGTGTCCAAAATTGCATACTCTCTTGAGTTGGTGCTTACTGTATTTTGAACAAGTAATTACTTAAGACCACTAAAAAAGTATGTTCTATATAGTATGAATGTATGTAGTATGAATGTAATCTGGACACACTACATTTGCAATGTTGCCCTTATCACGTGACTTACCAGCGTCAGTTACGTTGTTTTGCCGCCATTGATACATCCTCTCCAGTGGTCTCATGGGATAGTAAAGTGTCCATCCTAAGCACACTTCAGAATCCCACTGGAAATAGTTGGTCATCCGGGTACTTTTTACTCTTTTATACTGTTTTTTGCCTACTAAATAGTAAGGAAGTATGCAATTTTGGATGCAGCCGTTGATTCATGAACCCTTTTGACTGACTCATTTAAAAAGAACCGGTTCTTAAGAATCATTTGACAGCGAATCGGACATTCTGACTGTTTGTTGCTGCATGCAGGAAACACTGTACGAAATCTAAACTAACTTAGGAAATAACCATACAGTAACACCATATTGCGAGATGATATCTGACAAAAGAAGCACATTTCAGAAGAAATATATTCTAAGATATATATTCTAGGCTTAGATTGGGACACATGATGAAATAATACTCAATTATTATAATAGTATGAATTATTTCTCATGAACAAAATATTAACAGATAAATGGGAAACATGCAAATGTATGGAAAATGTAGAACATGTATAAACGAAATCCAACAAATATTATATAGAAAGAATAAAACTTTAAAACAATATCCAAAATAGGAAGAGAGTAGACTTTTATTCTATTATTAGAAACAGGAGTGAAACAAAATTAAATTAAAGCTGCAAGCAGCGATGACGGGCCCAAGCCAGTGGCATCAGCTTAACTGTGCACGGCACGCAATAGGCATTTAAAAAGGAGAGTATTTTAAAATCACTCGAATATGCCACATTTACCATAAGCCACACCAGTGATGTAATTTAAATATAGATTCATTTTAATGTCATAGGATCTAATAGGTCACTTGCAAAGATATCTTTTGCGGCTCAAAATTTTGTAAGTCCAGAAGGCGAGTATTTAATTCAAGGTGTTTGTATAATTTTTTTATTTTTATTTTTTTACTTATTCACACTAACGTGATAGTTATTTGTGATAGCCTATGATATGAAAGGTTTGAATTATCACCATCAAGAGAGAAAGTGACACACACACATAGTGTGGGAGAGAGAGAGAGAGAGAGAGAGAGAGAGAGAGAGAGAGAGAGAGAGAGAGAGAGAGAGAGAGGACCCCCCCCCCCCCCACACACACACACACACACACACACAGTGAGCCTGAAAGAGTGAGGGGGAGGAGAAGGACAGACAGAGAGAGGCACAGTGAAATGCAGAAGAAATATTTTAAAGAAATAAATATATTGATCTGAAAAATAGTACATTCATTTTAAATTCATCCAGGTTAAATTACCGAACATACAATCTTAATTTAATTTAAATCGAACTATGATTTTACAAAATATGAGACAATTTCTGTTTCCCTTTTTTGTTCTTATTTAATCCCTCACCATAGCAGCACCGTTTGAGATATTCTATAATCGTTATCAATATAGCATCTTCAAGTGTCTTTGTTTCATGTTGACCGAGTTTGGTGTCGATTCCATGCATCTCCTACGAGGAGTTTATAAAAACCTTTTTGAGCTTTTTTATTCAAAATTTTAAAGAAAATATCTCACTTCCTGTTGGTCGGAGCTAATGACTGTAAATTAGAAAATAGTCAGACTTGAAGAGTACAATATATATATATACAGAGTTTGGTGACTGTAGATAAAATGAACCCCCCCACTTTTGTCAAACGACTACTGAGCCCCTCCAGCATGCCCGTTTCTAAGTCCTGCATCTTCTGGACAGCATCTGTGTCTGTCAAGTTTTATGCAATTTCAAGCATGCTAACAGTGTCAAAAACACCCAAAAAGATTATGAAACTTTGACATGTTGCCATGGCAACAGTATTTACAATATCAGGAATCCATTCATATGTCTATATCTGCCATGTTTTGACATTTATACTGATGAAGTTTGAAATAAATCGGGTGAAAATAAGACAGTGATTTAAAGCATTTTTGAAAGTGACACACTTCCTGCTGCCAGTTGGTGGCACTATAACTTTGAATATTGGTATGTAGATGTCTTCAAGCCAGGACTCTTATCAAACATGTGAAGTTTGGGGCAGATCGGACATTGTATGCCCGAGTTACAACAACTTCCTGTGTCATGACGAAACATCAAAATTTGTGAGGCCGCCACGGACACGCCCTTCAGCGAAAACCCAAGATCTTTGCAATTTAACTTCGCAAAGGCCTTTAAATTAGACTGTGCAAATGTGATGTTGATCTGATTAAATCTCTAGGAGGAATTTGTTAAAGTACAACGTCTGACAATTGCAAAAAACTGCACCAATTTAGGAAATAAAATTCAAAATATCTCCCTTCCTGTTGGTTTTTCAGATTTGACGCCCAGGGACTTTTTTATAGGTATTGGGCTGTTGAATGCGTCTATCGAATTTTCATACTCGTATATGAAACGTAGCATGAATGCCGCTTTGTTGAAATTTTGTAGGTGGCGCTATAGAGCCATTTTGCCACACCTAATTTTGAAACCATATCAGATGTCAATTTTCACCACTTCTGATGTGTGTGCAAAGTTTCATGAGTTTTCGAGCATGTTTAGGCCCTCAAAAATGCAATTCACTTGGGATAAGAAGAATGATGGGCTGAGCAATTACAATACAGTCCTCACACCTCAGGCCCTAAATATCTGATTTCCTGTTATTCGGAGCTAATGACTATAAATTAAAAGGTTGTCCAGCTCAAAGAGAACAATATATATACCGAGTTTGGTGACTGTAGATAAGACTTACTTTTATTCAAACACTTTTGTCAAAAGATGGCGTTACTTTTGTCAAAATATGGCGCAACTGAGCCCCTGAACCACGCCCGTTTTTAAATCTTTGCCCATATCTACTGGATAGCATGTCTGATGTGTGTGTCGAGTTTCATGTAATTTGAAGCATTGTAAGAGTCTCAAAAGCATTGAAAAATAAAATTATAGTTTGATGTGTTGCCATGGCAACAATATTTAGATTATCAAGAAGTGCTTACCAGGTTTACATCTGCTATGTTTTGACATCATACTGATGAAGTTTGAAGTAAATCGGGTAAAAATAAGATGATGATTATAAAGCATTTTGAAAATGACACACCCCTGCCACGCCCGGGTACCAGCTTTGGTCCGGCCCTGATGGCCGCAGATTCCGATGTGAGTTTTTGATGGTAAGGGGCCCAAAAGTGCCCGAATAGTTGAAAAAACAAAATTGTCCTTAGAAGAACAATAGGGCTCTGCGCCCTTTCAGGGCTTGGGCCCTAATAACAAGGCTGTTTTTTCTTTTACAAAATACACAATTAATTTTGCATAAAAAATTAAAGCCATAGTAAGTGTCATTATGCACCTTTTTACCTTAATAAAACGAAGAAGACGAAACCACACATGGAAGTTTTCCCGACTGAATAGTAAGTTATTCTCACAAACGTGTACTTAAAAAAAAAAAAAAATTAATTCCTTGCCCTCTCAAGGCCAATTTATACTTCTGCGTCGAGTGCACGCAGAGGGTACGGCGTACCCTACGCATAGACGCGTTGGATACGCCGTACCCTACGCCGTACCCTGACGCGCACCTCTCCAAAAATGTAACAACGCGTAAATTCTACGCGGACCGCAAGCGCTGTGATTGGTCTGCCACAACCCTTCCCTCAGGTCAATAAATAAATAAATCTGCGATAGGAGTGTGTGTGTGTGTCCAGAAATGGGATGATAGTTCCTTACGTCTACTATAACACACTATTTTGCAGTCCAGCGATTCTTTATGGTAGTAAATAAATGCATAGATCCGCTGAGTATAGTTTATTTATTTTCTCATTAAAACCAAAGATGTTAATCAGTGACTGCATATCAAGAACAGGGACACATTTGGGTACATTTCGTGAATAAAGTCTCCGCAACAGCAATCGATTGCTCGAGCCACCGCTCTTGAAATAGCGGCTACGAGCTCTGTATGATTTCACAAACACATTCCAGCGCCAGATCGCCCTATTTAACTTTACTAATCAACTAGAGATGCTTAATTTGTATTAGATACAACAACTCAAGCTGCAAGAAAAGCCGCTCTCTCACTGCTGCTGATACTCCTACATGAATGCACACATTCTACACACGAAGCTGCTTCTTCTTCGGCTGTTGTCTTGATTACACCAACATGCCCGAGGACACTGCCTCCTAGCGTCTGCATGTGTAATTGCACATTGACGCAGACAACAGCGCAGAAGTATAAATGCTCACGACGGCGTCGGCTACACGCGTAGCCTACGGCGTACACTACGACGTACTCTCGACGCAGAAGTATAAATGGGCCTTTACAGGCACAATATGTAAATTTCACCGCTAGAGGTTGCTAACAAAGGCAAAGCTTGAAGATGCCTTGATTTCGTGGGATCATGCGAAATGTTGTTTTCACCTCAAAAGAACCCGACGGGACTCGGGCAGAAATCATATTAATAGATGAGTTAATGTATTAAAGATTTATTAACGTTACTAGTATGAAGCAGGGTGGGGCTGAAAGCCGTCGGAGCGGAACGAGGCAGCTGAAGCAATCGCTAATGAGAGACAAGCGTGACACACGGCTCAAAAGAGCTTTTATTATGCCACAGACGACTGCTTCCGGCCATGCGCATGTGGGGTAACGCAGCACTCTTTTATCATATTAAATTTATTTGAGTGTGTTGAAAGTTATGTTAATGCTACTCTATGTGTTTGCTTGGCGGCTGCTATGAGACACGATATTAGGTATGGTAAAACATGGTACTCACGGTAAATCAAGAAAACTACATTTAAACAATACGACTGAAGTAGGCCTGCACGATAAATCGTTATAAAATCAATAAGAATCAATAATCAATCTCGATTCACCCTGTTCATGATAACATTTTTAAATGACTTTGATTTAAAAAAAATTATTCAGCCTTTATTTTGAAAGGACAGCTCTCACAGAGTTCAGGGCTTCACCCTCAGCCAGTGACAAAGCACCTTTTAGTCACGTGTTTTACTTGTCGAGCGAGCGTGGTAGTTCAGAAATAAACTAAATGGATATTGATGAAAACCCAGGTCCTAGTGACGAGAATCAGCCAACCACTCAGTCTCAAACCGAAAAAAGGCTCACATTCGTGGTGAGGAAGTATTTTGGATTCAAGCAAGAAGATGAGGGTTAGTCTGATGTGATTTGCAAGGTATGCTTTGCCCTTGTTGCAGCATCGCAAGGTAACACCACAAATCTTTACCAGCACCTCAAACGTCACCACAAAGTGCCATATGATGAAGCCGTACAAGGCAAGCAGTCCGAAAGTCGTCCAAAAACGCAGACATCTATTACGGACACCTTAGTAGGTTGGCAGATTTGTGTTTTATTTATGCTTATTTATGTTAAAATTTTTAGAGCCTAATTGAATGGCCAATTGAATGTTTGTTTTCTTTTTTCATTGAAGCCTTCATTTACAGGTGTGTGGAGTTGGCTCAAGAAACATTAAACTACTAAAAGGCCAGCAATTTTAAGACAATGTGCTGCTATATAATACACACAAAATAAATTATAAATTTTTGATACTGCAACTGCACTTCAATGGTCAATTGATGCTCCTTTTCTTTAGACACTGAACCCTCAGAATGTTGAATGACGTTTCAATTAGCCTATTTAGAGCCATGTTCAGGCCATATTCAGTGCAGTGCATTAAACTTCTATTTTTGGTAACCTACTTGAATGGCCAGATGAATGTTAATTGTACAAAAGGCAAGCAGTTAAAGAGTGTTTCTTCTTTATTCATTGAAGCCTCTATGTTTACAGGCTTGTGGTGATGTGCAATGTTCCAAATGTGCCAAAACAAATATTTTTGGTACTGCCAATTTGTGTTGTCATGGTTCAGATGTGCAATAAACATTACACTTCATGAGAAAAAAATCGTTGCAGAGAATCGTGATATCAATTCTAAGCGTTTTTTTTTTTTTTTTTTTTTCATATTTGTCCCGGAATCGTGCAGGCCTGCTGTGAAGTGTTGAGCTATATAACAATGATTGGTTTTCTGTCCATGAATGTATCCAAACAGTTGCTCATCTGTCTTATAAAACACATAATATAGTAAAGCGTCTTTGGTGTTTCCATGGTTTCTACAAAATAATACCGAAATCGAAGGTAACTCAGGTATGATGTCCTGGTTAAAAGTTCTTATTTCTCTGGATTTAAACATTCTTGGAAACATTTGGGATAATGTAAGTACACAAGTCAACAAAATATATAACATTGTTCTAGTGGTTTTTGGATATTTTAATCCAAAAATCTTACCTATTGTGCCTAAACAACTTGTATTCCATGTTAAATGGTGACTCAAGAAATTGGATCGGACAATTTTCAATGCCAATTCTGAATGACTGTATACCCTTGATGTAGTAAAATATGTTTTCATAAGTCATTTGAGTTAATTGTTGCCATTTGTTGCATCTCTCTCTGCAGGAGTCCCGCTCTGATTGGTTGCTTTGTAGTGGATAGGGAGTATTTTGAGGAGATTGGTCTGCTGGATGAAGGGATGGAAGTTTATGGAGGGGAAAACGTGGAGCTGGGGATCAGGGTAAGAGCTTCTCAGACTGCCTACGAGAGTTTTGAAAGTACAGCAGGAGACAGGATGTCTGGAGTGTGAGTAGACAAGTAGACGCATGCCAATGAATAATGCTGTTTCATTTGATGAAAAAGATGCTTTATACAGGTTGTTCTTTGAGGGCAGATGGATATGTGGGGGTTTGCAGCCTCTGGTTACAGATAGACCTACAGATAGTGTGTGTGTGTGTGTGTGTGTGTGTGTGTGTGTGTGTGTGTGTGTGAAATTGAAAAATGTTTTTTCCAACATTGTGCAACCCTAGTGTGTATCATCACACACAATTAAAGTGGCGCTCTCTGCAGCTTGCTAATGATAACCTGCCATATAGGCGTTTTGTTCCAAACTGGCTGGGTCCTAACCTCTCAGTATTGCACATGTACAGAGCCCCATCGAGACTTCTGCCGACTCCCATCAGACACAGCGGCACTGTAATTTGCCTCCGCAGCCAGAATCCAAGACCAGCCTGTGAATGGAGCTCGCCAGCGGACACACAGCGACTTGCTCTTACTGTGATTTGTCCTAGCACAGCTGCAATCACTCCACGCGGGGTGCACCCTGACAATACAGAGTGGATCAAACCCTCCATTAAATGTACAGATCCCCCTCCTGGTTTCGTCACTAAGGGCCTCAATGAGCAGAGAGGAAATGGAAATGTCTCAGGAAGTGGCAGGCACCATGTGTGCGACGGGATTTGGATAATGGCCCTCAACATCTGTTCATACAGATGTCTCTACAACCTAATTCCTCACTCTCATCTTTTGAGCTCCTTTGTGCCTCCGAATCTCTAAACGCAACATCGCGCACATGTTGCAATCCTGCAGACATTCCCTAAAGGAATGATATTGAGATGAATGTTCATTGTCATTCAGTTGTGTTTTTAGTCTGTTTAGAACAACAAATGCTATATGGACTGCAATCTTTTTTGTCTTGGTTTACTATCTAAAAACTAAAATTATATAATATATTTTTCGTCTTAAAGTCCTCATGAAATCAGATCTTCCTCCATTTCTGAATGGAACGCCATTCCCAGCGGGGAAAAAACAAGCCATGCCCTCTTTTTTTTCTCATTCACAATTCAGTTTCACTTGAAAATGCATAACGAAACTGTTGAGTGCCACTTCCGGTTCACGGGCGGTTTCATTTTTTGTAATGAAACAATCTTCTATGCTGCAGTTTTTTGTGTGTGCAGATATTTGAATTGCAACCTCTCAGTCAAACTCATGCTGGAGGCACCGAAGCAAAAGAAAATTTCTCATTTTGCTGACACTCATTGACACTGTGTTGACGGGAGATATTTTGCGCTTTGGAAGAGGGTGCACACTCAATAAAAGGTCAGCGCATCTGTGCTCTTCTATTCTTAGCCCTCACTAAAGGTCTCTATTTATTCGTGGAGAATGAATACTGTCTTTGATCATGTTAGATGTATAGCATTGTTTTATTTGCAATCTGTTGCCACAGCATGTCAGTTTTATTCCAGGTAAAGAGTAATGACTTTGTCAGTAATTGGTGGTTAATTCAGTCAAGGTAATTTCATTATTCATGTATCATGGCAAATATGCAGCAAAAATATATATATATTTTTAATAAAAATAAAACGTATCTAAATGTCCTTAAAAAATAAATTTAAGATTATTATTATTATGTATATCACAAAATAAAGTTTTTTCACCTAGTGTTGTTGATGATGATGATGATGATGATTATTATTTTTATTATTATTTAAACAACAATATTATGCAATTTTTTTCAAAAAATGTATGATGAAATAAGCCTTTAAACTAGTTTATTTTATTAATTTAAATAAAAAAATGATTTAACATTTTTATTTTTGACTATTATTATTAAATTAATAATATAATATTTTACATAGAATATATAATGACGTTTTTCACCCAGTGTTGATTATTATTATTATTATTATTATTATTATTATTATTATTATTATTATTTAAACAACATTATTATTATTATTATTATTATAATTATTATTATTATTATTATAATAAAAATGTTAACCCAGTTTTTTAACCAGTGTTGATTTTTATTGTTGTGGTATTTAAACATTATTATTATTATTATTATTATTATTATTATTATTATTATTATTATTATTATTATACTTTTTTCAGTTATGTTCAGTTTTTAACCCAGTGTTGATTTAATTTATTTTTAATAATATTATTATTATATGTTAGTCTAAAACAAGAATAAATTAATTTTTATACATAAATATTTTACATTATACATAAATAAAAACATTTTAGCTTTTTTTATTTTAAAAACATTTGAGAATTAAATTATTAAAACAATGAATGACAATTTATTTTGTTTCGATATTTTTTGTTTATATATTTTTTGCTACTTTTTTTTTTTTTTTTTTTTTAGATCACTCTCAATAAAAAATTTTGGGAAAGTGACCAAGTCTTAAATGTCTCCCAGACAATATAAAGCCGGTTTGATTCTCATTTCATGCTTGCAAAATGTTCCTCTGTGCGACAGATTACGGTCTGAATATCTCTGTCTGCAGCAGGTATTGTATGCAAATGTGAAAAATTATTTTTTAATGCTTTGGGAGAACAGACGGCTGAGTCATGGATCATTGGGATTGTTGTCAGTGATTATGCATATAAATCATTCTCCTGGGCTGGCAAATAGGAACAACACACATCTGTCCACTTCCTGTTGAATCCCGCCCAGCGAGTCTTGGCGTTAAAAGCCTGCCAAACAAGCCGATCAGAGCAAATCTGATACACCCCCCTCCTTTTCAAACAAATAATCATAATCAAAATATGGCACCTGGGTCTCTTGATAACCCAACTTTTTGTTGGATGCAAATCAGATGTATTTAAATTTACACAGCACGTGTCCACTCCAAATAGCTCGCTGCACTGAAACGACCCTAACATATGTCCCAGCCAGATGTTGCACTTCATATTTTACCAAACCAGGCCTGAATGAAAGTGTTTGGGTGTGAATGTCTAAATGAAGTGCAGCACGCTGGCATGTGGCCTATATAATCCCATGTGAAGATTTACTGGAGAGATGTACAAAGCAAAGAAAGATACTCCCGGTTTAAAAGCTCTGCATGAGTGCAGTGGGTGGAAAAAACAGGGAATCAAACCAATACGCACGAATATGCCGCCACTCTCCATTTTGAGCTGCATAACATGCTCTAATTGAGAGTAAATCTTTGAACAAATTTGTATTTTATGAAAGCACTTGAGAATGAAAACAGCAGCATTTTGTTGTTTTTCTCCCGTCTTTACTGACAAAACAGGCGGTGACTGTGCTGTTAAATTGTTCAATGTCAGCCGCATGTCAGGAAATATGTAGAATTATAACAAATTAAATGGTCTGTTTGAGCTTTCAAATTGGTTCTTTCAGTATTCTTCTTGTCATGTGGTAAAAAGTTCCTATATTGTTTTGTAAATGAAAAGCAGTTTTGGGAGTTTAGTTTGAACAAAGTGCTCCGCTATGTGGAATTACAATTACAATGATAATTGTAGGAAATGAGCGTCCTTGATTTTAAGTGTATTGTTTAGCTTGTTTTTTCTTTCTTTCTATAAACCCTTTTTAAATGTTCTAATGAAGCACAAAAGTACTTTCTGTTCCTTGTGGAGTTTGTTGTGTTTTTTTTCCCAGTAATTTGGTTTATTCTGCTAAATTGACTCACACTCCCTAATGAATCATAAGAACTTGGCGTATTTGTTTTTGTAGACTGCCTATAATGGATGTTAAAGAGCATTTTAGAGAGCAAATTTTTCTTCGTCCTTTTCAAAATTCAAAACGCGAGACACTAATGTGTGTGTATTCAGGTATGGCTGTGCGGAGGAAGTGTGGAGGTCATGCCCTGTTCCAGAATAGCTCATATTGAGCGCGCCCACAAGCCCTACACGGAGGACCTGGCAACTCACGTACGCAGGAACGCTCTGAGAGTGGCCGAGGTGTGGATGGACGAGTTCAAGAGCCACGTTTACATGGCCTGGAACGTTCCACAACAGGTACTAAACCTATGAATAGTTGCATCTCTAAAAACTGACTGGGTAGGCCATGTTTAAAGAATTTGAAAATCTGGTCTTGAGAATAAACTGATAAAAGATAAACTAATAGTTTATAATACGTTAGGAATAATTGACGACGGGCCGTTCAATTATTGGAATAATAATGCACACCCGAGGTGGTGATGCGGTCACGATGTGAAGTGGAGCGCCCCGGAGTCAATTATTCCGCTTATACTACGGTTACCACACCTCAAGACATCGATCCGAAGATATATTTAAAGGGATTCGTCCGGGTTTTGTACTTAAATCGCTATTGTGAGTAGGACTATTTCTTCCGCGTCTCATCCAACGGCTCTTTTGTTAGTTCCGAAACGTCATTTTAAAGCTGTCAACGAAGGCTTGAGCCGTTGATAGCATTCTACTGCAGTTATTAATAAAGTTATTAGAGAGAGAGAGAGAGAGAGAGAGAGAGAGAGAGAGAGAGAGAGAGAGAGAGTGCTTGTGTGAATTAGGCTACCTCTGTGCGTCTCTAAACAGCGCTGTTACCTCGCTAGTGAAAAAATGTCACGTGTAGCCTTTAAGTTGCTCCACTATATAGGCTAACTGATCAAATCGTCAGGGCAGCGCTGACACCTTTTTGTGCAAACTGTAGTGCGTGTGCGAGCATGTTATTTCAGTAATGAGACAGAAAAGCTTGCCTTTGATGTCCGCTTCCGTTTGTTGGTTTTCATCTGGACTGTCTAATACTGCTGCCGCCCAGTTGTTGAACGTTTTATATTCACCGTAAATATTAAGATTTACTTTAGGAAAATCGTCTGTCATATTGTTGTTTTTTAGTCCTGTAATTTCCGTTATTACGGTTAACTATGCGAAGTGATATGGAACTGTAATGCGGTCAAGAGAGCTGCCTGGAACTACGTTCGCTGTGCGTCTCCCAGAAAATAATTGCACACCTCAGAACGTTCATCAGCCAATCAGATTCAAGCATTCAACGTAGTATAAAAGATAATAACTAATAGAGTCTGCACTAATTCTAAATCACTAATCCACCCAAAAAATTGTCATGTGACTCCGTCACAGTCATATTTCCTGTCAACATGCTCCTTTTTTAATTCGAATTATTTAATTCATATATTCTTTTCACTCAAATTGTAATGCTGATAATTTGTAATTTGAAACAATAAATAAATAAAATATACCATTCAAAAGTTTGGGGTCAGTAAGATATTTTTTTTAAAGAATCTTATACTTACCAAGGCTGCATTAATTTGATCAAAATTACAGTACAAATAGTAATATACATTTGTGAAATTGATTTATTTATTCCTGTGTTGGCAAAGCTGAATTTTCAGCATCATTACTCCAGTCTTCAGTGTCACATGAAATCATTCTAATATGCTGATTTGCTGCTCAAGAAACATTTCTTATTATTATTATCAATGTTGAAAACAGTTGTGCTGCTTCATTTTTGTGGAAACCAATATGCACTTTTTTAAAGATTCTTTGAAGAATCGAAATTTCAAATGAACAGCATTTATTTGAAATAGAAATATTTTGTAACATAGTATTTAGTGTAACAGTGATTTTTTTTTTTTAAATTTACTTTTAATAAATTAATTCTATTGCTGTCAAATCGATTACTTTCGATTAAACACACACACACACACACACACACACACACACACACACACACAGGGGGGGGTTTGTGAAATGTGGGGATATTCCATAGGCGCAATGGTTTTTATACCGTACAAACCGTTATTTCTATCCCCCTACACTGCCCCTGCCCCTAAACTTAACCCTCACAGGAGACTGTGCAGTTTACTTTCTGTGACAAAAACCTCATTCTGTGTGAAATATAAGCATTTTGAAAAGTGAGGACATGGGGAACGTCCTCATATTTCACCCTCTTTTTGTAATACCTATGTCATACCCATGTCATTATACACATTTGTGTCCTGATATTTCACAAAAACATGCCCACAAACACACACATACAGTGAGGAAAATAAGTATTTGAACACCCTTCTATTTTGCAAGTTCTCCCACTTAGAAATCATGGAGGGGTCTGAAATTGTCATCGAAATTGTCATGTCCACTGTGAGAGACATAATCTAAAATAAAAATCCAGAAATCACAATGTATGATTTTTTAACTATTTATTTGTATGATACAGCTGCTAATAAGTATTTGAACACCTGAGAAAATCAATGTTAATATTTGGGACAGTAGCCTTTGTTTGCAATTACAGAGGTCAAACGTTTCCTGTAGTTTTTCACCAGGTTTGCACACACTGCAGGAGGGATTTTGGCCCACTCCTCCACACAGATCTTCTCTAGATCAGTCAGGTTTCTGGCCTGTTGCTGAGAAACACGGAGTTTGAGCTCCCTCCATATATTATCTATTGGGTTTAGGTCTGGAGACTGGCTAGGCCACGCCAGAACCTTGATATGCTTCTTACAGAGCCACTCCTTGGTTATCCTGGCTGTGTGCTTCGGGTCATTGTCATGTTGGAAGACCCAGCCTCGACCCATCTTCAATGCTCTAACTGAGGGAAGGAGGTTGTTCCCCAAAATCTCACAATACATGGCCCCGGTCATCCTTTCCTTAATACAGTGCAGTCGTCCTGTCCCATGTGCAGAACCCCCCCCCCATCATCATTCTTCTTCCTCCAAACATGTTTAGTGGAATTATGACCAAAAAGTTATATTTTGGTCTCATCTGACCACATGACTTTCTCCCATGACTCCTCTGGATCATCCAAATGGTCATTGGCAAACTTAAGACGGGTCTTGACATGTGCTGGTTTAAGCAGGGGAACCTTCCATGCCATGCATGATTTCAAACCATGACGTCTTAGTGTATTACCAACAGTAATCTTGGAAACAGTGGTCCCAGCTCTTTTCAGGTCATTTATGAGCTCCTCCCGTGTAGTTCTGGGCTGATTTCTCACCTTTCTTAGGATCATTGAGACCCCACGAGGTGAGATCTTGCATGGAGCCCCAGTCCGAGGGAGATTGACAGTCATGTTTAGCTTCTTCCATTTTCTAATGATTGCTCCAACAGTGGACCTTTTTTCACCAAGCTGCTTGGCAATTTCCCCGTAGCCCTTTCCAGCCTTGTGGAGGTGTGCAATTTTGTCTCTAGTGTCTTTGGACAGCTCTTTGGTCTTGGCCATGTTAGTAGTTGGATTCTTACTGATTGTATGGGGTGGACAGGTGTCTTTATGCAGCTAACGACCTCAAACAGCTGCATCTAATTTAGGATAATAAATGGAGTGGAGGTGGACATTTTAAAGGCAGACTAACAGGTCTTTGAGGGTCAGAATTCTAGCTGATAGACAGGTGTTCAAATACTTATTTGCAGCTGTATCATACAAATAAATAGTTAAAAAATCATATATTGTGATTTCTGGATTTTTTGTTTTTTTAGATTATGTCTCTCAAAGTGGATATATACACACACACACACACACACACACACACACACACACACACACACACACACACACACCGATCAGGCATAACATTATGACCTTCCTAATATTGTGTTGGTCCCGCTTTTGCTGCCAAAACAGTCCTGACCCGTTGAGGTATGGACTCCACTAGACCCCTGAAGGTGTGCTGTAGTATCTGGCACCAAGATGTTAGCAGCAGATACTTTAAAGGAACTGTATGTAAGAAATGTATTTCAATTAATCATAAAATGGCCCTAATATGTCAATAGACATTAAGAAATCATGTTAATTTCATATACTTATATCACTGACAACAGTTGTCCGGCCAAGATATTGTCATTTTAAAATTGAAGTTGCAGCCCTCAACTGATGTTGATGTTGACATGTTGTGTCATGCCTGAAGCGCCGCCCTCCACCTATCTACCAATCACGAAGTCAGTAGTGTTTCTGCATTCGGGTTGCCAGCTCTGCTAGTTACCACAGCTGCAGCTACAAACTTTTTGGATAAACAATGTCTAACTTTACGAAACCTAAACGACCTCGATATGAATCAGAAAAACGTTGTGACAGTGTACGAAATAAAACAAGGATTTGTATAGGAGATGCCTTTGAAAGATGGAGACGGCTGAAAACGGAGAAGAATTTGAAGACTGACGCCAACATTGCTAATTTTCTCCTGGACAGGTACGGTTCATCTATGTTTGGCTAACTTGTACTTAATGTAAATGGACATTTCAAATATTCACGACAGTCGAACAAAGTTGTGCATGTTCATGCAAAGTAACGTTAGGTTAGCGCAGATGGAGGAGGTGGGTCATTGAATTGAAAAGGTAACGTTAAGGAATTGTTTGGTAAATAAAAATGGCGAGTCGTCATTGCTAACATTAGTAATGCATTATCAGAGCCCGTTTCTCTGTCATTATGCTGAGACGCTGATGAAAACAACATTAGCACGCCTATTATGGCAATGTGAAAACGTATTTGAGACAGTAGCCTAACGTTACCTCGGTAAAAATTATTCCTCATTCTTTCTTCGTATATATAGTGGATAAAACATGCTGCAAGTTGACCTGTATGACCATTGCAAATGTTATTTAGTTACTCTCAATCGTTTCTGATGGGACTGAAATCAACCATGTGATAGCCATTGTTGATATTGAACGCTGACATGGCGTAATTTGTCCCGCGTTATACTTGCTGTGGCAATGTTTGTTATTTGTTAGCCTATTTATGACAAAAACGCTTGTCTTACTGTGTACGACTCGTCACTTGCCATTGAAAGCTCCGTGTAGCAGCCTACGTTCCCGCTGGATCCTGCAGCCTATCTGGCAACCTCGAGTTGGGGTACTTGCAGTAATTTGAAAGTGATTGCAGTACCAGTTTTGGCCACAGTCCTACATACAGCTCCTTTAAGTCCTGTAAGTTGCACGGTGGGACCTCCAGGACTTAAAGGACTTGTTTGTTCAGCACATCCCACAGATGCTCGATTGGATTGTGATCTTGGGAATTTGGAGGACAAGTCAACACCTCAAACTCGTTGTTGTGCTCCTCAAACCATTCCTGAACTATTTTTGCTTTGTGGCGGGCGCATTATCCTGCTGAAAGAGGCCACAGCCACCAGGGAATACCGTTTCCATGAATTCTTCCAACAATGCTTAGGTAGGTGGTACGTGTCAAAGTAACGTCCACATGGATGGCAGGACCCAAGGTTTCCCAGCAGAGCATTGCCAAAACATCACTGCCTCCGCCTGCTTGCCTTCTTTCCATAGTGAATCCTGGTACCATGTGTTCCCCAGGTAAGCGACGCTTCCGGCCATCCATGTGATTTAAAAGAAAATATGATTCATCAGACCTGACCACCTTCTTCCATTGCTCCGTGGTCCAGTTCTGATGTCCAGTTCAGTTCACGTACCCACTGTTGGTGCTTTCGGCAGTGGACAGGGGTCAGCATGGGCACCTTGACTAGTCTACAGCTATGCAGCCCCATACGCAACAAACTGCGAAGCGCTGTGTATTCTGACACCTTTCTATCAGAACCAGCATTAACTTCTTGAGCAATTTGAGCTACAGTAGCTCGTCTGTGTGATCGGACCACACGGGCCAGTCTTCGCTCCCCACGTGCATCAATAAGCCTTGGCCGCCCTTGATCCTGTCGCCGGTTCACCACTGTTCCTTCCTTGGACCCCTTTAGATAGATACTGACCATTGCAGACTGGGAACACCCCACAAGAGCTGCAGTTTTGGAGATGCTCTGTCCCAGTCGTCTAGCCATCACAATTTGGCCCTTGTCAAATTGCTGCCTAATAACAGGGGCCATGATGAAGAGATAATCAGTGGGTAATCATATATATATATATATATATATATACAGGGAGTGCAGAATTATTAGGCAAATGAGTATTTTGACCACATCATCCTCGTTATGCATGTTGTCTTACTCCAAGCTGTATAGGCTGGAAAGCCTACTACCAATTAAGCATATTAGGTGATGTGCATCTCTGTAATGAGAAGGGGTGTGGTCTAATGACATCAACACCCTATATCAGGTGTGCATAATTATTAGGCAACTTCCTTTCCTTTGGCAAAATGGGTCAAAAGAAGGACTTGACAGGCTCAGAAAAGTCAAAAATAGTGAGATATATTGCAGAGGGATGCAGCAGTCTTAAAATAGCCAAGCTTCTGAAGCGTGATCATTGAACAATCAAGCGTTTCATTCAAAATAGTCAACAGGGTCGCAAGAAGCGTGTGGAAAAACCAAGGCGCAAAATAACTGCCCGTGAACTGAGAAAAGTCAAGCGTGCAGCTGCCAAGATGCCACTTGCCACCAGTTTGGCCATATTTCAGAGCTGCAACATCACTGGAGTGCCCAAAAGCACAAGGTGTGCAATACTCAAGAGACATGGCCAAGGTAAGAAAGGCAGAAAGTCGACCACCACTGAACAAGACACACAAGCTGAAACGTCAAGACTGGGCCAAGAAATATCTCAAGACTGATTTTTCTATGGTTTTATGGACTGATGAAATGAGAGTGAGTCTTGATGGTCCAGATGGATGGGCCCGTGGCTGGATTGGTAAAGGGCAGAGAGCTCCAGTCCGACTCAGACACCAGCAAGGTGGAGGTGGAGTACTGGTTTGGGCTGGTATCATCAAAGATGAGCTTGTGGGGCCTTTTCGGGTTGAGGATGGAGTCAAGCTCAACTCCCAGTCCTACTGCCAGTTTCTGGAAGACATCTTCTTCAAGCTGTGGTACAGGAAGAAGTCTGCATCCTTCAAGAAAAACATGATTTTCATGCAGGACAATGCTCCATCACACGTGTCCAAGTACTCCACAGCGTGGCTGGCAAGAAAGGGTATAAAAGAAGAAAATCTAATGATATGGCCTCCTTGTTCACCTGATCTGAACCCCATTGAGAACCTGTGGTCCATCATCAAATGTGCGATTTACAAGGAGGGAAAACAGTACACCTCTCTGAACAGTGTCTGGGAGGCTGTGGTTGCTGCTGCACGCAATGTTGATGGTGAACAGATCAAAACACTGACAGAATCCATGGATGGCAGGTTTTTGAGTGTCCTTGCAAAGAAAGGTGGCTATATTGGTCACTGATTTGTTTTTGTTTGGTTTTTGAATGTCAGAAATGTATATTTGTGAATGTTGAGATGTTATATTGGTTTCACTGGTAAAAATAAATAATTGAAATGGGTATAAATTAGTTTTTTGTTAAGTTGCCTAATAATTATGCACAGTAATAGTCACCTGCACACACAGATATCCCCCTAAAATAGCTAAAACTAAAAACTACTTCCAAAAATATTCAGCTTTGATATTAATGAGTTTTTTTGTGTTCATTGACAACATGGTTGTTGTTTAATTATTAATGTTGTAAAATTAATCCTCAAAAATACAACTTGCCTAATAATTCTGCACTCCCTGTATGTATGTATGTATATATGTATATATATGTATGTATATGTATGTATGTTTATGTGTGTGTGTGTGATTTAATCGCAAGGAATCGATTTGACAGCACTAGTATTAATTTATTAAAAGTAAAAAATCTGTATACATTTTCATTTAAAAAATGCAAGATTTTTGGACACTGCTGTATATTAATATGCTAAATTGCTTGGCAACCAGTAGCCTGCAGTTAAATGTAATTATCTATTGGACATTGTTGTTTTTTTTAAATCATAGTTCAGTTGTCAATGTTTTATAAAAAATAAAAAAGGAAGCAAGCCTCTAGAAATAAATCTCTACTGTGATTTTTACCATAGATAAAGGGGATTATTTTGGCAGTCTGCGTCATGTTGCTCCCAGCAACAAACTTCAACCATGGCAGATTTTCTGAGACACACGGCCTTAAGTAACTTACAGTTCTATATCAGTACATGAATGTAATTGAAGTCAAAGGATACCTGCTGGTTTGTCATTTTGAGTTGAGATGTAAAGGGTTGAGATGTAATGACCATGACTAATTTAAGCTACAGTTGCCGTTAAGGCTCTTTAATGAGCTCTCACTTTTGAGCTGTACATGACGTATTGAAATGCAACTGCATATAGAATCACCTCACTTGAAGTCTGCATAAGTGCCTGAACCTGAAGGGCTAAAATAGATGTACACTGACACATGAGAGCTTTCATGTTCTAGCAGATATTTGATTCTGAACTCTATAAATTCATTATTGCATGTTCATGATTATATGTGTTTGTGTGTGCAGGGCTCAGGGATCGATATTGGTGATATCAGAGAAAGAAAAGCTCTCAGAGGGAGACTCCGCTGTAAACCCTTCAGCTGGTTCCTGAAGAATATTTATTCTGAGATGAGAACCTACACAGACACCATCGCTTATGGTGTTGTAAGTATCCACTTCTTGTCTAATAACAGTCATCGCTACAAAATCTACAAAACGGGTGCCATTTGTGTCCCTCGTATATACAGTCAAACCAAAATGTATTCAGACACCTTCAACATTTTCTCACATTTTCACATTATCATTATTTATTCGCTAGTTTAGAAAATGGTAATAAAATATGACAAGAACTCAAGAGTTAAACTGTGTCAGAACAAATTCATCTTGATAATTTCAGGTAACTTTGATCGAAAGGTATGTAATGGATTACAATCAACTGTAGCGATTCAGCTACATATGTAAAAAATTGTAATTAGCTCAAAAGGGAATTATATATATTTATATATTCATAATTAATCATAACGCGTTATGATCAAATTATACATATCCAAATCACCCAACAGGGATAATACCTAGCCCATGTATTTGTTCACAGTATTAAGTGTATATATATAATTAATCACAATGGAATGGAATGAATTATGAATATATAGGCTAGATCAGTTTTCAGAACAACTTTTAACAGAATTAATTTCAAATCGTCTGGTCCGTTTGTCCGCCAAAACGACAATACGATCTTCTTATCAATTCTCATAAAGTTTATTCTTCCTATCGACTCTTTAGAAATATTATTCTTCTGGCCACAAAGAATAACTTTCTGTTCTATTAGAGTATTAATTAAAGTACTCAGGGTACTATATAAAAGCTTGTAGCAAAAATCACAACATTAAGTGACTGAGATTTGTGAGCAGCAACGGGGACAATCAAGCATGGATATAATGGTTTTAATAAATGAAACTACAAATGCATATGACTAAACAAAGTATACATATATACAGAATAACCAAAAGTAAAGAAAGAAAGTGAGAAAGAAAGGTCAAGGAGTGGCAAATTCACAAACAGGTACACATTTTTGTCAGCAGCAACGAATAAGGTCACCTTAATAGGGGACATAAGCTTAAAACACATCTAAAGATTGGTAAAATTGATACTTGCATTGGGTTTTGGTGCTGAGAGAATAAAGATGCGTGTGTGTAGAGCTTCTCAGAGTGTTGTGAGCTGGAGCGTTCTGTTCGTCTTCTGGAGATTGTGTCGTCAAACCGCGGTAAGTTTGAAAAGTTAACTTGAAAGCAAATGTTGCCGGAAAGTGAGGAAAGGAAGTCGGTCTCATCAGAAGAAGAAGTGCTGTTTTAAAGCCGTTTCCCACTTTTACAGTAACAAACTATTCCATAAATCAATAGACTTTGTCATAATAACATCATCCTATTTTCAGGAGGTGAACTCTTCAAAGACAAGTTCATTCCTTTTTTTTTTATCATTTTATCTTTTCATATTTTTTTTTATCAATCGTTCAAATACATTTTTGTATAAAATAAAAGCATTAAACTATTATTCTAAGAGACATCTTCTCATTTCACAAGGCTTGCAATGTCAAACTAAACTGGGTTACTCGGTTACCGTTCTGACGGCATAATTATATAACAACATTGTCAAATGTATTAGTTTAGCTTGACACAGCACAATGCAGTTAGATACATTACATTATTATATCTGATAGATGACATTGTTTCGCATAATATTGAGTTATAGAAATAGCTTGTACTAAGTATTATTTTTTTATTTCTCAGGGCTTGCCTTTTCATCATTTATCACAATGCAAGGCCAACAGAGTGGTTTTCCTAATTGGCATTCTTTTATGGAATAGCATAATTAACAGCTCCATTGTGAAGACAAAGGAAAGCTGAGCTCCAGGCTGTTTTCACACACATTGGCCATTAGCAGACAGAGGAAGAAAGATGGTATTTGTGATCTTAATTCATCTATGAAATGGGTCTGATGTGTCAGCTCATTTAGTGTGTGTGTGTGTGTGTGTGTGTGTGTGTGTGTGTGTGTGTGTGTGTGTGTGTGTGTGTGTGTGTGTGTGTTTGCATGTAGCTAAGGAACAGCCTGAGGCCGGATCTGTGTGTGGATCAAGGTCCCGACTCCGACAACATTCCAATCCTGTACAACTGCCACGGCCTGACACCTCAGGTTAGTGTCCAGTCCACTGCACCTTCTGGCTTTCATCCTTTTTCAGCCCTCAGAGTGTGTGTAATTCATTTATATGTAAGTGCTCATGTCTGACTCCATCATGTCTCCTGTTCTCTCTTTCCATGTTTCTCACTGTATCTGCACAGTATGTGAAATGAAACATTTTTAGGATCTTATTTGTGGCTTAGAGATCCAGAAAAGGAAATAACGGATTCAACAGGAACAGGAGATGTAACGAGTTGATTTCAAACCTGCATCACTTTGTATGAGCAGCTGGAAAAATGTTTTAAAGCATGTGCTCTAACCGCTAAGCCACAGCCTCAACTTATAGGGCAATATATAGAATTTTCTTACTTCTTACTTTCTTACATTACTTAAATTCATTTATGTGGGTCAGTTAAAACTGTCCATTCCAATGAATTGAGTCACAGCTTTGAATCAAAAATATTCAGAACCACACAAAAGTGTTCATTAACATTTTCAGTAACGCTATACAGTAAGGTTACATTTGTATTAGTTCACATGAACTAACAAAGAAAAATACTTCTAAAACATGTATTAATCTTATGGTGTGTGCACACCAAATGTGAATTTAAGCAATTATTAATTTATAAATGATAAATGAATGCAAAGACGCAAATTCTCACCGGGCGATGCAAATTGAAAAATTTCAACTTTAAAAATTTGCATGGTGCATTGTCACACAAGCCAATCAGTGAAGAGCTTATTGACATGTCCAGTTTGACAGGACTTCCACAACAGATACAGAGCAGTACAAGTTACCTCCAACATGTTTGATTACGGAAAAAAGGCAGGAAGAAATGTTGTTGATGATGTGCATGAAAGCACTCCTCATCGCACGAGTGATGCAGAAAAAAATCCCACGAGTAAACTAGAGCGAGTAATGCAATGCAAATATTCGCTTCGCTTTTGGTGTACACACACCAGAAGTGAAAGTTGTATCTGGTAATATTACCATATTGTTCCGAATCTAAGACAAAAAAAAAATTTTCCCCTTAGAAATACATTTCTTATATTCAGGGGCTAGACTTTTACATGTCAATAATACATTCTCAACAGTAGGAGTTTGAACAAAACTACAATAGCGTGCCGCTAGACGTTACCCAGTTGTCCACGTCTTTTGCTTGCAATGGTTTCTATGGCAGTAAAACCGGAAACCGAGGGTAACGTGGATATGACACCATTGACAGACGACTCCCTCACACCTCCCGGTTCCTTGGTTAAAATCGCAATTTTCTCACAATTTACAAATAGTTGGAAACATTTGGGATATTGTAAGTACTCAACTGAACAAAATAAACACTGGCTTAGTGGTTTTTGGATATTTTACTGCAAAAATCTTACATATTACATATATTGCACCTATAACTCACGTTAACATAATAAAAACTGCAACAAATGTATTGCTCATTGTTGGTTAATACATTAATGGAACTTGCATAAACCAAATTTACATATCAATATTTAAAATGATTCTTCCTTCAATTCATTTTGTGAAAGCAGTGTGGAAAACATTTTCATTTTAACTAGATTTTTCTGTATTTTAGCTCTCTATTTAGCAACAACGGCTGTTGTAAAAAACTATATTTGAAATAATTTCAGAGCGAATACATAAATATTGATATATCAAAAGGCTGAAAATATAAAGATTGAATTTTCATAGCTTTATCATTCATCCTTATTCCCATCTACTGTACAAAGGTTCTGCACACTTCAGTTGTTTAATTCATGGTGAAAATAAAAGACATTTCCTCCTCTATGAAGATTTCTCTTTTATGAAGATTTGGCTTCGGCATCTCTTTGTATGCTCTTGTCTTGCGCTTTCCCATCTTCCCGTTACAACCAACTGATCTCAGTGTTTCACAGTGATAGACTGTCAATTTATTTTGCAACCCATAAAACAGTCATTGTATTGCATAAAACCTCTTTATTTTGTGCTGATGCTAGAAATATGAATTTTTGAGCAGTTGGGCTGCTTGAGGCAATCTAGTGGGTTTTTTTTTTTTTTTTTTTTCTGAGCGTATTAAACCACCAGGTTCCACAACAAATTATATCCTACAAAAATGCTGTAAAAATGGGGAGCTTTCTCCATAAAGCATCGACTCACCAGGGGATTTTGGATTTAGACAGATTCCAGGGCTATAGTCAGTATAATGAATCTCAATAAAGTGCAATGACTTAGAACACAAGCAGGGAGGGTTGTTTCACCACCACAGGCATCATTTAGGTGAGGAAGGATTGTAGAATGTGAATGTGTGTCAGAGATATATAAATGAGAGAGAGAGAGAGAGAGAGAGAGAGAGAGAGAGAGAAGAGCACTGTCAGCATGATTTTTAACTACTAGTTGGTTGCTGAGTTCATATCGGTGTGTGCTTCCACCTTTCTTATTGGAATCGACACAATGGTGCCAAGCAATGCAGTAATGTTTCTATTCTTGCTGATTCAAAACTTTTTAGAATCTGTTGAGTAAATCAAAATTACACCATTGATTGCTAATTATAGGACATTTTAGAGGCTGCAGGGCTATTATTGTACAATGTTATATAATAAAATAATATTAAAATATGAAATTAAAAGTTCCTTGCTAATCTCCTTGGTTCTTAATTAGTTAACACCTGTTCTGTGTCAATCAATGATCCTTTGTGTATTTAAGCCCTCATTTTCCTGTTTCATCGTCTGGCATTGTCTATGTTAGAAGTGGTTGTGCTTGCTGTTTCTCCAGCTATTTTCGGTGATTTATTGGTTTAAAGACTGTTTTTTGTTTCTCTACTCCTTTGTCATGCGCATCATTTCAGCCTAACGTGCCTAAGACTTTTGCACAGTACTGTGTATATACACCGATCAAACTTTATAACCGGTGTAAGTGAATAACACTGATTATCTCTTCATCACGGCACCTGTTAGTGAGTGGGATATATTAGGCAGCAAGTGAACTCTTTGTCCTCAAAGTTGATGTGCTGGAAGCAGGAAAATTAGGCAAGCGTAAGGATTTGAGCAAAATTGTGATAAAACTGGGTCTAGCTCTTGTAGGATGTACCCGATCTGCAGTGGTCAGTTTCTATCAAAAGTGCTCCAAGGAAGGAACAGAGGTGAACCGGCAACTGGTCAAAGTCTGATGTGGTCCAATCTAACAAACGACTTACTATAGCTCAAATTGCTCAAGAAGTTCAAGAAGTGTCAGTATACACAGTGCGAGGCCTTTCAGGGATCTAGTTTTGTTTTGGAAGCAAAAAGGGACCAACGCAATATTAGGTCATAATGTTATACGCACACACACATTTAACTTCTCCACCAGCCATAATATTTCCGCATGATTTACATCTCATGCCTATTTGCACACTTGAACTGATTTCAAGCACTCTGATAGGATGAGCAGTATGAGCATATCACTGTCTCTGTCTCTGTGGTGCTGGATTTGTTTTATCTTTAATGGGCCCTTTGGCAATACATACCTCAGCTAAGCGTATTAACACTGTGGCAGTTGCTCAGGGATTTGAGCATGTTGGAAATGGAGCATTGACATGCTCACTCTTTCTTTAGTTGCGTTATCTCCCATTCATTCAGGAAAAGGAACATTGTTCCCATACAACAGCTATAAATCTCCCAAACAGTGAGAAAGCAAGCTTTTTCTAAAGCAGAAACAGTGCTGAATGAGTCCCTTGCAAGTTGAGTCCTTATTTTTCTTCTCTCTTACATTATTCCCATTTTAGCCCTCCATCCCTTCCCATCACAGTTCCATTGCTCATCAAAGGATCCCGAAGGATATGCATTGTTTCTATTGTGAATGAATGATTCGTTGTTTTACGTGTCCGTGGAGATACACTTGCCTGTGTGTTCATTTTCATTTCAAGGTGCCTCACAAAAATTTGAGAAGTTTTGCATTGGTGCCGTTCCAAGGTCAAACAACTTGATTTTATTTTACTGTAGGCTCTGGTGTACTGCAGTATTCTGAGAGAGAAAAAAATGTCTTGACACACAATTAATTTCAGCAGAAAGCAGTGGTAGCTCTCAAAAAATACAAGATCAGAATTGATCTGGAGTTCTGAATGCCTATTCCAGAATACAAGTTTGGATTGCCAAAATTGTTCTAGACAGTATACAACCAATTTAGTCTATGTTTTTGTGAGAAGTGTGCATTTTCTGTGATGAGATATGGAATCAATAATACTGTTAGCACTTCTCCAAGCTCTGGCTTTTGAAGTGAAACATCAATCCATCCAGAGCCTGAAGAGAAAGTGTGGGCATATTGCATGAAATTATTTCTTTTTGAAAGTGCTTGTTTTTCAGTATGGCAAGGGATAAAAGTATCAGGGCTATTGATATAGGACTTGATCCAACAAAAGGTGCATTACTGATTCAAAGCAAATGTTGAATATCAGGGACTGAGTTCTTTCCATTTACCCCACATGCCATCAGACAATGTTAGAAATTTACACTACTGTTTTCAACATTAGAAATGTATCTTGAGCAGAAAAAATAAGCATTGGTGACAATGAGGACGTGGTAGTGACTAGTGATGCTGAAAATTCAGCTTTACATCACAGGGATGAATTACATTTTAAAATATATTTAAACATAAAACCATTATTTGAAATTGTAATAATATTTCACAATATTACTGTTTTTACTGAAAGACTTCTTTTAAAAACATGAAAAAAATCTTTTGAACGGCAGTGTAAATGCGAATAAATTGATTCAAAACATTTTGTGAATGTAATGTTTCTGTAAGTAGAAGTTTTAATTTCACAATACATCAGATCTGCTGTAGGTTAAATGAAAATCAGTTTGATCGGTGTATATACACAGTACTGTGCAAAAGTCTTAGGCACGTTAGGCTGAAATGATGCGCATGACAAAGGAGTAGTATCAGGGCTATTGATATAGGACTTGATCCAACTTGATACTCAGTTTCTATATTTTATAGTATGAAATATTAATATTAGTGCATGCCAAATCAGTGTGTGATGAAAATAGTTTGGATTATTTCCAGTGCACTTTTGCTGATAATGTTGATAATGTTTGCTAATAGTACCCCCAACCCCTTGCACTACCGAAGAGGAGTTTTAAATGTATAAACCTATAAGTGAATTAACAGTTAATTTTAGTTACATAGAAATGCAAACAGAACATGACAAAGAGGTTTTCGGAGTATGTCCCATTACTTTCTTTCTACATACTTAAAAGTATATACTTTCCCATCACCAGTGATGTACACACTTTAAATGCTTTGTAGAAGTAACCAGTTGGCATTCAGCCCATGTTTGAATGGTGTGTATGGAATCAAAAAATGAGTCATTCGATTAAAAAAGTCAGTTTTTCCTCTTGAGCCCATTAACATGCAATACTAGGTATCAACACTGGGATTTGGAACTGAGCCACATCGTCTTAAGAGATTTCACAAGAAAAGACACTATTAACAGACATGAATAATTCATTCTGTTGCCTATGTAATACAGAGCTGAATAACACAATGTGCAAACGGATATTCAGACGGCCCAAGTGAATGGATCAGAATGATAAAAGATATGTCATGACATTACAACTTTCTTGTTATTGCAATTCAGGGCTTGATTATATAAGGCCTATGCGTGACATTTTTGAGTTTTGTTGACAAATAAATGTTTCTTTACAAAACTCCTTCATAAAGTTTTAATTGTACTAATTTTAATTGTTCCCACAAAGTTGAGAGCATGAAATTGTACAAAATGTCTTGGAATGCTGAAGCATTAAGAGTTTCTTTCACTGGAACTAAGGGGCCAAGCCTAACCCCTGAAAAACAACCCCACACCATAACTCCTGAGAGCGACCCATTCTTTCACAAATGTTTGTAGAAGCGTCTGCATGCCTAGGTGCTTGATTTATACACCTCTGGCCATGGAAGTGATTGGAACACCTGAATTCAATGATTTGGATGGGTATCCTAATACTTTTGGCAATATAGTGTATAGTAATATAGTGAAATATTATTACTATCTATTAAAAAGCTATGTTTAATGTTTCCATCCAAAGTTGCAAAATTGGAATATCGCATAAAACATTTGCGAATAAAGCACAATTTCCATCCCATGTGTTCAAGAGAACAAAATCTTCACATCCTGGGAAATTGGCACAAAATATCTGTAATAAAAATGCCACATGATTTTTGTTGTTGCGCGGGATTTATTCAGTAAATGTGTCTCTATGGTAGTTTATGCACGTCGTCTCATACGATAAAAAAATGACATTTTAAGCACATTTTTTGAATTTATGTGCATCTTGGCGTTTCCATCCAATGGTTTTTATGTGATATACCAAAATGCACATCAAAATAGGTGGATGGAAACATTCATAATATTAGAATGATCTCTGAAGTATCATGTAACGTGTGTTTTTTTTTTTTTTTTTTTCAGGATTCTTTGGTGAACAGAAAGTTCAAAAGAACAGCATTTATTTGAAATAGAAATCTTTGTAAAATGTACAAATATTTAAGAAAATATTTTTTTTTAAATATATTTCTAACCACAAACTTTTGAACATTTGTTCCCATACTTTCCATTTGTGAATGATATTTTCTGTTATTCTAAAGCATTGTAATCAAAAAAAAAAGTCCCTTTCAATTTTCTACTTGGAAACCTTTGCCTATTAGTATAGGCAAATGTGAGTACCTAATGCAGCATGGAGCAGATGATGTATGCTAGGCTAATGTTGACATAATACATTTAAAAAAAATGTAATAACCAGCCAGAAATTTAGGCTAGTTATATACTATTAAAATATATAATTTAAAAGTGCTTTTCTCTTCTGTTTTTTCAGAATGTGTACTACACAAGTTCTCAGCAGTTGCATGTCGGAGGTTTGAGTCCAACCATCGACGATGATGACAACAAGTGCCTGGTGGACGTGAACGGTCGGCCGCGACTGCTGGAATGCAGCTACGCCAGCAACAAGCACATGAAGCTCTCCTGGCTCTTTACTCAGGTATATATGCAAAGGAAACAATGAATCACATACTCAAAGGCTTATTGTTTATTCTTGTGCTTTTTAAAGTAATAACATGCTAATTGAATTTTATGATTATTACATACAGTAAATAACTTTTTTTTATGCTAACTATTGGTTTTCGGGTTAGTTGGTGCCTTGAGATGAGTCTAAATGAGTATGGTATTGCAATGGTCAGTTTGTGCTTTCTGGTATATTTTTGTATACCAGAATTTAGCCAGCAGCCATATCACCCTGTAGCCCAAGACTGAAGCTAATCAGGGTTGAGCCTGGTCAATACCTGGATGGGAGACCTCCTGGGAAAACTAGGTTCCTGCTGGAAGAGGTGTTAGTGAGGCCAGCAGTGGCGGCTCACCCTGTGGTCTGTGTGGGTCCTAATGCCGCATTATAGTGATGGGGACACTATACTGTCAAAAAGCACCTTCGGATGAGATGTTAAACCGAGGTCCTGACTCTCTGTGGTCATTTAAAATCCCTGGATGTCCTTCGAAAAACAGCAGGGGTTCAACCCCTGCATCCTGGACAACTCTACACCAATAAGCCGGTGTGTGGTGGGCTTTCTGGTGCAATATGGCTGTCATTGCATCATCCAGGTGAATTCTGCACATTGGTGATGGTTGAGGAGATCCCCCAAGGTCCCAAGTTCACAACTGCGCAGACTCAGGTCCCAAATCTGCGCAAGATGTCAGATGAACATTGTGACGTATACGCTCCCGGAAGAAAACTTGAGACATTTCAGGGAGTTTAGAAACATTGCTTACTGAGGATAACTACCTTCGGAGTGTACTTTGTGCTTTGGAACTTTGCAGACCTTTAACAGCAACTCCTCTTTAAAGCCTTTATCAAAACTGTTTTTTTTTTTTTTATCAAGTTCTGAGAATATTTAAGTACTAGTCCAAAGCCTTTCCTTAAAATTCGCTGTCAATTTCCAGCATCTGTTAGCCCTCCGGCTGTGTGACTGCAATAGATACTTTCTGGATATCGAGCATTAATAATTCAGAGATGTGAGTTGTGTGTGTGTCGTAAAGCTCTCCTAATTCAATTCAAGCATCCTTCTGGATTGTAACAGACATCTTGATTTCATCTGCACACGGTCCGTGTAATGAATGAGTCTCTATTAAAAGGTAGATGAATTAATATATGTCACAGCAGGCGGTGTCGTCTAAAAGGTTTAGCTGAAGTGTCGTGGAAATGTCAGAACAGGTTATTAGGAAAGGGTAATGTTGCCCTCTTGGGAGAGATGTCGAAGTAGATGAACAAACACCCGCTATGGAGAAAAGTGTAAGAGTATGAACGATATCAATTCTCACACAAACCCTCGGGACGTGGTTTTATGTCTCAGATGAGCTTATGGCAGCCACCTTTTTTTCCTGGAGTTTCTTTAAATGGAATCCGGTGGACCAAATCCATTGTGGCCTTTTAGATGTGATGAATAATTGATGACAAAGCCAGTGAAAGAGTGAACTGGCTTTTGACTCATAGGAGAGCATCAGAAATGGCTTTAATTAAGTCTTTATCGACTCTCTTTGTCTACTGACAGTCTGCCTTTCAGTCTGTATCCAGGATACTGCTTGGCAGCTCGTGAATAAATGTGGCGTTAAGCTTACCTGACACATGTACCCAGCTGAAATATATTATTTAGCTCTTTAGGGCATTTGGCACTGCCAGCAGTCAGGACGAAAACAGTGATATTATTATTTCAGGGAGGCTGATTTGAAACAGAACATAATTGAAGCAGATGCAGTAGTGCCTATCGATGACACACACCTGTTAAGTGATGCATGCCAGATTATTTTGTAATTACAGTGGTTTTAATAATGCCTGGTTTATAATCTACCTGACCACGAAAAATTATCTGGAGTTATACTACTTAAATTATGTTTTAAAATCGAAATATAATAAAGATTTCAGTAGTATATAGGTTTTTTGTTACAGTGCTGTAAAAGTGTGTCTAAACTAAAGTTTGACATAGTTATGCACTTGTACTATGCACTTTGTACTCTACCGTCTAAATTGTTCAAATTGTTCTAAATTGCCATAGCATATCATACCATAACTACCATATGAAGGTATTCTCTTCAATAATATACTTTCAGATTTAGCACAGTATATAACATTTTGTTTTCACATGCCAATTTTACAGCCATAAAAGTAATGCATTCCAGCTGTGTATCTTCAATAATATAATTTGGCCTGTGTAGCGAGACATTTGGCGTTTCATAAATCGTGTGTCTGAGTTGGATTTTCTACGGTAGCAGATGATTGGACAAGGGCGACACTTTGCCCGCAGCGTCCTCTTTCATGTTTCAGCTGTCTACGGAGCCTCCTTCAACACTGTAAGTCTCTGAATCCTTGAGGCTCTTCTTCAGAAGCAACCACTTTAGGAACATCACTTTACTTTTGACATTGTTCTGAAAGGCTTTGGGCTTTGGTGGTGTATTTCATACTGTGTTTACTGGCTGAAAGAAGTATGTTTCACAAGGTGTAAATGTACCTTTGATTTCTCACTTAGAGTCAATGGATTCTGCATTAAAAGGACGGGTTAAGGCCAGGTTGCTTTTATAGCTCTGAGGGATTTTAAGATTTATGAATATAACATGTTTTTCTGAGAAGCATCATGCTTAATGTTCGTAATTCAACATCATATTTGGTCCTGGAACAACTTTGTCATCGTTCACTCATTTTGATGTGTATTGTGTGTTGCAGGGAGGCTCCATTCAGAATAGGAAGTCGAAGCGTTGTTTGGAATTGGTGGAAATTGCGGACGTGGATCATGGATATCAACTGGCCCTTCAGAAGTGCAGCAGTCAAAAATGGACAATTACCAACATATTGCCTGGGGAAAGTTCTATAGGCATGGTGTCTTAAGGGACAAATCACTGTCACTGGATATACAGTGGACTGAGATGCTGTGTCCCTTTATACGCATCATTCTGTCATCAGCTGGAGGACAGGGTGCTGTTCTCTGTTATTTAACACTGTAAACATCTTCATCTCTTGTGCCGGACCTCAAAGACACAATAAAAACGTCTCCTGAATTTCATTTGACCAAAAGAGATGGTTGGTTTTGAAACACTGATGCTTAAAGGGATAGTTCTCCAAAAATGAAAATTCTTTCATCATTTATTCATGTTTTTCCAAACCTGGGGTGCATTTCCCAAAAGCATTGTTCGCCAACTATGGTCGCAAGTTCCGTTGTTATCAGCATAGTTCAACGAGTTGGTGGTTCCCGAAACCATAGTTCCAACGAACATTTGCACACAGCATCGCAAAGTTATATGTGTGGAACGACAGCTCTTGACCTGAGGTTAGAAGCATAGCTTCTTGTTTGCATGACATGTGGACATAGGCCACGTCCACTTGAAGCCAGAGCTTTCCTTATCCGTTCTTTTTTTCCCCCTTGTTCTAAAAAAAATTCTGTAAACACGCCGTCGTCTCAAGAAATATCTGCGTACACATGAAACCACTGAAACCGACTCAAAATGATCAAATGTAGTATACATGCCAGACCATTATGTGGCGCTGAAATTCTGCCACAGAGATACACTAAAAACGGAGAAGAAGACTTGGAGCATGTGCCAGACGTGGGGTGATGACATCATCGTTTCACAAAATATACAGAGATTGGCTGTACACACGAAAATGCAAGGGTGTCGTTTTCAGATTTATTCACTCTGGGACCCAGTTGGTTTCAGGAGCTGGATACATCTGAACAAAACACTGATCGATACGATACAAAATTTTTACATATACAGCTAAATGTGTCTCCATGTGTACAGGGCCTTAATAAATCCTTATCTTGACCAAAATAAGCATGCTGACATTCAATACAAATCTTTATCTTTCATAACGTATATATGCTAATTTAATTTGTCTTTTAGTTTGTAAAAGTAACATCGCCCTCTATGGTCATTCCACCAAGCTGCAGCTTCCCATCAGCAGCTTGTCCAAGGAGTTCAAGGTCACACATACCCTCTGTGACCTTGAACTGGAAGGAACTGGCACAGGAAGCGTTGGAGCCGTGGAGGCACGGCTGAGGCATAGTGTCCTGGTTAGCAACACGGCGGTGGGACGTGCAGGCCTGGGCAGTTTTCCTAGGGTACACTATGATTAAGCAAGAGGGAGGTAGAAGCGTCAGTTAGTGCAGGACGAGGTGCAGGCAGAGGTGGTGGAAGATCGCCTGACCAAGATGGTTTGGTATGCAACAGCAAGGCGTCTGGACTAGGTGGGAGAATGCCGAGCAGCGCAAGATCACCTGGGCAGAGTTGTGGAGCTCTGAACAGCGCATCAGGTTCCTCATCAGTTCTTTGTACAGCCTTCTACCTAGCCCATCCAACCTACACCACTGAGGCTTGGCAGACTCTCCAGCATGCCAACTGTGCCAAACGAGTGGCACACTGGAGCATATCCTCAGCTGCTGTCCAAAGGCGTTGGGGGATGGGTGGTATCGCTAGCGTCATGATCAGGTCCCCAGGGCCCTGGCGGATACAATCACCGCAGCGATTCAGAGCAGTAAGTGTCAGCATCCCTCCAAGCATACCATTTTCTTTGTCAGAGCAGGGGAGAAGGCACAACAGTAGCCACGCTCCCCAGGTGGGCTCCTCTCCAATGCAAGAGACTGGAACCTTCAAGTGGACCTGGGAAGGCAGCTTAAGTTCCCGAAGCACATCACGACCACTTCACTCCGCCCAGACGTGGAGTCGACCAGGCAGGTGGTCATAGTGGAGCTTACTGTCCTCTGGGAAGACAGATTGGAGGAGGCAAATGAGCACAAGAGAGCCAAGTATGTGGAGCTGGTGGAGGAGTGCAGGAGCAGCGGCTGGAAAGTACGCAGTGAGCCAGTGGAGGTCGGTTGCCGGTTCTTTGCTGGATAGTTGTTGCTCCGAACACTCAAACTCCTTGGAGTTGAAGGACAACTGTGTCACAATCAACTAGTTGCAATAGTGTAACTAAGGCATCACTGTACTGACATTTCGCCGAAGCTCAAGAATATGAAACAAACACAAACCTTGCTTTCCTAAAGCTGGACCACCAGGATTCAATCCGTTGATTGCTCATAGATGTGCCATACATGTGACTTCTTGAGCCAGCATAGTAGTCTCCATGGTGATGATGGAGAGTGCACTGTATTGCTGCCATTGTACCGTTTTCTGTCCCACAGTCCGTTCGCAGCCTCATGGGTACAATGCCAAGTCGTTGTACACAGGACGTATAGTTATGGGCAATAACTGCAGTGTCATTGTTAGTGTGACCACAAGTAAGACAGAGGACACGTCTAGAAACCCATCAATGCATCCGGATATGCCGAAAACAAATGGCTTTAGTTTATCGTACCCGTCAACATGTCAAAGATAGTTTGGTCCCATGGAATGATATGTACGCCTAATGAATCTACGACGTGTCCTCTGCCCGGGCGAGGGTGTCTGTTGATTTAAAGACCCGAAACACCTATTGACCCCGGGTTCATCACTGATAATGTGCCCAAGTAGCGCCAGACGGTGTATGTTAGAACTGTCAAGAGATTTAAAGCACGTGGAGATAGGGCTGTACGATTAATCGAAAAATTATCGAAAATGAAATTCAGAACCTCTAACCGACGTATTTTTCCCATGTCGGTTATTTTGGTTTTAGTCACATGGCTCCTTCAGTCACATCAAGTGCAGTTTGCAGGCACACAGAGAGATGCAGGAGCAGTTATCTTTGTTTATAGATGCCCAGAATCACTATAGTAGCTTCATGTTTTACACAGTTTAGCCTATACAGGTAAGTTAATTGCCGTTCTTATAGCCTACGCGCTGCCACACATACACACACAGACGGCGCGCCCAAGCCCCGAAGCCAGATCGCTTTCACTTTCATCCTCGTAAAGTTTGTCAAGTAAATGCGTTTAAAGGCTCGAACATTTAAAGCGATTATGCACCATTCAAAAACAACAATATGGAAAACTTCTCCGTTCAGTACTTATGAGCTTTTTTATGTGACACAGAGAGCCGAGCCGTGTTGCGTCTCTGACAACGCATGCTCGCCCTGAAGGCAGATCACTTTCACTTGCGTCCTCACAAAGCTTTGTCATTTGTATGTTTTAAGGCCTACCAGTTTGAACATTAGAGCAATTTTAGACCATCAGATGTGTATTATGTTGAACTAATGCCTGATATATTGTGACAAACGAACACTCAGACAGAAGCTCGCACATCACGTGAAGATTGCGCGCAAAGTCAGACTAAAGTAAAGTCACTAAAGTAGCTTAGAAACTCAACCGTTATAGGCATTTTAATAGGCTACCTTTGAAGTAAGTACAAACCACAGCTTCATAATGAATAGAGACGGTCTGAGTAATTCACACACACAATCACTCTCTCATTAATGCATTCAAATAAATGTAATGTAGGCCTACTGTGTTAATGTATCTGTATCTGATGTACAACACACATCAATCTGCCCCATAGATAATAACTGCTGAAAGTGAACCGTTACCTTCAAGTACTTACAAATCACAAAGAAATGCACTTTTTCATTAGAAAAAAAAAATCCACCTTTAATAGTAAAAAATATTTATAGTAAAAACCTTATCAGGAACTTACTCAAAAACCTTATGAGGGCAAAAAATGGAAAGAAAAAAAGAAAAGAAAAGAAAAGAAAAAGAATCGTAATCGAGGTAAAATGTTTTCAATTAATCAAGGTTTTTATTTTTGGTCAAATCGTTACAGCCCTACGTGGAGACATAGCATGTGCATACTATGAGCCTATAATTGAATCTGGAAATAAAGCAAAATAACAGAAAAATTTGCATTAGTCCTCAGATGCCATGTCCATAATTTATGGCAAAAATCTGTCATCAATTCGATCTCAAACGGATTCATTAAAAGAAGTTATTACTCCACCGCCTGTGTGTGACATCATTAACCAATATTTTGTGGCAATACGGTTTCAGGAAACAGTCTGGCTAACTAGTTGATTTCTTCAATGACGCACCGTACTACGGTAGTTAAGTAGCGAGTTATGTCATAGTATGGGAAACGCACACACTTTCTTCATATACAAACCACAAAAGAAGATATTTCTATTAATGTTGGTTACCAAACAGTTTTGACCATTGACTTTCATTGTATGGACAAACAAAAAGTTACTCAAAATATCGTGTTCTGCAGAAGAATGAATGACATACAGGTTTGGATCGACATGAGGGTGAGTAAATGATGACCGATTTCTTTATACATTTTTGGGTGAACTGTCCTTAAATGTTCTGCTGTATGATTGACTCGTGTATTTAAGTATTTAGTCATTTTGCTACTGTGTAGCACCAATTTAAATTTTTTTTTTTTTTTCAGGTTCGTGAATGATTGTTGTGATTATTTGCTGTGGAAAAATATATTTTATAAATGTAAATAATGTTTCTAAATAATATTAAAGACTTTTAACTCTTCATGCTTGAATTTTTTCTGGTTAAAGTGTCTGGTTTAGTGCCCAAAACAGACCATCTAACCACCTAAAGCTGGTTAAAACAGGGTTTTCATTAAAGTAACCATTGTGTAAAAAATGGCTTGGGTATCTATGGTATAAAAACTCTCAAATCTCTATTCATATGGTTTTCATTGTTTTAAAGAGAGTTCTGGCATTCACCGAAATTAAAGTTCCACCTTCACAGTTTCTGCTTTTGAGAAAATCTCTCCCTTAACATCTACCATGCAGGGACAAAACCCATTTAATCAAAGTCAGGAACACTTGACAACCTCACTTGAGCTCTAAGCTATCCAAATCCCTCAAATCTCTAAAACGCAGACACACATGTTGCTTTAACAAGGAACAACAGTTTCAACAACTTTTTAAGATCTCTTTGGCCTGGAGTAGAAACATGAATGCAGTTTGGTAAAAAAAAAAAAAAATATATATATATATATATATATATATATATATATATATATATATATATATATATATATATATATATATATATATATATATATATATATATATATATATATATATATATATATATATATATATATATATATATATATATATATATATATATATATATATTTCAGCACATTTGTGAAGGAAGATAGGATTTGCGATTTCATTTATTCAACATCTTTTAGACTGTAAAACTGTGACAATAACACTGTAGTGCCTACGAATGATTCAATACATCCATATGGCCTTGACGATGAACCCTCTCCTTCCCCTGCTGTATTTTATTGCTGAGCAACCAGAAGAATTAATTTAGCAGTATAAATTCTGAGCATGATCATTAATCAAAGGTATTAAGGTAGCACTGTCTACTTCGCTGTCTCATTGATGGAAGTATTAGAAGTGTAAGAAGCCCAGAGCATTCCAAGAGCTTGTTATCAGGTCTTATAAGTGTTGGGTTAGCACTTCTGAACCTCATAATCCCACAGGCTGAGAAGACAAACCCTCTTGAGTTTATTCAATTACTGTGTTCTCCCATAAGGAGCTTGCTTCCACTATCTGCTATAGTGCGTCTACATGGAGTGTTGTGCAAGTGGGGCAACGCAAGCAATAAGAATACTGAACATGGGGAAACGGAGAAATTCACACTACATAAACAGTTGGCATGAGACGGCAGTTGCGATAGACTTTTCTTCTCTATTGTGATGTACAGTGTATCCAAGTTAATCGGTTTCCGAAACAAGAAAAAATGTATGGCGGGAATTTTTGTCCATGGGGAATTTATTGGATGGTTGTGGTTTGCTATAGACCTGTTTAGAGCAGTGCCATGACGGGTATGAAAGCAAGGCTAAGAGGGGTAGACTTACCGTGTTTGCAACATGGTTTGCAATGGCATTCACTGTGTTCCGTCAGCAGAACAATCCAAAAACACATTAACCCTAAAGCCATGTTCTGGACAAATGAGGGCAAACTCGGTTTTCTTTTTTTCAAATGAGCGGCACAAGACTTGGCTACTTTTCCTATGTTTGCCACCTGAACACAAAAAAATGTACTCGATTCTACAATGTAAAGTGCTTGGGGGAAAAAAGTCCTTAATCCCGCCTTCGTGGACAAAAAAGGGCACCCATAGGAATAATTGTCCAATAAAAATCAATCCAACACAATGCAGATCATCCCTTATCAAAAAATCCTATTGGAGTTTCAGTTTGTCCTGTAGGATCTTATTGGATTCTTAGAATCCTATTGGACATTCTGATTTATTTGAATGGAATTTAACTTTGTCCTGTGAAATTTTTTTATTATTACTTATTATAATAAATAAATAAATTACTTTTTAGAGTCACCCTGGAATGAAAAAAGGTCACCCTGCTGTTCCCATATGTCCTTCTATCTTTTTCGGACCTCATAAACAGAAATAAATAAATAAATAAAAACGTCCTGCGCGCGCTCCTCCAAGCTGTGAAATCCAGGCTAAAACGTTACAAAAAGGATACAAAAGTATCACGCAATGATGCAGGGAGACGTGCGCCTTAAATGAAAGTGTTCAGGAGGGTAATCACTTGCTCCAGACGCTCTATTCATGTTCAGTGTGAACACAGCACAAGGTTTTACTAGAAAGAAACCGTATTATTCTATCAAAATACTGAGCTGGGCCGTTACAATGCGCATTCCTGTGAGCGCTGTTGTCATTTTCTATGATGTGTAGGTTTAGGGATAGTCTGTGTGTCTGTGTGGGCATGTTTTTGTGAAATATCAGGACACAAATGTGTATAATGACATGGGAAGACCGCGGAAGACTGCGCAGTGGGTCCAGTGCCACTGCCCGGCGTCACTGAACCTGGCCATCCAATTGGCGGAGGATCACATGGTGGCGTGCCACGGGGTCGGCGAACCCTTACCATCCGCTTCTCTCTCTCTCTCTTCTGCTGTTCCTTCCCCCTCTCTCCCCAAACCTGTCCCCCTTCCCAGGTTGCGTGCCGGAATGCTGCCTAGACCGGCACCGAGGTGGAGGTCGGGGTTTCCGCCCGAGGTCACGGCGGCTCCCAGACCGGCGCCCCGGGGAGGGGGAGCGACGACTGACCCGTTCCCCTCATCATCTTCTCCGGCGCTCTCTCCACGCCAATTACTGGACCCACTGCCAGCCACTAGAGCGGCGGGGAAGCCTGGGCCGGCTTGCTGGTGCTGTGGGAACCCCGGCCATTTCATCGATCGGTGTCCCGTGATGGAGGTGGGGAAACAGATCCGGGTCCCAATGCGCCACAAGCCGCCCCCGATCAAGCTGGCCTGTACCAGATACCTGTGAGGATCGAGGGGGGTACCTATCATGCTTTGGTGGATTCGGGTTGTAACCAGACCTCCATTCATCAAAGCCTGATTCGGTCTAAGGTGTTGGATAAGAGCCGCGTGGTTAAGGTGAGATGTGTGCACGGGGAAGTGGTAAACTATCCGTTGTTGCCCGTCGATATTCAATTTTGGGGACAAACGCATAGTGTTGAGGTTGCAGTTAACCCGCACCTCCGGCATCCGCTAATTTTGGGGACCAATTGGCCAGCATTCAATAAATTGTTGGGGCATTTGTGTGCGGATGCTTCTTGGGGAAAACGTGTAAAGGGGAAAGAGACTGTTGCTTAGTCGGGAGAGGTGGATTCGGGACCTCCGGGGGCCGTTCCGGGGGAACAGAGCGATCTGGAGATGCCCGTTCTCACAGACCGCGATGACTTTCCCCTGGAACAGTCCCGGGATGAGTCGCTGAAAAACGCGTTCCATCAGGTCCGTTTCATCGACGGCCACCTTCTCCACCCTGACCAGCCGCTCTCTTATCCCTATTTTTCGATTATAAAAGATAGGTTGTATCGGGTGACCCAAGACACCCAGACAAAACAAGATACAACCCAGTTGTTGGTACCTAAAAGCCGCTGGGAAATGCTTTTCCAGGTGGCTCATTCAAATCCTATGGCCGGGCACCTTGGACAGGCGGCGACACTTAACCGTCTAATGGCCCGGTTCTTCTGGCCAGGCATTCACGAGAAGGTGCGCAGGTGGTGTGCGTCTTGTCGTGAATGTCAGTTGGTGAATCCACCGGCCACCCCAAAAGCACCATTGTGCCCACTCCCTCTGATGCAGGTCCCCTTTGAGCGAATTGGTATGGACCTCATTGGGCCATTAGAACGGTCAGCACGGGGGCATCCCTTGCATTAGTGCTGGTGGACTATGCAACGCGATACCCGGAAGCAGTTCCGCTCTGCACTATTTCGGCGAAGAGTGTTGCGAGCGCGCTGTTTTCTTTAATCTCCCGGGTGGGGATCCTGAAAGAGATTCTCACCGGTCAGGGCACGGCGTTTATGTCACGGACGATCCGCGAACTGTACGAATTGTTGGGCGTTAAATTGATTCGCATCAGCGTCTATCGCCCACAAACAGACGGGCTGGTGGAACGTTTTAATTGCACTTTGAAATCCATGATTCGTAAGTTCGTTCACGAGGACGCCAAAAATTGGGATAAATGGCTGGAGCCTCTGTTGTTCGCTGTCCGCGAGGTCCCCCAAGCCTCCACGGGGTTTTCCCCCTTCGAGCTTCTCTATGGACGCCAGCCTCGGGGGGGTGCTGGATGTCCTTAGAGAGGCTTGGGAGGACAGACCTTCCGCGAGTAAGAATGAAATCCAGTATGTCCTGGACCTGAGAACAAAACTCCACACTTTGGGGCGGCTGTCAATGGAGAATTTGTTACAGGCTCAGGACAAACAGAGACAGCTATACAACAGAGGCGCTAGGCTTCGTCAATTCACTCCGGGAGATAAGGTGCTTGTAATACTCCCTACGTCAAGCTCGAAATTACTCGCAAAGTGGCAAGGACCCTTTGAGGTCACACGGCGAGTTAGCGATCTCAACTATGAGGTGATTCGATCAGATAGGGACGGGGCACGTCAAATTTACCACCTCAACCTGCTAAAGAAATCAGTGATGTCAGTGATGCTTGCGACGGTGGTGAGCGGAGAGGAGGGCCAGAGGCGGTTCAAAAACTTCAATCTCTCGCTCTGGCCCCGGGGGGAGACCACCTCTCTCCCTCGCAGCTCACTGAGGTAAAACATTTACAAGCGGAGTTCGCTGACATGTTCTCGCCCCTACCTGGTCGCACCGATCTCATCCAACACCACATTGAGACTGAGCCGGGAGTTGAGATTTGCAGCCTGCCATACCGCTTGCCTGAACATAAGAAAAAAGTGGTTCAGGAAGAATTAGAGGCTATGCTCGACATGGGCGTGATAGAAGAATCCAACAGTGACTGGGCGAGCCCGATCGTTTTAGTGCCTAAACCTGACGGCTCGGTCCATTTCTGTGTGGATTATCGTAAGGTGAACGCGGTGTCAAAATTTGATGCTTATCCAATGCCGAGGATTGACGAATTGCTTGATCGGCTAGGGACTGCTCGTTTTTATTCGATACTGGACTTGACCAAGGGTTATTGGCAGATCCCCTTGTCTCCAATGACCAAAGAAAAGACCGCTTTCACCACGCCGTTTGGATTACACCAATTCGTCACCCTTCCTTTCGGCTTGTTTGGGGCTCCCGCAACCTTCCAGCGTCTGATGGACAGAATTCTCTGGCCGCATGCTGCATATGCCGCTGCCTGTCTGGATGATATCATCATCTACAGTGCAGACTGGCAGCGTCATATGCAGCACTTGCGAGCTGTCCTGAAGTCGCTGAGAAGGGCGGGGCTTACCGCCAACCCGAAGAAGTGTGCAATTGGGCGGGTGGAAGTAAAGTATCTGGGCTTCCACTTGGGTCATGGTCAGGTGCGTCCCCAAATTGACAAGACCGCAGCGGTTGCGGCCTCTGAGACCCAAGACGGATGGCTCCCCGGCCTGAGTCGGGCGGAGGGGGCGTGGTTTTGCGAGGTCTGTAGCGAGAGAGAGAGAGCAGGGCCGAGCGGTCGGTAAGTAGGTCAAGTGCAAATGAGTAACACCTGTCTCTGATTGCAGTAATTGGCGTGGAGAGACTGCTTATGAGCTGCAGCGGAGAGGGAGATGAGAGAGAGAGACCGGGACTGGGACTGCCAATGCCTGCCTACACTGACCAGAGTTTTGAGAAAAATATTGAGCCTGAGAGCAACGCTGTTTGTTGTTTTTGAAAGTCTTGAGTTTGAACGCCCTCGCGCATGACAGTTTTGAGGATCGTGAGATCAAATAAAGTGTGCAGTCCCAGTTACGCCGACCCCGTCGTCTTCCTTCCCTCACATACACGAACCAAAACACTACAGTCTTGTAAGACAATTCCCTCAGAATCCAATAGGAATCAGATAAGAATCGTATAGGACAAGACATACATATCGTTTAGGGGTAGTATGTGTGTGTGTGTTGGTATATATATATATTTATATATTTATATATTTATATATTTATATATTTATTTAGTTAGTTAGTTAGTTAGTTAGTTAGTTAGTTAGTTAGTTAGTTAGTTAGTTAGTTAGTTAGTTAGTTAGTTAGTTATTTAGTTATTTATTTTTACTGAAGTTAAAGAAATATTAAATATAACATAAAAATAAGCATATTTTACATAAAAATATGGTACTTTTAGAGGTAAATAAATTCATTAATACCCCAAAAATCACAAAAAGGCATAAATTGATATAATTAATTTGATCAAAGATGGTGATATAACATATATTTAAAATTAAAATTAGAATCACACCTGAGACCTTTGTGCCCAAATGTGTCCACGAAGGCAGGATTAAGGGCTGTGAGCGAGGCTGGCTTGAGGGTTAAATAACACAACCCACTGAAGAGATATATATATACAGGTCCTTCTCAATAAATTAGCATATTGTGATAAAGTTAATTATTTTCCATAATGTAATGATAAAAATTAAACTTTCATATATTTTAGATTCATTGCACACCAACTGAAATATTTCAGGTCTTTTATTGTTTTAATACTGATGATTTTGGCATACAGCTCATGAAAACCCAAAATTCCTGTCTCAATAAATTAGCATATCATGAAAAGGTTCTCTAAACGAGCTATTAACCTAATCATCTGAATCAAAATTACACCTGCAAAAGATTCCTGAGGCTTTTAAAAACTCCCAGCCTGGTTCATTACTCAAAACCGCAATCATGGGTAAGACTGCCGACATGACTGCTCTCCAGAAGGCCATCATTGACACCCTCAAGCAAGAGGGTAAGACACAGAAAGAAATTTCTGAACGAATAGGCTGTTCCCAGAGTGCTGTATCAAGGCACCTCAGTGGGAAGTCTGTGGGAAGGAAAAAGTGTGGCAAAAAACGCTGCACAATGAGAAGAGGTGACCGGACCCTGAGGAAGATTTTGGAGAAGGACCGATTCCAGACCTTGGGGGACCTGCGGAAGCAGTGGACTGAGTCTGGAGTAGAAACATCCAGAGCCGTGCAAGGAAATGGGCTACAGGTGCCGCATTCCCCAGGTCAAGCCACTTTTGACCCAGAAACAGCGGCAGAAGCGCCTGACCTGGACAACAGAGAAGCAGCACTGGACTGTTGCTCAGTGGTCCAAAGTACTTTTTTCGGATGAAAGCAAATTTTGCATGTCATTCGGAAATCAAGGTGTCAGAGTCTGGAGGAAGACTGGGGAGAAGGAAATGCCAAAATGCCTGAAGTCCAGTGTCAAGTACCCACAGTCAGTGATGGTCTGGGGTGCCATGTCAGCTGCTGGTGTTGGTCCACTGTGTTTTATCAAGGGCAGGGTCAATGCAGCTAGCTATCAGGAGATTTTGGAGCACTTCATGCTTCCATCTGCTGAAAAGCTTTATGGAGATGATTTCATTTTTCAGCACGACCTGGCACCTGCTCACAGTGCCAAAACCACTGGTAAATGGTTTACTGACCATGGTATTACTGTGCTCAATTGGCCTGCCAACTCTCCTGACCTAAACCCCATAGAGAATCTGTGGGATATTGTGAAGAGAAAGTTGAGAGACGCAAGAGCCAACACTCTGGATGAGCTTAAGGCCGCTATCGAAGCATCCTGGGCCTCCATAACACCTCAGCAGTGCCACAGGCTGATCGCCTCCATGCCACGCCGCATTGAAGCAGTCATTTCTGCAAAAGGATTCCCGACCAAGTATTGAGTGCATAACTGAACATAATTATTTGAAGGTTGACTTTTTTTGTATTAAAAACACTTTTCTTTTATTGGTCGGATAAAATATGCTAATTTATTGAGATAGGAATTTTGGGTTTTCATGAGTTGTATGCCAAAATCATCAGTATTAAAACAACAAAATACCTGAAATATTTCAGTTGGTGTGCAATGAATCTAAAATATATGAAAGTTTAATTTTTATCATTACATTATGGAAAATAATTAACTTTATCACAATATGCTAATTTATTGAGAAGGACCTGTATATAGGGAGGTTCCCCTCCCTCTTGCAGCAACATCTCTTCTCTTTTGATGGGTACTGGCGTGACGGCAGGACAACCGATCATTAACATCTATTGATCACAGCTACTGAGTGGTGCATGTTTGACGTCACTTTGTAGTCCTACTGGCAGTTAGCATCCCTCAACCAAAACCCAATAGGATTTCCCCATAGGCTTTTGGATTATCACAACAACAAAAAAGCTCTGTGAACAATAAAGGTTTATGATACTTACACGTTTTGTCCATCAAGATAATTATCCCAGATGAACACAACTTTTATTCATTTTGAAGCCTAAACGCAGTCATCAGAAGTAAAAAGCTAAAGGTATAGGCTATAAACGAACTACACCACGGTCCCATGAATACAACATCACCATCAGTAAGCTTCTGATATTTATCTAAAAACATTTTCCTAGAAAGTTTGAGCAAGAATAGTTTATAAGAGCATAATTATAAGCATAACGGGGCTGTAAAAGCAGAATGGACTTATACCTGTTCGGCATGATGACGTTTAATGTCCCCGACTGCCTCTGTAGTCCCAATTAGCCACTTGTTAACCGCCTTTTTCAAGACACGTAACAGCGTAAAAAATCACGAGTGGGGTAATGCTGATGTATTTTATTTAGTAGAATAAAACATGAAAGTGTCTTGAGCTTGTGTTCACCTCAGACCTTATTTCAGCCATTTAACCAAAATCCCATTTTTAAAAAATCATTGCCTTTTGGACGATGGAACCGGAAGTGCTAAAATGCTAATTAGTTTCCGCGTTTTGGCCTCCATAGTGGTCATACCTGCACCACTCTATAGATAGTACTCACAGCAGCGTCTGCTTTTGATTTTTAACGGGAATGAAAGCGATGCAGTGAGGAATAGACAGACATATCTTCAGTTGGTTGTACTGTTATTTAATGTGTTTTTGGATTTTTCTGCTGACGAAACACTGCAAAAATATATTTCCAAGAATTTCCATTAGACAAAAAAAACTTTTTAAAAATGAGAAGTGATCTAGGAGCTTTATACAGCTTTTTACAGCAAATGCCATTGAAAACACAGTAAGTCTACCCCTCTCAGCCTCGCTTTCATACCTGTCATGGCGCTGCTCTGAATAAGGTCTATTGCAAACCACAACCGTCCAATAAATTCCCCATGGATAGTCCAGCCCTATATTTTTTCTTGTTTAAGAAGCCGTTTCACTTGGATATAGGCCTACGTGTCGGAAAACAATGTCTTGGTAATCGATTGTAATGAAATCACCTCAGGAGCTGTTTACATAACACCGTTTTCAACTAAAAATGGGAAACTTTTATACGTTTAGCCGTTCATTTACATGACACCGGTGTTTTGGGGACCTGAAAACAATATGGTTGCCATTATTGTCTCCGTGTAAACAACAAAACGTGAATTTGTGAAAATGGAGACGTCATGCGCATGAACAGTACATGTTTTCCTTTACAAAGTGACCTCGCCAACTACTGACCTGGCAGTATAATACAGCATTTTTAGTCATTTTCGCAGGTCTGTGTGAAGGGGAATTGTTTTGACAACGCTGTTCTGTGTATGCGAAAAACACAAAGAAACAACTTTTCCGCTTTTAGTACATCGTTGTCGTGGAAATGTACCTTGGTTGACTGGTTTTAGTTGGTTAAAACCAGTCAACCAAGGATTTTTTACCAAGCGTTTTTTACTTGGGTTTTTTGACCAATTATTTTAGCTGGTCAGGCTGGGAGATCAGCTTAACCAGTTTAAACCAGCATAGACTGGTTTTAGCTTTTGTCTGCAGGAATTTTAATATAACTGTAATGTTGTTGCAGTGTTTGTCATGTTGCTAGGTTTTCGTAAAATGTAAGATGAGGTCACATTTACCAATTTTCATCAAATTTTGACAGGCAAAAAACAGTCATTTCAATAGGATTCTACACGATCTGGAATTTTGCGCGAGGACGAAAGATTTCCCCACACAGATTTTATTGGTCATATTGGAAAGCTACTTGGGTTAAAAGTGATTTCTGTTTGAGTTGTGATTCATACAATCGCTACACTATTGACAATGGACCTCTGACCTTTTTTACCCATGAAATTGTGACCTTACCTCATTATTTCTTCTTAGCAGAAGCTAAGATCCAGGAGCCTCCTCAGTGCATGGACCACTATTAAAAGTTCCTATAAAAAGCAAGACTTTCTCAGTAACACTTATGACCTCGTATGTTGCTTAATGGATCATTAGCAAATGTTCATTTTGTTCCGTCTGAGAAAAATATAAAAATATAAAATCTGAGAAAAATATAAATCACTTTTAATCTTTTTAACAGACTACCTGGAGTGTTTTAATGGTAAACTCTGGGTTTAATGTGAAATAGGCCTGTGTGTTATAAATGTGTTTAAATGTGTCAAATTGAATGTGTATAAATTAAGATGTTTCCTACTGAACAGATAAAAAAAACAACAAGGAGATTTAGAATCCTTAATTCAACTGCATTAAATGAGGTAAAAGCGTATGGTTTTTAATTCTTTCCTGTGCGAGAAATTAGCCAGTCCCATCTGGTGTGTGCTGGCCCACTCACACATTTTGAGAAGCATCTTGCTACTCGTTTGAATATCTCACTATTGGCACCAACTGCATTAACGGAAACCGAAAAGAAAGGAAATAATGACAGTTCACGTAATCATATATTGCTTGGCGTTCCTGCTGTGGTGGATAATGGAGCAGAAAAGAGTTCAAGCTTGATTAAATGGATTCACTAGTAACTGTGAAACCGTTTGTGAAGGTTGCTGGCAGGAAATCATAACACAAGGCAATAGCCAAATTTGTCTAATTTGCCATTGGTTGACGGAGAACAAATTGTTTTAGTTGAAAAGACCACACCAGAGATTTACAAGACATAACTGGCACAGTTTGATTCGGAGATAAAAATCACAGCAAAAGGCAAGAACCCTTAGGCTCATACAGACATTTGCATAACTGACATTCCGGTTGGTCTCTTTTCATATTTTTAACACATTTTCTCCAACCACAGACGATGCTTATCAAGGAATATCTTTCGCAGTAATTAGGATAACCAACCTATAAAAATCAAACCAGATAAATGTAATTTAGGCTATATGGAAAACCTTGAATATAATGAGCTTTCATTCATTCATTCATTCATTCACACACATTCTCGACTTCAAATTCAGTTCATTTTCAATTATTTTGCTGTTTTTGTTGCCCAGCGATTAGCTTTAAGGTCCCAGACACAGAAGTAAACATCATCCGAAGAGCAAGACAGTATAGAAATTTCACATTGCAGAGGCAATCGATTCATTCAATGCAACGAAGAATGCACCAGTCTGTCCTGACTTTGGCCTTGAGCGGGTTTGTTTCATTTGACATGCTTGGCAGGTCGGTGAACTGAGCTCTATGGCGCTCCCGAGCTTCTTCCAAGCTCTCACTCCTCCATCAGCTCAAAGAAATATTGACAAGAAACGAATTTGATATTTAGAGATATTCAGGGGAATGTGTCCCATCATTGGTGTTTACGGTGGTCATAGAAATCCATGTAAACATGGTATGGTCAACAGGGCCTCCAGCTCATCTGCCTCGAGCAAGAAGTTTGCCTTGGCAATCACATGCCAAATGACTGACTGATAAAACCCTGGTCGAGTCTTGAGAAAACAAGCAGGGTTGCTGGACGACTCCAGGACGAGAGAACACAGCTCAACTTATGAGACTCTTTGAGAGTAGCTTTCAAACAAGAGGGCAGTTTTGAGGAGGTTCAGGAGGCTGGTCAAACACTCGACTTTTGCTCGAGTCTGTTGTTTGTGTGCATAAGGCTTCTGAAAGCTCTCTTCCAATTACAGGCACAGTGAAATGGCCAATATACAATCGTTTTGTATAGGCTATACTATATGTTTATGCACTGCTGGAAGCTTCTGCGTATGATTTAAGTCTCGGCTTTTTCACAACAAGCTCTTGAAAGTCAAGTTTCTTCACTGCTGCAAGAGCTTGTGTTTAACAGTTCACTGGCGACATCTGCTGGTCATGAAACATCTCGTCAGCGTCACATGTTGGGTTTCTGTTTTATATTGCGTTAGGCAAGAGCGCTTCAAACGGCTTTCATGAAATTATTTCGTTTAATGAGCATAAGATGTCACAATTCTATCCAATTAATCTATTTACAGTCCTCTTTCCATGACTTCTTGGAACTTCTATGACTTCCGCAGGAACCAACACGTTATTTCCATCATTCTAGATATAATTGGTATTTAATTCTGCGCTCTGCATTGAGCCCTTATTTTAATTTAATTTAGTTATGAGATAATGCCACATTTGCACAATAATAATATTTCACAATTATTGTTAATGATCTCTATCTTAAATCTAAAGTAATGGCTCAATGGCAACCAACTGCCTATTATTATTATTAGTAGTAGTTTAGATTATTAATTTACATTTATCATTTTTGCCTAATAATTGTACTTTTTTATTATTACTTTGATCAGTGCAGTTAAT